>OZ005649.1:330188577-331388577 GCA_963930645.1 Salticus scenicus
CAAATCATTTAACATCGGTTTATTGATATTTAAAAAATAATAACATCATTTCTAACCAAGGAAGTAGTCAAAAAGCAATTCCCACCCCAGAAATTTTGTAAATTTGTCGAAATTATGCGTCATATTCGGAATCAAGAGGTCATTTTACATAAGAATTTGCAAAAATGGTGTTGGGGGCAATTTTCATGCCGAGCAGTATATTCTATCAGAAATTTCTGAAGCCTTATCCAGTATCAGAAACAGCTGCTAAAATAGACTGAACAGAAGATGGTAATCTCTACAAAAATAATTCGAGCATTAGTTTATCTGGAATGCTAAGCGATTCTACGCGACGCTTTATATTAAGCGACACTTCAGAGGATTTTCGATTACCTAATTCCTCACCCAACAAAAGTTGTCAAATTTCCTGTTGAGAAGAATCTCCTGACCTAGCGATTAGCTCTTTTTTCTGATTATTATAAGGATCTGTAGCATTAGGGGTCATAAAAAACAAGGGTCGCACGAGTGACACTCTCTCTGGGGGTAAATGGGAAACAACATAAATGTATTTTAAGTTTATTTTAAGTTAATTAAATGTATGCTAAAAATCAAATTTATAGACATAAAAATCATCGAAAAGTGATAAAAATAGGGGGCCATCCCTAAAAAACGGTGGGTGATTCAGCAAAATGGGCGTCCTATTCGGATTCAGGAGGTCATTTTACATAATAATATGCTGAAATGGTGTCAGAGGCAATTTTCATGCCGAGCAGTGTACTTTGTTGCAGCTATGACATCTTTTTATTTTCTGCTAAATCACTATTATTTTCCCCCAAATTCTTATGCACTCGCTCTCATGTGGAACGGTAATTTTGTGAATTTCTTTTAAAAGCGATAGCAGACGCAAGACCGATGAAAGGGACAGATAAAACTGAAGTAACGGTCCGATTTTTTTTTCAAAATAGGAGTAAAGATAGGAGCAATCTTTCTGAATCCAGGAGTACAATTCGCTAATCGATGCGATAATTAGAGTTTCTTTTAACTAACTAAACTAATATTTGTAATGGCAACAATTGATTTATCAATGTATCATCCTATAAATACAAATAGTAGCAGAAATTCCAAACTCGGTATTCTAAATGTGTATCATATAGGGATGCTACAGTAAGCTTTTCGTTGAGATGTAGCAAATGGTTCGTGTACAGGGACACTCAAAATTATTCAAATACATAACGTCTATGGGGGAAATTGCAGGTAAGTAGAGTTTAACATCTACAGACTGCACTAAGCCAAATGAAACGAATATATATTTTTTGTAATAGAGATAGTCAACTGGTAAAAATTTTTTTGTGTATGTAGGAGCTTCGCCTCTCCCCCCCCCCCCCCCCTGGGGGGAAGTCTCCCCTCGAGGGGAGTAAATTTTCATGATGGGTATCTTTCAAAAGAGCTCGCCACTACCTTTAAAACGAATGGTTGAACCATCGATCTGCGATAATTTAAAATAAAGTTATCGATTTTTTTCATTTTTAACCAAAAAAAAAAAAAAAAAAATTTTAAATGTACTATTGAGAATAAATTCAACTTTTTTTTTTTATATTTAGTATTATACTACTTCTCTAATATGGAAATCGTGTGCATTGTCATAAAGGATAATTTTTTTAAATAATAATTTTAATAAATTAGTTTTTAAAAACAGAATTCTTTTTTAATAACCGAATTAAATTATATATAAATGTAGGTGCATTAATGAAACGGGGTTTTGAGAGGGACGGTAGCACCCCTCACACAAAACTAATTATCATATAAAACTCTTCCGAAGCCAAATTTGAATTGTTTAACACAGGTTTACATAACAGTACTCGTTATCTTACCTCTTAATCTGCAACCAATATTTATAGAATTAATTTTCACGGTAAGAGAAAGTCGTGTGAGTGACACACCAGATTATTCTAAAACGTTTGTGCATGAAGAGTCAACAAAATATTTCGTGATTTGGAAAGAAGGATTTCTCAAAAAGATATTTTTTTTCAAACGAAAACAAGGGAATAATTTTGATAATGCGTATATAATGAACAATTTAACGCCAATATGAATCACCACAATGCAAATTCCAGGCATTTTTCCTTAAGTGCTTTCTCAGATGCAAATAATTAGAAAAGAAAAGAAATAGTAAAATGTCACGGCAGTCTTTCTAGCTTCAAGGTTTCACAAAATAATTTTCCCGTATTTATTCAACTGAATCTACAAGCTGTGCTTCAGAAAATTTTGTAAAAGCTCACTAGGAAATTTATGTATATCGCAGTTGGCAGCAGTATATGGGAAAAAATCGTTATTTTCCCCTTTAAAATAATTTGTTGCGGCATTCACCCTACTTTCTCTAACCTAATAGTACTATAGACTTATTGTAGTTAGGTGTGTGCATTATGCCTGCATGAGGTTCTGCATCTGAGCATTCCTAGTTCATTTTAAACAACAGTTTAAAACAGTTTCAGTAATCATTTTATTTGGCAAAATTTCTCTATATGGAGTATACGAATACATTTTTTTCCCCTCTACACGAAATATTTGGCCGATTTCAATCAAGTAGCATTCTTGCATGTATGATACAGATTTAGAATACCGAGTTCGGGTTTCCGGCTACAATTTGTTCTTGAGATATGCTAATAAAAAACTCACTGACATACACACAGATATACAGAACTACCGCTAGAAACCTAATTATCGGATTCAGGAGACCTCAAAACGTGCAATATAGCAAAAATCTCAATTTCGAAAATTTGACAAAAATTTATATAATATTTCTCTAACGTGGACCAGTTTCAATTATTTTTTGTCGAAACGATACGATACGCGAGGATAAAAAAAAAAAAAATACTTGTACATGAACAATATTTAAGCACGCGGACTTAGTTCAATGGACTAATAAGAAAAAATGACGACATTTGCCTGATGAGATTATTTTAAGAAAAAAAAATGTATTTTTAACAGTTGTTTCTTCAGAATCTTTGCAAGCGTCATTTTAAACCTAGCAATATTTTAAAGATGTATACATAATATGAACTTTTGTGTCATAAATTGACTAAAAAACGCAATCATGAAATATATAATCAAAATAGGAATTATTTTATCTTATTTTATTTATTGATTTATTTATTATTAAAAAATAATAATAATAATAAAAAGTCATCGCCAACATGACGAAAAAAATTTAAAAGGCGTCGTGTGAACTATATTAAAACTGTATTTTCATACTTCCAGCCTGTGGAAGTATGAAAATTGGGTCCTGAACCATGAATTTTATTTGGAAACCTTTCTTTGAATGATTTTGGTTTCACTATTGTACAACATTAATTTTGATTTATTAATAATTTGGCTTCTGGTAAATTAAAATTTTAATTAGGTGGGGAAATTGGTATAACATTTATGAGTTTCAAATTTTAAAGGTAAATAAGAAAAAAAAAAAAAGCGAATATTTCGCACGGGTTTGCTAGTAAATAAATAAATAAATAAAATAATATAAAATAAAAATAATTTCTTTTCCATCATATGTGCAAGAGAAAGTAAAAATTGCATCGATAATAATTTTAATTTGAACTTTCAATGAATGCAATGAAAATTTTAATAATCAAATAATTACTTTGCCTTTTAATCTGATTATTAATATATATACATATATATATATATATCCGAGTTTCCTTATAAATTAAGAATCAATAGTAAGATTATATAAATAACCTCAAAATATTTCTATCGGTATTTTGAATCGATTAATCAACATTTCTTAAAATCAATGTTTCGCGTGACAAATTAGTTAATTACCGTTTTTAATAGCATGGTCACAAAATAACAGTTATTATCGAAAATTTACAATCACTGAGCATAACAATGTTAGTAAAAGAAAATTTGTTTTCAATCGCTATTATAATTACTATACTTTTAGCCAATTTTGAAATGTTTTCTTAAAGGTCAAAATTTTGCTTTTAACCTTGTCCTAATTTTAATGTCTCTTTAACCAATAATATAATTTAAACAATTGTTTTCTCTCTCTCTCTCTCTCCTGGCAGAAATAGCAGTAACTGTCTAATAATTTTTATTAATAATGTTTTTCTAAGAAAAAAAGTAAAAGTTATTTAGATAATAACTATCATCATTATATTAATGTTTTTCCTGGCATAGGTTAACATCGCAGAAAACTCAGCGAGGTATAAAATGGGCACTTTTAGCTTTTTCGTTTCTATACAATAACCATTAATGAATAAATTCAAGAAGGCTTATTTTAAACTAGTATATAATCTCGTCAAAAATGACGGAATGTGAAATCAGTTAGGGTAGTGAATCAACGAATGCTTTGCCAGCTTCGCTGGACACTATATTTAAAGGGGACTAATGTGCAAGTTGCACCGAACGAACAAAATATTTGTTTTAACGAAAATACCTACTAACCCTGGTATGGACAATAGGTCTGATATTACGTATCGTATTATCTATCGTATTTTTCGTAATTTTACTCAGTACTTATTTCGCTTCCTTTTTCGACTCACTTTAATAAGTATTTTTTATATGCATGGGCAAATTTAGTATTTTTTAATTTTTCGCGTGAAAACATTATTTCAGCTTATGCCCCCCTCCCCCCTCAATATATATAAATAAAACAATAACTGGTAAATTTTTTTGGCGAAAATCATAAATATTAATGTCCAATTTTGAAATTATTTTCATATTTTAATTAATTCTAAAATATCTAATCAAAACTTCGTTACAAATAAGGTACCAAATGAAAAGTACCATATTTGTAACGAAGTAATCCTAGGTACTACCTTATTTGTAACATTATTTATTTTATTAAATATATTTAAAACACTTTAAACACACGTAAATATAAATTTATTTAAAAGATGTTAAATTTTTTTATCCAAAGCTTTTCGCTTTAATAATAAAGCATCATCAGGGATTTATGATTCGTTTCCATTGTGCAGTTTTAAATATGTTTTCTTTTTACAGTCAACAGTTAAGTCTTTTATATATAACGTGATATATTTTAAATATCAGCAAAAAACAATATGAATTCCGGTAGAGGTTGGACCAAGGAGTTAAGAAAAGTGAGAGAAGCTGGAACTATTGCATATCATACGAGGTTATTGTAGGAGAAAAAACATCATGGATAAGCAGAAATAAACTATTAACTATTTTATAATATTGTGCGAAATTATTGGTAAAATTGCAGCATCTTTGAAATTTATTGCATTTTTGCATTTAATTATATGAATAGCTTCGGAAATGTAAAGTTCTTGGATATTAGATGGTGCTGTAATAATTTTGGCTTTATCCCATATAGGGTTGGCGTTTGTGTTGGCATAGATGAAGTCGACTAGAGTAGAACTATTTGCTTCTTTTATATTTCTTATATGTTCTTGTATTCTTTTATTTAAAGTCCTCTTGGTCTGTCCAATATAATAGAAAAGTTCTTTATTGCTTTCTATGGGAATTTTATAGACTCCTCAAGTGGGTCCATTTAAGTCGCGGTCATGAAGGGTTAATTGTTTAATAGTTATAGGAGAACTGAATGGAATAAAGAAATTAAATTTACGTTGTATATAATGTTTAAAGCTATAGAATTCTTTACAGAAAGGGAGACTATTAGTGTAACGAGATTTTAGAGTTGAGTCTAGAGTGGGATTATTAGGTTTAATTAGCATGCGATTTTTTATTCTATTAACTAATCTTATAATACTAGATTTACTATATCCCGCAGCAGTACCTATTTGAATAATATTGCTAATTTGTTGTTTTTCATTAAATTTAAAAGTGGTATAATTTATAGCTCGGGTAATGTAGGAATTAAAAAAAGCATTTTTATAATTAGTAGGATGAGCTGAATCAGCTGGGATCGGTAAAGGAATAAATGTGTTTTTAGAAAAGACGTCAAACCATATAGTTGTATTATTTTCGTTACGATGTATCTTAAGGTCAAGAAACGGAAGCGTACGATTGATCTCAGTTTCAAATGTAAATTTAATCGATGGAAATTGGTTGTTGAGACAATCAATTAAATTAAGGAGTGCATTTTTTGAATAAGGCCAGGAGATAAAAATATCGTCAACATATACTCAAACCTACTATATATTTGCGATATGTTGACGATATTTTTATCTCCTGGCCTTATTCAAAAAATGCACTCCTTAATTTAATTGATTGTCTCAACAACCAATTTCCATCGATTTAAATTTACATTTGAAACTGAGATCAATCGTACGCTTCCGTTTCTTGACCTTAAGATACATCGTAACGAAAATAATACAACTATATGGTTTGACGTCTTTTCCAAAAACACATTTATCCCTTTACCGATCCCAGCTGATTCAGCTCATCCTACTAATTATAAAAATGCTTTTTTTAATTCCTACATTACCCGAGCTATAAATTATACCACTTTTAAATTTAATGAAAAACAACAAATTAACAATATTATTCAAATAGGTACTGCTGCGGGATATAGTAAATCTAGTATTATAAGATTAGTTAATAGAATAAAAAATCGCATGCTAATTAAACCTAATAATCCCACTCTAGACTCAACTCTAAAATCTCGTTACACTAATAGTCTCCCATTCTGTAAAGAATTCTATAGCTTTAAACATTATATACAACGTAAATTTAATTTCTTTATTCCATTCAGTTCTCCTATAACTATTAAACAATTAACCCTTCATGACCGCGACTTAAATGGACCCACTGGAGGAGTCTATCAAATTCCCATAGAAAGCAATAAAGAACTTTTCTATTATATTGCACAGACCAAGAGGACTTTAAATAAAAGAATACAAGAACATATAAGAAATATAAAAGAAGCAAATAGTTCTACTCTAGTCGACTTCATCTATGCCAACACAAACGCCAACCCTATATGGGATAAAGCCAAAATTATTACAGCACCATCTAATATCCAAGAACTTTACATTTCCGAAGCTATTCATATAATTAAATGCAAAAATGCAATAAATTTCAAAGATGCTGCAATTTTACCAATAATTTGGCACAATATTATAAAATAGTTAATAGTTTATTTCTGCTTATTCATGATGTTTTTTCTCCTACAATAACCTCGTATGATATGCAATAGTTCCAGCTTCTCTCACTTTTCTTAACTCCTTGGTCCAACCTCTACCGGAATTCATATTGTTTTTTGCTGATATTTAAAATATATCACGTTATATATAAAAGACTTAACTGTTGACTGTAAAAAGAAAACATATTTAAAACTGCACAATAGAGCATTTCCTCGTGACGTCTGGTGGTTGGCAAAAAAGCGCGCTCGACTTTCCCGCGCCCCGCCCACCATTGATTTTCCGTTGGTAGTAATCAAGTAATCAAGAGATCCCAAGACTTTTTGCTAACCACTCATAAAAGTTGAGATGTTTGTTTACAAACAAGGAACTGCCCTATGGAAACGAATCATAAATCCCTGATGATGCTTTATTATTAAAGCGAAAAGCTTTGGATAAAAAAATTTAACATCTTTTAAATAAATTTATATTTACGTGTGTTTAAAGTGTTTTAAATATATTTAATACAAATGACACGTGTTCAAGTTAACTCTTTATTTTTTAGAGATTATTTATAATTATTTATTTTAACTAATTTGATAAATATGACGTCACAATCAACTGTTTGTTTATATCAGATAAGTACATTATCATGATTGCAAGAAAATGATGTAATAACTATTAGCCCATAATTTTTATGATTGAATTTTATATTACATTTTAATTTTATCTTCCATGGGTATTTTAGAATAGTTATAAACTTTCGTTGAAATCTTTTTACATATTGAGATTAAGGGAAAAGTGTAAGCACAAAAAATGTTCAATTTTGAAAAATCTTTCTAATGATGTAACATTTATGCAGATTAATTAAAAAATTAAAAATAAAATAAACAGCATTTCTAAGAAAAAAAATAAAAAGGCTACCAAAAGTCTATGGACTTTTGTAACTAAACGTGCATGTTTTATTGTTGAACAGGATCTATGACAAAAATGATGAAATAAAAATATATCATAAAAAATTCAGGGAATAAATACTCTGTCGTTTGATTAATGATGTCATATGTATTGTCATGTAGAGCTGAAGAGCGTACATACAATACCTATCGCCGCTGATAGACAAAGCTCAAATTATTTTATGGGGAAATTTATTTATAGAATTAGTCATTACTTAATGTATATTTTTATATTCTGTTTCCTCATTCAGAAAATTCCCAACCGTTAAGTTTATTCTTATTTTCCAAAAATTGATTTTTTAAATTCTGAATATTACATTTTGTAACTAAAAAAAAAAAAAAAAAGAGAAAAATGCTCTTAGGTCATTTTCCGAATAGTTAATTAGTCAGATTTTCTGATCATTTTTTCCTTAATATAAATTTGTTATTTATTTATTTATTTATTTTTTATGTAACTTTCGTTATTACTTTAGTTATTAATAAAAAACTTGGATTATCTTAGAGTGCAAAACACTGATTTCCAATATATAAAACAATTGATACTTTCTCTTACCCATATATGGTAGAGAAAGTATTGTTTTTAAATCAAATTTTCTAAATTGAGGTTTTGATCGTTCGCATATTTTGAGGTGCACTGAATCCGAAAATCTGGTTTTAAGCGGTTAATCTGTGTGTGCGTGTATCTCTTTATATTATGTCTGTGTATCGTAAAATCTGTAAGTGAGTTTGTCATCCATAAAACTCAAGAACGAATAGTCTTGAAACGTAAGAAGTCCGACTGTGCTTCAATTCTGTATCCTATAGGGATGCTACTCGAAATTTTTTGTTAAAATCAAACGAAAAGTTCTAAGAGAATTTAAATATATTTCTGGTAGGCATAGTTTAACATCTTTAGACCGCACTAAGCAAAATGGAATATAGATACATTTCTTATATTCACAGAACCATGTTTTGTAGTAGAATATGGTATGAAAATTATTCACCATTCTTAAGAGTTACATAAAAGAATTTTGCTATATTAAGGTTGTATATAATTGGAAGTTTTGCTTAGAGTGCATTTTAAGTTATTTTACGCGTTCTTCATACTGCGTTAAATTTAAGTACATTATATGATATGTATACACTGGTTCTCATAATTATAAGGACACCATTTTTCAATATTAACTAAACACTGAACACTATTATTTAAAAAAATATAATTTTTATTAATTTCAATTTCATGAATAGGCGATATTTAAAAAGTTTTGTCGTTTTTCTATCTTAAAAAACTTTAAATACGGTAAAAAAAAAAAAAAAAAGATTTTTCAGGTGTTCACAATTATAAGGACAGCTCGAATCTTCGTAATTTTTTTCAGTTATTCTTTAAATTAGTATTTTATGGGGTCTCTTTTTAGGGTGAAACAGTCAGACATTCTCTCTGGTACATATATATATATATATGTATATACATACATATATATATATATATTAATATTCAGTTTCAATACCATTTCATACAGCATAGATGATATTCTGAATACATTTAAACTGTTTAAAATTACTCCCCATTTGCATGCACTTTTCTAATATGAAAAGTTAAGGTTTTTTCAACTTTTAGGCCACGGGAAAGGCAATAATATGGAAGTTTCTTTCTTCAAACTATTTTCTATTACTCTAGAAGTAGAGCAAAAATGTAAGTCTTGTTGAAAAAAAAAATTATTATCCCTCCACCCTCCCCCTTCTCTAAAATCTAACAAAAATCTGAGAATTCCACGTTTAAAATTTGCTGATATTCTCTTGATGTTCATAATAATAGAAAAAATTACTAAATTCATTCTGTTTTCAGTAGAAACTTATCCCCAGAGCACCACAGATCCACCTTTAAAATGCCCGATTCATATCTGCCTTTAAAAAATCTGCTCTGTCTTTCGCTATCTTCAGATCGTGCCAGTAACTGTTAAAACCGTTTGGTTAATCAAGAATAAAATGTTTTTCATCCGGAAATGCAACATTTTACCATTTCATATTGTCTTTTTTCAACTTTAACACAGACGTTCTTTCCTCCATTAAATGCTTACTGATTATTACAGGTTTTTTATTCATTTTAACATATTATTAATTATTTTAAACATGCATAAATGTGTACCCCAACCTTTCGTTAAAAATTACCAGCAAATTCAGCAACAGTCATTTTTCAGTAAGAGGAATTTTGAACAGTAAGAGGAATTATGAGTTTTTGATCTCTGTAAAACAACTCTGATTTTGCATCAGATCTCTCTCCTATCGAACCAGCAGTTCAACATTTGATCACATTTCCTTCAGCAATTTTAGATCTTCGAATTTCATTAGAAATACGACGGATTGAAATTATCCCTCCACTTAATAAACACATTTATCATACTTCACTACATGAACGTTCTTTTTTTTTTTTTTTTTTTTTTTTTTTTTTCGAGGAATTATCAGTAATGTCCGTCCAAGAAACATTGAAGGCTTATATATGAATTAATCTAGCCCAGTAATTAACAAATTCGCTTGTCAACTGTAATTTATCCCCATGTAAGTTAAATAAAACGAAAAAAATCTTGGTTGTCCCTATAATTATGAACATCTAAAAAAGTGGAGAAAAAAAATATTTTGCACTATTTTTTATTAATTTTGTTTCATATTAAAAAAATTATAACAGTTTTGGTTTTTAGAATACTAGATATATTAAGTGCACTTAGTATAATCTTGTTCACAATTATTTTTACATTAGTTATTTCAAAACATAAAGTGTCCTTATAAGTATGAGAAGGAGTGTATAATTTATAGATAATATAAGGACTACTCAAAATTAAGAATATGCTTCTCTATTGAATGACATTGGCAAATGTACTTCATCAATTGCTTAAAATCGGTTTAGGAATGATAAATGCATTCGCATACCCATATGACAGACAGAATATTGCTTGAAGTCCGATTTTCAATTCTGATTTTTTGCTATAATTAAAAGATTTTGAGGTCGCTTGGATACGAAAATTAAGGTTTTAGTTGTCGATTTGTGTGCATATCTGGTCTGTTATAAGCCTAACTGAAAAACAAATAATTACAGGAAATTCAAATTTACTATTCTGAAAATCAAATGGGGCCGCGGTAGCCCAGTCGGTAGAGCGCCGGCCTCGTAACTGGAAGATTGCGGGTTCGGTACTCGAGCCGGCCAAAGACCGTCGTGTACTCTAATGGTGGCTTGTGCACGTAAAATCTCTCGTGGCCGCAATGTCCTCCATTTTCCCATCAAAAATTATACCTCTGGGGGTCACCGAAGCGAGAGAGCCATTCCTTCTGTGGAGGATCAAAATTGTGATGGCATGTCTCCGGACCACCTCTAGGGGTGTGTCCCAGACCGTCGCCAATTGCCCATCTCAGCAGCACTAGTGCGACGTAAAACCCAACCATCCAATCATCTGAAAGTCAAATGAAATGCCCCTCGAAACTTTAACCGCGATTTGCAAATGTCAATGAATGCTGTTGTAAAAGATTTTTGAATAATTTGGAGTAAACTTTTAAATTCAATAACTGCCTTTTCTTTATGAAAGCAGGTAGTAAGCTGATACGAGGGGGACGGGTTAATGGGAGCACTAGACTCCCTCATACAAAAACCTATGTCATAAAAAACCATTTTGAAGTATTTTTAAAAAAATCATGTACAGTCCCTTCTATTTTACACAAGGATCTCTAATCTGTTTTTGTAGTATTCAGATGCAGAATGAGAAAAAGTTGTATCAGCATCACACCAGTTTATTGTAATATATTCTATTTCTCTCAGCATCGGTTTAGAGACACTAGATATATTTCTGACTACACTGAAATAATTTGGTGCATTTGGATTATTTCACTATAATAATTTTCATGTAAGTTATTATTCTAACATATAAGATAAATCGGTCAGTTAAGTAGGATATATATATTTTTTTCTTTTTACGTTATATTTTTTTTTATTGTCTCGCTGCAGATATCCTATTACTTACTACTTAGAAAAAAAAAAGAAAAAGAAAGAAAGAAAGAAAAGAAACGCAGGAAGACTAGGATTACTGAAATAATTGATATTTAAAAATTAGCTACCGTCTTTATTTAAAAAAAAAAAAAAAAAGAAAGAAAGAAAAGAAAAGAAAAGACGAGAAAAAAGACGAGAAATTTTTTTTGTTGTTGTTAATTGTCTGTGTAACAAAATCAAAATGCGAAAAGTAAGTTTGTTTCTGTGTGTGCTCGTGGAGGAACGTAAATCTGCGAGTGTCGCACTGTTTATTCGAGTTACAAGGCTGCAAGATATTTTCATTGAGTACGGCAGTACAGGGCCTATTTCAGTTCACAAAGGTTTCTCTCACGCCTAACTGTCGATAGTATTTTGTTGCCAAATACACTGTCAGCTGTCAGTTAATTCTCGGCAAACGAGTAGATTTTCTTTGCCAATTTACACGTTAAAACAAACTTGCCAAGTTTCGCGTATTAAAACAAAACTCGTCTGGAAAGGTTTCCATTTAATAGTTTAGTTTATTTTTCAACTCAATCGTCTGGCAAGTCCTAAGTGTGAGGGTATTTCATTTGCAACCAATACATCATGGAATGCAATTTTGTTATAGTTTGTGTAGTTTGTTTATTCTACTCTGAAAACAAACTAGAAACATTACATCTACTTAGAGAGCCGCCCAGACGGTGTAGTGGTTAGCGTCCCTGAAACGGTTGGGTCTGGGTTCGAATCCCGGAGAAGACATGGATGTGTTGTCCCTGTTATAGGGGTAACGATAACCGCCCATTGGGTGCTACTTCACAAATGGTCACCAAAAAAAAAAAAATAAATAAATAAATAATTAAAATAAATAATAATAATAATAACAATCTATATCTATTTAAAGAATATCTATTTCCATGAAATATGTTTTCTATCTTTATTTAACCCCGCCCCCCCCCCCCTTTCCACACACACACACACACACACTTTTTTTTTTTTTTTTTTTTTTTGCATTGAATAATAGACAATCAAAAATACAAAGTCATAAAGGGCAAGATATCAAAGAAAGTCTGTTTCATGGTAGATTTTGTTTTATGACAATGAGGTTGTGATTCATAAACGCTTTTAAATTTTTAAATATTCTTTTTTGTTTTAACATCTTTAATTTAAGGTTTATGCTAAGTTTGTATATAATCGCACAAAGAAGTGTTATCCGCATCCGTGGTTGCATAGGTATGGAAAGCGTTGGCCTGCAAGCAAAATGGTCCCTAATTTGAATCCAGATATATAGCGGTTTGATGCATATTGCTGAAATTTAAGTTTATTTCTTATTTAAAATTTATTTTTTCTTTAGGATAGTCTAAAATATTGTTAGCTATTCTGAGTAAGTTATACTGAAACATTTCTGAGCTGTATAAGTACTGACTGAGTCTCACAAGTCTTCGAAATCGTGTATATCAATTTTGCCTATCTTCGTAACAGTATTTTAGTAGACACATTTTGTGCATCTCGTAATCAAAATAGTTTTTTTTTTTTTTCCCCTGGTGAACATTAGAATATCTTTTTGCTTGACTATATATGCTGATGATTCAATAACTTACATAGATTTACATACAACCGCATGCATCTTTAATGACGGTAACCGCCGAAATATTCAACTTGTCCGATATGAAATATAAATCTGTAGATTTTTATTGCTTAGAGTTGGCTATTAATTTCCTTCTCTTTTATGGTGTATTTATTTCTCAATAAACTCTGTAGGGCAATCCAAATAAAGCATAAAAGAGGGCTATTACGCCAAACTTTTCTTCATAGTTTTACAAATTTCACCTTATCTTCGCTGCCTGTCGAGAAACGCTGTCGAATTTCTATAAAAGGTGCATTTATACAGGGAGAGAGAATAAAACATCTATGTATAAGTGTTTTCCTACAATTCGATAATATATATATATATATATATATATATATATATATATATACTAGCTGACCCGACAAACGTTGTTTTGTCATATAAATTATTTCTAGAGAATATTTTGCTAGAAAAAAAAAACTAACTTATTGTAAGTGTGTTAGGATGTGGTATATAAGTGGAAGATGTATGGAGCGCTGTGAACGGTGAAAGAATATAAAAATAACAAAACACCAAACATTTATTTTTTTAATTTATTAAAATTGATTCTTTAAAATTATATACATATCGCTACTTATAACAATATTACTAAAAAACAATATCATTCCCTTAATGCAACAGAGTGTACAATATTTTTTGTTATCCCATCTTTCACCAATACAAACAAACTGGATGGTTTGCCCACTCGAGAGCCACGTATAATTGTCCGTGTGAAAAACATGATGTGCTCAAATCTAAGCCACAGACAGACATCGTTTGGCCCTGAGACTTATTGATAGTCATTGCAAATGCCAATCTAATTGGAAATTGAGGGCGTTTAAATTGAATTGGCACATCTGTGGGTATAATAAGAATTCGCAGTAGTAATATATTTTCACTTCGGAATTTGTCATTTAAAATGATGGCTTCGATAACATTTTTCATTAAATTTTTTTATGACTAATCGCGTGCCGTTACACAACCGTGGTGGGTTCAAATTACGAAGCAAAATAACCGGAGATCCAACCTTCAGTTGTAAAATATGCAGTGGCATGCCTGGTAAATCCAATGAGTTTAAAAACTTTCTTGGATAATTTACAGCTTTGGTGGCATCGCAAACTGTATCATTAGATTTGTATGACACCAAGTCTTCTGGTAACAAATGTTGTATCTTGAGATTCAATTCGTTGACGTCCACATTTTTTGCTGCTAAAATTGCTCTTTCTGCCAGCCACTCATGATTTGTGTATCGTCTGTGTACATCGGGAAATATCTGGTCAATAAGAGCATCTTGAGAATCAATGATTGTGCAGAAATCGGTCGGTAATTTTATGCATCCAGCTTCATCTGTAGTAACTTTTCCATCGCCGATATCTAACAATTGTTTTGAGAATGTTTCAGCGGATGGATCTTGAAGCTTTTGAACGCACAAATTTATTTTCAGTTGTACTTTTTCAACATTAAGCCACAATGACGATGATTTTAAGCACGCGTTGATCTCATCAGCGTATGTTGAACACGGAATAACGGGAAATGCTTGTCTGAAATCACCTGAAAAGAGTAACAGAGTGCCGCCAAATAGTTTGTCGTTGTTTTTTATATCTTTCAATGTCCTGTTCGACGCCTCAATCGAATGTTTGTATTCCATAGTGCATTCATCCCAGATAAGAATTTTACACTATTTCAACACTGTGGCCATGGACGATTGTTTTTTTATGTTGCACACTGCGTCTGGGTTATTTTGAATATTTAGTGGCAGTTTAAATAATGAATGAGCTGTTCTGCATCCATCCAATAAAGTTGCCGCAATGCCAGATGATGCAACAGCCAATGCGATGCCATTATTTGATCGTATTTCGGCGAGAATTAGCGAAATAAGGAATGTTTTGCCAGTTCCACCTGGTGCACCCCCCCAAAAAAAAAGAATCCACCTTGTCCTGCCAAAACTGCGAGCATGATGCGGTCGTAAATGGTTCTTTGTTCTTCATTCATTAGTGGGACATTGCGAGCAACAATCGCTGCCATTTCTACAGTATTGTATTGTAGTTCACGATTCAATTCAGTGCTTATTAAATCAGATGCATTTCGATTTGTTGAATGCATACCGAAATGACTGAGTGGTAAGTTGGCAATGATAATACAAAGATCTTCAGTAGCAATCAATGCTTCATTCTACATAGCGTCACTGAATACTATCGTTAGATCGTTGCACCGTGAACGATGTTGATGCAATATATCATTAGTCATTGAATCTTTGTGATTATCCCATAATGTCTCTGCTTTGGCCGAGAAACATGTAGTCAACACTATAGCGAATAGTAGACGAATTTGTTTTGCTGTACAGTAAATTCATTTTTTATTTTAACATAAAATAACTCCGTCGGATATTGACGAATATTTTAAAAGAATATACCATTTTAACTAATTTTAACATTTTAACAATATTAACGTTGAAAAATATTTTAAACACTTACGGTTAAAAATTCATTTTTCATTTCAACATTAAATAAATTCTGACATCGTGTTTACGATTCTAAAATATTAACTTTGAAAAAAATATTTTAAACACTTCGTAAGATACGGTTACGATTCTAAAAATATTAATTTTGAAAAAATATTTTAAACACTTCGTAAGATACGATTAAAAATTCATTTTTAACACACTTTTATTAGCTTCACCTGTATATATGTATGTATGTATGTTTGTTTGTAACTTCTCTGGGAGCAAACAAAAAATTTATATTGTAAAAAAAATACTTTTCCTACGTGAACGATGCGGCGTCGAGGTAAGGCGCTGCGCTACGAATCTAAAGGCCCAGCGTTCGATCCCCGTTAGGGGAGATTTTTTAAAAAATGGTTTTTGTTAATTCTAAGTTATTTTAATTAAAGATTTAAATGTATGTAAATATTACGGTGTGTCAATCCCACGATTTTCTCTTACCCTGAATTTTAATACTAAGATAGATATTTCGTGCTTTTTAGTTCACATTTCTATAAAAGCGTGTTCTTTAATTTTTTAAAACTATAATATTATTCATTTCAACATTAAATAAATTCTGACATCGTGTTTACGACAACTCACGCCATCTAGGTGGAAAAGTTGTTGAAAGAGTTGGTTAAAAATTAATTAAGAAAGAACTAATTAAGTTACAACTTTCATTTGTAAATCTAAACCATTCTCGAATCCACCTGAAGACACACAAAAAATTTCATTAAACTCAGTCCAGCCGTTTAGGAGGAGTTCAGTGACATACACACGCACAAAAGAAATATATATATAAAGATATATATATATATATATATAGGGTAACGGCTACAGACCATCGTAACATAACAACATTTATTTAAAACAAAAAGGGGACATTACATAAACACTTAAATTGCTGCATTTTACGAGCGGCAAACACCATCTGTGTTTTACATCCAAGCGGGAGCATCTTTCCCTCGACAACGATTAAACATCATCTGAATAAAACAGGTGCGCTTCTCGGTGCGTGCGCATACATTGAAAGGATGATACAAAACAGTGACGTAGTAATATTGTCATAACTACATAGCAGTGACGTCACACAAAGGAAGTAAAGGTAATAATTGAGAAATATGCTTTCCCATATCGGCCATCATGACCAAGCAGGCGGCCTCGCCTGAAGGTTATTAAACAACAAGAAAAAAAATTAAATTATACAAAAACAAAAGAGATAAAAAAAAATAAACAATATACAATACTACATAATAGAGTTATAAATACAGTAATAATATAGCTGCATTAACTAAATAAAAAAAAATTGTATACATTACCAAATGGAAAGTATTGTAAATATTACACTCAAAACCTGAATCATATGGTCAAAATACTAAAATAAAATAAGATAAGATGTTAATATACATACAGACAAGTAGAAAAAAAATAGGTAGATAATTTTCACCAAAAAAAAAAATCAGGTATTGAAGAATGTTCATGGGAGAAAAAAAAATTGTTCATTAAAAATAGAGTTTCTCTTATGTTGGTGAGTTCAAGTTCAACATATAATTAAAAAAAAAAGTTTAATGTTGCACACAAAAATGTCCAAGGAAGAGTTCTTAAAAAAAAATAAATAGAAAGTCTTGAAGAACTATGTCAATTAAGTTTAAAAAAAAAATAAAAAGTCCTGAAGAATGTTAAGTAAGTGTTTCACAAGTGTCGGTCCAAGGTTTCAGGAATTCAGCGCATGTGCTGGTCTTGAATGGGCCTTCTACGAAGTCACACTTGACGACGTCATATGTGTCGTTTGGTTTTATTTTGGTTATCCTGTATGGACCTAAAAATTTTTGTTTTAGTTTCAGACCAGGCCCGAACTGGGTGCGTTTAACTGCGACTAAATCGTTGATTTGGAATTTAGCAGCTGGTCGTCTTCGAAGGTTATACTGCCTGCGATTTTCTTCTTGCACTATTCGAATCTGTTTTTTTGGCGTCGATACGCTGCTCCTCACGTTGCCTCTGGAATGTGTTTGTAGATTCGTCGTTGAGAAGCTCTAGGATCTTGATGTCATCTTTATTTTTCATCTTGGTACCGAATAGTAATTCAAATGGTGTCGTCTTTATGCTTCTTTGAAATGTCGAGTTGAGGATTTGTTGGAGAGCAGGCACATGGGAAAACCACTTTTCAGGGTTGTCGGATGATAGTTTGGATAGTACAGCGATGATAGTAGAATTTTTATTTTCAACTTGACCATTCGATCTTGGTAAACCTGCTGTAATTGGTATGTGGGTTATATTTTGGTCGTGGCAATAGTCTTTAAATGCAGTGGAAGTGAATGCTGGACCTCGATCTGTAATGATTCTGGCGGGGTTACCGAAGATGGATCGTTGGCTTTCTAGTCGGCAAATAACTTCTGCGGCGTCTGTAGATTTTGTAGGGTACAGCCAGGTAAACTTGGAGAACGCATCAACAACGACCAATATATGCTTGTATTTTTTTGATGTAGTAGCTAGGGGACCAAGGTGATCAACATGGTATGTGTGCAGGGGTGCATCGTCTTTATCAATTGGGTGGAGGAAACCATCTTGTTTACCTCGTTTTCTATTATAGAGTATACACTTTATACAGTTTTTAATGCAACTTTCGATTTTGTCTTTGAGGTGAGGTATATAAAAATCTTTGTTTATTAGCTCTTGGGTACGGAGTGCTGCAAAATGTCCACGCTCGTGCGCTTCTTTAATTATGCTATTCTGCAAGTCGTTAGGGACGACGAGTAAATCAACACCGTTCACTGTTTTATATAGAAGATTATTTTTTATAATGTAATTATCATGGGGTGTGGACTGCAAAAGCGTTTTTAATGCTTGAACTTCTGCATCCGATTGTTGAGATTTCAAAAGTTTGATATGAAGGCTATCTTGGATGATGAAACATTGTGGAGCTCGACTTAGAGCGTCCACATGTGCCATGCGGGAACCTGTTCGATGCTCAATGTCGTAATGGAATTCTTGAAGATACAGAGCCCATCGTGCAATGCGGCCTGCGGGAGTTTATTTCTTTTTTATTAAGTGCCTTGACGAACGCATCGCAGTCTGTGATAATTTTGAAATTTGTTCCGAGCAGGTAGATTCTAAACTTTTTGAGGGCTTCTACCACAGCCAGGACTTCAAGTTCAAAACTAGTATATTTTCTTTCGTGATCCGATGTTTTCTTCGAAAAATAAAAGACTGGATGGAATTTATTATCATGCATGTTTTTCTGCAACAGGACTGCCCCCAAGCCATCTATAGACGCGTCTGTATGTACCTCAATAGGGGAATTTTGATTAAAAATATTGAGAACTGGTTCTTGGGAAAGTAAATATTTTAATTTTTGAAATGCGGCTCTTTGTTCATTTTGAAATTGAAAAGGGGTGTCCTTACGCAGAAGATCACTTAAGGGTTTTGCAATGGTAGAAAAATGAGGGATAAATTTCCTAAAATATCCTGTAAGGCCAAGGAATCTACGTACGTCTTTAACATTTTTCAGATCTGGGTAATTCAAAACAGCTTTAGTTTTGGAAGGGGATGGCAAAAGTTTACCATTTTCTATTATGTGACCGAGGAAATCTATTTTGGTATGTAAAAATTGGCATTTGTTAAAATTTATGTCGAGTCCGTACTCGCTAGCTGTTTGAAGAACAGTTTTTAGACGTTCTACGGCCTCATGTTCGTTACTCGCGGGAATTACAAGATCATCCATATAAGGGAGTACTATGCCGGCAGCAATCAAGTCTCTAAAAACGGCATTTATATATCTCATGAACACCGAAGGGCAGGAGCTAAGTCCGAAAGGCATGTAGCAAAATTGAAATTGACCGTTATGGGTTACAAAACTAGTGAAAGGGCGGCTCTGTTTGTTTACGGGTACATGAAAAAATCCATTACGTAGGTCTATCGTACTAAAAATTTTGGCATGTTGAAGTCGATCTAAAATATCATCAATTAGGGGGAGGGGGTAGTGATCTTTAACTAACTTACGATTGAGCTTCCTGTAATCGATGCAAACTCTGTGTTTACCATCTTTTTTTCGAACAACTACAACTTGGCTGGCATATGGGGAGGACACTGGTTCGATAATACCATCTTTAAGCCATTCAGAGACTTGTGCGTCTACAATGTCTCGTTCGGTAAAGGGTAGACGTCGGGGTGAGTGAAAAATAGGTGTATCGTCAGTTAAAGTGATGTTAAGCTCAATGTTCGCAGTTTTGATTTTATTAGGTTTATAGGCCGACAACAGTTTGTTAATGTCGTTACGAATATATCGTGAAACATTAGGACCAATATCAAATTTGGGATTATCGTCAGTGATCGTCATGATAAAATTTGGATCTGCGGTACACTCATTTTGTTGTGAAAAACTAGAAAAAGTAACACCGGTGGGTGAAATGCTAATGTTCGCTTGTTGGATGACGTCACATCCAATTATAAGGTCATAAAATGTGGACACGTCGGGTACAACTGAAATAGTTGCTGAAAACTCTTGATCGTCTATAGTAATAAAAGAATTAAAAGTACCGATAACATGTATACGCGCAAAGCCAAAACCAGTTAAGGATTTATTAATTTTTGACAACGATGGGGAACCTATTTTTATCCATGCAGAATGTTTCAAAAGGGTTAACTGACTACCAGTATCAACCAAACCAGTTAATTCATTACCACTAATTTTAACTTGTTTACACATGTGAGAAGCATGCGATTCATGTACAGTGTTAACTCTATCTCTAGAAGGAGGTCCGTCATTTGCAGCGGTTCGGCGGCAATCGGTAGACTTGTGTCCAAAAAGACCACATGCAAGGCACCTAGGGCCACGAGAACGGTTAGGACAAAATTTAGATAAGTGACCGATATCGTTACAATTGAAACAACGTAATTTATTTTGAGATGCCGGACCAATATTAAATTTGGATTCGCGAGTGAAAGCTGGTTGTGTGTGACCAGTACTGCGTTTTCGACTGTCATATGTTTGTTTATAATTAACTGAATTTCGTTGATTTAAGTTTATTGTATTAAGAGCAGTTTCATAAATACGCAATTTTTCTTTAAATTCTGAAAAAGATTTTGCTCCACAGAGAAGAATTTTTTCAGAGGGGTTGCCCTGTATACCTTGAATGGTGTACTGAATTACCGAAGAATCGTCAATAATGGAGTTACCGCGGTTAGCAATTTCGCGCATCGCTAAAAAATATTGCGTAGCAGTTTCATTAGAACGCATTTTTCTGTTTTCTAATTGTTTATGTATTTCGATGGATGGTATGGTATCCAAAAATTCAGAAATTAACGCGGCTTTAAATGACTCATAAGTATTAAGATTTCGTTGCGAAAATAAAAATGTTTTAGCAGAACCATTAATTAAACGTTTAGCAAAAATAAGTTTTTGTTGATCGGTAAGACTAGGAAATAAACAGAATTGTTCCTCAATGTCATTAAAGAAATTACGAATAGAATATGAATCATTTCCAGAAAAAGTTCTACATGTGCTAGCTAAATCTCGAAGGAGGAACCAGAAATGATTACTCAAATCAGACATTGCGTCTGCAGTTTCATTCGGAGAAATATTTTGAACACTCGAAGGGATGGATGGATGGATGGATGGGTTTAACGTCGCACTAATGCTGCGCAGATGGGCAATTGGCGACGGTCTGGGACACACCCCTAGAGGTGGTCCGGAGACATGCCATCACAATTTTGATCCTCCACGGAAGGGATGGCTCTCCCGCTTCGGTGACCCCCAGAGGTATAATTTTTGATGGGAACACACTCGAAGGGAAAGTTACGCTTTCTGTTTGGGTTTGAGATTCAAAAACAGAAGTAATAGTGGGAACATTCGAATAGGGGGTATGAACGGAATGATTATTTACACTGAGATCGTCTTCGTCTGACAAAAAACTAGTATCTAATGTTTTCTGAAATTCAGATAAATTAGTAAGTGCGTTAAAAATTTCTTTGCATAAATTTTCCTTACTACCGACTGGTTCTAAATGTAGCGAATTAGCGATTGATATAAAATCGGACAAAGAAAATGATTTTAAAATTTGTTCTTGATGTTTATTAATGTCGAAATCGGCAGTAAACCCGCTAAAATTTCGCATACGTTTACGCGATTGATGATCAAATGTTGGGTATCCTAATAGTGTGTTTAACAATTTTATGGTATTTGTTTTAGAATATTTCAAAGAATTTGCAACTAGCGGAAGGTCGCCTAATTTAAGGGCCATTTTTAGGATGCAATAAAAATAAAATAAGGATACTGAAATAAATAAAAAAAAAAATGTTCTCTTTTTTTTTTCTTTTTTTTTTTTAAGTAAATATTGGGGAAAAAAAAAATGGATTAAAACCAGAACATATATATTTTTAGGAATAATAAATAAATATAGGGGAACAGAATATTTCTTTATTCATGGAAAGTAATTGAATATGGGGGAAAAATTCTTTATTTATATAAAAATGAACAAACAAATAATTTTAAAGGGCGTAAAACGGCAATGAATGAATTTCAAATTTTAATTACAAATGAAAAAAAAAAATTTTCTTTATATACTATCATACAAAGAGGAGAAAAAAAAAATGCATGCTCCTACCTGACATTAAGGGCAGTCCTTTATGCCGTGATGATTAAAACATTTTATTTAGCAGGAAGAATTAGATGATGATGAATCCATGACTTACATGTAGAATGCTCTTATTATTTGAAAAAAAAACGTCGAAATGATTCGCTTTTGAAATGAAGCACTGAGAACAAGAATACGTCAAGCATGAAGAATAAAGCATTAATACTGATATACTCCACATCGGCAGAAAGTTGGCATATCTAATAATATTACTTGCAGCTCTGGTATTGAACAACGTCCAGTGTTCAGTATGTATTTCAATGAAATAATTAAAAAAAAAAATATCGTCTGCAGAAAAAAAAAAATGAATTTCGTCTAAAGCAAAAGAAACATCCAGGAGATACGAAGAACAGGACGAAACAATAGATAAACGTCAACGATCAGAACTTTTAGTAGAATTTTCTTGAGAACGAATAGCATTTTCGCGCTACTGTTTTAAAACAAAAGTAGCGACTGTTCGTGATGCTAGGGGTATTTTCGGATAGGTCGAGCCCCCAAAATATAGGGTAACGGCTACAGACCATCGTAACATAACAACATTTATTTAAAACAAAAAGGGGACATTACATAAACACTTAAATTGCTGCATTTTACGAGCGGCAAACACCATCTGTGTTTTACATCCAAGCGGGAGCATCTTTCCCTCGACAACGATTAAACATCATCTGAATAAAACAGGTGCGCTTCTCGGTGCGTGCGCATACATTGAAAGGATGATACAAAACAGTGACGTAGTAATATTGTCATAACTACATAGCAGTGACGTCACACAAAGGAAGTAAAGGTAATAATTGAGAAATATGCTTTCCCATACATATGTGTGTGTGTGTGTGTGTGTGATATATAGAAATCCCATATTTTTAATGAATTTTTCCAATTTATTTGAATTTAAATCTATATTAATGTTTTATATAATAATATGTTCGTGCATACAATAAGAGTTTTTAATTAACCGCTGAATCCTTTTCCCCCAAATAAAACAAAATAAAAAGTATGTGGAAAAGAAAATCTTGCTGTAATCAAAAACCTTATTCTTTCATTTCGGTTTTAAAAGAATACCACATGGCCATTCTTATTTTCTGCGTAAATCAAAGTTTAACGGCTAAAATATGTGATATAGAAATCCCATATTTTTAATGAATTTTTCCCATTTATTTAAATTTAAATCTATATTAATGTTTTATATAACAATATGTTCGTGCATACAATAAGAGTCTTTAATTAACCGCTGAATCCATTTCCCCTAAATAAAACAAAATAAAAAGTATGTGGAAAAGAAAATCTTGCTGTACCTAATCAAAAACCTCATTCTTTCATTTCGGTTTTAAAAGAATACCACATGGTCATTCTTATTTTCTGCGTA
Organism: Salticus scenicus; assembly: GCA_963930645.1. Taxonomy (NCBI): domain Eukaryota; kingdom Metazoa; phylum Arthropoda; class Arachnida; order Araneae; family Salticidae; genus Salticus; species Salticus scenicus. The sequence continues at coordinate 330,212,603 of OZ005649.1, forward strand.
AATCAAAGTTTAACGGCTAAAATATGTGATATAGAAATCCCATATTTTTAATGAATTTTTCCCATTTATTTAAATTTAAATCTATATTAATGTTTTATATAATAATATGTTCGTGCATACAATAAGAGTCTTTAATTAACCGCCGAATCCTTTTCCCCTAAATAAAACAAAATAAAAAGTATGTGGGAAAAAAATCTTGCTGTAATCAAAAACCTCATTCTTTCATTTCGGTTTTAAAAGAATACCACATGGCCATTCTTATTTTCTGCGCAAATCAAAGTTTAACGGCTAAAATATCTGATATAGAAATCCCATATTTTTAATGAATTTTTCCCATTTATTTAAATTTAAATCTATATTAATGTTTTATATAATAATATGTTCGTGCATACAATAAGAGTCTTTAATTAACCGCAGAATCCTTTTCCCCTAAATAAAACAAAATAAAAAGTATGTGGGAAAGAAAATCTTGCTGTACCTAATCAAAAACCTCATTCTTTCATTTCGGTTTTAAAAGAATACCACATGGTCATTCTTATTTTTTGCGTAAATCAAAGTTTAACGGCTAAAATATGTGATATAGAAATCCCATATTTTTAATGAATTTTTCCCATTTATTTAAATTTAAATCTATATTAATGTTTTATATAATAATATGTTCGTGCATACAATAAGAGTCTTTAATTAACCGCCGAATCCTTTTCCCCTAAATAAAACAAAATAAAAAGTATGTGGGAAAAAAATCTTGCTGTAATCAAAAACCTCATTCTTTCATTTCGGTTTTAAAAGAATACCACATGGCCATTCTTATTTTCTGCGCAAATCAAAGTTTAACGGCTAAAATATGTGATATAGAAATCCCATATTTTTAATGAATTTTTCCCATTTATTTAAATTTAAATCTATATTAATGTTTTATATAATAATATGTTCGTGCATACAATAAGAGTCTTTAATTAACCGCCGAATCCTTTTCCCCTAAATAAAACAAAATAAAAAGTATGTGGGAAAAAAATCTTGCTGTAATCAAAAACCTCATTCTTTCATTTCGGTTTTAAAAGAATACCACATGGCCATTCTTATTTTCTGCGCAAATCAAAGTTTAACGGCTAAAATATCTGATATAGAAATCCCATATTTTTAATGAATTTTTCCCATTTATTTAAATTTAAATCTATATTAATGTTTTATATAATAATATGTTCGTGCATACAATAAGAGTCTTTAATTAACCGCAGAATCCTTTTCCCCTAAATAAAACAAAATAAAAAGTATGTGGGAAAGAAAATCTTGCTGTACCTAATCAAAAACCTCATTCTTTCATTTCGGTTTTAAAAGAATACCACATGGTCATTCTTATTTTTTGCGTAAATCAAAGTTTAACGGCTAAAATATGTGATATAGAAATCCCATATTTTTAATGAATTTTTCCCATTTATTTAAATTTAAATCTATATTAATGTTTTATATAATAATATGTTCGTGCATACAATAAGAGTCTTTAATTAACCGCCGAATCCTTTTCCCCTAAATAAAACAAAATAAAAAGTATGTGGGAAAAAAATCTTGCTGTAATCAAAAACCTCATTCTTTCATTTCGGTTTTAAAAGAATACCACATGGCCATTCTTATTTTCTGCGCAAATCAAAGTTTAACGGCTAAAATATGTGATATAGAAATCCCATATTTTTAATGAATTTTTCCCATTTATTTAAATTTAAATCTATATTAATGTTTTATATAATAATATGTTCGTGCATACAATAAGAGTCTTTAATTAACCGCCGAATCCTTTTCCCCTAAATAAAACAAAATAAAAAGTATGTGGGAAAAAAATCTTGCTGTAATCAAAAACCTCATTCTTTCATTTCGGTTTTAAAAGAATACCACATGGCCATTCTTATTTTCTGCGCAAATCAAAGTTTAACGGCTAAAATATGTGATATAGAAATCCCATATTTTTAATGAATTTTTCCCATTTATTTAAATTTAAATCTATATTAATGTTTTATATAATAATATGTTCGTGCATACAATAAGAGTCTTTAATTAACCGCCGAATCCTTTTCCCCTAAATAAAACAAAATAAAAAGTATGTGGGAAAAAAATCTTGCTGTAATCAAAAACCTCATTCTTTCATTTCGGTTTTAAAAGAATACCACATGGCCATTCTTATTTTCTGCGCAAATCAAAGTTTAACGGCTAAAATATGTGATATAGAAATCCCATATTTTTAATGAATTTTTCCCATTTATTTAAATTTAAATCTATATTAATGTTTTATATAATAATATGTTCGTGCATACAATAAGAGTCTTTAATTAACCGCCGAATCCTTTTCCCCTAAATAAAACAAAATAAAAAGTATGTGGGAAAAAAATCTTGCTGTAATCAAAAACCTCATTCTTTCATTTCGGTTTTAAAAGAATACCACATGGCCATTCTTATTTTCTGCGCAAATCAAAGTTTAACGGCTAAAATATGTGATATAGAAATCCCATATTTTTAATGAATTTTTCCCATTTATTTAAATTTAAATCTATATTAATGTTTTATATAATAATATGTTCGTGCATACAATAAGAGTCTTTAATTAACCGCCGAATCCTTTTCCCCTAAATAAAACAAAATAAAAAGTATGTGGGAAAAAAATCTTGCTGTAATCAAAAACCTCATTCTTTCATTTCGGTTTTAAAAGAATACCACATGGCCATTCTTATTTTCTGCGCAAATCAAAGTTTAACGGCTAAAATATGTGATATAGAAATCCCATATTTTTAATGAATTTTTCCCATTTATTTAAATTTAAATCTATATTAATGTTTTATATAATAATATGTTCGTGCATACAATAAGAGTCTTTAATTAACCGCCGAATCCTTTTCCCCTAAATAAAACAAAATAAAAAGTATGTGGGAAAAAAATCTTGCTGTAATCAAAAACCTCATTCTTTCATTTCGGTTTTAAAAGAATACCACATGGCCATTCTTATTTTCTGCGCAAATCAAAGTTTAACGGCTAAAATATGTGATATAGAAATCCCATATTTTTAATGAATTTTTCCCATTTATTTAAATTTAAATCTATATTAATGTTTTATATAATAATATGTTCGTGCATACAATAAGAGTCTTTAATTAACCGCCGAATCCTTTTCCCCTAAATAAAACAAAATAAAAAGTATGTGGGAAAAAAATCTTGCTGTAATCAAAAACCTCATTCTTTCATTTCGGTTTTAAAAGAATACCACATGGCCATTCTTATTTTCTGCGCAAATCAAAGTTTAACGGCTAAAATATGTGATATAGAAATCCCATATTTTTAATGAATTTTTCCCATTTATTTAAATTTAAATCTATATTAATGTTTTATATAATAATATGTTCGTGCATACAATAAGAGTCTTTAATTAACCGCTGAATCCTTTTCCCCCAAATAAAACAAAATAAAAAGTATGTGGAAAAGAAAATCTTGCTGTAATCAAAAACCTCATTCTTTCAATTCGGTTTTAAAAGAATACCACATGGCCATTCTTATTTTCTGCGTAAATCAAAGTTTAACGGCTAAAATATGTGATATAGAAATCAAAATGAATTTTTTCCATTTATTTAAATTTAAATCTATATTAATGTTTTATATAATTAGTACAGTCAAATTAGACCAAAAAACACCAAATAAGGGAAAAAATTTATAAAGTTTTGAAACTTTGGAATAACATTCCTGGGGGCTCTAGTAATGCAAAACAAAAAAGTTCCCCCTTTTCCCCTCTAGACCATATAGCTCTTTCATATTAGGAAAAACGGATATAATAATTTACAAACACTTGAAATTTTAGGATAACATTCAGGAAAAGTCTAGTTATGGACAAGAAATTTTTTTTTTCCTCCCTGTGGGTATGCTACCCCCCCCCCCTTTCCCCCCAAAAATGATTAGATCCTTCAATTTATTTTATTTTATTAATGAGGGACTATAGAAGGATTATATTATAGGAATAAATATTTATAAAGTTATAAAATTTTTAATTAATACTCTTGAGGGTTCCCCCCTCCCCCCCCCCCCCCGAAAAAAAAAAGAAGAACCCTTTCAGATTAAAAAAAAAAAAAAAAAAAAAACAGAGGAAATAATTTATAAACATTTGAAACTTTGAAACATTGAGATAACACTCATGAATAGACCATTATTAAAAAAGAATACACCCCCCTTTCCCTGAATAAGCACCTCCCCCCCCCCTTCTCCCCTAAACATACAGTTCCTTTAAATTATGAAAAATGGGAGACTCTAGAGGATTAAAGGAATTTATTACAGAGGTATATATTTATAATGTTCTGAAAATTTAAAATAGTGCTCTCGAGAGCTCTAGCAATGGAAAAACGAAAATTCCACACCACTGTTCATCTGTGGGCGGAGGATACCTCTTTTCCTCCCGAATTCGTATAACTTTTTCAGATTAAGAAAAAACGAGAAAATAATTTACAATATTTTAAAATTTTAGGATAGCACTTATGAATTGACTAGCAATGGAAAATAGAATAGGCCTCCCTACTTGGAGGGGGGAGCTCCCCCCCCCATTTCCTCAAAATCCCGTTTTCTTCTTTTCGATCTAAGGAAATCCAACCGTGACTTTTCAGTTTTTCATTTTTTACACAAAATCGTTAAGTTTACATTTTTTTAAGACCTCATATATGATATATATATATATATATATTCATATATATATGATATATATAAATGCAATCAATCTTTTCAGAGTAATTGGAAACGGAGAAAAAATATTTGAGTTCCTGATTTTGGTATGTTTTATATATTTTTTACAGATGAGAATAATGTACGCTCTTCTTTCAACTTGGTCAGATACAAAGAACGGGTTTTAAATATTTTGAATTTTCTCAACGCTTCGAAACAAGCATAGCAAAAGATGATGCAGATGCTTTGATAGTTAGGAAAGCAATTGATGAATCTGATTTAAACAAGCAAGTCGTTATTGTTGGACAAGATGTGGACCTTATCGTTTTACTGATAGCACTTGCCCCAGAAGATAAGGACTTTCTATTCATGAAAGAAGGAAAGGGAAATGTCAAACCAAGATTTTATAGTTCCAAGGATTTGCAAAGTTCATCTGTTATTAAAAATGTCGAGGATTCTATTCTATTTCTTCACGCAATGACTGGTTGCGACACCACTTCAGTCATGTTTGGAAAAGTGAAAGTGCAAGTAGTTCAATCGTTTAACTGATCTCACCATCTCCATCATGTACCCAAAGTGTTCAACGATCCAAGATCGACTCGTGACTCACTTGAAAAAGCTGGTGAAAATTTTATTAGTGAGATGTACAGTAAAGTAAAAAAAAAAAAAAAAAAAAGAAAAAAAAAAAAAACTCATCTATAATTTCTGAAATGAAAAAATTGAACGATCTCAGAATATAGTGTTTTAATGAATTAGTAAGACAGGCAAGCAATGCTGTCATCCTATCGTGCTTGCCACCTACCACTGATGCTGCATTTTCATCGGGTTTACCTGCAAGTACAGATGTGGTTGTGGAATTGCTTGGATCCAAAGATCTGGGGATGGGAAGTGTCTAATTCATACTTGTCTCCTGTATATCTAAGACAAGCGCCTGCTTCAGGAAAAATATTAAATTTATTTATGTGGCTGTATGCAAGGTTGTGGAAGGAAGTGCAAATGTGTAAAAGCAAATTTATTGTGTACAGGAATGTGTAAAAATTGTCACGGGCAAACCGGCACCAATAAAGAACCCATTGACATGACAGAGGAGTTTGAAGATGACTTTCATGATTACTTTTTATTCGATGTTCAGACGATTTTGTAAGTAATAAATTATTGAATTACATTAAAATTATTTTATCTACATTTTACTTAATTATTGCTATATTTATTTTACCTAGTTATTACCTGAATTTCATTATTATCATTTCAATTTATTTTATTTTTTACAATTTAGTAGCTTTTAAAAACTTAAAGGCAAAATAATTTTTCGTTTACGCATAATGAAGAGGATATTTTGTGCAGAAGTTTTCAAGGCATATAATATATATATATATATATTATTATTATTATTATTATTATTATTATTATAGTAGCTGTCTTTGAAAACCAAATAATTTTGTGTTAATTAAAAAAAAAAAAAAAAAAAAAAAAAAAAGGAAAAGTCACGGAAGTTTTGAAGTAGTTTTTATAGGGGCAAAGGGGAGTTGGAAGCCCCTCTCAAAGAGGAGACTTTTCTGTTTCCCATTGAGATCCCCCATATGATTAATGTCCCAAAGTTTTAAATCTGTATGCTTCTTTTCTTTCTAACTATTTTTTTTTTTTTTTTTTTTATTATTATTGAAGGAACTGCAGTATTTTTGAGGGGGGGGGGGGTCATCCTTCCTAGGGAAGGCTTTTTGTTTTCGTTGAAACCTTTTCAAGCATACTATCTAAAAAATTTCAAAATTATATAAATAATTTCTATTGTCTTACTTTCAATGGATTATACAATTATGGGGCGAAGGGACAGGCTCTTGCTCCAGAAAAGGGTGAATTATTATTATTAGTACTATTAGACCGCTCAACAATTTTGTCCACAAACTATAAAATTCTGCAAATTATTTCCTCATTTGTTTTAATTTCAAGAAATTAAACGATTTTTTTTTTTTTTTTTTTTGGGGGGGGGGGACCCAGAGAAGGGAACTTTTGTGTTTTCTATTATTAGACCCTTCAAGAGAACTTTTCCCCAAACTAAAAACTCTTATATAACTTATTTTCGTACTTTTCTTAATTTCAGCAAACTATTTTTTTATTGGTGGTGGGGATGGGGGGGGGGAGAGGTGAAGGAGGAGAGTTCCCACTGCATGGTGGATTTTTTTAAAATTTTGTATCCCATTACTAAGCACCTCAAGAATATGTAAAACCAAAATTTCAAAATTCTATTTAACCATTTTTCTTATTTTCAATAAGTTATATAATTTTTTTTGAGAGGTGGGGGGGGGGGGGATTTTTTTGTTTTCAATTATTAAATTACTCAGGAATTTTGTACCAAAATTTCAATACTCTATAAATTAATTTTCTATTTTTTTTTCTTTTCTTTATTTAAACGAAATATATATATATATATATATATATTTTTTTTTTTTTTGGGGGGGGGGGAGGGGAGGGGAGGGGAGCGAAACTTTTTTGATTTGCGTTATTAGACCCTTCAGGAATGTTATGCCATAATTCTAATAGTCGATAAATTAATTCTCAATTTTTTCTTCATTTCAACGAATTATACGGTTTTGGGAAGGGGGGGGGAAGCTCCCCCCTCAGAGTGGGGAACTTTTTTGTTTTGAATTATTAGACCCTTCATAAGTATAATCCCAAAGTTTCAAAACTTTATAAATTTTTTCCCTTATTTTTCCTAATTTGACTGTACTAAATAATAAAAAATCGTGCATACAATAATAGTCTTTCATTAACCGCTGAATCCTTTTCCCCCAAATAAAACAAAATAAAAAGTATGTGGAAAAGATAATCTTGCTGTAATCAAAAACCTCATTCTTTCATTTCGGTTTTAAAAGAATACCCCATGGCCATTCTTATTTTATGCGTAATTTAAAGTTTAACGGCTAACCAGTGTTGGGCATAATTGATTAAAAAGTAATTGAATTACAATTGAATTACAATTGAATTAGAATTAAATTACAATTATAATTGTTTTACTGTCAATCAATTAACAAGTAATTGATTGGAAATAAATTGAATTACTTATTCAATTTATTTGTAATAATTCAATTTATTTGTAATCAATTACTTGTTAATCGATTGACAGTAAAATAATTATAATTGTAATTTAATTGTAATTCAATTGTAATTTAATTACTTTTTAATCAATTATGCCCAACTTTGCGGCTAACATTCTTTTAATCTGTTTCTCAGAATTATCCTTGAAAAAGAATTAATTACATTTCTTTCCTTTGCATTTGCCGTCTGTGGTTTTTTAGTTCTCATAACTAAAGTTTGGCATCAGACTCGGGTTAATGTAATATGGTAATCCTGCTCGCAGTATTCAAAATTATTAACTGAAGGAATATATAACGGATCTAAAGAAACCGTTTTTGGGGTGATCTTGGCGGCAAAATGTTGTATGCCAACGTGTTCGTGATTTTCGATTTTGGCTAAAAATTTGGACATTCTCTCACTGATCACCATCAAGAAAGCATCTCTTAATAGAGGATTAAGATCGCTCTCTCTCTCCGATTTTGCGGTTCCCAAACAGTATGTACTGTTATTTAAATTGGATTATCATGCCACTATATTTTTTCCTGATGTTGTCTTAGCTCTTTTGGATCGCTAAATAAAAAGCATTATTTTTTTAAATTGTCATTCAGGAGTGTTTCTTCACGGCCATTTTGAATGAAATTATCGAACCGGGACTTTCTATGCTTCAAGTAAATTTCATCCAGCAATAATCATTACGACAAAAAATAATATTAATTTTAAAGGTCACCACAAAAACATCTGCAAGTAAAAGTTCTTATGTGATATCAGACAGAGACGGAAAATCAAACAATATTTATATTATTTATATCAATATTTTCAAAAGAAAAGAAAAGAAAAAGAGTTATCTTTTTTCTTTTCTTTTCAAAGAACAAAGCTTTTTTTTTTCAAAAAAAAAAAAAAAAGGCGATTATAGATAAACAGAGATGTAAGATAACTTCGTCTATTGTTTTAAGGATGAATGTCGAATGATAATTTTACGATATCTCTTATCAAGTACGCATGTCATTCACCATACAGCCTATTTTTCTGAGATAATTTTGAGATCGATACCAAAATTATCAAATTAAATCGTTCTTTTAATCTTTTATTTTATTTACTGAATTATTTCAATAACAGTAACGGATAATAAGAAGCTCTACAATATGCAAAATTTTATAAATGCTGAAATGTATATTCTTATAAAAAATTATTATTATTCACGAAAACACTAAGGCATATATTTAAACAGAACTTAAGGAAAATAATGACAGAAGGTGAGAAGAATAAGCCGTGTAATACAAGTAAAGATTCTAAGACATTAATGGTATATTAATAACAAATTTAAATAAATAAAAAACGTTCATGAAAGCAGTAAATGATCTAAAATTTTATATGGACATTTCAAATATTTTTAGGAATCTACACAAACTGCAATTATTTCTGCAATTATTATTTATTTATTGCATTATTTCAATAAAAATAACGGATCTACCTGCGGTAGAAGCTCTACAATATGCAAAGGTTTGTAAACGCTGAAGAAAATGTATATTCTTATAAAAAGTTATTATTGTTCACGAAAACGCTAGTAAAAATATTTAAAATAGAATTCAAGGAAAATAATGACAGAAGATAAGAAGAATATGTTGTGTAATACAACAAGTAAAGATATTAACAATAAATTTAAGTAAATAAAAGACGTTCACGAAAGCAGTAAATGATCTAAGATTTTATATGACATTTCAAATGTCTTTAGAAATCTGCACAAATTGCAATTATTTCTTATTAGTGCAATTATTTTTGCAATTATTATTTGTTTATTGAATTATTTGAATAACAGTAACAGATAATAAGAAGTTCTAGAAAATACAAAGTTTTGTAAATGCTGACGAAAATGTATATATTCTTATAAAAAAGTATTATTGTTCACGAAAACGCTAATGAAAATATTTAAGTAGAATTTAAGAAAATAATAATGACAGAAAGTAAGAAGCATAAGTCGTGTATTACAACAAACTAGTTGGCATAGGTGGACTCTGCTCAGTTCCCCATCATATTTATGTTCTCAGAAATTTCTAGTGCGAGACATATTACTAGTGGATCTGCAGATCAGGAGCCTCAACGTCCTATTTGCATCAGACATTATTCAATAGGTCATTTTTATTTATTCCTTATTATATAATAGTATATATTGATTCGATCGACTTATTACCAAAATCAAATACATTCCTGAGGGGGGCGGCAGCCCCCCTCAACCCCCCGCTGTATCTCTCTTTGTATACCTATTTGTATATGATATAAAGTGTTACGAAATTGTAAATAATTGCATTTATTTTTGTATAAATTCTTTCAAAGAGGTTTAGTAAGTAGATAAAATGCTAATTTTGTGCCTTTATAGTCGTTTTAGCGTTAAAATAGCCAAATTTTCCTTTAAAAACGCATTAAAAAGCTCCTATAAGGGAAGAAATAAATTTGGCGACAATTTCCGTCCTTGGCGATTTTTTTGGCGATCTTGGCGAGAAAATCCTTATTAGGGATATACCAAATATGGAAGCTCTAATCTCATTGGCTGATGTGATACGAGAATTTTCCAGAACAGTCTGTTTTCGATAGAAAAGTATAAAAGGAGCATTATTTTCGCCAAGGCGGTCAGTCTCAGATCTATATCAGTTTCGTCAAATGCTTGCTCAATGGGCTCATGAATATGTGTACCAAATTGCAAGTCAATAGCGTTATTTTGGGGGCCGCTATCGCGGTACATACAAATTCTTCCCATAGGCCATAATGGTAAAAAAAAAACTTTAGCGTGTCCCTGTACACGAACTTACAAATGGAATGCACACCGAAAACTATACAGCTAATTTCGTGGGCATCATGAACATGTGTACAAAATTTCAAGTCAATAGCGTGTTTTTTGCGGCCGCTATCGCATGACAGACAGACAGACAGACGGAATCCAAAATCCTCTTGAGTCTCAACAGAGGGCCTCCATTCACATTTCGGCAAAAATTGGAAGTCAATAGCTTGATTTTTGCGGTGGCTATCGCTGTACATACAGATTCTTCCCATAGGCCCTAATCATAAAAAATCTTTGGCGTGTCCCTGTACACGAACTACAAATAGAATACACACCTAAAACTATACAGCTGATTCCGTTGGGCTCATGAACACGTGTACCAAATTGCAAGTCAATAGCGTGATTTTTGTGGCCGCTATCGCGGTACATACAAATTCCTCCCATAGGCCGTAATGATAAGAAAAATTTTGGCGTGTCCCTGTATACGAACTACAAATGGAATACATACCAAAAACTATACAGCTGATTTCGTGGGGCTCATGAACATGTGTACCAAATTTCAAGTAAACAGCGCTTTTTTGGCGGCCGCTATCGCGCGACAGACAGACAGACAGACACAGCCCAAAACCGTTTTGAGTCTCAACAGAGGGCCTCCACTGACGTTTCGGCAGTAATGTTAAAAGAAATCAATTTGACCAAAGCTTCATACAGTGACAGAATGAAATCCCCGCCTAATAGGCTATCCACCGTTCATTTCGATATATTTATCTTATTCTAATCTATTAATTTATTTTATCAGGGTCAATTTCGTTGTTTAGTTTTCATGCTACTATTTCTAATGCAATAATCCTCAAATTCATATTTATATGAAAAATTTACAATTTCGCTATGTTGATAAAATCGTAAATTACGAATAATTTACGAAATTTTCCTATTAGAATATTTGTATTCAATCATGTTCAAACAAATATCATAAACGTAATTTTGAAGTTGTCTAACGTATTTAGGATCCTCAAAATGGAAGTTTATGCTCAATTTTGCTTTATTCTGACATGTTAAATAAATCGTAAATTCCAAATAACTTACGAATTTTTTAAATTGGAAAAATCATAGTCTATGATATCCATGCCAGTATCCTAAATATTATTTCGAAAGTGGTTTGACATCTTTACGATGAAAATATCCCTCAAGATTGACGTTTATGTGAAATTTTGCTCTTATTCAGCCATGTTAAGAAATTCGTAAATTTCCAATAACTTACGAAATCTTTATATTGGAAAATTCATAGTCATTAATATTCATGCCAGTGTCCTAAATAATGTTTCAAAAGTAGTCTGACATCTTTACGATGAAAATATCTCTCAAAATTGACGTTTATGTGAAATTTTCCCCTATACTGCCATGTTAAGAAATTCGTAAATTTCCAGTAACTTGCGAAATTTTCAAAGTAGCATATTTATAGTTAATGATGTTCATTCCGTCATCAAAACTGATATTTTAAAACTGGTCTGACATTTTTACAATAAAAAGTTTTCATTTAATGCACGTTTAAGTGATTTTTTGTCCTATTCTCCCATGTTAAGAAAATCGTAAATTTCGAATAACTTACGAAGTTTTTAAAATCGAATGTTGCAAATGAATAGGGTTCTTGCCAGTGTCGAAAGTAATATTTTAAAACTGATCTGACCTCTTTGCGACAATTTGTTCTTGAGATATCGTGTACACAGACTAACAAACTAACGGACTGACCCACTAACAGACTAACACACTAACAGACTAACAGACTAACAGACACCCTACAGACAGACACCATAGAAATTTTGTCATTTTCGGATTCCTCACACCTGAAAACGTGTAGAAAAGTAAAAAAACCGAGGTCGAAATTTTTCACGATTACCTAAGTTCCCCATACCTATAGTATGATGGGGAACTAATAGTTGGCATAGGTGGACTCTGCTCAGTTCCCCATCATATTTATGTTCTCAGAAATTTCTAGTGCGAGACATATTACTAGTGGATCTGCAGATCAGGAGCCTCAACGTCCTATTTGCATCAGACATTATTCAATAGGTCATTTTTATTTATTCCTTATTATATAATAGTATATATTGATTCGATCGACTTATTACCAAAATCAAATACATTCCTGAGGGGGGCGGCAGCCCCCCTCAACCCCCCGCTGTATCTCTCTTTGTATACCTATTTGTATATGATATAAAGTGTTACGAAATTGTAAATAATTGCATTTATTTTTGTATAAATTCTTTCAAAGAGGTTTAGTAAGTAGATAAAATGCTAATTTTGTGCCTTTATAGTCGTTTTAGCGTTAAAATAGCCAAATTTTCCTTTAAAAACGCATTAAAAAGCTCCTATAAGGGAAGAAATAAATTTGGCGACAATTTCCGTCCTTGGCGATTTTTTTGGCGATCTTGGCGAGAAAATCCTTATTAGGGATATACCAAATATGGAAGCTCTAATCTCATTGGCTGATGTGATACGAGAATTTTCCAGAACAGTCTGTTTTCGATAGAAAAGTATAAAAGGAGCATTATTTTCGCCAAGGCGGTCAGTCTCAGATCTATATCAGTTTCGTCAAATGCTTGCTCAATGGGCTCATGAATATGTGTACCAAATTGCAAGTCAATAGCGTTATTTTGGGGGCCGCTATCGCGGTACATACAAATTCTTCCCATAGGCCATAATGGTAAAAAAAAAAACTTTAGCGTGTCCCTGTACACGAACTTACAAATGGAATGCACACCGAAAACTATACAGCTAATTTCGTGGGCATCATGAACATGTGTACAAAATTTCAAGTCAATAGCGTGTTTTTTGCGGCCGCTATCGCATGACAGACAGACAGACAGACGGAATCCAAAATCCTCTTGAGTCTCAACAGAGGGCCTCCATTCACATTTCGGCAAAAATTGGAAGTCAATAGCTTGATTTTTGCGGTGGCTATCGCTGTACATACAGATTCTTCCCATAGGCCCTAATCATAAAAAATCTTTGGCGTGTCCCTGTACACGAACTACAAATAGAATACACACCTAAAACTATACAGCTGATTCCGTTGGGCTCATGAACACGTGTACCAAATTGCAAGTCAATAGCGTGATTTTTGTGGCCGCTATCGCGGTACATACAAATTCCTCCCATAGGCCGTAATGATAAGAAAAATTTTGGCGTGTCCCTGTATACGAACTACAAATGGAATACATACCAAAAACTATACAGCTGATTTCGTGGGGCTCATGAACATGTGTACCAAATTTCAAGTAAACAGCGCTTTTTTGGCGGCCGCTATCGCGCGACAGACAGACAGACAGACACAGCCCAAAACCGTTTTGAGTCTCAACAGAGGGCCTCCACTGACGTTTCGGCAATAATGTTAAAAGAAATCAATTTGACCAAAGCTTCATACAGTGACAGAATGAAATCCCCGCCTAATAGGCTATCCACCGTTCATTTCGATATATTTATCTTATTCTAATCTATTAATTTATTTTATCAGGGTCAATTTCGTTGTTTAGTTTTCATGCTACTATTTCTAATGCAATAATCCTCAAATTCATATTTATATGAAAAATTTACAATTTCGCTATGTTGATAAAATCGTAAATTACGAATAATTTACGAAATTTTCCTATTAGAATATTTGTATTCAATCATGTTCAAACAAATATCATAAACGTAATTTTGAAGTTGTCTAACGTATTTAGGATCCTCAAAATGGAAGTTTATGCTCAATTTTGCTTTATTCTGACATGTTAAATAAATCGTAAATTCCAAATAACTTACGAATTTTTTAAATTGGAAAAATCATAGTCTATGATATCCATGCCAGTATCCTAAATATTATTTCGAAAGTGGTTTGACATCTTTACGATGAAAATATCCCTCAAGATTGACGTTTATGTGAAATTTTGCTCTTATTCAGCCATGTTAAGAAATTCGTAAATTTCCAATAACTTACGAAATCTTTATATTGGAAAATTCATAGTCATTAATATTCATGCCAGTGTCCTAAATAATGTTTCAAAAGTAGTCTGACATCTTTACGATGAAAATATCTCTCAAAATTGACGTTTATGTGAAATTTTCCCCTATACTGCCATGTTAAGAAATTCGTAAATTTCCAGTAACTTGCGAAATTTTCAAAGTAGCATATTTATAGTTAATGATGTTCATTCCGTCATCAAAACTGATATTTTAAAACTGGTCTGACATTTTTACAATAAAAAGTTTTCATTTAATGCACGTTTAAGTGATTTTTTGTCCTATTCTCCCATGTTAAGAAAATCGTAAATTTCGAATAACTTACGAAGTTTTTAAAATCGAATGTTGCAAATGAATAGGGTTCTTGCCAGTGTCGAAAGTAATATTTTAAAACTGATCTGACCTCTCTGCGACAATTTGTTCTTGAGATATCGTGTACACAGACTAACAAACTAACGGACTGACCCACTAACAGACTAACACACTAACAGACTAACAGACTAACAGACTAACAGACAACCTACAGACAGACACCATAGAAATTTTGTCATTTTCGGATTCCTCACACCTGAAAACGTGTAGAAAAGTAAAAAAACCGAGGTCGAAATTTTTCACGATTACCTAAGTTCCCCATACCTATAGTATGATGGGGAACTAATAAATATTCTACGTCATTAATAGTATTAAAAATAAATTTAAATAAATAAAAAGCGTTCATCAAAGCAGTAAATGATCTAAGATTTTATGTAGACATTTCAAATATTTTAAGGAATCTGCACAAAATGCAATTATTTCTTAAAGATCAAAACAAGCGTAAACTAGAATTTGCAAAATATATTTATGTTGCCACAAAACTTTGTTCAAAATTTCTATAAAAATTCACTTGGTGTACGCTATTCAGTAAAAATAATATTTATCAAAATGGTTTTTCGTGGTGAGTACAGGCCATTTTCAGCTCAAGAGTCAGTTGTATTTGTATTCCTTATAAATGACAATTTAGAAAATGCATTTCTACAGACTCTTTTTTTTTTTTTTTTTTTAAATATATATAGATCTATGGTTCAGCCATTCGTTTTTATGTTATCGCCGAGTACTTTTGAAAGATACTCGTATTAAAAAAATTTTTTGCTCCTATATATACAATTTTTTTTTATCTCGATTGATTATTATTAATTACAATTTTACAGTGATTGGTTAAAATCAACCTTAACTGCGTGCATTTTTACAAAAATTTGTCCTTACATTCGCATTAAAACTTCGGAAAAACGGGCAGACAACACCACCTGTTAACCCTTAACTACACGCGCTGGTGTAAAAAATACACCATTTATAGTAAACAGAACATAGATGACTTTGGGTTCCCTCTCCCCACGCTGCGTGCACATATAATCTATCATTGAAGTATTTATTCAAAAAAATTTCATTAGTTTTTTATAAAAAGTTTTGGTAATTAAAACTTATACAGTCGGCAGCAAAAATATCCGAGCACTAGCCAAAAATTTTTATATCAAAAAAGTACACTTAATACTATTTTGTTAAATATATCCTTGTCGAATGTTCATAGAACTGACTAGGAACATGGCTCTACAAGGACTTATTTAACAAAGCAGTATTATGTGTACTTTTTTTAGACAGGGATTATTGCTAGTGCTCGGATACTTTCGCTGCCAACTGTAGCATACATATTTGTTCTTATTTAATTTATTTTCCCTAACAACACATCTTCTCCGAAAAACATCCTCAGGATGTCATGTGAAAAAAAAAGGGAAATCCTATGAACCTCCTCCGGATGTTCTGTGGACAAGTGTGCTGTTAGGGATTTAATATTTTGGTGGTGTACAAAATACACCACGCGTGTACTTGTGTTAAAATATTAAACGCATGTAGTTAAAGGTTAAGCGATAGCCAGCAAAAGTTGATAGACACTAGTTTCTGCCTGTATGTAACCAACCTGTATGTAAGCATAAATTATTAATTCGAAATAAATGGTAAATGATGATGTTTCTAAATATCGAAAGATGCAGGCAGGAATTAAAATGTGTAAATAAGTTTACTTTAATACCAAAATCTTGCCGTTTGTCATAGATATCTGTGTAAATTTTATTACCATCAATGATTATTTTGAGATCTAAAAAGTTAATTGAATGATTAGTTAGAGTATTTTGAGTTATTTTAATTCAGAAATTTAATTCATCGACCTGGAAATTAATTTCATATAGAATGGAATAGAAGGCTGATTTTTACCAACTATGTGAAAAATGGGAATCGAACCCCGGGCCCTTCGCTTAACGCGCGGATGCTCTAACCACTGAGCTACCTCGGCTGATAACCAGCTCATGAAATTAATTTCCAGGTTGATGAATTAAATTTCTGAATGAAAATTTCGTGGCCGTTTGGAGTTATGCCATATTCAAATTTGTCACTTGATATAGCTGCTTTAATGCAGACTCGGTGACCTTGCCAACGTAAATTATGTGAGAAGTGCCGAGCTGGTTATCAGCCAGGGTAGCTCAGTGGTTAGAGCATCCGCGCGTTATGCGGAGGGCCCGGGGTTCGATTCCCGGCTCTGGCATTTTTCACATAGTTGGTAAAAATCAGCCTTCTATTCCATTCTATATGAAATTAATTTCCAGGTTGATGAATTAAATTTCTGAATTAAAATTTCGTGGCCGTTTGGAGTTATGCCATATTCAAATTTGTCACTTGATATAACTGCTTTAATGCAGACTCGGTGACCTTGCAAACGTAAATTATGTGAGAAGTGTCGAGCTGGTTATCAGTCAGGATAGCTCAGTGGTTAGAGCATCCGCGCGTTAAGCGGAGGGCCCGGGGTTCGATTCCCGGCTCTGGCATTTTTCACACAGTTGGTAAAAATCAGCCTTCTATCCCATTCTATATGAAATTATTTTGAGTTAGCTTTAAATTAGGTGGATAGTTTAAGGAAAAGTCATTTTGTGATTTCTTGTTGACATAAAATACAATAATATCATCTATGTAACGATAAAATCGAACATCATCATGGCAAAATTGCTTTTCATAATAATAAAGATAGAGTTCTGCCAAAATACTGGAGCTACTACCTCCTTGTGGGATTCCTACTTGTTGCAAATAGATATTGTTGTTGTGGAAGATATAATCATTATGGATAACAAAGTTAAGAAGTGTTTTGAAATTTTCTGCTTTAAAATTGCGAGGAAGATTAATTTGAGTTTTATATTCTTGAAAAAGACTATAAATGATATTAGTAAGATTTGGTAACTCAATATTATTGAAAAGATCTTGAAAGTCAAAAGTCATAATATTGTCTATTGAATCGAGCGATTTAATGTATTGAATTAGTTGAAAGCTATTTTTAAGACAGTGTAAATTATCAACTTTGCAAGTACAATTGTAAATTTGTTTTAGAATAACCAGTAGAGTTTTATTAACATTGTTGTTATAAGTGTTACACCCAATAGTGACAGTGCGAAATTTAATTGGAGATTCGTGAAACTTAGGTACAGTCGGTAACAAAAGTGTCCGAACACTAGCAAAAATTCCTATGTAAAAAAAGTACACTTCATACGGTTTTGTGAAATAAATCCTTATAGAATCGTGTTCTTACACTTACTAAGAATAGGATTCGACAAGGATTTACTTAACAAAACCGTATGAAGTGTACTTTTTTTACATAGGAATTTTTGCTAGTGCTCGGACACTTTTGTTACCGACTGTATGAGTACTATATAAGGATAATTAAAGTTATTGAAGGGAAGTTGAAGTAGTTTATAGTAATTATATATTTTTCGGTTATTAATAATAAGGTTATTATTAGTTAAACTGAAGATGTTACTATTAGTTACTGAAGAGTTTAAAATAGAGAGGTAGTAGTATTTACAAATAATGGCATAATTATTAGGTGATTTGTCAACATAAGTTATCACAAAGTCACCCTGTAGTGATTTGATTGAGTTAAGAAGTACAGATTTTTTAAAAAAACATATATATATAGTGGTGATAAAAAACATTTTTAAAATAATTTGTTAAAAATTTATTATTTTTAACAAATATTAACTTTATTATTATTTTTTAATTATCTCAGATCTATGGTTCAACCATTCATTTTAAAAGTGATCATGAATTCTTTTGAAAAAATATTCACTTTGGAAAATCACACTCCCTTGTGGATATTCTCTCGAGACTGCCCTTCGGGAGCCCTCGTAGAAGCGAGGCGCCTGTAGGTATTAAAAGAAATATCTAATTGACTACTAATATAATTAATAATTCTTATTAATTTTACAATGATTGGTTAAAAGTAATACTCATTGTGGCAAATTTATACAAAATATTGTCCTCAATTGCCATATTAAAAATTGTGAATAAATAAGCTCCCTAAAAGTAAAAGAGTTAACATCAGGGATGCTGTCTTTGCAGGGAAAAAGGAATGAAAGTCGTTCTATAATGTAGTGAAAGATATTAATCCAAATTTATATATATATATATACATATGAATTATTAATCGTAGTAGAAGCCAAGCAACAGATATAAGATCACTGAAACCACACAGACCAATAAGAATGAAATTACAACAAATTAAAAAAAAAAGTGCACTTTTTTGTGTATTTTAACAAAAAAAATTACAAAACAATAAAAGACAATAAAAATGGTGGAGGTGGGGGGGGGGCAGATATTTGATTACGGAGGGTAGGTGGTGGTGTTCGGCTGGATTGTTGTGTGGATGGTTGGGTGAGATGGTGAAATTATAAATGTATTAAAAAAAGACGAAAAAATAAAAGAGCAGAAGGCATATTGAATTTACTTTGTATTAAAATGTATTCCTTATTTTTCCTTAAAATGTTCAATTTCTTCATTATTGAGTTGTCAACTATTCTTAAAATTAGTAATCAAACACTAAAACACATGATAAACAATCAATAAATAAATATCCATGTTGCTGTATAGTATCATTATTCTTCATCTGCTATGTACAACTAAACCCTTGAATTATTTTGCCTGTTTTAATCCTTGCGACTCCAAATGCAAATGCATCGTTCTGTGAGTAATGTTTGTTTTTACTTTCTTCTATATGTAACATAAAGAAAGTATTGGATTCGTGAAAATTTTCTATCTCCATTTCTTGATGGATTTACACGTTTTGGGATGTCCTGAACACGAATTGATTGTTTTTAGAAAATGTCTGTCTGTGTGTATCACGATTTTTGTGGACGCTGTATCTCACGAACCAATGAATCAAATTTAACCAAACTTGTTATTTAGTTGGTCTCTGACATAAACTGGTGCTGATTAGATTTGGGGATCAATCGCTCAACAGGTGGCGCTGTGATCGCATTTTTTCTAAATTTTTAACATGTCAGTATAGGACAAAATTTCGTATAAATGTATATAATGAAAGTTATTTTTAACTTGTGGTTGTATAATTAATATGAGTTATTGATAATTGTAGTAGTTAACCAGGAAAAAAAATTCTGTGCATGTGGGGGCATCGCTTCCAGGGGGGGGGGGGTTAAATTTTCAAGATGGGTATCTTTCGAAAGGTCTCGTCAATACCTTTAAAACGAATGGTTAAGCTATAAATCTGTGATAATTTAAAACAAAGTTATTGATTTTTTTTTTTACTTTTAACAAAAAAAAAAAAAAAAAAAAAAAAAAAAAAATATATATATATATATATATATTTAATGTTGTTACTGAGTGAATTTGTATTGGAAAATATAGAAGAAAGTTTTGTGGTGGACACAACATACTAGTTCATATTTGTTTTTTGTTTGATTCTCTGATTTCTTGAACTAAATAGTTTATTCTACTTTATTCTTCATTTTTAACTTCAATCAATTTCTTGTACGATAAAGTGCCCGTTAGCAATTTGCTATTATAGCTGCTAACGAAAGAAATCGTACATTGGTGCCAACGGTGAAAAAGGCCCCCCTGACGAGTTTTTTTTTTTTTTTTTTTTTTTTTTCACCGTTCTGAGCTTTTTCTAATTAAAAAAATATTTTGTTTAAAATGCTATCTTGTTTATTTTCTCATTGCTTGTTTGCATCTTTTGATTTGAGCTTAATGTCATTTTTTCGCAACGGCAAGTTTATTAAAATTGCAACTAACAATCTAGGCATAAATTTATGGTTAAATTGAAGTTAAATTAAATAAAACTAGCATATTGTGGCCACCACATGACTTTCTTCTATATAGTTTTACACAAAATTTATTCGATACAAATTATTTATTAAATTATCAAATTATTTTCCATATATAAATTTAGACGATTTTTATTTGACAGAATTATATCACTAAATGCCGAAAGAAAGTTATTTTTTATTTATTTATTTATTTTTTTGCAATTATCAGAAGAAATGCGATTTTATTTTTCTAGTTTTTTTTTTTTTTTTTTTTTTTTTTGTTGAAAGAAAAAAAAAAAATCGATAACTTTGTTTTACATTATCACAGATTTATAGTTCAACCATTCGTTTTAAAGGTATTGACGAGACCTTTAGAAAGATACCCATCTTGAAAATTTACCCCGCCCACCCCCCGGGGGAACCAATGCCCCCAAATGCACAAAAATTTTTTCCTAGTTAACTACTACTATTATCAAAAATTCATATTCATTTTACAATCACAAGTTTAAAATAACTCTCATTATGCACATTTATACGAAATTTTGTCCTTTACTGCCATGTTAAAAGTTTACAAAAAATGCGATCACAGCGCCACCTGTTGATCCCCAAATCTAATCAACACCAGTTTATGTCAGGATGCAACTAAATACCAAGTTTGGTTAAATTTCATTCATTGGTTCGTGAGATACAGCGTCCACAATATACGTGATACACACAGACAGACAGACTGACAGACATTTTCTAAAAACTATCATTTCGTGTTCAGGACATCCCAAAACGTGTAAATCCATCAAAAAACGGAGGTCGAAAATTTTCACGAATCCAATGCTTTCTCTATATTACATATAGAAGAAAGTAAAAATAAAAAATAAATGTTTCAATAAATCACAATCAGTCTCCAGAGGTTAATTAAATTTGTTGTAATTTCATTTTTATTGATTTATGTGGTTTCAGTGATCTTATATCTGTTGCTTGGCTTTTACTACGATTAATAATTCATTTATATATTTTCATTTAAAATTAAAACTGCTGCAATTGCGCATATATTTTGAATGTATTTTGATTTTAAGATTAAAATATAACATGGTATTTGCTCTTAATAAAACTTATTGAATTATGTAATTTGAAATAAAATATATGAACTTCATATATTTAGATTTGCCTACTATAGGCATTAACACTAAAAATATATATTGATTGCAAAATTTTAATTTGAGACAAATTAGATTAAAAGTAACACACGGTTATATGCCACTGAAATCCAGATTAACCATAAAATCTAGATTAACCATCATGGCGTCTCATGGCATAGGTGGTATGTTTGAAATGTTTTTTCGGCGTGATTTGCAGTTGTTAGTGAGTACTGGTTTTGGTTTTATTAATTTATCTTAGGAACAATTTGATTATTCAGTTACTGGTGACTGTTTATAAAAGTGTGTTTCTCACTTGGTTTTTTTCTTCTTTCTCTTTGAGTTTCAGTTATTTTCATGTCTATGGGTGAATATAGAGCATAGACTGTATATTTTTAGCAATTTGCTTTTAGCACTACAGAAATATCACGCTATTTACATGCAACATTCATTCTATGCCCTTGATAAAGAAATGATGTTGTATGTTTCAATCTCAGTTTGCTCATTTTTTCGTCATGTTTATTAAACTTTTTTACTTCTTCATGTGATACTTGGTTACATCTGCTGCAAAGTGTGAGAAGGTTTTCATTTTTCAATATATATATATATATATATATAATAAAGATGATCTATTAAGCATAGTAGAAGCCAAGCAACAGACAGAAGATCACTGAAACACCAATGACCAATAAGATAAAAAAAAAAAAAAAAAAAAAAAAAAAAAAAAAATCATCAGTGGATGAAATGCACAAATGTAAAGAAATCAGATCTATTAATTATCAGCCTGCAAAACAAACGAATCAATAAAGTAAAACAACAAATCTTAACTTAAAACCATAAACTTATCAAAATTAATGAAAAAACAACCTAAGAAACACAAGGTAGGAAGAAGGAGGCAGGTGGCAAGACTTGTGACTTGCCTGTGGGGTTACACTAGTTTTATGCCGGCAACACTCCCCCAGCCTGCCACAACCAGAACAGGAACCATATGGATTTAAAATGCAAATTTCAAAGCAGATGAACAACAATGAAACCACGAAGCCACAATGAAATTCACCGATTGATCACATTGTGTTTAACAGTATAATTAGAACATTAAATATAGTTGACAACTCAAAAAGGAAAAAACTGAAATTTTAATGGAAAATGAAAGTTTGCAAAGTAATACAAAGCAAATGCAACAAGCCTTCTACTTTTTTTTTTTTTTTTTTAATTTAATTTCACAAACCCACCCAACCATCCAGCCTTACAACACCACCCCACCTCCGTAATCAAACATCTGCCCACCCAACCGCCACCTTTTTTATTGTCTTTTATTATTTTATACTTTTTTTGTTGATATACAGAAGAGTGTACACAGCTTTTTTTTTTTTTTTTTTTTTTTTTTTTTTTTTTGTACTGACAGAGACATGGTTAAGGATATAAAATAGAAATTACATAGTTTTTAGGAAAACCCATTTTAGCAGTGTCTGTGATCAGTTTATTAATATTCTTGTTTTTAAACTTTGCAGAGCATAAATTATTAATTCGAAATAAATGGTTAATGATGATGTTTCTAAATACCGAAAGATGCAGACATGAATTAAAATGTGTAAATAAGTTTACATTAAAACAAAAATCTTGCCGTTTGTCATAGATATCTGTGTAAAGTTTATTACCATCGATGATTATTTTGAGATCTAAAAAGTTAATAGATTGATTAGTCAGAGTATTTTGAGTTAGCTTTAAATTAGGTGGATAATTGAAGGAAAAGCCATTTTGTGAGTTCTTGTTGAGATAAAATACAATAATATCATCGATGTAACGATAAAATCGAACATCATCATTGCAAATTTGCTTTTCATAATAATAAAGATAGAGATCTGCCAAAATACTGGAGCTACAACCTCCTTGTGGAATGCCTAATTGTTGCAAATAGATATCGTTGTTGTGGAAGATATAATTATTATGGATAACAAAGTTAAGAAGTGTTTTAAATTTTTCTTCTTTAAAATTGTAAGGAAGATTAATTTGAGCTTTATATTCTTGAAAAAGACTGTAAATGATATTACTAAGATCTGATAACTCAATATTATTGAAAAGATCTTGAAAGTCAAAAGTCATAATATTGTCTATTGAATCGAGCGATTTGATGTATTGAATTAATTGAAAGCTATTTTTAAGACAGTGTAAATTATCAACTTTGCAAGTACATTTGTAAATTTGTTTTAGAATATCCAGTAGAGCTTTATTAGCATTGTTGTTATAAGTGTTACACCCAACAGTGACAGTGCGAAATTTAATTGGAGATTTGTGAAACTTAGGTATGAGAACTATATAAGGATAATTAAAGTTATTGAAGGGAAGTTGAAGTAGTTTATAGTAATTATGTATTTTTCGGTTATTAATAATAAGGTTATTATTAGTTAAACTGAAGATGTTACTATTATTGATTGAAGAGTTTAAAATAGAGAGATAGTAGGATTTACAAATAATGGCATAATTATTAGGTGATTTGTCAACATAAGTGATCACAAAGTCATCCTGTAGTGATTTGATTGAGTTAAGAAGTACAGATTTTTTAAATAACACCAGATTTGAAGAATTGATAAATAATGCATTTTTGATTTTTTCTAACACTAAAACTTTCCATTGAGTGAAGTAGGCAATAGGTTTATTATGAGTAATAGATATTTTATAAATAAATAAATCTAGGTCATAAGAAAACTGTTGTAAGATTTGTGGAATGCTAGTTTTAACTGGAAGTCTAAATTTGGTGCCAAATTTCATGAATTTTTTTAATTGATAATTGTCAATAATATTGAGATTACCTGTGATAATGTGTCCATGGTCTCTGTCAATAAATTTTGAGAAAGAAGGATCATTGCATTTACATGTTACAGTGTTAGTAAAAGAGGTAGACTTAGATACAGAATTATAATTGAATATCTTTCTTCCAAGAGGAAGAGGATATTTGAAGGTACGAGATAGATTTAAATCTTTAATCGGAAACATACATTCTTTGTCATTAATGATAGACGTAATGTTAATACTGTTCAATATTTGATTTGTAAAATTCACAATTAATTGAGTATTTGTTTTAAATTTGTTGGGCTTTTTATTAATTTTTAAATTAAATTGTTTGATTTTGTACATTATAATATCATAAAAAATGTCTGAAAAATGTTTATTATAGGATTGGCTTTGAAAGACATTCAGAAAGTTTACTAAGTATTTCTTTTTAATTGCAAAAATAAATTTTCGAATAATGAACCAGTTATAGTTAGATAAGTAATTAGTCTGTAGATCTGAAATGAGTTTAATAATGGCACTTTTAGAAAAGATTAAATCTGTTTCTTTACTACCTCGTTTAGTTCTAGAAGTTTTATTATTAATTTTGTGATTGAGTTGTGCATAAGTAGTCGAATAATCATGAAGAGGGTTGATGTTAGAATATGCTTTAATAGTTTTACTAAAGTATTCGGAATTTAGGCCATATGGATAAATTGTATTATAATATTGCATAAATCTTGATTCAAGAAATAGACGCTCACTTTTATTTTTCTGAATTTTTACAATCTCTATGGTACATGAATTAAAATTATGTGATTTAAAGTGTTGTAATTCTATACTTGATTTAGAAGGTGCAGCTGAAAGGTTTTTAGAATCTGATCGATTATATATATATATATGGGACGAGCCGGAAACTTATACGCTAAATTGTATCTCTTATTTATTTGTTTATTTATTTATTTTAATTTACTAACTTGCTGTAATAAGGCAAAATTCACAACTTATTAAAAAACAGAAGTAGTGACGCAGTGCGATAGAACGATAGGGTGTGTTAAGAAGGGTTCGATAATCGGTTATGGTTATCGCTATTTATGTCAAGGAAAACGACGAGCTCGTATTTTTAAACCGATATCCATAGAGCATAATAAACAAATTACTACTTTCCTTTGCCAGTTTGGATTACGTTACGCGCTGCAAAGGACTGTGTTACAAGCCGACGACCGTGACTGCGAAGAAAAATCTCTTGAATTTTAATGGAGAAAAATAGAGGAGTGAAGAAGTCTTCCGCGTTCTGTGACGATACGAAAGTTGTCATTAAAAAATCTTTTATATCTGTTCATGCCTAACATAATAAAATCACAGAAACTTTTTCTAAAAATATTAATAAATTAAATGCATCAATGAAGATGAGATTCAAGTTTTATGAAGTTTTTACATTTTTTAAACATTATTAGAGTTGATACTTTTCATGAATAGTTTATATATTTTTCTTATTCCAAAAGGGCGAGGAGGGAAGGGGGTAAGAGTTAGAACCAAAAACCTAAATGATAAAAAAAAAAAAAAAAAAAAGAAAAAGAAAAAACAGAGCTTTTTTAGCTCCCCATCATACTACAAGTACAAGTATGAGAAAATTAGGTAATCGTGAAAATTTTCAACCTCTTTTTTTTTTTTTTTTTTTTGGTATTTTTACATGTTTTGAGGCTTGGAGAACCACAAAAATCACAAAATCGTCGTGGTGTCTGTCTGTAGGGCGTCTGTTAGTTAGTTAGTGTGTCTACACGATATCTCAAGAACAAATGACCGTAAAAATCTCAAAGAAGTTTTATAATATTACCTATGACACTGGCAAAAACCCTTTTGATTTACATAATTCTAATTTAAAAACTTCGTACGTTATTCAAAATTTAAGATTTTTTTTTTTTTTTTTTACATGGCAGAATAAAGCCATATTTCACATAAACTTGCGTTATTGTGATCACTGGATTAAAAATTGCATGGAATTGCATGAAAACTAAAATATGAAATTGATCCATATAAAATCAATTAACAATTTAGGATAATGTAAATGTAAATAGCCTATGGTGGGTATGAGAACAAATATATGATGTTGAATTAAGCAGAGTCCACCTATGCCGACTGTTTTTTTTTTTTTTTATTTTTTTTTTTAAGTTTCTATCTTTGCTTCGACCAAAAATGAGGTAAAATCTTCAAAAACTCTTACTGGCAGACACCCGAATTAATTTCATATTGGCCACGAAATTGATGACCATACAGAATTGCACATCCAAAGAAGTAAAACCCTTACAGTAATATTACTTTTTACACTTATCTATGATAGTGTTAAAATGACGCGATTTTTACAAATTTGATGTTACTTACTGTCTTTTCATGGTCTAATAGCGCAGCACTAGTGCGACCCACTCAATCCTCAACCATCTTCATGTTATAAATAAATAAATAAATAAACTTTTACAAAAGAGACTATCAAGATTGGATTGTAAAAGGAAACTGAGGGAGAAAGTTTACGAATGATTACATCAAAGTAGGAAAGACTCGTCAAAGGAACCTGTGAATTTAAGGGTTAATATCGAACCGCGTCTGAACTTTGGCGGATAACCCACCGATTCTTCAGAGGGAATGGATTACCACTTTTTACTAATGTATCAGATGACGACGATAATGGCGACCAGGAATAACGGACGTGCACGAGCAATAAGGCTTTTGTCAGTAAAATGTGTAAAATGAAAAAGAAAAGGCGATTTCTTTATGTTTGAGACATTAAAGAAGCAAAAAATGCCTTCAGGATATTTTCTGTGTTTATTTTTTAGTTTTTCCAGCAAATACTAAAAATGGAACAGATGTAAAACTGATATGAAGTGATAGAATGTGAGGGGGTAAATGCAATGTTTTGCATCTCATTTGCGTCGCAACTAAGCATTTCCCTGCAGATTGTTTTGTGCCTCTTGAAAACCTATGGAACGACCTATTTGAAACCTTATCTCCAACCTGTTTAAATCATAGACTTATTATTACAGTGGACGGAACATTCTTTTATTACGGGAATATAAGAAAGCATGGCAAAGATGAATCAGTTGAGTGAAGGCAAAGGGTTAACTTTTTTGGCATGCGTCACTGTAGTGTAGTGCTTTGTGTCATGTGACTTTTTAATGCGTAATCTTCGGCACACAAAAAGGTTGCCATTCTCCCGTCCACTGTAATAATAGGTCTATGAAAAATCGTGTTCTTGAGTGCATGCCCTTATTAAATTTTGGGCCAAATTTTAAACGTATTCCCGCATCATCCAATGAAACTGAAATGAAGTGCATATTACTCAATTCAGAATCTTATTTCGTCCTCCACAAGGGGGCGTTTATCATCCTACAGGCCATTTCCTATAGGGATTTTGTTAGTTTTCGTTCTCTATGATTTTTTTCTCTTTAAATGGTATATATTTTACTAATTTAGTGTAATTTTCCTCTTACGCACAAAATGATCTATTAAAATAAAAGTATATAAAGCGCATTGTTGTAACTTTTCTTTCTGAAATTGTTATAAATTGTTTATTTTAACCCAATGACAAGAGAAAATAGGGGGAAAATTACCATATGGCGTATAAAATTAAAGATAACGCAAAACTGGGTATAGGAAAAAAAAAAAAAAAAAAAAAAAAAAAGCCTATAGCATTGAAAAACTTTCAAGAAATTATTGATGTCTAATACACTAAAAAGATATGCATATGCATAGATACACATAGGGTGTGATACTGAATGCACAGCATGATATATCAACGGGCTCAAAGATATATTTATGAGCGATGAATTTTAATACCCCATATCAGGGATCTTTGAATATAGAATTATAGTTTAATAACGCAAGTAACTAAATTCTCTTTTTACGTAGAAGTTTTAAAGTTATTTAATTCAAATTCACACTAAGAAATATTTAACATATGAGAAAACTTGTAAATTGTGCAATTATGCAATTGTAAAACTTATCTGTAAAATTTGATTCTAAAATTTGTAACTTATTGTAAAAAAAAATTCTGAAACTCTTTAAAAGTTTTCTAAAACATGCTTTCTATACATGATTTCTGTCAGTGTTAGACTCTCTATTAAATACATAAGAAGATTTCTAAAAAATTTGGTGTTAGAACTAATTTTACACGTAAAAAAAGAAATAAGGGGAAAAAAAAATCACTTTTTAAGGGGGGGGGGGTAAGGCTACGTTGCATTTAGAGACTCCGTATATAGTTTAGATCTTGCAACAAATTTTTCAAAAGTTTTTATCTATTTTATTTAAAAGTTCGACATAAATCCAATCCTGATAACACGACTATCAAAGAATTTTGGCAAAAAATTCATGTCAAGGTATTTTGTGTGTATATATATATATTCATTTTAATTTTGAAAATATGTAGAAACTTGAAGACAAGTCAGCGTGGATAACAAGAAAAAACGTTAAAAAGAAAAGTAACGAATTATAGTAACGAAGAACAATTGTAAAAACAACACTACATGCGTAAAACATCCTTCCGCTTCCTTTTCAGTGGGTGGGAGCAGCAGAACAGACAATAAAGTAAATTGAAAGAGGCCTAACAGGTTTCGGAAACATGGCGAAACTAGCATACTCCCAACAAAATCAAGATTAAATTACTGGCAAATTATATATAACAATCTTCGTGTAAATTAGATATAACAATATCAATGCTTCATAAAAGCAACATAACTAAATTAATAAAATAATCCAAAAACTACAAAGTCGATATTTGTGATAAGCATAATTTAATAAAAGGACATGCTAGATCGTCATGTTCCCACCCAGACCTGAAAGGCAAAAAGATATTGTAATGAACTGAACTTACTGCAATGTAGAAATAGGTCTTTAAAGCAAAAGCAGATGATTCACATGTAGTGGCTCAATACTGGCGCTGTCTTGTCCGATGTTCCAATATCATAGCACAAACTCTCCGAATCGCTCAGTACCAAGTAGCTGCAGTCCGACAGAAGCGTTCCACAAGTTGGACTTTGGCCATGAGTCATCATCAGCAAGCACTACCAGACACCAAGAACCGTAAGTGAAGAAACCTTACCGCAGCTATCACCACAATCGCAAACATTTATTAAAATTATTGGTGTAAAACTTTATGAAATTCAATGGCTAGTTATTATTATAAAAGAGATTAGCAATGAATTTAAAAACTTGTTTATTGTAATTTGAATGTTTATTGCATATCTTACAGAATCTATTTAGTTGACCAATTAAAATATTAATACAGATTTTTTTATGCAAATTACTGTACCAGTGAGGTATGCTGTAACTGTTAAATGAAAAATCTTTCTTTTTGTCATATAAATCTAGATTTAATGTATTATGTTGAACATCCAGAAAAATATCTAAGAAATTAACACAGTCATCTTTATTATTAGTTTTATTTAAATTTAAACAGGAAGGATATATGTTTTTAATACTTCTGTAAGATATGCAATAAACATTCAAATTACAATAAACAAGTTTTTAAATTCATTGCTAATCTCTTTTATAATAATAACTAGCCATTGAATTTCATAAAGTTTTACACCAATAATTTTAATAAATGTTTGCGATTGTGGTGATAGCTGCGGTAAGGTTTCTTCACTTACGGTTCTTGGTGTCTGGTAGTGCTAGCTGATGATGACTCATGGCCAAAGTCCAACTTGTGGAACGCCTTCTGTCGGACTGCAGCTACTTGGTACTGAGCGACTCGGAGAGTTT
Organism: Salticus scenicus; assembly: GCA_963930645.1. Taxonomy (NCBI): domain Eukaryota; kingdom Metazoa; phylum Arthropoda; class Arachnida; order Araneae; family Salticidae; genus Salticus; species Salticus scenicus. The sequence continues at coordinate 330,242,899 of OZ005649.1, forward strand.
GGACTATGATATTGGAACATCGGACAAGACAGCGCCAGTATTGAGCCACTAACATGTGAATCATCTACTTTTGCTTTAAAGACCTATTTCTACATTGCAGTAAGTTCAGTTCATTACAATATCTTTTTGCCTTTCAGGTCTGGGTGGGAACATGACGATCTAGCATGTCCTTTTATTAAATTATGCTTATCACAAACATCGACTTTGTAGTTTTTGGATTATTTTATTAATTTAGTTATGTTGCTTTTATGAAGCATTGATATTGTTATATCTAATTTACATGAAGATTGTTATACATAATTTGCCAGTAATTTAATCTTGATTTTGTTGGGAGTATGCTAGTTTCGCCATGTTTCCGAAACCTGTTAGGCCTCTTTCAATTTAGTTTATTGTCTGTTCTGCTGCTCCCACCCACTGAAGAGGAAGCGGAAGGGTGTTTTTCGCATGTAGTGTTGTTTTTACAATTGTTCTTCGTTACTATAATTCGTTACTTTTTTTTTAACGTTTTTTCTTGTTATCCACGCTCACTTGTCTTCAAGTTTCTACATATTTTCAAAATTATATATTTTTGTATAATTTTTAGTGCTGCCTATGGCGCCTTTTTTATACAAATACACTTTTATTAATAAGTACTTAAAATATATTCATTTTAATACATACCTTATCTCAAAATATTCGAACTATTATGAATTTTTTTTTATAAATTACGCGAATGCGTTTTAATAAAACTTATGAAGACCAACCTTTTAATTCATATTACATTTTATTACAAAACCACACCTAAAACTCTTAATTATTTTTAATAATTTTTTATTTTGCATTCTTATTATAAGTATCATCTTTCAAAGATGATTATTTAAATTTCTAGTATTAATATTTAAAAAATATGGAATGTCCCCACACGACTTTCCGAACATTTAGTTGTTATCTAGCGTTCAAACAAAACTGAATTATTGAACAGTTCAGTAAATAAACAAAAATGAGAAGTGTAATAACATGTGTGAGTATTTCGTCCTAAGTTTGTTTGCTTGTACAATGAACAGCAATGTATCAGAATTCTTTTGTGTGTTCCTGTAAAGGAATAGAAATAGTAAGTGAAATATTTTCAATAATGGTCATTCAGTGTAGTCAAAACTCTAAAACAGCTTTCTTTAAACAGTTTAATAAATTTCAGATAATTAGCTCTAATAGGACATGATATGTGTAGATTCTTTCACACTTCCCTATTAAAGAAATGTAAGTAATACGCGCATTATTCTTCATAAAGATCATACAAAGTTATGATCATATAACAAAATGATCGTAACAAAACAATGTAACATATATAAGTTTTTTTTTTTTTTTTTTTTTTTTTTTTTTTTTCTGTTTTAAACAATTTAACCCAATCATGTTATCGTATTTTTCGGCATCTTGTCAGTTTATCATGGGTCGCAGAAGACCCGAGCAATGTTAGAACTCATAATTTTTAATGAAAGAAATATGATAAAATTCTTGAACACTCTTGAATACTTCTAATTCAAGGGCAGACAATGAATATTGCAAAAGAAATTTAAACAAATATTTTATTTTTCATTAGAAATACGCCCATTTCTATAAAATGCAGGCATTTACTAAAAATTTATAACTTTTGAACAAATTGAGATATTTGAAAAATTCAAATTGCATAATAAAGTTTAAGAATGGTATTTTTACGAAAAAAGTCATGGGCACGATAGATAGGTATTTCTTCTATACGTAGATTCTGACGGATGAGACATAAGAAAAACAGCTCGGGTCTCCAATGACCCAGGATAACCTGATCGGGTTAACATTACTAAAACAATGTTCAAATAATTTGAATAAATGGATTACAAAACATAAGAATTCTACTTTATATTCCTAAAACAAATATATATATATATATATACACGCCATACACAAGCATCTACATATGAATTTTTACGAAATTTTGGGCAGTAATTCTTAAGTTAAAATTGCCACAAAAACGTTTCTCTCTCAAAGACACACACATAAGGACAGAGAGTCATTTTCTAAAAATGGTCAAATATCGTGTTCTGGACCTATCAGAAATCCATTGGTAAACCAGAGGTTAAAAATTTTTGTGAAACCAATACTTTTCTATTAAATATAGAAGAAAGTTTTAAAAAAGAAGAAAAACCCAAACAGAAAGTTACTTATAGTTTTTTTTTTTTTTTTTAAGAGAAATTCTTTTTTAAATCCACTGAATTGTTTTTCTTCAACGTCCGTTAAACAAAGATATCTAAATTTTTATTTAATATATATGATTAGAATCTATTTAAAAATAAATCCTCAACAACCTATCATCTATAATTATATGTCTAAAATGTTGTAGCAATTTGTTTACTACCATCATTAACTGGTCGTGAAATGCTTAAAAAACATTTAATCAACCAATTCATAAATAATTACAGCTAAAATTATTTATGTTTATTCTTATTGCAAACGCACACTAGTATGCTTTCAAAATACAGCTGAAATTGCAAAAGATTTATTGCTTCAGTGATTTGGATTTGTTAAAACAATAAAAATTATTTGATATATTCTTATAAGAATTTCTTTTTTTTTTTTTTTTTCTGCAACAAAAATTATTACGTATGTAAATCATCTGTCATTTGAAAAAAAAAAAAAAAAAGACAAAAGATCTGTTATGCATTATGTAATAGTTTTATCGTTTCCTCCACTACTGTCTTTCTAAATTCCATCACCAAATGACGCAATCAATAATCAATTCGCTTCTTTGCCTTTGGGAAAATGAAAGTTCAATCAGGTATGAACAGAAATGAAAATAGATTTCTGAGTTTATCCATGTTTTCACGTTTATACATTATCATCTATGAAATGGAAAAATATAGCGCCAGGAGATATATTAGAATACTTTGAAATTAGTTTTTGAGAAATATATTTTTATTTTTCTATTCCAAAAATTGGAAAAAAAAAAAAAAAAAAAAACCTACTGTAATGCTTTTACGAAATTGAGTATCTCATTGTGGCTAGAAGTAAAAAGCTTTTACAGTCACTGTCATCTAAATTGATTTAAATAATTAAATTCAAATGAATGATTGCTATTTAATGAAACAGAATCTTAAAATATTTGCAGTTTAAAGACTTTTTTTTAATATGATTAATTACAAAAATTTTTTTTATTAGTGAAATAATTTAATTTACTGCTGTTTTGTTTAATTGACTTCAAAATATGATTTTTCCTTATCTTTAAACGAAAAATCTGGAGTGACTCCACTCGACTTTCCGAACATTGAGTAACTAACAGTTTTGTAGATAAAATAAAGAAAGAGGAGTTGCTAAACAAACAAAAAAGAGAAAACCATAATAGAGTGTTTGAGAATTTTTCTCCATATATCACACGAGGTTTTATTTAACGCTACTGAACTTTGAGCCCTTAGATCTTAAGGATACAGAATTTTTCGTTGTGCCCCTGTAAAAATCTATAAATGCTAGATTCACCAAAATGCTTATAGTTAGTGCAACAGTGATTTATAATAGTCATACAAATTTTCAGCTCAACTGAATAAGGCGTTTAGATGCTATCGCTGGTCTCATAGGCCATAAAGATAAAGAATTTTTCTTTGTGTCCCTGTAAAAAAACTGTAAGTGCTAGATTCACCAAAATCTATACAGTTGGTTCAAATGTGACCTATAACATGTGTACAAATTCTTTGCTGAGATTAATAAGGCGTTTAGACTCTATCACACTTTTAAAAATTTGGCAAAGAATTTTTCTTTGTGTCCCTGTAAAAAAACTATAAGTGCTAGATTCTCCAAAATCTATACAGATTGAGTATCTGTGACCTATAATATGTGTATAAAGTTTTTGCTCAATTGAATAAGGCGTTTAGATGCTATCGCACTTTTAAGATTTTGGTCCCTTGGCCATAATGATAAAGAATTTTTCTTTGTGTCCCTGTAAAAAAACTATAAGTGCTAGATTCACCAAAATCTATAGGGTTCGTACTATGGTGACTTACAATATACGTACCAACTTTCAGCTTATTCGAACAAAGCGTTTAGACGCTAGCGTGTTCACTCACAGACATACACACATACATACACACATACATACACACATACATACACACACACATACATACATCATCGTAAAAATAGTGAAAACGGACTCGTTGGACCTCGAAACGTATAGAAACATCAAAATCTCGAATTCGGATTTTGGACATGATTACAATACTTTCCTCACTATAGTGTTCGGAAAGTAAAAATGAGACAGAAAGACACAAAATTTTACTCAAAATGGTTGTAACAACAAATTTCCCTATTTGAATCATTAAAAAGGAAATGCAGGCTTATGAACAGATGAGGGTAACATGAGGACATAAATATCAGCCTCTCAAAAAAAAAAAAAAACATGAAAAGCTAATATTGATATATTCCAGTTTTATGTGTTTTTAAGGTTTGTTAAAATATAAAATTTAATTGCTTTTTCCCATTCTAAATTATGTAGAGAGAAAAAAAAAAGTAATAATCATTATTATTATTGATATAGCGAAAGTCACTTCATATTATTCTTTCACAGGTTGAATTCAGATACAATAATATACTTAACTCTTTTTGTGCATGCTTTATTAAAGTGCTTTAGTTTAGAGGTACAGTAGACTGCAGAATTTTGTGCAAGCGGATTATGCATTGCGGATTATCCGCAGGTGGAATCGAGAAAAAGAATTTTGTAAACAAGAAACAAAACAAATTATTGCTTTTTACTTTCTCTTACCCATATATATAGTAGAGAAAGTATTGTTTTTGGTTCAAATTTTCGAAATTGAGTTTTTTCTATATTTACACATTTTAAGGTCCCTGAATCCGAAAAACATGTTTTTAGAGGTTGCTGTGTGTGTGTCTGCTACCAGAATATCTCAAGAACAAATAACAGCAGGAAGTTCAAACTCGGTATTCTTAATCTGTGCCATATGCTACACTAAATATTTCGTTGAGATCAAGCAAATGATTCGTGTACAGGGCCATACATGATCAGACAAATACATTACGTCTATTAGGCGAAATTGAAGGTAAGTAGAGTTTAACATATATAGGCTGCCCTAAACCAAACGAAATGATTATATAAAAAAAAAAAATCAACAAAAAAATTATAAAATAATAAAAGACAATAAAAAAGGTGGCGGTTGGGTGGGCAGATGTTTGATTACGGAGGTGGGGTGGTGTTGTAAGGCTGGATGGTTGGGTGAGTTTGTGAAATTAAATAAAAAAAAAAAGTAGAAGGCTTGTTGCATTTGCTTTGTATTACTATGCAAACTTTCATTTTCCAATAAAATTTCAGATTTTTCCTTTTTGAGTTGTCAACTATATTTAATGTTCTAATTATACTGTTAAACACAATGTGATCAATCGGAGAATTTCATTGTAGCTTCGTGGTTTCATTGTTGTTCATCTGCTTTGAAATTTTGCATTTTTAAATCCATATGGTTCCTGTTCTGGTTGTGGCAGGCTGGGGGAGTGTTGCTGGCGTAAAACTAGTGTAACCCCACAGGCAAGTCACAAGTCTTGCCGCCTGCCTCCTTCTTCCTATCTTGTGTTTCTTGGGTTGTTTTTTCATTAATTTTGATAAGTTTATGGTTTTAAGTTAAGATTTGTTGTTTTACTTTATTGATTCGTTTGTTTTGCAGGCTGTTAATTAATAGATCTGGTTTCTTTACATTAGTGTATTTCATCCACTGATGATTTTTTTTTTTTTAAATCTTATTGGTCATTGGTGTTTCAGTGATCTTGTATCTGTTGCTTGGCTTCTACTATGCTTAATAGATCATCTTTATTATATATATATATTATGTGCATAAAAGCATGATTCATGTAAAACATGATATGAAAATCATTCACCATTCGTTTACAGGGCTACACAAAGAACTAGAATATAGTGAGACAATACTTGAAATTGATAGATTCTGATTGTGATATGTGCTACTAATATAGGATTATGTTTGTATGTATAATGTGGTGTGTGCAAAATTTTTAGGAAATATACAGGGCTACCAACAACTAGGCGAAAACATACTTTTTTTTTTTTTTAAATGTAATTAGTGGAAGTGCTTTACTATAATGTTTTACCATGTCCAGGAAAACTACTCAGGAATTAAAATTAATTCATTATACGGTAAATAAACTATTTTTTAAGCTAAATAATCATCGCTTGTTCTTGCATATATACACGTTTTGGAGTTCCCTGAATGCTAACATAAAATTTTTAACGCTTGATCTTTGTATATGTCTCTTTGCAAAGTAACTTAAAAACAAATCATTTGAGGCTTGTTGTATTTTGAAGTTAATATAAGGTTGTTACTTGAAAAATTTGATCAAGATTGGTAATTTTCAAGCGATGGTACGGGTGAAAGCCCCTCACACAAAACTATTTGCTAAAAAAGGCTTTCCTGGAACTTAATTTGAACTGTTTTTACTGTAGTTTTATATAACAGTACTCATTGTCTTACCTCTTAATTTCCAATCCGTCTTTATAGTATTCAATTTTAGGGTAAGAGAAACTCGTGTGAGTAACACACCAGATTATTTTAATGAAAAAAAAATGTAAATATAAAAAACCTATGCTACATTTATGCACTAAAGTTAATATGTACCTTGGCTTCATCCAGTGGCGCACACAAGGGAGGGGGGAGAGGGGGGGGGGTTCAGAGGGTTCGGACTCCCTCCACCCATTCCCCCCCCTTTTTTTTTTTTTTATTGGTTATAATCCTACATATATAGTATGTAAAATAATTCCAAACAAAGGTACAATAATTTCATTTCTAACAAATGAAAAAATAAAATTTCTTTTCTCTTTTTCTTTCCCTTCAAAACCGAACTGCATGCGAACATAAAACATCCTCTTTTTCTCAGAACTGAAATATTCATTTGCTTTCTATTGTACTCTGTAGTGTATTCTTGAGGGTATTCTTGTAGTATAAGCATGTTTTTAGTTTTGTAATTACAGATTAAAGTGAGATTTTTCTTCTTCTATGACTTGGTGCTTCTATAATGATGAATTTGCTTGGCTGTTTTTATTTTTTGAACTATCAGAAAAGTAAATACATAAATTCTTGTGCTTTCTGATATTTTAATTAAGTATTTGTTATTAATTTATTTTATTAATCAATGCATTAATTTATTCAATATTTAATCAATAATTCATTTTTTACTGTTTTTTGTTCCCGACAATCTTTAACATCTTTTATGTAAAACTCTGCATAATGCATAAGCCGAAAACAATGGGTGAGTGGGTCTGATGTCTCACTGTAGCTACGCTGTGGGAGAATTGGGGATGGTCTGAAATTTATTCCTACAGGTGGTCTCAGAGAACAGTAAAAAAATATTAAAAAAACATTTCGGGTTGGACACATTATAACTAAGCGTACTGTACATTAAGAAAAATAACCTACACATTAAGAAATAGATATTAGGATTATTGAACTTTTTTTAAGAGTTCAAAATCTTTTTCAGAAAAATTTCCATAACAAAATAAAATTTAAAAAAAAATTAAATTAAAGACTTTTTCTATTAGCTTGATTCGCACTAAAAGGTATGAAAAGATTAAAATGAAGTGTTGTCACCTAAATTTCATACTTTAGTTAATTTTAAAAAATCTAATGGTCGTGTCGAAAAACTGTTTGCACCCCTGAATTCAGAAAAACCGTCCCTTTGATTTCGTATTGAATTTGTAACGAGTCACGTACTTTTTAAAATGATGGAAATGAATTAAAATGATGTGTTGCCATTCAAGTTTCATACTTTAGTTAATTTTTAAAAATCTAATGGTCGTGTCGAAAAACTGTTTGCATCCTGGATTCAGAAAAATTGTCCATTTCATTTGGTACCAAATTTGTAACGATAGGACAGACATTTCTAATTTATTTTTCCCTTTTCCTGTTTTTAACCCAGATTCGGCAGAAGGTTTATGACAGAGAATGTAAGCTAAAAATATAATAAAAAAAAGAAAAATTAATCTTACATTGCCTATTTGTCACGTGTGTTAGAAATTCCCAATAAAAATGTAACTTTTTTGTTGTCACCTAAATTTCATACTTTAGTTAATTTTTAAAAATCTAATGGTCGTGTCGAAAAACTGTTTACACCCCTGGATTAAGAAAAATCGGCCCCTTCACTTGGTACCGAATTTGTAACGATAGGACTGATATTTCTAATTTATTTTATGTGTTACACAAAAGTTGTTGCCATCTAAATTTCATACTTTAGTTATTTTTTAAAAATCTAATTGTCGAGTCGAAAAACGTTTTTCGCCCCTGCATTCAGAAAAATCGCCCCTTTCATTTCATACCGAATTTGTAACGATAGGTCTGATATTTCTAATTTATTTTCCCCCTTTTCCATTTTTAACCCGGATTCGACAGAAGGTTTATGACACAGAAAGTAAGCTGAAAAAAAGTCTTTTAATAAAAATAAAATCAAAAAAGAGCAAAAACAGAACTGTGCTACATCGGGGACAGCTTACATAATTGCTGAAAATGAAATGAAAAATATCGCAAAATTAATTTATAGTGAATGTATACATTTTTAATTTTTAATATTTTATTATGATTTAATATTTAAATATTAATTTCCATTAAATATTCTAATGTATTTTTATTTTATCGTTTACAAAAGTACGTAAATATATAAAACCCGAATAAACTACTACGTCAGAAACGCCAAAGAAAAATATTTGAGATGCATACAGCTGTTTCGGTAGCGTTAAGCGTACCGTCTTCAGTGCAAAAGGAATTTTTGCACTATTCTTTTTGCACTGAAGACGGTACGCTTAATGCAACCGAAACAGCTGTATGCATCTCAAATATTTTTCTTTGGCGTTTCTGACGTAGTAGTTTATTCGGGTTTTAATATTCCAACGCCAAGTCTCCTGTTATTATACGTAAATATATATTTATAAAACTCATGTTTATTTAAAGGCAATTAGTTGTAAAAATAGTTTTATATTGAAATACCTTAAAAGGAAATTTTTGTTATTCGAAATATATAAAATTAAATCATAATCGAATTTTAAATAAATTTATTTTACAAATTATCTTTCATAAAATATTACGCATCAGAAAATGTAATTGATTTTAACGTTTAATTTAAACATAGCACTTTTCTGCCACGAGAAATGCATGTTGATTCACCTTCTGTATGCACACTAGTGTTTCATAAGCATGCGATAACGATTATCAGCTTCAGTGATTATATAACATGAGAATGCTTCGCTAAGCCGTGATAAGAATTGCTAAGTCATTTCTGATGCAATTTCAAAAATAATCGGTTATAATATGGCGAAACGGTGTTCAGCTTTCAGAATTTTATATTATTTGGAACACGTTGATATCGAAAAAAGAAAAAAGATGAAAGATTCTGTCAAAGGTAGAATTTAGTTTAGTAAGGAAGACTATTAATTCCAGTCTGTAAAATGTTTATACTTTAATTTTTATCTCATTTTTTGACCGTAAAACTGGCCCATGTACTTTTTAAAATGACTGAAATGAATTAAAATGAAGTGTTGCCACCTCAATTTCACACCTTAGTAAATTTTAAAAAATCTAATTGTCGTGTCGAAAAACTGTTTGCACCCATGGATTCAGAAAAATCGCCCCTTTCATTTGGTACCGAATTTATAACGATAGGACTGATATTTCTGATTTATTTTGGTGTTACACAAAACTGGTCCACAAAAACTCCAGATTGAAACTAATAGTCCTCCGTCCTAAAAAAAAAAAAAAAAAAAAAGAAAAAGAAATTACTACTTAAAGTACAAAAAATTTAGTTACTTAAAAGAACATCTTTAATGTAAAATAAAAAATAGAATAAAATAATAATATTAATAAAATCTGATGTGGCATTCACACCAGCTTTCTCTTACCCTATATTAGTATAGACGGATTACAAAGTAAACGAAGAATATATTTTTCCTTATCATAATCTATATGAAACATGCTTTTGTGCATATAAAAAATATATGTCAATTTCATTTTGTTTAGTGCAGTTTAACACTGTTAAACAGTTCCGACGAGAAATTTTGTCTACAATCCTAATGTATCTGAATACTTTTGTACCCCCCTGTAGAAGGACTATATGGTCGATCCCAATAAAAATGTTTCTGGAAACATCCTTATATGATACGCAATTAAAATACCGAGTTTTGATTTTAATAGATTCAAGTACACTGATAGACTCACACACACACACATCGATTAACCACTAAAAACCTGAATTTTGGATTTAGAGGGCCTCAAAAATGTGTGAATATAGTAAAAACTCAACGTCAAAATTTTAGCCCCAAATATTTTTTTTTTTTTTTACTTTTCATGGATAAGAGAAAGTATATAATCTGGTGTGACACTATACCCTGCATTTCAATACTATGAAGACCAGGGCCCGATTAACCTTACAACTGAGGGAAGCACAAATCCATTTGAGCCCCCCCCCCCCCACACACACTGACTGCTTGATCTAAAGGCTCATACAAACGTCTCGAAAAATTTATAAATTTTTCATTAAATTTTGTAGTTACCTAGAATTGAAGACAAGTAAATTTACTTAAAATGTAGACAAGTAAATTCCCTTAATTTTTGTGCCAAAATATAAACTGGTTAAAGCCTATGTTCACCACAATATATGAAAGTATTCCGTTATAAATGAATGTGTAAAAACTTTGTTAGCATATTCCCTATATAATCTAGAAATGATAGTTGTGCAGTCAGGTGTACTGTGACTTTTTATAATCAGACAATGCTTTTAGACCACAAGCTTAAAATTCGGGGCTTATTTTTTGCTTAATTTGGGGCCTTTTCAAAATTTTACAGGGTTAGAACACGCTTCTCGTGCCTATTGGGTAATCAGGGACTGATGAAGACAGAGATTAAAGTAAAAAGCATAGTAAAGTTAAAAAGAAACTAATTCTAGGTTTAGGAACAGATTTATTGGACAAATAATTCTTTGTGTTGTGAGTGGGGCTACCACCCCCTCAACCTCCCGTTTGAATATAGTATCTACATTTATATAGAATTTAAGGCTCTTATTAAATTTAAAAGTTTATTCCAAATTATTCGTACAACTTTTATTTTCCTGCAGCACTTCTTGAAACATACCGATCTCGATTAAACTTATCTTTTCAAGTAGCAACCTCACAGGGACTTCAAAATGTAACATAAGAATTGCCTGCAATTATTTGTTTTTAAATTTAAGCAGATAACAGACATACACAAAGATCAACAGTTATAAAACTTGACTTAAGTATAAAGTATTCAGGGAATCTCAAAACGTGTAATTATACAAAAACTACGGCTGAAAAATTAACTTTAAAAGAAAACAAGTAATATAAAAGAAATTTTTTTAAAGTCAATTCCTACTTACAAACAATATCGGAAAAGTTTTTTTTTTTTTTTTTTTTTAATAATTTTGAATTGCGTGTAAAATGAAATGAAAAATAATTACAAGATAAAAAAAAAACTTTTTATGTACCATATTTTTAATTTTCTGATAAATCATAGAGCTCTTATCAATGTGCATAAATTTTTAAACACATTTTTATCTTTTTTTTTTTTTTTTTTAATTGATAATGATGTCAATTTTTGTTAGATGCATAATTTAACTTTTTATAATTTTTTAATGTTCGCGTTTAATTAAATGTATTTATTTTTATGCCGAAAGAAAATGACCTCATAAATTTTTTTTGTCAACTTTTAAATTATAGCTAATATGGCTAATATTTTAATGGCTCTTTTAACGCTATTAGGATGTTATTATTTTCATATTTTAATTAATTATAAGAAAACTAAATAAAAAATTCGAAAATTGGACTTCGAAGTATTGTGTTGTCGCCGTGTTCTGAGCAATCCTGAAAGTTTGAAATTTCTAGCTAGTCGGGAAGTTAGTTAAAAATCGATTGCAAGATTTGTACGAGATATATATATAGAGAGAGAGAGAGAGTGTGTGAACTAATAGTAGGAATTGAAAAAAATATATTTACCGTATGGGTATAAGAAAATAAATTTCATTCCTGATCAGTTTTCCTGTACGTGGTAAAATATAGCAAAGAACTTCCACCAAATTTTCGCTTAATTATTAGTAGCCTTGTTACATAGAATATAATTCTGTAAATTCTGTAAGCCATAATTCTGTAAATTATGTACACACCACATTGTTGACTAAATTAAATTCTGCTTTGTTCAAAATTATATATCTACTAGCAGGCAACGCCCGCTTCGCTGGTCCCTATTTTTAAATGAATCGCTATAATTACTGAATTCTCAAAATTGCATTAATTTTTATCACGTGAAAAAAAAACAGAAAAAAAATGTCGCACCGGGTTCTCACTGCCTTCGGAAAAAATTCCCAAAATGCTCTAACTCTTATTTCTATTATTTTCCCCCTTCGCCCCCCTCCCGTCTATCCTAATAATTTTAAAAATTCGAAAATATCCGCAATCGATTTGTAGGTATCGAAAACCTCTATATACCAATTTTGAATGCTCTAACTCTATTCTATTTTTTTTGCCCCTCCACCCCCCCCCTTCCCGGCCCTCCTAATAACTTTACACTTTCGAAAATATCCCCATTCGACTTGCTGGCCTCTAAAACATATCTGTAACAATTTTGAACGGCCTAACTGTATTTCTATTTGTTTTTGCCCACACCCCCCCTTCCCGCCCCTCCTAATACTTTTACAAATTCGAAAATATCCGCAATCGATTTGTAAGTATCGAAAACCTCTATATACCAATTTTGAACGATCTAACTCTATTTTTATTTTTTTGCCCCCTCCCTCTCCCCTCCCCCCTTCTCGCCCCTCCTAATAACTTTACACTTTCGAAAATATCCCCATTCGACTTGCAGGCCTTTAAAACCTATCTGTACCAATTTTGAACAGCCTAACGGTGTTTCTATTTGTTTTTGCCCATAGCCCCCTTCATACTGCCCCCTCCTTCCCACCCCTTCTAATAATTTTACAAATTCGAAAATATCCGCAATCGATTTGTAAGTATCGAAAACCTCTTTGTACCAATTTTGAACGATCTGACACTATTTTTACTTTTTTGCCCCCCCTCCCCCCCCCTAAAAAAAAATCGGAAAAAATCAAAAAATGAGTTTTTGAAAATATTTTCAAGAAGACGCTTGGCGGTTTTTTTTTTTTTTTTTACATCTTGAACTATTACTTTTACTCGAAAATCCGTATTTTTCTAAATTTGCCTCCGAAAATCATTTATACCCCCTTCTCCCGTTAAAAATCCAAAATTCCAAAATCACAGGAAATGATTTTTTCGTATTCAAGTCTAATCTCCCCATCTGCAATTTCTTCACTGTGAAGTTATTTGGAGCCGAGTTATACTTATAAATGTGTTTTTGCCTTATGCGCCTCCGAAAATCATTTATACCCCCTTCCCCCCTTAAAAATCCCAAATTCCAAAATCGCAGAAAACGATTTTTTTGTTTTCAAGTCTAGTCTCTCCCTCTGCAATTTCTTCACCGTGAAGCAATTTGGAGCCGAGTTGTGCTTATAAAGGTGGTTTTTGCCTTCTGCACCTTCGAAAATCATTTATACCCCCTTCCCCCTTAAAAATCCAAAATTCCAAAATCGCAGAAACCGTTTTTTTTTGTTTTCAAGTCTAGTCTCTCCCTCTGCAATTTCTTCACCGTGAAGCAATTTGGAGCCGAGTTGTGCTTATAAAGTTGTTTTTGCCTCCTGCGCCTCCGAAATTCATTTTCACCCCTTTTCCCCCTTAAAAATCCAAAATTCCAAAATCGCAGAAAATGATTTTTTTGTATTCAAGTCTAGTCTCTCCATCTGCAATTTCTTCCTCGTGAAGCAATTTGGAGCCGAGTTATGCTTATAAAGTTGTTTCTGCCTTCTGCACCTCCGAAAATCATTTTCACGCCCTTCCCCCCTTAAAAATCAAAAATTCCAAAATCGCAGAAAATGATTTTTTCGTATTCAATTCTAGTCTCCCCATCTGCAATTTCTTCACTGTGAAGTAATTTGGTGCCGAGTTATACTTATAAATGTGATTTTGCCTTATGCGCCCCCGAAAATCTCATTTTTACCCCCTACCCCCCTTAAAAATCCAAAATTTCAAAATCGCAGAAAATGATTTTTTCGTATTCAATTCTAGTCTCCCCATCTGCAATTTCTTCACTGTGAAGTAATTTGGTGCCGAGTTATACTTATAAATGTGATTTTGCCTTATGCGCCCCCGAAAATCTCATTTTTACCCCCTACCCCCCTTAAAAATCCAAAATTTCAAAATCGCAGAAAATGATTTTTTTTGTATTCAATTCTAGTCTCCCCATCTGCAATTTCTTCACCGTGAAGCAATTTGGAGCCGAGTTATGGTTATAAAGGTGGTTTTTGCCTTCTGCCCCCCCGGGGGGGGAACGGGGGGGTATTTCGCAAAATCCCGTCTTAGTGAGCGTCAGGGTCCTAAAATCAACCTGCTCACCAAAAATTGTGACTCTATCTCCCGTAGGATCGCCACAACCGTGTTGAGTCAGTGAATCAGTGAATCAGTGAATCAGCCAGTGAATCAGTGAGTTTACTCTTTTATATATAGAGATTACTTAGAAAATAAAAATAAGCTTTTGTTATTTACTTATTTATTATTATTATTATTATTAACGTAAAATTCAGAATAATTGTCAATACATAGTCAAAACTGTTTTTTTTTTTTTTTTTTTTTTTTTCTTTTAAGAGACAGAGAGAGAGAAATAGAAGGAATATTTCTGAACCCCGACATGCAATTCATAAAAATAAATAAAAATTGACGTAATATAAACAGAAAAACATTTTTTTCTTCCTAAATTATTATTATTATTATTATTATTTTTAATACGTAAATTTTAGGAAAGAATTCCATTCCTTGATGTAATAATGGCATTTAACATATTTAGGCTTAAAACATTTTCACAAAACAAGAAATTATTATTGTTATTATTATTATTTTAAATGCTAACTCCATTTATTGTATTTCAAGTCATGCATTGCATCAGATTTAAATTTAAATCATTAATAATGATATCTACCATCGCATTAAGGTTCGAATGCAACGTTATAAAAAAAGTATTCTTTTGTCACTTTGATGTGTAGTTGCAACATAAGCTATCACACAAAGGAAATGAGCAACAATCACATTCTAACTGGTAGCATGCTAAATGTTTTTTGTGTGTGCCTGAAAGAAATTATACAAAACTTTCTTTTACACTGAAATTGAATGCTATAAAGGTAGATTATAGATTAAGAGATAAGGTAAGGAATGCACTGTATATGAACATATTTTAAAAACAGTCAAAATAGTTATAGGAGACAGTTTTATTTGACAGATATTTTCCGTCCTCTCCTTACATCTGAATTTAAATATAGTATCCATATTCATATAATAATAATAGTAATAATAATAATAATAATAAGGCTGTTATTAAATTTAAAAGTTAATCACAAATTATTCAGACAACTTTACACACACCACTTGTATTGCATGGGCTGTTGTTCAGTATCGAACCTGGTTAAAGAATAAGAACCTTGATAAACAATATAAAATGCACAAACAATTAAAAAAAAAAAAAAATCTTTTAAATGTACTTATTCCATGCCTTAGCCTTGTTGCAGTATAGATTATATTAATTATACTAGAAAATGTGAGTGAACTTGTTGCAGAGAGAAAAAAAAAAAATTACATTATATTGCCATTAATTGAATTAAAAAAAAAAAAAAAAAAAAAAAAACTCTCGAAGTTTTGCTTTTTTTCCCCCTCAAAAAAAAAAAATAAAATAAAATAAATAAATAAAAATAAAAAAAAATCTGGAGTGTCTCCACTCGACTTTCCGAACATTGAGTAAATAACAGTTTTGTAGATAAAGTAAAGAAAGAGGAGTTGTTAAACAAACAAAAGAGAGAAAACCATAATAGGGTGTTTGAGTATTTTTCTCCATATATTACACGATGTTTTTTTTTTTTTTTTTTTTTTAACGCTACTGAACTTTGAGCCCACAAGATCATAACGATAAAGAATTTTTTGTTGTGTCCCTGTAAAAACCTATAAATGCTAGATTCACCAAAATGCTTATAGTTGGTGCAACAGTGATTTATAATATTCATATAAATTTTCAGCTCAATTGAATAAAGCGTTTAGATGCTATCGCACTTTTAAAAATTTGGTCCCATAGGCCATAATGATAAAGAATTTTTCTTTGTGTCCCTGTAAAAAAACTGTAAGTGCTAAATTAACCAAAATCTATACAGTTGGTGCAACTGCGACCTATAACATGTGTGCAAATTTTTTGCTCAGATTAATAAGGCGTTAGACGCTATCACACTTTTAAAAATTTGGCCCCATAGGCCATAATGAAAAAGAATTTTTCCTGGTGTCCCTGTAAAAAAACTATAAGTGCTAGATTCACCAAAATCTATAGGGTTCGTTTCGTATTATGGTGACTTACAATATACGTACCAACTTTCAGCTTATTCGAACAAAGCGTTTAGACGCTAGCGTGTTCACTCACATACATACACACATGCATACATACATCATCATAAAAATAGTAGAAACGGACTCGGAGGACCTCGAAACGTATAGAAACATCAAAATCTCAAATTCGGATTTTTGACATGATTACAATACTTTCCTCACTATAGTGTTCGGAAAGTAAAAAATGAAATGAAATGAAATTGTTTTTATCGACGACAACTTTGATGAATTTTCATGATATTTGCTTGGGTTTTTTATGTAAATAGCTCAACATATTTAGTTGATTAAGTATGCGAAGGGAAACTTCGTTGTCGCTGGCGCATATAAAAATTATTTAACAAAATGGCTAATATTTCCTTTGATATTTTATGTTTTTTACGTTTTGTTTGTAGTATGTTATACATAATATAGTATTTCAGGTTTTTAAAAAATCTCATTACATTCCATTGAATACCCCGTATTCAATGGAATGCAACTGAATTCATCGTATTCTTTCATCGTTAAAATTTATCGTATTCAACTGAGTTCATCAAGTGTTACAACAGGAAAAAAATCTACAACGGAAAAAAAAAAAAAAAAAAAAATGAAAAAAGAAAAGTTATATGTCTATGAATATACGTGTTTTTTTACAAGTTGATCCCAAACATTATTTTAATTCTTTAATTTGTAACTGGTCCTTTTTGGACCTCGGGACAAAACCTACACTGAATTATTTATTACATGTGGTATCACATGCTCTTTGCATACTTCAAGTTCCTAGAGATTTCATCAAATGTTTCTATTTTTGTCTAGGCAGTTTACATACACACACACACACACGTGTGCGTGTGTGTGTAAGTAACATAGAAAATCAATTTCTCAGGAAAGAGTAATACAAATGGGGCCTGGAGGCTCCTGATCTGAAAATCCACTGGTTTAAAAACACTTTGTATCTATTTTCTTCTACACTGAGTTAATCTCAAAGGTCATATTAATATAAGGTTGAGAATACTCTTCCTGTAATCGAAAAATTCTATTTCATTCCTGAGCAACGTAATAGACACATAGAAATAAAATGCCCTTGGAAGAATCGCATCCAAAATGATATATTTTTTATTCTTTTATCCTTATCAGCAATCAAAGAATCCATATCTTTTTTCGATTGACTGAGAAGGAATTTGTTTTTTCATAGCAGATTCATATTCGGGGAAATTCATTGCTGGGATCTAAAAATAGAAGACGGATGAAGAGGAATAAAAGGATGGAATAATATGTGTGAAAACGACAGTATCACTCTCCTTGTGATGTATATTTCAATAAAAAGGAAGAAGAGAAATAATCAAGTTTGCAGAATGATCAAAATTGAAATGAATAAAAAAAAAAAAATATTCATTCTCTATCGCGAATGATTAAATAATGTTTATGTATTGAGATATACAGGGGTTGGACAAATTAATGTGAACGCTTTCGCTTTTTTTCGTTTTGTCAAATATCTTGAAAAGTTCTTTAGGAATCATCTTGAAACTTTGGTAGTGTAAAGAACATGCTATACCTAATATTTTTCAGTAAAAATTGTGTCATAAAAAGGAAAAGGGGACCAGTAAAAAAATTAAACAAAAATCAAAATATTTTGGATCACCCTGTAAAAATTAATGCTTAAAATGCGTTTTGGCTGTAGCATGTGATTATGCGGACATTTCTCATTATCTGCATAAAATTTTATAAGGCTACCACATATGTTCATGGAGATATAACGGTTTCTTTAAAAAAAAATTGCAGAAACAATTTCCACTTTTTAAATTATAACACGTAGGGTATTAGACCCAGTGCAAAGCCATTTTCAGGAAATATGGCATACTACATTAGACACAGCGTACAGCAATCAGAATGAAAAAATGTTAAATATCTTATGAAATACGAACGCTTTTACTAAATAATTTTTAACTACGCATGCGCGCTAGCTTTATAAAAATGTCATTTGCATAATTTAACAGCCAAAAGCATTGAGCAACTTATATGAAAACCTCAAGCAAATATCGTGTAAATTCAAAACGTTACGAGAGATAGAATGAACAGAATTTCAGTTCTCTCAAAATAAAAGCTAAACTATAAGGAATTTTACTCACATTTTTATTCTGATTCAATCAGTGCCCAATGATATTACAGTGTTTTCGCTGATTGTAAATAAATATTGATAAAACCCCTTAACATCTCTTTTTTACTTTCTTCTATATGTAATATAGAGAAAGTATTGGATTCGCGAAAATTTTCGACCTCCGCTTTTTGATGGATTTACATGTTTTGGGATATGGAGAACACGAATTAATAGTTTTTAGAAAATGTCTGCCTGTCTGTCTGTCTGTATCATTTTTTTGTGGACGCTGTATCTCACGAACCAATGAATGAAATTTAACCAAACTTGGTATTTAGTTGCACCCTGATATAAACTGGTGCTGATTAGATTTTGGGATCAATCGCTCAGTAGGTGACGTTGTGATCGCATTTTATGCAAATTTTTAACATGGCAGCATAGGACAAAATTCCGTATAAATGGGCATAAAGAGAGTTATTTTACACTTGTGATTGTAAAATTAATACGAACTATTGATAATAGTAGTAGTTAGCTAGGAAAAAAATTTTGTGCATGGGGGGGGCATCGGTTCCCTCCCGGGGGGGAAAATCCCCCCCCCCGGGGAAGTAAATTTTCAAGATGGGTATCTTTCGAAAGGTCTCGTTCATAATAGTAATAGTTAACTTGGAAAAAATTTTTGTGCATGTGGGGGCATCGGTTCCCCCCACCAGGGGGGGAAGTTACCACCCGGGGGGGCAAAGTTTCATGATGGGTATCTTTCGAAAGATCTCGTCAATACCTTTAAAACGAATGGTTGAACGATAAATCTGTGATAATTTAAACCAAAGTTATCGATTTTTTTTACTTTTAACAAAAAAAAACAGAAAAATATCGCAATTTTTTTTTTTTTTTTTTTTTTTTTTTTTTTTTTACGAAATTTAACCAAACTTGGTATTTAGTTGGTCCCCGACATAAACTGGTGCTGATTATGTTTGGGGATCAATAGCTCAACAGGTGGCGCTGTGATAGCATTTTATCTAAATTTTTAACACGGCAGCATAGGACAAAAATTCGTATAAATGTGCATAATTAGAGTCGTTTTAAACTTGTGATTGTAAAATTAATATGAATTATTGAGAAATAGTAGTATGTAACTAGGAAAAAAATTTTCTGCATGGGGGCCATCGCTTCCCCCCCTAGGGGGGAAATACCCCCCCAGGGGGGGTAAATTTTCACATTGGGTATCTTTCGAAAGATCAGGTTGATAATAGTAGTAGTTAACTAGGAAAAAATTTTTGTGCATGTGGGGGCATCGGTTCCCCCCCCCCACCGGGGAGGGGGGGGAAGTTCCCACCCAGGGGGGCAAAGTTTCAAGATGGGTATCTTTCGAAAGATCTCGTCAATACCTTTAAAACGAATGGTTGAACGATAAATCTGTGATAATTTAAACCAAAGTTATCGATTTTTTTTAGTTTTAACAAAACAAAACTTTAAAAAAAAATCGCAATTTTTTTTTTTTTTTTTTTTTTTAACGAAATTTAACCAAACTTGGTATTTAGTTTGTCCCCGACACTAACTGGTGCTGATTATGTTTGGGGATCAATAGCTCAACAGCTGGCGCTGTGATAGCATTTTATCTAAATTTTTAACATCGCAGCATAGGACAAAAATTCGTATAAATGTGCATAATAAGATTTGTTTTAAACTTGTGATTGTAAAATTAATATGAATTATTGATAATAGTAGTATGTAACTAGGAAAAAAATTTTCTGTATGGGGGGCATCACTTCCCCCTCTGGGGGGGAAGTACCCCCCCCGGGGGGGGATAAATTTTCAAGATGGGTATCTTTCGAAAGGTCTCGTCAATACCTTTAAAACGAATGGTTGAACTATAAATCTGTGATAATTTAAAACAAAGTTATCGATTTTTTTCACTTTTAACAAAAAAAAAAAAAAAAAAAAAAACTTAGAATTTTTTTTTTTCTTTTTCTTTTTTTAAATATTGTTACTGATTGAATATGTATAGGTAAATATAGAAGAAAGTCTTGTGGTGGCCACAACATACTAGTTTTTTTTTTTTTTTTTTTTTTTTTTTTTTGAGAAGAACTTAAATTCTGTTTATCATATCTCTCGTAACGTTTTGAATTTACATGATATTTGTTAGAGGTTGTCATATAAATTGTTCAATACCTTTGGCTATTAAATTATGCAAATGAAATTTTTATAAAGTTTGCACCTGCGTCGTTAAAAATTACTTAGTAAAAGTGCTCGTATTTCATAAGATATTTCACATTTTTTCATTACGATTGCTGTATGCTGTGTCTAATGAATATGCCATATTGGCTGAAATGTCTTCGCACTGGGTCTAATACCCTACGTGGGATAATTAAAAAAGTGGAAATAGTTTTTGCAATTTTTTTTTAAAGAAACCGTTATATCTCCATGAATATGTGTGGTAGCCTCATAAAATTTTATACAGATAATGAGAAACGTCCTCATAATCACATGCTACAGTCAAACGCATTTAAAGCATTACTTTAAACAGTGTGATCCAAAACATTTTCATTTTTGTTTAATTTTTTACTGGTCCCCTTTCCCTTTTCATGACACAACTTTTACGGAAAAATATCAGGTAAAACATGTTCTTTACACTACCAAAGTTTCAAGGTGATTCCTAAAGAACTTTTCAAGATATTTAACAAAACGTAAAAAAGCGAAAGTGTTCACCATTATTTTGTCCAATATATATAATTAAATCGATATCAATTTATTAAAAGTTAGGTACTTCAGGCAACTTCACAAATTGTTTTATTTTGTCTTACTATCTCAGATAGAGTCCTGCATCGGGTCGGGTTGACAGAATTTTTCTCTTGCGGGTCGGGTTCACCGATCTTTTTTTCGTGCGGGTCGGGTTGACTGATTTTTTTTTTCTTGCGGGTCGGGTTCGGGTCGGGTTTGGTTTTCAACAAGTCGGGTCGACTTGAGAATACCTTTCAAAATATTTTTTACAATTATAAACATAAATTTATAGGCATGTTTACAACTGTGTAACTAATTTAAACATTCTGCACATACTAGACATGTATCGGTTGGTTGTTTGGTTAGAGGATTTAAGGCCGATTGACTCCAGATGTGTCCTAGGCCTATAGGGGGGATGCCCTCCATTTCAGTTTTTTTAAGGGGTCCTAGCCCGTATTTACGCGTGTTTCGGAGGAAACCACGGAAAACTCCGAACGGCTAGGTCGATGAGCGTGAATTGGGATCGAACCCGACACCTCCCATCTACCAGCTTCGAGCGCAGAACCGCTCGGCCGCTGGTGGGCAGACATGTACCGGACCTCCCTATTCGTATCCGCAGATATCCGCCAGAAAAATAGATCCGTATTTGTATCTGTATCTGTTTTCTTTTCTTCAACGAAACTAATATGTATCTTTTGTAGAAATTGTATGAAAATTAGAAATGGATTATAAATCTTTCTCAACTGTTGTTAATATATAAATTAAAGAAATACAAATACAGTATAACCTCGCATTTGCGTTCTGGAAATTGAAAAGATTTCGCAGTTTACAAGTCTTTTTTTTTTTTTTTTTACTTTCTTCTATATTCAGTAAAAGAAAGTATTAGATTCTATCAACATTTGGTGTCAACCGCTCGACGGGTCGTATAATCCAAAAAAACTAGATATGTGAGAAGACCAATATGAGATATTATGCTGATTCAATTTGAATGCCTATCAGCCAACAGGTGGCGCTGCTACACAGCAATTTCCGCAATTTAAGGAAATGCTATATCTCAAGAACTAATGCACAGAATTTCATATAAATTTGTATGTAGGTGCCATTTAATATATATTAGCGCCTGTCAACTTTTGGTGTAAACCGCTCAACAGGTGGCGCTGCTACACAGCAATTTCCGCAATTTAAGGAAATGCTATATCTCAAGAACTAATGCACAGAATTTCATATAAATTTGTATGTAGGTGCCATTTAATATATATTAGCGCCTGCCAACTTTTGGTGTAAACCGCTCAACAGGTGGCGCTGCTACACAGCGATTTTCACAATTACAAGGAAAGCTATATCTCATGTTCTATTGTGTATCATCAAACAAAACTGAATATGTGAGAAGGCGAGATTATGAGACATTATGCTGACTCAGTTTGAATGTTTGTCGGCGAATAGGTGGCGTTGTTATACTGCAAAAAATCATCGATAACAGGATGGCTATATCTCAACTTCTATGCCATATAACTGTACGAACCATGATATGTGAGAAAACCATTATGAAAACGCATTGTTTAAGAAGTTATTTATAGACGATAAAACTGTCTCTCTTTGGATATTTAGTGTTAGATTTCCCTAAGATGAAAATTATTTGCATTCATCACATTAAACTTTTTAATAATAGTTTTAATAAATTATTCGCACTTAGTTAATTTGACAGAAAAATATAGAAGAATGTCTTGTGGTGGCCACAACATACTAGTTTTTTTATAATTTACCAACTGTGTTACAATGAAAATTTACTTTATTTTATATCATGTTACATCATTTTGCCTTGTTTTGCATGATTTTTAGATGAATAAGTAATGTTGATTTATTTTTCGGGTTTCGGGTCGGGTTCGGGTTAGATAAGTCGGGTTTCGGGTCGGGTTCGGGTCGCAAAAAATTCTTTGTTGCGGGCTCGGGTCGGTTTTCGGGTTGATGAAAAATTTTTTGTCGGGTTCGGGTTGATTTAAAATTATCTGTCGAGTTCGGGTCGGGTAAAACCTGACCCACGCAGGACTCTAATCTCAGAGTTATTGGAGGCAACAAAATTTGCCATCTGTTTTAAGTTTAATATGTCAATTAGATAGTTTAAGTACATCAAATAAACAGCAATGTCTATACCTTGTTGAAGTAAATAAATAAATATATATATATATGTATATTTACTATATATATATATATATATGCAAGAAATCATAAAATGCCTTTTCCTTAAATTATCCATCTAACTTAAAGCTAACTCAAAATACTCTAACTAATCAATCGATTAACTTTTTAGATCTATAAATAATCATTGATGGTAATAAAATTTACAGATATCTATGACAAACGTCAAGATTTCGTTTTAAAGTAAACTTATTTACACATTTTAATTCCTGTCTGCATCTTTCGATATTTAGAAACATCATCATTAACCACTTATTTCGAATTAATAATTTATGCTCTCCGAAGTATAAAAACAACAAGTACTTGCTTTTGCCTCCAAGGCAGTAGCGCGTGTTTTTTTGCATCTGATGAAGAAATGCTACGTCCTTTCGAAACCGGTTGTGCTGGCTTAAAATTTATGGTGTGTAAAGAAGTTTTAAAATCTATATAAAAACAAGAATATTAATAAACTGATCACAGCCACTGCTAAAATGGGTTTTCCTAAAAACTTTCTTCTTTCTACTTTATATCCATAACCACGTCAGTACATTAAAAAAAAAAAAAAAAAAAAAAAAAAAATGTGCACACTTTAGTGTATGTTAACAATAGAAAATATAAAATAATAAAAGACAATAAAAAAGGTGGCGGTTGGATGGGCAGATGTTTGATTAAGGAAGATGGGTGGTGTTGTTTGGCTGAATAGTTGGGTGGGATTGTGAAATTAAATTAAAAAAAAAAAAAAAAAAGAAGCAGAAGGCTTGTTGCATTTACTTTGTATTAATACGCGATCTTTTTTTTTCCATTAAATTTTCAGTTTCTTCATTGTTGAGTTGTCAATTATTCTTAAAATTCTAATCATACTATTAAACACATAGTAATCAATAATTTTCATTGTTGCTTCATAGTTTCATTATTCTTTATCTGCTATGAAATTTTGCTTTTTTAATCCATATGACTCCTATTGGGGTCTTGGCAGGCTGGGGAAGTGTTGCCGGCGTGAAACTAGTTTAACCCCACAGGCAAGTCACAAGTCTTGCCGCCTGCCTCCGTCCTTCCTTTCTTAAGTTTCTTAAATTATTTTTTCATAAATTTCGTTACAGTTTAAATTTTTCTGTTAAGATTTTGTTGAGTTAGTTTTTTGTTTCGTTTGTTTGGCCGGCTGTTAATTAATAAATTTGGTTTCTTTAAATATGTGTATTTCATCCCCTGATAATTTTTTTCACCTTTCTGAGCTTCTCGTACATATATATATCTATATATATATCTATATATATATTTTTTTTTCATTCTTATTGGTCTTTGTGGTTTCAGTGATCTTGTATCTGTTGCTTGGCTTTTACTACGCTTAATAAATTATTATTATTATTATATATATATATATACACTTCTATATCTATGCATTTCTATATCTATTTATTTACTTTTAATATCGATACAGGTTGATTATATAATTAAACTTCAGCTTTCAAAATGTTGAAAAAAAAAAAAAAAATCATTTGAAATTTGAACTTAATATACTCGAACAAGGAGGAATAGTATGGCATACTCAGAAGCCTTCCCGAGAGGATAGTGAAAAAAGAATTAAAAATTTTTAATTAGTTACGGAGATATTAATTAAAACGTCAATCAATGTCAATTAATAAACCTGTCAAATTTGAGCTTAAGATGCGTTTAAAGAGCGTTAAATGGCTAAATAAATTAGAAATATCAATCCAATCATTAAAAATTCGGTACCAAATAATAGGGGTGATTTTTCTGAATCCGGGAATGCAAACAGCATTTCAACACGACAATTAAATGTTTTAAAATTAACTAAAGTATTAAATTTATCTGCCAACACTTTATTATTTCATTTAATTCTTCAGTGCCAGACGTATTGGCTGACAATTCTTCTGGTCGGGAATAATTGCTTTCCGACCGCGTGACAACGTACTGGAAAATTTAAAAAAAGTTTTTGATTTTTTTCAATTTTAAATCGATTTAAGCAGAAATTGATAATCGCGTGTCTTTACTGTTCACCTGTCTCAGTTAAAAATTCTAAAATGTAGCTTAAAAAAAAAAAAAAAAAATAGATTCATATTTATTTAAATTCCTTTTCTTAAAGACTTTTTTTAGCTTACATTCTCTCTCATAAACCTTCTGCCGATTCCGAGTTAAAAACGGAAAAAGGGGAAAATAAATTAGAAATATCAGTCCTATCGTTACAAATTCGGTACCAAATATGAAAAGGGATGATTTTTCTTAAGGCTCCTATATATACGAGCTGGCGCATCCGGCATTTTGTTGCCTTAGGGTTGCCACATGTACCCAGCGTGTTTCTCTGATAAACAAACGACAAACATTTTTTTTTTTTCGTCTTACGTTACTTTAGAGTAACTTGTTTTATTATATTTCATAATTTTAGCTAAGTAAACTATCATATGGAAGTTTGTTTAGCGATAAACTGCTACAATCATTCAAGAAGTGAATATAAAGTGTTCACAGACCTTCTATTACTGTGTATTTGAGTTTTGGCGACATTTTGTGAAAAAAACAGAAACCGCCCTAACAATACATCTTACCCCAGTACATCCATAGGATATCCTCAGAATAAAATGACATCCTGAGAATGTACTGTGAAAAAATGTGTTTTTAGGAATAATAAATATTGTTGCTTACTGCTCTTATCTTGACCGGATTAGCTTCAGATCAAGATTTCTTAAAATCATTAGGGAAGCGATAAGGACGCCAAGCGGGAATGCTGTCCTCTTTGGAGGCAAAAAAATGGCGGTGATGCGCCGGCCTATTATTTTATTTAGGGGCTCTAATTTTTCTGAATCCAGGGGTGCAAACAATTTTTCGATACAACAATTAGATTTTTTTAAATTAACTAAAGTATGAAATTTAGGTGCCAATACTTCATTTTAAAATTTTCATGCTTTTTAGTGCGAATCAAGCTAATAGAAAAAGTCTTTAATTAAAATATATATATATATATATATATATATATATTTCATTTTTCATTTGTTTATGTAAGGAGACAAAAGTTATTTTTACTGAATGCTTTTCTTATTTTTCTATTTTTTTTTTTTTTTTTTTCTGAACTGGGTTGTAAAAAAGTAGTTTTGGAATTTCTTAAATTTTAGACAGATTTCAACAGAAATCGCCAATCGCCCTAGCCATTTTGAGTGCAAAATATATCAAAGATATTCATTAATATTATACGTAATAAATCATTCAAAAGATATTTTAAAGTACTTTTATTGCGGACTGCTAAAGTGATGTAAACTGTTCAAATTCCGTTCGAAACTTTCGGAGAAAACTACGGAAAACCAAGAAATTTTTTATTCTTTTATGTTTTACAGAGTTTCGAATTCCGATTTCCGCTAACATTTCGTACTAAGAATTTTTAACGTTATAGAGCCCTGGATTACGCTAGTTTAGAAGAAAACCAAGGATAAGTCAGACACAAATCTTTCTATAAAAATGTTTAGATTACCTTTGTATCTCAGCTTCTAATTAACATGATTTCATAAGTAATATATCATTTTAAATGTTATTTGAATTTAAATTGAAGATTATATGTTGCAAATCTCTGTCGCCAAAAGGTTCTTTGATATTTTAATAATTCAACATCTAGAATTTTAATTATGATTAAATTACTTATAATAGATCATTTGAAATATTGTGGACTTTTAAACTTATATAAGCGGTGAAATTCCGTACGGGAGTTTCAGAGAAAACCACAGAAACCCCAGAACAACTTTACTTCAATATCTCCAATTCTAATTATGATGCAGGCTTTCGCATTACGATACTCCGCTCACATTTCGTATTAAGGATTTTTAACACTATTTAGTCCGCAGTTACTCAAGTTTCGGAGAAAATCACGAAAAAATCAGACACAATTTTTTTTTATAACAATGTTTATAATATCTTTATATCTCAGCTTCTAACCAACATAATTTCATAGGTAATGTATCATTTAAAAAGTCATTTAAATTGAAATTGAAGAGTACATATTGCAAACCTCTGTCGCCAGAGGGCGTTTTGATATTTTAATTATTCAATATCTTCAATTCTGATTACAATTAAATAACTTATCGGGAGAAAATTTGGGGACCGTAGGCCGCACCAGGTTGGGAATTTGCTACTATCACAATTTTCAAAGGTCCTTTACATGGTGAGCGAACAGGCTGTTTCAAATCATGAATCGTAAAGCGGGGCCATAATCGCCACAGAACGGAAATTTGCTACAGTTAAAAGTTTCAAAGCTATTTGCACAATGAGCGAGCAAGCTGTTGTAAGTTCTAAAACGGGGATAAGGCACTGCAGGAGCCACTGAGCGGGACTTTGCTTAAGTCAGAACTTTCAAAGATATAACACAATGAGCGAACAGGCTGTTTCAGATATTGAAACGGGAAGAAGGCGCTACCAAGCGGGAATTTACTGCGGTTAAATTTTTCAATTAAGCTATTTACACTATATATTAATTAAGCTGTTGTAAGACCTGAAACGGGGAAAAAACAGCTGCAGGTGCCACTGAGCGGCAGTTTCGTAAAGTTGGATTTTTCAAGGATCGCGATCCAGCAGGTCGCCGAAGGCAGTTAGTATGAAAAAAAAAAAGTATCATGGAGCTTCAAGCGCCATAATATGCAAAATAAAAGGATGTTTCATGTTTCATTTGTTTTTAAAAAGGTAGAGTACAGGCTCTTTCTCATATTGTGTCTGAGAAACTCGCCATGACTATATTAATGAAAGATCACACACTCTTCTAGCGAAACTTTTTTACAAGAATAGTGACTGTGCGCCTGTAGCTCTGAAGAAATTACTGATGGTAATGACTATGAAAAAAGATTGTGGACCGATGTCTGCCAAGGGTCTGGAGAAAAATATTGAAAGGTTGGAAGACAGGTTCTCTTGAAGTGAAATCTAACAGAAGGAAATCGACGTCAGTAGAAGATGTAGCATTCCAGAAAGAGATCAGCGGTGGTGTGCACGAGTGGTGCAACGTGCGGTGCACGGAAATTGGCCTAACTTTGGACATGCCTGTTAGCACGATGCATATAATTGTACATCGTGCTCACATAAACAAACATTCTGCATTGCTATACATACAAATTTACCCATGTACAGGAGTTGCTTCTTGCTGATTTGCCACCAGTAAAAGAAATTTTTTCTCTAGAATTTCTTGTTCGCATAAAAGGGGATAATCAGTTTTCGTACATGAACCAGTACCTTTTCAATCTGCAAAGATTCGCTGCGGGTTGACGGCAGCGTCTATCACACGACCATTTTTTTTTTTTTTCTCCGGGGAGATGAGTAGTGGGAATCCTGTTACCTGTACAGTCAACGGTAAGAGTCTATAGCTCCTCCAATACAGGCTGGCTCATCAAGCATTTTGTTTCCCACTCAGCGATTGTTGCCCATGCGGTTTGAATTTCAAGTGTTATCAAATTACATAAAATAGGGGATGTGCAGCTGAAAATTGCTCAAATCATACCAAAATTGATTTTAGAATGTTTAGATTTCCAACAGATGAAGAAAGGCGAAAGAAATGGGTTATTAATTGTCGAAGAGAAAATTGTACGCCTAGCTTTCATCACAAATATGCAGTATAATTATGATATATTTTCTTTCGTTTTTTGTAACAATTATTTGTTTTTATTGCTGTTTGATTATCTAAATGTTGTGTTTTACAACACACACTACTTTTCAACGTGTATAAATATTTAAAATTAAATAATTTAACAGTAGCAGTGAATTTCTGATGGAATGGGGTGGAAGGCTGATTTTTACCAACTATGTGAAAAATACCAGAGCCGGGAATCGAACCACAGGCCTTCCGCTTAACGCGCGGATGCTCTAACCACTGAGCTACAATGGCTGATAACCAGCTCGACACTTCTCACATAATATACGTTGGCAAGGTCATCGAATCTGCATTAGAGCAGCTATATCAAGTGACAAATTTAAACATGGCACAACTCCAATTGGCCACGAAATTTCAATTTAGAAATAGAATTTCTAATTTTAAATGGCTAATTTTATAGCTATTAGGAGGTTATTTTCATATTATAATTAATTAACAGAAAACTAATCAAAAATTCGAAAATCGGGCTTCGAGGTATTGCGTTGGCATCGTGTTTTGAGCTATTCTAAAAGTTTCAAATGTTTGGCTAAAAATCGATTGCAAGATTTGTACTGGACAAACAAACAAACAAGAAAGCAAGTTAATAAAAACATGGTAAAAAGATGATACTGGGAATATAGATTATAATATTATAATACAATTATTCAGTTTAAATATGAAAATACACGAAGTGATTTTCTGATTTAATTCGAAATCGTGAACAGTAATATCCACGATTGTTATTGCTGTACACGCATGGTTCTGTACGTTATGAAGATTTCAAAATTGTTCATGGCATAGAATGTAATACATTTCAAGAAGCATGCAAAAAGCTTGGGTTTCTTGAAGGAGATGAACAGAGTATTGGCATAAAACTTTAATGTGATTTTGGTTTAACTATCATTGCCGTTTCATCCCACAATATTAATTTGGTTCTAATAACAATTTGGCTTCTAATGAATTGAGATTAAAATTGAGTAGGGAAGTTGGTATAAGAGTTATGAGTTTTAAATTTTATAAGTAAAAAAGAAATGAAATTAAGTGTGGAAAATTCTTATCACACCTAGTCGTTACCATATTAGAATTTAGATAATTATTTTAATCTCAAATCATTCCAAATGGATGAAACGAAATATGAAGTCTAAGGATTTTAAAAAGAAATCTCTAGATATAAAATTGTTGAAAACATTATTAAAAATGTGGAGTGATTCCACTCGACTTTCTGAACATTACGTAATTAACGGTTGTTTAAGTAAATTAAAGTAAGAAAAGTCTGAATCAATCAATTCAATCGAATAAGGCATTCAATGTTATTGAACTTCAAACAATTTGAGTCCATAGTCACAACGATAAAGAATTTTTCCTGTGTGGATGAATTGTGTCTCTGTAAAAAGCGTGCTAGATTCACCAAAATCTATACAGTTTGTGCAGCGGTGACCTAAAACATGTATATAAATTTTCAGTTTATTCGAATAAGGCATTTAGATGGAATCGCACTTTAAATAATTTTAAACTTATAGGACACAATGATATAGAATTTTTCTTTCTGTCCCTGCGATTTTTAACTCCGAAAGAAAAGAAAAAGAAAATCTGGAAGTTGAAAGGCAGCTCGCAATTTTCAAAGTGACATAAAAAAAAATTCTCTATAATTTTCAATCGATTTTAAAGATTTTTTTGGGGTTCTGGAAAATGCGTTTAAAAAAAAAAAAAGTTTTTAGACGCTAATCCCAAAAATTACATAACTTATTTAACATGCTTTGAAAGTTGTAAAATTGTCATCTCTTAAATTTTATTTTGAAGTTGGAGAATTGCCAGCACGCAAATTTTAAAATATTAGTGCAAAGTGGCCTGTAAACTGTAAAATGCACATTTTAATGAATTTTAGAAAATGTAATATTAAACAGATATTCATCAAACATAACTAAGAACCACCCCTATTAAATAAGTGTTATAATAATTAACAGCATTCAAACTGGTCTATTCGTTTGGAAACTACACTAGACAAAGGCATCAAACTTATAATATCCCTCTTTTTTGGTCGGGGAGGGGGGGGGGGGTTAAGTAACGGATATAATTTTATAAAGTTTTGAAATGTACATTCTAAACATTTTGTTAAGTCTTTTTCTGTTTTTTTTTTATTTTATTTTATTGAATAATAGTTTTTACAGCTCATGTGTTGTTCAGTTAATATTTTAATCCGCGTTTGTAATGATCGATAGATGGCGCTTTCTCAACACTGCAGTTGTTATTAAACATAGCCACGTGTGTTCCATTAGTGTTCTTTTTGTTATTCTACTTAATATTCGTACTATAATTTCTCCGCCATTACATTATGGAAAATTGATTGCTTTTGGAAAAAATACTTCAGTTTATTCAAAGTTCGATCGGAAGTAGATTTTTAACTGAAGTTGAACAAATATTAATTTCAAATCATCTGATTAATTCTTTACTTCCATTAGCCGAAGCAACTGAAATTTTAAATTTGTCATTTGGAAATAAATGGAAGCTCAATTCTGGATTTCTTGATCCTTTGGAGTTAGATTGTAGCACACAACAGTATGTGTTATCTTTTTTACCGTATTTATTCATTTTTATTCAATAAATATATGTGAAACTAAATATCGGCAAGCAATGGCGGCTGTATGGAATTCGAATTAAACCATGTTTATTGTAATTTCACCTTAGCCCACCAGAGGGCGAGCATTTCATTACAATCGCGGATTTAACACATTTAAGAAATGTAAAGGAATTCTATTTCTTATTTATTTTTATATTTTTTACATATTTATTATTATTGAAAACGTTTTCCTTCAAAAGTGAAGTGATGTGAAGGAGACTACGGAAACAGTATAGTTTTTAAAAAAATTTATAGTAATATCATTTTTAGTGAAAATCATCAATAAGAAAATTATTCTGAAATTAGCCTTCCAGTGTGAAATGTGGATTCGAGTTTAATAGATTTCCATTAGTACAGCATTTTGGAAAAATCAATCTTCGTATAAATCGCCGATGGAGTGTGTAGAATAAAATGAAAATTTCTCCTTTCCAGCAATTGCTATGAGATTTTTTTTTTTTTTTCTCTTTTCATTCGAGCAGCTTTCGTATAAGCGCTACGCTTTGAAGGCCGCTTTCATTTTGTTTTTCCACCGCAGTTACGTCATCGCCAAGGCCGAAACGCCATGCAGTGCTAGTGTCCCTGATAAACAAAAAAGGCATTCTATTCTTTTTGTTCTGCTTTTTCTAAGCCAGATTGAATTGTCAGAGCACGAACTGTTGTTCATTCAGGAGATATTGCATGACAGCTTGTATCTGTGTACAATTTTTCTCTCAAGAAAAATCGAACTAAATTCGCATTGTTTTTAATTGTTTGTCAAATGGGGTCAAATTATGTACCTTGTTCAAGATTAATAATGCAAAAAATTAAAATGTTTTACGGTATCTAAATAGCATGTGGAAATTTTTATGTAGAGAAAGCAAATAAACTTAAAAATTTTATTTGTAATTGTTTCATGGATTAATGAAGATGTTAATTTTTTTAGTGACAAAGTAAAAAAAAATCAAAATAGTAGTAGCAAATACAATATTTGATTTTGATCGCAATTGGTTAAAACATTGGGCGTATGTGCTGGATTCGTACAAATTTTCGACTTCCAGTTTTTGATGGATACACTCGTTTTGAGATGTCCTAAACTCAAGTTGACAGATTCAGGGGTGATTGTGACTCAAAGATAAAAACCCTGAAAATTAGAGCCTCAAATTAAAAAACACCCAAAATATCACATAATACTCAAACTGATTAGGCCAGAAGCCCTCAATCCTTTTACATTTCATTTACATATCACCTGGATAACAAATGAACAACCACTGAAAGCAAAAAATAACTTTCTAGGAAATATGAAAATACAGATGGGTTGAGTAAAAACCCTGAAATCAGGGGTAAACCCTGAACACAAACACCCCTGCAGTTTTAGAAAATGTTTGTCTAAATTTGAAAATTTTTAACAAGAAATTTGTGTCAGTTCTAGTTCAAAAACTAATTCACAGAATTTCACAAAAGTTTATATTTAGTTGCATGCATCTTAACATAAATTGGTGCCTTTCAGCTTTTGGCGCAAATCGCCCCACAGGTGGCACTGTTGTGCTTCAATATCTCTCATTTACAAAAAGATTATAATAACTGAAAATGTTTTTTTTTTTTTTTTTTTTTTTAATTCCCCATAAAAATGAAGCTTATAAAAGGTTCTTTAACACAGACAAATATAACCCAAATTCTGTAGAAGAATGAAGGGGGGGGGTGTATTCGTTCTGCGCAAACATAGTTTTTATTATAATTAATTTATTATTTCGCAGAGCGTATGTTTTACTTTTCTATTTTTCGCATACTACGATAAAAATAATATATATCAAAATTTCATTTAAATTTTCCGCTCATTTTTAAAATTTCCTCCACAAGCGAATAATAGGTATATTTCTTCTCGTATATAAGCTTGCAAATGAAAAAATAAATAAATAAAACTATACTATGTAATAATATAACTCGTTATATTTAACGCATTCATTTCTGTAACTTCTATAAGGATTTAATATAGTGCATGCATAATGAAAATGAAAATCTGTCTTTTTATATGCCCTGAAAAATAAATGTTTAATGCATTTGTTTCTGCATAGTGCACTGAAGCAGGATAACATACATTAATTTCATCTGATTTGAATGATTCCATTAAAATACATTTTAACTATTACCCCTTTAAATTGTCACGTATACGAACTCTTTTACGTTCGTCCTGAAAAGTAATGTTAATGCTTTACTTATATTTACTCAGTGAAAAAATGCTGTTATCAGTCTTTGACACACGTCACTATTGTTTTACTCAGACAATTTTACATTTTTAAAATGTACGTGAAAGCAACTTAAACTGTAATGTATTTTAAACGTTTCACGTGCTTTATAAATTATTATGACTGTATAATAATGCATGTTAGTTGCGTAAGTAGTTCAAACATATTTAAAAATCTGGAGTGACACCACTTGACCTTCCAAACATTAATTGATTAACGAGTGTATAAATAAAGTACGAGACGTCGTTAAATCAACAAAAGAAAAAATTTTAATGTTTGAGTATTCCCCCCCCCCCCCATAATACATTGCTTAATTTAACGCTACTGCACTTCAAATAACTTGAGCCCATAGATCATAATGAAGAATTTTTCATTATACCCCTGTAAAAATCTGTAAGTGCTAAATTGACCAAAGACAAAGTGTATGAAGTTCGTGCGACTGTCACCTACAACATACAAATAAATTTTCAGCTAAATCGGATAAGGCATTTAGACGCTATCAACACTTTAAATAATTTTAGCTCATCAGGTATAATGTGATAAAAAAAATTTCGCTGTAAAAAAAAAAAAAAAAAAAAACTATTATTGCTAGATTCACCAAAATCATTAGGGTTCGTGCTACTATGACCTATAACATATGAACTACTTTCAGCTCACTAGATACGGAAAACCCAGAACGCCTTTATTCTTTTATATTTTGCAGAGTTTCGAATTCTGATATTCCGTTCACATTTCATACTAAGGATTTTTAACAGTATTCAGACCGGAATTACAAGTTTCGGACAAAACCACGAAAAAGTCGGACATAAATCGTTTTATAGTAGTATTTATATTATTTTTGTATCTCAGCTTCTAATTAGCATAATTTCAAAAGTAATGTCATTTTAAAATCTTATTTGAATTGGATTTCGAGACTAGACGTCGCAAATCTCTGTCGCCAGATGGCGCTTTAATATTTCAAAATTTCAATATCTCCAATTCTAATTATGATTAAATTACTTATATAGGGTAGGTTAGATCGTAGCCATCACCGGGTTGAGGGTTTGCCACGATCATAATTTTCAAGGGTCGTTTGCACGAGGAAGGAATAGATTGTTTCATATCACGAAATGCAAAATGTTCGGTAATTTTATAGCCCTGAATTTGATTTGGAGAATCGAAAAGAATTATTTTAACACTTAGAAAAAAACAATGTATAATAAATAGTAATAAAAATTAGTTAATAAAATATAATAAATGTAATTCATTATTTCAGTGGCTAATCCCCCCACCCTAAATTTCTCCCTTGCTGCAAATGTTCATATTTTAGAAATTTTTGCTTCTGTAGCCCCTCAGAGGATATTTAACAGTTAAAACAATCTTTTTCCGTCCTACAAATCAAATTTATAGCCATAAAATTACCGAAAAGTCATAAAAATAGTGGGGCATCCCCCCCCCCCCCAAAAAAAGAAAACGGTGGGTGATAGGGCAAAACGGGTATGATATTCGAATTCAGGAGGTTATTTTATATAATAATTTGCAAAAATGGTGTTGGAGCTGAATTTTCTGCAGAGCAGTGTTATTTAATTCTATGATTTGAGTAACACTTTTACTGAACAGTTTTAAAGTTGAAGATTTCATAACAGTATCATTACAAAATCCTGTTGAAGATACCAAAAATGATGTTTTGATCATAATCAATATAATTTTTGTTTATATCTCTAACACAAAAAGTCACAAAAAAGGAGGTATACAACTAGATATTATAAGAAACCTATAAATACAACATTTGAGTTAGGAGAGATATACACACACACATACATACACACGACGTCAAATAAGTTTTAAGACTGGATCTGTAAAAAGAAATGGAAACAAGAAATTAATACCTGTTTTGGATTTTTATTCAAAATAGGACCCTCCGGATTCAATGCACTTTTTACAGCGATTTATTAATGAATCGAACGCCTGTTGTAAATCACTTTGTGAAATGGCCTGCAAAGCACGCATCGAAGCTGCTTGTATGGTCCAAATATTCTCAAAATAACACCCTTTTAACTTCATTTTACGTTTTGGGAATAAGGAGTAGTCAAACGGTGCTAAATCGGGTGAATACGGTGGATTGTTCAACACACAGACATTTTTTTGCCAAATATTGATAAACAATACGGGAGGTGTGACTGGGTGCATTGTCGTGTAACAAACACCAACTGCTTTCAGTCCGATAGTCTGGACAAATGCGATGAATTCTGGCCCTCAAACACTTTAAAACAGCTAAGTAGCATTCACCTGCAATTGTCTGTCCCGATGGAACAAATTCTTTGTGCATAATACCTTTACAATAGAAGAATGTAATGAGCATTGTTAGTTTTTATTTTGGATGGAATTTTCCTTGTATTTTGGCTTGCGGTGAATTTTGTGACTTCCATTATGCACTTTGTCGCTTAGTCTCGGGATCATATTGAAAACCAGGTGTCCTAGATGAAATTGGTCTTCCACTACGCTGATCATCTTCTAACATATCTCTTCCATCCAAAAAACGTTTGTGCCACACAAAAACATTTGATCTACTTAAGCAACAGTCACTGTAAACTTGTTTCATGAGCTGGTATGTTTCCGAAGCACTTTTACCAAGTTTTGCATTAAATTTAATTACAGCACTTTGTTCCATCTTAAAAAATCATCATGAAAAAAAATCATTTCTGTGATGAACTTAAGCCTTCTCTCAGCTACTTAATGAAATGTGCACAACTTGTTGGCAGTGTGCCAGAAGACAATGGATGTTATGACACATGCACATTTACACTTACAACGTTTTTACAACCTGCACTCTAGGACGAGTCTGAAAACTTTTCTGATGCACTGTGTATACATACAGATAAAAAAAAAAAAAAAATGGATGTCTTTAAATTGGGGAATTAAATCAAGGCATAAATTGGAGGTGCACAACTACACATCATGACAGTCAAAAAAAAAAGTTAAAAATTTGCAACATTCTATGACCAACCATTTTTGAGCCATGTGATCGAGAGATGCAAAATCCATTTTATAAATCAGTTTCACAAAACTTCCTTACAGGGAACACTAAAGGGTCAACTTCCTTATAGGTGAACTTAAAGGGAGGCACACTACTACACTGCTCAAAAAAATTAGGAGAGCAAGGAAATAAACTAATAAATCATTGCATGATAGCAATGCATAGACATAAAAAGGATAACACACGTGTAACAAAATACAATACAGAAAAAAAGACAAAAAACATGTGAAGTGAATGGGAACTTTAATCCTTTGGAGTGGTAGAAAGAACATGAAATGATGCTTCAGGGTAACAATTTGGTTATATGTAAATGACAAAAAACTTAATTTTTGGAATACAGGATGTTTTGGTGTGTGGTCCCCCCAAACTGCCACCATCTGTTTGGCATGAATTCGATGAGGTTATCGATAAGACTTTGGGGAATACTGTTCCACTGTTGAAGATGTGTGATCTCTAAATCTTGGACAGTAAAAGGAAGCCTTGGTCTTTCAGCAACACATTGTATGAGCGTGTCCCAAACATGCTCAATCTGATTTAGATCAGGACAGTATGATGGCCATTTCATATGCTGTATTATTTCAGCTTCAAGAAAGTTCCCCCACAAAATGAGCTGTGTATGAGATCTGGCATTATGCATTATAAAATACAGGCATCGTCAATTTCTGCAGTGTAGGGTACGACATGAGGTCTCAGAAACTCATCAATACCTTTGGGCTGTCTAATTACCATTCTGAATGATATGCAGGTCAGTATGTCCCACTATGATAATTCCAGCCCATACCATCAAACCACCTCGTCTGTGATGTGATCTTTTCCAAACGAATACATGGTTATTTCGAGTGCTCCTTTCTCCCCATACACAAACATGCCTGGTGTCGCACTTCAAACTGAATCAAGACTCGTCAGCAAACAGCACTTGACTCCAATCACTTTGTATCCAATCTCTATGTTCAGTAGCCCACCTTCTTCAGTCTGTACAGTGTCTTGCTGTCAACAGAATACACATCATTGGCCTATGCGCATGGAGACCACCCTGATGAAGCCTATGGATTGTTTGGCTTGAGACCATTCATACTGTTACCAAAAGAAATTGCCTTTGTAGCTGAGTAGCATTGGTTGTTCTATCTTGAAGACCTGTTAACATGATACATTGGTCATAAATTGTTGTGGTAGCACGTGGACGCCCTTGTCCTAATCGACGTCTAACATTCCCTGTTTCTTGGAATCAATCCCACAGTCTTGAAATGACATTTCTTGTTACTCCAACAGGGTCCACTACACATCTTTGAGTTTGGCCAGATTCCAGTCTTCCGATAATACTTGGTGAAAAAAGAAGCAGGAAAAAATCAGTTTCAACAATAGAAACAGACCAACTGAAGAAGGGGCGGATTTCGCCCTGAAAGATCTTTAGTATCGTAACAGAGCATTATAAAAGGCATTTTTAAGTAATTGAAAAAAGAAGCTTCTGTGAAATCACGTTTTCTGCACTTATATCCTTTTTCTGCTTTTTGATGTCATGAAAGTTAATTTGAATATGATGCTTTCTTCTGTTTTCAGCCAAGCTTTAAATCTGAAGCCAATCATACTCAAATAATGTAAAAGTTAGCACAAGAGCTTGGCACGGCACTTCTCAATCATCTATCAAGATTGGTACAACAAATAGATGTAATGTAACAGTACCACACAAGCTTAACAAAATATGGAAAAAATAAAATAAAACGCCAAATTCTTGTTTATGATGAGAAGGAAATTCTGTACAACAAACAAGCCATGTTTCAATAGCTAAGCCTACATCTGCTTTGCTCTAGCGACCCGAACAAATTATGATCTGAAGCTGCAATTGTCAACAGGTTTTATGACAGGTGAACGAGAAGTTTCCAGCCCAACTCGTTTGGCTTCTCCCACCTTCGGTTTGAAGCATATAGTCTTGTTGAAAGTGAGCTCAAGCTGGATTGAAAGCTTTTATGATGAGTTGATTTTGAATGCAGCCCAGTTGAGTACAATAGACATTAGAGTTCACAGTTTGTCCTTGAGGAAAAAGCTTCCTTTTCAGATACGTCCCCCAGGGATGGTAATCTCTTTAGCAATGAGAATAACTTCTGACAAAACATTGCTAGCTTCTTCTCTCAAAATCACATTTTTTATAATCGTAGAATTTTAATGTTGCAGTCACATTGGCAAACTGTTGAAGGTAACAGTGAATATGTTAATAAAAAATTTTGTTACAATTGTTATACTTTTTTTTTTTTTTTTTTTTTTAATTAATGTTTAATAAAATGTTAAAAATGGGACAAAACCTTTTAACTCAATCTAATATAACAGTTCCAAATACAAAATTTCAATATTCTATGGTCAACAATTTAAGAATTCTACAGATCTCACAGCGTTACTAAAATTTTACTGGCGTTTTATTATATTATCACCATTATCGCTAAAAAGAAATTTTTCTTTAATGTTTTCATGCTAAAATATTCTATAAAATTGTATTGTTTTAAAACAGTGATGACAATATAATTAAATGAGGTAATAACAATATAGTACAATTTTAGAAATGCTGTGAGGCCTGTTTTTAGGAGAAATCTATATTTTATTTTTAGCAATCCCAATTTCCCTAACCTTGTTGTTGACGATACTTAATGAGTGGACTGTATATCATTTTAATAATTACTATTCTGAAGTTATTACTTCACAAACATTTAATTAAACTATTAAACATATCGTATGTACATATTTACATATATACAATTTATAGATAACGTATTATTAACGTATTCCAAGTATGTTGACACCATAATCAACGCAAACTATAAAAAAGGTGAACCATATCACCGAACAAGATAAACAAGAGATGTTACTCTTACAACGAAAAACAATACAACTACTCCGCTAAAGCGGGAATGGAAGTGAACAAGAGATGCGCGCCAAGGTTGCGCATATAGCCAAACTAAGGTGAGCGGCAACATACCGGCCCACCTTGAAACGTTGTTTCAAAATTACAGTTCTAATATGTAATAGCCTAATTATAATTAATTATACAAAAATATTATATATGCAATTTAAATAATAAAACTTATACAAGAGAAATATTAATAACATTGTAAACAATAAAATAATACAAATGAAATACAATAAGCAAATTAACTTTAACTAAATACATTATTCATTTTCAAACATTTTTTTTTTTACTTTTCCAAAGGCAAACGAGCAATTTTTGAAATAGGTCGTTTATATGTCCCATTTCTTGTTTTGACAGAGACTACGCGTATTTTGTAATCCTTTCCTGGAATAATTTCTACTATTCTACCCAAAATCCAAGTACATATGGGCAAGTTTTCTTCCTTTAATAGTACCATATCCCCATTTTTAAGGTTATCTTTCTCAATTTTCCATTTGTTTCTCTGTTGTAATGTACTTAAATAATGACATTGCCATTTTTTCCATATTCCTTGAACTATTTTAGTTAATTTTTGCCAGGTATCTAATCGATTATCTGGAATGCCAGAGATCTCGGGTTCGATCACCGCTGTGATGGGTCGACCAACTAAAAAATGGCCGGGAGTCAAGACGTCCAAATCTTCGATATCGTTTGAAAGGGGGGTAAGGGGTCGAGAATTGAGGATTCCCTCAATTTGACAAACAACGGTTAAGAATTCCTCATATGTTAATTTAGCGTTTCCTACTGCGCGTTTCAAATGATACTTAAACGATTTTACGCCTGCCTCCCATAGCCCTCCAAAATTTGGGGCACGGGGTGGCAGAAATTTCCAATTAATATTCTCTGAATTTAAAAAATTAGTAAGGTTTTCATCAGGCTGAGTAGCTAATCTATGTAACCTTTTTAATTCATTATTTGCACTAACAAAATTTGTTGCATTGTCACTGAATAATGTTTGGGCTTTGCCTCGTCTAGCAAAAAATCTTTTTAAAGTTGCGATAAAAGCTTCGGATGTTAAATCGCTAACTACCTCTAGATGCACGGCTTTAGTAGGCATGCAAATAAAAATACAAACAAAAATTTTGTTATAGATTCCTTTTCTTTGACCCCGATATTTAATTAAAAAAGGGCCACAGAAATCTATACCGGTACAATAAAATGGATGAGTCACATTTACTCGTTCCTTTGGCAAATTTCCCATAAGTTGATTGACCGTTAAAGGTTTAATTTTGTAACACGTTACGCAGTTACGAAATATTTTCCGAGCTAAAGATCTCCCACTAACTATCCAATATTTTTTTCTAACGTGGTATAACAAGGCTTGAGGTCCTACATGAAAGAATTTTTTATGAAAATATTCCATAATCATGGAAGATAATTTATGGTCGTGGGGCAACAAAAGG
Organism: Salticus scenicus; assembly: GCA_963930645.1. Taxonomy (NCBI): domain Eukaryota; kingdom Metazoa; phylum Arthropoda; class Arachnida; order Araneae; family Salticidae; genus Salticus; species Salticus scenicus. The sequence continues at coordinate 330,284,165 of OZ005649.1, forward strand.
GGATGTTTACTATCAAAATTTAAATTAGCATTTTCCAGCCTTCCACCGACTCTTAGGAGTCCCTGAGAATCTAAAATTGGATTAAAACAATTTAATTTACCTGATACGGGCTTCTTTTTCTCTAAGCAGATCAATTCTGCGGCAAACTGTGTATACTGTACCTGTCTGATTAAATGCATTTCAGAGTCGTTTAATTCGGTGCTTCGGAGTGGTCCAGTTACTTTATTTGCCTTTGCTCTTGTATTCCTAATAAATCTAAAATAAAACTACATATTCTAATTAATTTACAAAAATTATTTGTTAATGAAAACAAATGATTATAAAAGTTCTGGGAAGAATCCGTGGATTGGATTAATCCACACAACACTGCAGGGTTAGCGTCACCCTGGTGATTATTTTTCAACTCACTCATCACAATACTATTATCACTAGGGGACAGATAGTCAGAGTCATTGTTTATGATACTACTGGATTTACTTAGAAAGTCTGGTCCCTGCCACCACAACTGATTATCCATTAAATCGGTGGTAGTTAGACCTCGTGAAATTAAATCTGCAGGATTTTCCGCAGAGGACACATGGTTCCATGTGAAGTTTTTAGACAGTTCTTGAATTTTGGCAACACTGTTGCCAACAAATGTTTTCAATTTCCAAGGCTCGGTTTGGATCCAGGCAAGAGCTATTTGAGAGTCTGTATAGAGATAAATATTATTGATCTGTAATCTCAAAGATTTCAAAATTTTCACAATTAATTTGGATAACAAAAGACAACCAGATAACTCGAGTCGAGGGATAGAAACAGTTTTTAGAGGTGCAACTTGAGATTTGCTGCTAACCAAATTGGAGACAATTTCAGAATTATGAATAGTCTGAATATACACGGCTGCTCCAAAAGCTAATGACGATGCGTCGGCGAATCCGTGTAAGTTTATTTGTTGTGCTTCAGGAATTAAAACATAGCGATTTATTCTAAGTTGTTCAAGAGCTTTTAACGAAGTGGCAAATTCTAGCCAATTTTGAGCAATAGGGCTTGGAATAGGGTCATTCCAGTCCAATTTTAATTTCCATAGTTCCTGCATAAACAACTTGGCTTTGACAATAACAGGACCGATGAGACCCAATGGGTCGAAAATGCGAGCAATGTCTGATAAAATGCTTCTCTTTGTCATAGACTTTAACTGACACAAATTTATTTTAAATGTGAAAGCATCTAAATTGGGTTTCCAGGCAACCCCTAGGGCTTTGGTTTCCTTATCAGAGAATGTGTACTCAGGGTATGTCTCTTTAGAAAAGTCAAGTAAGGAAATATGATTTGCATTCCATTTATGTAAATTCATTCCAGCGCTTTCTAACAAGTGTATAAGTTGTTTTTGAAGCTCCCTAGTAGATTCTAGCGATTCTTCCCCACTTATTATATCGTCCATATATGAGTCATGTAGCAAAATATCGGATGCCTTCGGATATTTCTCGGCTTCTTCAAGGGCTAATTGCTTCAACGTTCTAATGGCTAAAAAAGGGGCACAAGCGGTACCGTATGTTACGGTATTAAGTTCATAGGTTTCAATTTCTGAGTTCACATTATCTTTCCATAAAATTCTTAATAATTTTCTCTGATCCTCGGTAATCATTATTTGGCGATACATTTTTTCAATATCGGCCAAAAACACAAATCGGTGCTGTCGAAAGCGTAACATGATTTCATACAAATTTTCATTAACGACACCTTTATAAATTATGTCGTTTAATGATATTCCACTAGTTGTCGGACTCGAAGCATTAAATACAACGCGAAGCTTCGTAGTAGATTTTTCGGGCCTATAAACGCCATGATGCGGTAGATAATAACAGCCAGAATCATTTAAATTATCAACAATTTTTGTCATATGATTTAAATTAGTGTATTCTTTAATAAAATCACAATAAAGATTTCGCATGGTTGGATTCTTTTCTAAACGATTCCATAACTGCTTGAGCCGTTTTTCTGCGATAGATTTAGACTCCCCAAGGACACTAGCATCTTCCTTCAAAGGCATGGCTACCATAAATCTTCCCGATTTATCTCTCCGATAATTTTCTAAAAAATGTTTCTCACATAATTGTTCTTCCTGACTAATTGGACGTAAATCAATTTCAGGAGCTTCTATTTTCCAGAATTTTTGAATGGTTTCATTAAGATAATCATTGCATGCAGTAAAACCGCAAAAAGTATTTTCAGATACATTGCGGTCTATGGTTCCCGCAACAATATACCCAAAAACGCTATTCTGAAAGGTGAATTGTCCTATTTTAAATTTATCTGCTTTTAATATTTCATAGAAAAATTCAGCACCAACTAAAGCATTTATTTTAGATTTTTTCCAAAATTCACTATCAGCTAATTCAAGGTCATGTGGTAGATTTAAACTTCTTATGTTTATACTGTGTGAAGGAATGAATTCTGTTATTTTAGGTGTAATTAAAAATTCAATTGGTTCACTAAATGAATCATCTTTATTGGAAATAATGGTACGTACTGAAGATTTCACATTTGTCATCTTACCATTAATTCCTGAAATATGAATATCGCATTTCCTTTTTTGCAAATTCAATAAATGAGCGAGTTCTCTGTCTAACAGGTTACATTGACTACCATTATCAATAATAACACGAACCGGAATCTTTTTTTTATTGCTACTTTCCAAATAAACTATAGCAGTTGACAGCAATACATGTTTTTTACTTTTTAAGATGGGATTATTAATCTCGTTATATAATGTCATCGAAACATTATTTTTTTCTTTCTGCAATTCAGGATATGAATCATTTGATTGCAGCAGGTGCAAGCCTTTTTCTGACGCCGTCTGGGAGTCAGGATTTTGTTTGTGTTGTTTTGATGGGAAATTATTACTTTTTGTTCCCGGCAAAGTTCGATGTAGAAGTGAATTATGTCTTTTAGAACAGATATTACAAATTTGATTATTTTTACAATTTGATACCTGATGATTGGATTTCAAGCAATTAATACATAACAAATATTTTTTTACTGTTAGGAATCTTTCGTGTTCATTTAATTTTAAGAATTCACAACATTTAGATAAAGAATGATTTCCTTTACAAAGGGGACAATTTTGATCATTAAAGGAATCATTTTTAGAAAAGAAGGTTTTTATTCTAGTACTCTTTTCCGCATTCATTACTTTCGGTTTCGTATTCGAAACGCATTGTAAATTTTCTAACACCAAACTTCTTTTTTGTAAAAAGTTAATGAAATCGCACCATGTTGGCAATTCTGTCGAACTTAAAGATAATTCAAATTGTTTTTTGGATTCTTTATCTATTTGTTTAAGAATCACATTTATGAGTAAGGCCTCCGTAAAGGGATTCATTTCCAATCCTATACATTTGAGTGCTCGAATATTTTTTTGACAACTATCTGTAATTGTTCTCAAATTTTTAACTAAATCTTGAGACAGATTCTCTACGTTTAATATCTCATTTAAGTGAGAATTTACAATCATTCTTTTGTTTTGGAATCTATCTTCCAATGCTTTAAAAAGCGAAATATATGAATCGTCTTCGGTAATTACATCTAGTGCTCTTCCACAAAGTGTAGATTTTAGATAATATAATTTTTGATTATCTGAAAGTTTATCATTCTGATCAATTAAGGTTATAAATTGATCTTTGAAATTAAACCAATCATTATATTGACCATTAAATTTGGGTAAAGGAATTTCAGGCAATCGAAAATTGATAATAGAATTATTTGCTTTAGATTCATTTGACATAATTTCATTTACATTTTTACTAATGTTATTAGAGTGTAAGAATTTTCGAAGCCTTACCTCTAATTTTTCTGCCTCTTCTTCCAGTTCTGCGAATGCGTTGAGCTGAACTTCAAGGTCCGCTTCATCAGCTATTTCGAAGTACTGGATTTTCAAATTATCCAGTTTTGTTACTATTTTTTGCAGATTATCCTTCTTTATTTCTAGAGTTATAATGTCTTTATTGTCGTCACTAACAGTCTCTAAATATGTCACTATCTTAGTCAATTGGCCTTTCAAGGTTCCGCGTTGGCGATTAAGGATAACTAATTTATTTTTATCCATAATTAATTTTCATCAATGAGCACCACTATTTTTCATTATATTACGATTGATCTTCCTCCGGTTCTACTAGACCAAATGTTGACGATACTTAATGAGTGGACTGTATATCATTTTAATAATTACTATTCTGAAGTTATTACTTCACAAACATTTAATTAAACTATTAAACATATCGTATGTACATATTTACATATATACAATTTATAGATAACGTATTATTAACGTATTCCAAGTATGTTGACACCATAATCAACGCAAACTATAAAAAAGGTGAACCATATCACCGAACAAGATAAACAAGAGATGTTACTCTTACAACGAAAAACAATACAACTACTCCGCTAAAGCGGGAATGGAAGTGAACAAGAGATGCGCGCCAAGGTTGCGCATATAGCCAAACTAAGGTGAGCGGCAACACTTGTGCAAGGAAAGGAAAAATCATATGAGATCTTATACATTCTCAAACGAATTCTTATACTTTTAAAATTAAATGTATAAAATTCCTTTAAAATATATACATATTATTTTGTACTTTAAAGTATTACTAAAGTACATCAATAATATATATAATTGAATTGGCCAAAAGAGTAATTACATTTTCTTTCTATGTAAAAAAAAAGGTGAATTTTTCAAGTCAAACACAATTTTTTAAAATCAATCTATCAGTATCTTATATATTTCGGCAAAAAAACTATTCCAAGAACAATTTCATATCTTCATTAGCAGTGAAGGTTTAATCATTCAAAGCATTTTCTAAGTATTGAAATAAATGTTAGGGGTACATACAAATGAAACACTTCCGTTTGCAAGCGTTCCAAATGTATGACTACAGTCGGCAGCAAAAGTATCAGAGCACTAGCAAAAATTCCAATGTAAAAAAAGCACACTTAACACTGTTTTGTTAAATAAATCCTAGTCGAATCGTGTTCTTAGACTGACTAAGAACAGGATTCGACAAGGATTTATTTAACAAAACTACATTCAGTGTACATTTTTTACATAGGAATTTTTGCTGGTGCTAGGATACTTTTGCTGCCGACTGTATTTGCAAAAAACTTGAAGAATTTACGTCATAGAAGTTGCAAGCGTTCCGTTTGTATGTAACCCCTAATCTAATGATGCCAGGTCTAGCAAATACGGTGGATGTGGTAACACATCCCATCCAAGCTGCAACAATTTTTGACGAGTGACCAAACTTATATGTGGTTTAGTGTTATGATGAAACACAACCCTTTTGTGATTGACAAATTCTAGATGCTTCTGCTTGATTGCATTATTTAATGCACTCAGTTGTTGGCAATACACGTAAGAATTAATGGTTTTGGTACCTTGGTAGCAATTCAAAATAAATAATACCTTTGAAATCCCAGCAGACTGACAATATCATTTTGCTCTGATGAATATCTGTTTTATAGTGTTTTGAGCAGGCTCATCATGTTTGCTCCACTATCATTTTCTTTTGATATTATAGACAATCCATTTTTCATCGTCTGTAATCATATACTTCAAAAACGAATTGTTTTCTTTACATTTTAAGAGGTAATCGCAAATATCAACAGGCTTAGTGAGATGGATTTCCTTGAGTTCATGTAGTACCAAATATTGAACTTCGTAACATATCCAAATCATTTTAAATGGTTTTCAACACTCAATTTCTATATAAGATTCTCTGCAATCTCTCGTGTCGTTAAATATCGATTGGATCAAAACAATGCCTTTACTTTGTCGTCAGCAAATTCGACTGGCCTTCCTGAATGTGGTGCATTTTTAACATCAAAACTGTCAAACCAATTCTGACACTGCCGTACATTTAAGTCATCTTTAATACACACATCACACGACTTTTTGTGAGCTTACACAGCATTCTTCCTTTTCGGAAGTATTACAACAAATGTGTTGTCAGGTTTTTGACAGTTAAAACTGTCATGTCAAAAACTGTCAAAAACCTATATTTATAATTTGTCATATAAAAACTTAGTTTAACAAAATATAGTTTATAAATGATTTTTTGAAAAGACTGATGTTCTTTGAAAAACACATTGTTACAACATTTTGATTAAAAATAAAAAACAAAACTTTAGGCTTTTAAAATTTTATTATGAATTATTTCTATGTTCATTCAAAATATGCTATGATACTTTTATATATTACTACGAAATTTATTCATAAATATGCTTAATATAGTATATGTTAAACTTAGTTATGTGATACTTTAAAGCTATAGTTGTTTTTAATGAGATATTATACGTATAAGTATGTTCTAAAAGGTAAACATATTAATGTTTTTGGCAGGGTTGGCAAGTTTTTGACAATGGCAGTTTTATCCGGATTTAACCATGGTTTTAACCGTCATGTCAAAAACCTCTTTTTGACACCTATTGTCAAAAACCTAAAATTCTGTACAAAAAGCATTCTGAAATTATTTTTTGCAACTAATTTATATCATCATTTTATTACATTTTCCTAATTTTGTTTTAGTACCTTGAGTAAATTTTATAACAGTTTTAGACACCTAAAAACCACATGTCCCATCAAAAATTAAAAGTGATTTTTGTCAGTAAGCTTCTTTTTGAAAACAGAAAATAATTTTAGGCTACTATAAAATATGGAATGAAAAATTATAAATAGAAATGTATATTAGTAAAATAATCAATGCACTAATTCCTTTTAACTTTTAAAAGTAAAAATATATATTTCAATCTTATACTGTTACTTTTAGCATTTTGCACCATTCTAGTTCTTTCTCTCTTTAGAGAAAGTACGCAATAACAAAATACTAGTTGTGAAGCTTTTTGTATTATATGTCTCTTTCTTAATTTAGAATATATTTATACAAAATTAAACGAGATTCTCTACAATCAACACTGAACTGAATGGTGTAAAATGCATATATATTATGAACGGAATAAATTTTATTGGAATATTACTGCTTATTCTACAGTGAACTTTTAATTTTGTAATTAGTATTACAGGGTTCCCAGCATGAAAGTCACTCAAAAATAGTTGCTTTAGTCACCTTTAATGTATAATATAGTAGCCCTTAGGATATGAATAGCAGTCTTTGATTAAAAGTAATAATAATAGATTACTAAGATAAATTAAGATAATTACCAATTAAGATAAATAATTAAATTCAAGGAAATTAACCTTTCAACTATTTCAAGGCATGGTAATAAATTTCCTTGCCTTACACTTCCACTGTTTTACTCTAGGTAATAGAAATATTGCACTAAATTTCAAAAATTAGACAAGGAAAAGTAGAGAAGAACAATTTTCTGTTAAAAAAAAAAAATCTCCATTTTTCTTAAAATAATAGTTTTTAAGCTACTTTCGCACAAAAATAGTTGCCATAGTAGCCTGGGATTGATTTTAGTAGTAGCAAAAAGTTACTTTTTAGTCACTGCTAGGAGCCCTGTATTACTCATTACCTAAAATGCATTTTTTAATTTTTAATTTAATTTTGAAGCTATAAAATGCAAAAAAATACACTTAGTGTGACACACTATACAGCTTTAAAATTAAATTTGAAAAATTAAATTTTAGTAAACATCTTATAATTTAACAATTGTGAATATTATGATTGTGAAAACTGAATTTAAAAAGTAATGAATAATTTTAATAAAAAATTTCAATAGAATAGCTTGGTGTTTAGACATTTATACAATAGGTGATACGTCACTTTAAGCCTTTCTACAATCACACCTTTGTGGAGACATCCTGATATTGATAATAATAATTGCTTTTCCAACATCACACCCTTGTGAGGATATCCTGGCATAGACAATAATAATTAACCCTTTAATATGAAATATTAATTAAAAACCTGTAGCTATAATGATTTCAAATTATATAACAATGTTGTAATTGCTGCTTATGTCACATCTATACCCAAAATAAAATATTTAGGTAACTTAAAATCAGTGATTCAATAATAAAAATCATGAATTTAAAGAATTTAGTATTTAAATTAATAACATCATTTGTAACTGACTTTAATAATTAAATAATAAAAAATATAAATAGTACTTTGAAAAACGCATCTAATGATTCCAATTTTTTTTTTTTTTTTTTTTGCTATTTATTTCACAAATAAGAATTATTACAAATTCAAAAATAAATTAACCTTACATTACTTCTTGAAATTTGCCTTAGTACTTGCGGGAAGGGGCCCCTCCCATCGTCAGAGGCAGCTCTAAGGCGGCTTGCTTTGTTGTTCTGTGATGACTTGTTCAATTTCAAGAAGTAATGTAAGGTTAATTTATTTTTGAATTTATAATATGCTTCTTGTACTTCGATATTTTAGGAATTATTACTTTGTATTTTAATTAAAATTACACTAATGTAATACAAAACTATTTATAATATATAAATTATGATTTACTCAGTTTTGTATTTTGATTTACGATAAAATACTTTTAATACAGTTATTTAATAAGGTTTTTGACAGTTTTCAACACGTCAGGTCGAAAACCACTTTTTGATGTCAAAAACCCAACCCTGTTTTTTGGAGAGACATTATAACATTTTGATTAATATAAAAACAAAACTTTAGGCTTCTAAAAATTCCTGATGCTGCCCAAATATATTATGTTTTACTTAAAGAAAAAAATCCAGTATTCCTGTGCTTTCACGGCTTATGTTAAAATTCATAAGTAACTTTGGAATTTTAGAATTTCATAAATATTAATATAAATAAACAAACATACAAAATATGTCTATACATACTTTGTATATATTTCTTAAGTTATAAACCAGTACATTTACCTAATTTTTTTATAAATCATCTATAAAATGTTTTAAGATTTGTTAATTTAAATAAACAGCATAATATTTAGATATTCACTTGTATATGGCAAATAAAAAAGACAAAAATCCTATTTCTAACCAGATTCTAGCTCATTTATAAATTTTGACAATACAGGTTTTTGACGGTTTAAATCCTTGTCATGTCAAAAACTACTTTTTGACATAAAAAAACCAACCCTGCAACAAAATATGATGAAAATGTTTCTTCTGATTTTCTGTTTTTAAATCGACGCCAAACAAACAATTTTTAAGGAAATTGTGCACTTTGTTTTTCTAAATAAGTTTGAGGTATTTCCTTTGAAGATATATATAATGACTTTGCAGTTTAAAAGGAAGTTTGTTATATTTCAAACAGGTATCGTCATCTATTAGAAAAAAACACAATCACTTTTTTTCTTTTAATCAAATCAATTGTATAAAATTCAATATATATATATATAATAAAGATGATCTATTAAGCATAGTAGAAGCCAAGCAACAGATACAAGATCACTGAAACACCAATGACCAATAAAATTTAAAAAAATTTATCAGTGGATGAAATACACTAATGTAAAGAAACCAGATCTATTAATTAACAGCCTGCAAAACAAACGAATCAATAAAGTAAAATACATATCCTAACTTAAAACCATAAACTTATCAAAATTAATGAAAAAGCAACCCAAGAAACACAAGATAGGAGGAAGGAGGCAGGCGGCAAGACTTGTGACTTGCCAGTGGGGTTACACTAGTTTTATGCCGGCAACACTCCCCCAGCCTGCCACGACCAGAAGAGGAACCAGATGGATTTAAAAAAGCAAAATTTCAAAGCAGATGAACAACAATGAAATCACGAAGCAACTATGAAATTCACGGATTGAACACATTGTGTTTAACAGTATAATTAGAACATTAAATATAGTTGACAACTCAAAAAGGAAGAATCTGAAAGTTTATTGGAAAAAGAAAGTTTGCATAGTGATACAAAGCAAATGCAACAAGCCTTCTACTTTTTTTTTTTTTTTTTTTTCACAAACCCATATATATATAAAAGAAATCAATGAAAATAATTCAAGCTATGTCATCTTTAAAAGAATGTTTCTTTTAATTCTTTTAATTGCATAAGTACACAATTTTATCACATAATTATTTCAAAAGTCAGTACATTTCTATAAAATATTTTCAATGTTTAACTGTTTGGCATTCACATTTGTTTAAACCTACAAATACATTTTCAAAAGCAAAAAAATTCAAATATATATAAACTGTACAAATCTATTAATAGCTTCATAATAAACATTTTTCTAAAATTTAAATAAGCACATCTGTAAGAAAAAAATGCAATGAATTAATATATACAAAAAAAGATACAAGTGCTATAACACAATTATTTTTGCAGTCAGGTACATATACTCTCAAATTTTAATATATATAAATCACAACAATTAAACTAAACATTTTTATATAAAATTGATATAACAGAACAAAACAAAACAGAATATAAACTGACACCTGAATAAAATCACACACAGTGCATTTTTTCTTATTATTCTTAGGAGGTGTTAAATATTGTTGGGAGCTCTACTCTAGTTACATTAAACATGTCACCATCATTATAAATTTGCTAAATTAGTACATTGCATAGGTGTAAACTAAAATAAATTCACAGAAGTTGAAGCCAGGTCACCAGTAAGATTTGTTTGTCTAAGGTCATTTTATGCACAACAGACCACAACTCAGTAGCCAAAAGGGGGTTTGGGAGCTTCAACTTTTCCCTCAACCACCACCTGGAAATTTTGAAATTTGCCGAAAATTTTTGAGTTATGCACAATTTTTAACACTCAATATTATGCATTAAAGTTTAAACCTCCTGTGGATTTTTTTTTTTTTTTTTTTTGCTGGTGACGACTTTGTCAGGCATATTTAGATGTCTACAATTCATGCAAATCTCTACAAAAACCACACAATTAAGATACATAAAATAACTAATTTCTGATATTATGCAATGACTAAACAGGGGGGAGGGGAGCAGAGTAAAAGAAATGATACTGTAGAATATATAATTTATGCATAGCACATGAGTAAAATACTATCGAATAAAGCCTTATATGTAGATTTATCTTATAAACTCAATAATTCGAAAAAGCTAATACTATTATAATATACAGATATAGAAAAACAGCAATTATGATACACAATACAGAAACAAGTTAAAAAGGAAAACCAAAATTCAGTTTTGCATATCTCATTTCATGTGGTGGTATTCACTCACCTAGGATTGGATTTAGAAAAAAGAAAAAATGCTGTGGCTATTGATACACACACACTAAAAAAAAAAAAAAAAAAAGTGTTGAGATTTTATATATATATATATATATATATATATTGTAATAATCTCAAATTAATTTTTTAATCTCATGATATTTTAAATAATAATGACAAGATTCAGTTGTTTTTGTGTGTGTGTGGAGGGGGGGGGGGGGATAATAAGTGAAGTCTACATAATTTTATGACAATGAAAAATGTTATTTAGAAATATTATTCATCAATTCATTAACCATGAAAATTCATCCAGAGAAAAAAATTGGAGTGTTAGGTTGATTTTTTAATATATTATACCAACTATGTGAAAAATGTTACAGCCAGGAATCACCCAGGCACTCCGTTAACCATGCAGATGCTTTGATGGCTGGCCAATAGATATTATGTGAGAAAAGATGAGTTGTTAATCAGACAAGGTGGCTTAGTGGTAGAGTATCTCCAAGATTAGCAGAGTGCCTCAGTTCGATTCCTGGCTCTGAGTTTTTTCACATAGTTGGTATAAAGAAAAAAAAAAAAAAAAAAATCAATCTTACACTCCAATTTTTCTCTCTAGAAAAATGTTATGTTTCATATTATATTTTAATGCAATAATTGTGATGAATATAACTTTATCAGATTAGCACAATTTAATCAAAAATTTTACCTTTTTTTAAACCCTTTTTGTTATTGTTTTTCTTTTTAATGATTATATCTACAAGTTACTATACCACAAATACTTATTTTATTGCAATGAAAGATGATCATTAGTTAAAAAAAAAAAAAAAAAAAAAAATCTCATGGTTCCCACTCAATTTCAAAAATAAAATTCCCTGACTTTTCCAGGTTTTCCAGGTCAATTTTTAGAAAATTCCAGTCACAAAATTCGATTCACGACATAAAAAATAGCTCACAATATAAAACAAAACATAGCTTGCGACGTAAAAGACAACATAGTAACGTGACTTGCGTTATAAATTAAACGTTCAGAAAGCATTTTCCAGGTTTATATCATCATTTTTCCAGGTTTTTGAGCAATTTTTACAATTTTCCCTGATATTTCCCTGACTTTTTTCAGTAATTTCAAATTCCCTGACTTTTCCAGGTTTTCCCTGTTCTCCCTGACCCGTGGGAACCCTGAATCTGTAAAAAGGATGAAATAATGGACAAAAACTAACATATGTTGTTTGCTTCAATTTGAATTATGTAAACTAAAAATTTATATCAACTGTTTTAAAATTGAACAATGAGTAATTATTATGCTTGAATGCAAAAGAACACCAGTGAAGTAAATTAGGAAAATAGTGAGCTTGAGTTAGAATCTTGGAATAAAACATAACATACAATACTTAATGTACAAATTGAAATCATTTACTATGAAAAAAAGTAAAAATAAATAAACCTCATAATTCAGCAATTTACAGGGCTAGTGCTCAATGTAATTTTTAAAATGATTATAATTAAACTTTATGATTATCAATATGATAATATAAGAATCACTATGGTTATATATACTTATTTTATGGAAAGAACATATTACCAAGTCTACATTTATACATTAACTAAATTGTTTTCTAAATTCGAATACTATAAATATGTTTCTTATTTTATAATACTTTGTCTAAAGAAATTTTGATTTTAGAATCAAGGCCCATTTATCTGCATGCAATTGAGCATTAAACATTAAATTTTGTTTTATCATATTAAAGAACTAGGAAACTAGTTAAAGTGATATTTAACATTGAAATTTACAAAGCTTTTACATCATAGTACTTAAGGATGAATAAAGAATGAGCACTTTAACACCATAAATTGCACAAACATGCAATAATTGTTTTGAAAAAATAATGAACTTTTCATCATGTGAAAAAAAAAAAAAAAAATTGAGCATGAGATAAATCTAAAGTCGTAAGTAAGGAGAAGGGCATATTTCTCCAAGAATTTTTTTAAATTTACTTTATAACATCACACCAACCCATCCAAAAACACACACACAAATATACAAAATAAGCCATAGTGAATAGTAATTATCTCTGTGTTTCTAAAAAGAAAATATCCCCAACGATAGTAACTGCTCAACATTGTGACTTAAGTTTCAGACTTTTCCTCACCTCCAGAGACAAATCAAGCAACCAGGCATCTTCTATGAATAATGTTAAATCAAAAGTACAAAAAAAAAAAAAATTTAATTGTAATGGTATGCAAAGTGTAGATCAATTTTAGGTTTTTCTTGCCATTAGGGCAAGGGCATAACCAGAAAAAAATTTCAGAAGGGGGGGGGGGGTTAAACTTTAATGCATACTGCTGAATGCAGGGGTTTGTCCAGAGGTAAAATTGGCTCCATTATAGGACCCTTCACAAAATTTTTCCTCTTGAAAACAGACCTTTTATAAATCTCCTTTATTTCGTAAACTAATCTTCTGTGGAGTGAGTGAACAGACTGTCTCAATAACCGGACGTGCTTTGCTGTATTTCCCCAAAAAGCTGATGATCAATTTCTAATTTATAAAAAGGTTTCTGTGCATATGTGTGAGTTTAATTCTATAAAAGTAAACCTTCATTGTCTAAAACAAAACGATTTTAATTGTAATTTTATTTTGCAAAACTATAGTTTCACAATTTCACAAAAAGAGGATTCTAGCCGAAAAGTTCAAAAGAACTTTATTTTCACACTAATTTTGATTCACAAAATTATGTGTGTAGATATTTCACAATTTCCCCAAAACAGGACTGTCTGAAAAGTCTGGATAGATCCCTGCAGTGTTGAAAATCATCATAGTACAAGAAACAATTAATTACATTTTTTGAATGTCAATTTTAGCCGATAAAGAGAGCTGTAAAATTGATCATGAAATTATCCCACTTTAAAGCAAATTGTATAAACTTTTGAAATTTGATTTTTTTTTTTTTTATTAAAATTTTCTTTTTTTCAGGTATTTCATTTCATAGCTATGCAGTATATAAAAAAGTTTAAATTATACCACAAATGAAATAACACTATTATTAGGAATTGTGACAATAACACAATTTAATAAAAGCAATTTAAACTTACGATACATCGTGTAAAAGAACAGTTTAACATACATAGTTCATTAACGACATTCAATACCATTCATTAACATTAAAAGATTTTATTTAAAGCAGCAATGTAATATTAATGTATGGTAATCAGTTTTAATCATTTACTGAATATTTTTTAATTTAAATGAATTTTTAAGTATTAAAAAAAAAAAAAAAAAAAAAAAAAAAACACTAGCAAAATGAAGCTTTATATGTAGAAACAAAATCAAAAAGTGAAAATTCTCAACATCGCAAACATTTATTTACACACACACAAAAAAAAATTATATATATATATATATATATATATATATATATATATATATTATATATATATGGGAATTTACATACAAGTAAAAATTTTTTTTACCCTGTTATACTGATGCTTACTAGATTTTAACAAGATAATTTATTTGAAAAAATAAATAAATAAAATAAAGTAAATGTAAACTATATAACAATAAATCCTAATACACAAAAAATTATAACTTTATCCCCCCCTCCTTTTTTTTTTTAAATACCATACTCACAGAATTATTAATGGCTTATAATTTTTTGTTTAATAAAGTCCTTAATGTATGACAATTTTTTTAGCCATAATTAATGAACACATCAGCATTCACAGTGACAGTAGTAAAGTATGCTAGAAAGCAGTGTTTCCGCTACTGTAGCATTTTTCACGAAATGCTAAAAGACTTATCCAAAACGTGAAAATGAAATAACATGTTTTCGCTTTTTTGCTAAAGCATCTTACTAAACACAAATTGGAAAAAAAAAAAAAAAAAAATCTTCGGCGAAAATATTATAACGAATCTTTTATGGAAAAAAAATCGCAACATCGATCAAGAAAATTCACCGGTTCATGCATATAAGAAAAATCAAATGCTGAACTACACATAAGAATTGCATTCTGGAAATCAATTTGTAAATAAATTTGAGGCATTTATAAAGTGGTCTAATATGAAAGAAAGAAAAATTATAAACCATAAAGCTTTGAATAGTAATAAACAAATTTCACTTTATTACTTTTTTTTTTTTTTTTTTGGTAAGTTATGATTTTATTTTCAGATACAGTATAAGCTTAATGTAGTTTTACATACTATAGTGATAATTATATATCCAGAAAAAGAATATAAGTCGTAACTAAGTCCATATTGCTTTAAAAAAGTTTATAATATAATAAAGTAATAATCTAAAAAGTTTAATATTTTTCATGTCTACCAATAAATGTGTTAAAATATATGCTTGTACTATATTCTAATTGATCTGGTTACAGTGGTTAGTACAATTATTAATTACATTTTTGTTTTTCATTTCTAATTTAAAAAACTTTTACCTTCTGTGTATAACTCTTTACAGACCTGATTAAAAAATTTTAAGTTTAATTTACAAATGAAAATCAAACATATCGAGGCGTTTAGAATAATGTGTAAACTGATATTCATTTTTTTCTACTGTTTCTGGCATTTTAGCATTTTGCTAAAGCTTTTTTTTCTGATTTTAGCTTTTTTGCTAAAGAAAATTTTTACTCAGCTTAAACCCTGCTAGAAAGATGTAGTTACCAAATTTCAATAGCAATTAAAAACAGTTGGAACAAAATTACAGAGTTATAATAATCATAGAATATGTCATTTATATTTCATCACAGCTATTATTAACTACAAAATGGGCATGTGGAACAAAGAAATTAAAAGCATATTACCTTACTGAAAGATGTCATACGAGTGTGTTATGTCTGATATAGTTTGTTTTCATTGACCTTCTATGCAATGATTTAATATCTTAACAATACATTATTTGCATAAGATTCAAGAAAAAGTAAAAGAGTATTTCATGGCAAGCACTAAAATATTAATGGCACTGCAGTGCATAGTTTAGAAAACCTTAGTTTGGACTAAACTAAACATAAATAAATGCCTGAAGATTTTTAATTAAAACAGTTTTCGATAATACTGAGTCTAAAAAAAATGCACCACCAAAAAAAAGCAACCTATGATGTAACCCCATGTCTTGCACCTAGCATTGAGGGCAATTCCAAAGGCTTTGAGGGATGCCAAATTGACAGGTTGCAATTATTGGGCATTCCCTTGTGACTATTTTCTCTCAACCACAAGGGTTATCATCCCTATTTTAACACTGGACTTGTTGAACACAGAGGCTGCCATAGTCTCAAGAAATGTGGTTAAAGAATACATCATTTTTTTTTTTTTACACAACAAAAGTACACTTTTATTCGACTGTGTGCACGTTAGCTTTTGTGGAACTGTTTGTAGAAAAAAAAAATAGTGAATAATGAAAAAGAGCAGAACAGTGTGTGAGTGCTGTGAAGACTAAAAAATTATGCAGAAGGTTAAAAAAAAAAAAAATATATATATATATATACATACATACATATATCATGGTCGCAAGCATTTACAGTATTGAAGGACATTTATTAAAAAGGACTACTAGATGCTGCCAAATTAGTTTAAAGGCAGCACTACGTGGATTACGTCTATGATAAATCCAATGATATTTTGCATAAGTGGAATAATTATCTCAACATTTTATATCGATTGAGATATTTAAATTTTCATGAAACTGATAGTTAAATAGTTTAAAATTTAACTGATTAGTTGTATTACTACAAAATAATTTTTGTACTTAGCCTTTAGTTAATTTCAAATAAGAAAGAGAGGGGGGGGGGGGAAATAGTCATTGTTTTATAATACAATTGATTTTACAATTTATTTCTATACATTTAAAATTATATATATATATATATATATATATATATATATATATTTTTTTTTTTTTTTTAAGGGGAGGAGGGGGGGGGCATAGGAATAACAATTAGTTTAGCGATGAAGAAATAGTTAAAATCTTTTCTATTGAAATATAAAAACTGGTGGAAATTCCAAGATTTTAAAATATTTTATTTGACTTAAATATGCTTAAAACAAAAATTAATGAAATATCTCCCTCTGGCACACAATGTTGCAGTGGTACAATGTACAGAAAAACCAATGTCAAAAGGTAATGAATGATAAACTTCATAATCAAATACCATAAATTATAAATCTCACAACAATTGTTTCAAGTCAAAATAATCGCACGACTGTTTATCAAGAAAAAAAATATACAGGCATGAGAGCAACATGGAAACAGCAACAATTACATGCCTAGTTTTGCACATGATGAAGGGTCATGCTATTATTTTGACCCAAAACATTTTTAAGTTTTTTTTAATTTATGGAGTTTACTTACAAATTGTATTACTCGTTAAAGACTGTTATACTTTTATTATTATGAAATCTGGAAAGTTTGGGATTTAAGTTTTAAGATGTATAGAATTGATCGGATCAAAATCTAACTAGCAATATTTATACACCCAGTAGCAGAAACAATGCTGCATGACAGTGAACACTGCAGGTTATTTTAGGCACTGCAGATTAATTTAACAATTCAAACAGAAATGCCAAGCAAAAATACTAATATAATTTGTCGTATGTGTATTTTTTTTTTTACTTAGACTTGTCATATTTATACTCATTAATGAATGGCAGATTTAATAGAATTTAATATAGTATAGTTTCAAAACTTTTAAATTAAGAGAAATACTTATACTTCTAATTAATATTATAGATGGTGAAAAATAAAAAATTACAAGTAAATAATAAACAGAACAATGACATTTTAACCTTCTGACAAAATTAGAAACGGACAAAATTGTAATGTTTTGCTCTGAAGATTTTTACTGTTAAAATATAGGTTAATTTAAAATGAGATTGAAAATAAAACTACCATTCATTTACGGATTCAAGCTGAAAACAAACAGGGACGATTTTAATCCAAACAGGAGGGGTGCCTGATGCTGTTGCCACTATAAGATGTGAAGATCGTTCTCTCTTCATCTTACACTTATTTTGATAAAATCGCAGTACGTCCGATGCATGCACAACAACACAGCACAGATCACACTTCAATACAAAACAAACATAATTTAGATTTGAACTCGTATTACTTTTATATGTATGATATTGATATTCACACTTATAATATCAAGCTAAAAAATCATTAATTATTTAATTTTAATTCTTAAAATTACCATGGCAAAACAAAAGCTCAGTGAACAAAATATACTTATGGTTCTGGGAATCAAAACATTTTCAAATATTATTCAGGAAACATTACACAAAATAATTTGTCTAATATTCGTATCACGCAGCAAATGAAAAATCCCGTGTTGAATTTTATAAAATAAAAACTTAGGTAACTAGCTGTAATTAGCGATTATTTCAATTAATTCAAAATAAATATTTAAAATGAAGGGGGAAAAAATTAAAAAGTAAAACTAAACGTTTGTTTGATGCCTCCAGATGACATAACTGCTTTTACAAAATTCTGCCATTTCTTAAAGATGACATTTACAACATTTTTGATAAAGGGTAGATGCCAAATTAACGTTTTCATACACAAAAGAATATTGTTTGATGCCTCCAGCTGGCAAAAACTGCTTTTACAAAATTTTGCCATATCTTAAAGATGACATTTACTGCATTTTTAATAAATAGTAGATGACAAATTAATGTTTTCATGTGCAAAAGAACAATATTTTCTCTGAAAAGATATTAATAAATCGCATAATATTGCTTGCATTTCTGATATCAACAACTACGTCTAACAGAGATTTCAGTATCATTGATCAGATAAATTGCTCACTGCAAAATAACACACAGATGACCTTTGACTCACTAGATAATAACTAAAAATAATGGACATTAATATTTCAGATTATAGCATGCATATTAAAGAGGAAAGTAACTAGATTACTATCTATAACTTCTAGGGATTTTTTAAGGTCGCATGATTTTTGCAATTTGGGTCAGCCTCTGCATTTGTAATAATACACTGTTCATAACAGATTCTACTGTGATAAAACATTTTATAAGGAGTAATGCACAAAAAGAAAAACTCTACAAAAGAGTACAGCAGTGTTATGTTTATGATTATTTACACGTCTTTTACGTTTATGTAATAGCCTATCAATTTAGAATACACCCAAATCATTCCTGTTTTTTTTTAATAAAACAAATGCTAACACAAATATTGGTTATACTCGAGGGCATAATCAGGGGTGAAATTATGCAGACCTGAACTCTCATCCCAGCTATTTCAAACTTAAATTTTTCTTTTTGATGATTGAAACAAACTAGAAAATATGTCTCAACCCCCTCCGCAAGCCAACACAGCTTCCTGTTACACCTCTGGTTATACATAGTTTTCCCACTTTTCTAAAATTTGCAGATTTTCCTAAATTTTGTGAGAGGCTTCCATACTTACATTTTGTCACATTAAAAAAAAAAAAAATTAACTAATGCACTGTCAGGGGTTAATACAGGTCGAGTTTACTACCGTTTATGGGTACCTTCACAAAAATCGACCTGGCAAAAAAGGTATCTTCACAAAAATCATACAGCTAAAATCGGTACTTTCACAAAAATCTTAGTCCTCCCAGCAAATCTAACATTTTTAATTAGCACATTTTCAAAGGAAAGTAATTCGTGCATTTCTGTTGATGCGATTTGCGAAGCAAGAATCATACAGAATGTTAGTTTTAATCTACACACAAGCGTTTCTTATGGGCGAGAAACAGTGCAGCATATGTAAACAAAACGATCCTTGTGTGTATCGGTACAGACACGCTCTGAAGTTGTGGCCATAGTGTACTGTTTGCTGATTCGTCAGGTGGTTTAACATTTTGGTGACTGAATGGTGATGTGTCTATCCTTCCTGGTACAAATCATGTATACTGCAGTGATACTAACACAAATAAAAACAACTTCTACTTACACTATCTCTACTGAACTGTTTACTTCAGAGTGAAGTAAGTTTTGGATTTTGGTTCCTGTTCTGCTATAAGCCTCACACTAGCTGCTGAGAGTTAATTTTATTATTCAACTTAGTTCAACCCCCCCCCCCCCCCCATACACACAGAGAGAAAGAAAAAGAGTGCACTACAATTTTTCACAAAAATAAAATATAGTTAAGATTTTTCACAAAAATAGGTATTAAGTTTGAAATCTTAGATTGGCCCCTGACTGTATTTCATAATCACAGACAATCAGTACTTCAGGCGACCCCGACCATTAAAGTTTTTTGTATAACTGAATGTTTATCTTCATGAACACATATTGTCTAATAATTAGTATTTAGTATATGCAATAACATATTATTTTAGCACTTAAGTTATAGATATATATTCATACTTAAGCTAAACAATCATATGTTTGAGACATAAAATTAAGATTGTGTTTTTTTAACTTTCATTTTAAAATGTTTTTCATTCAATATGAACAATACTATGAAATAATGAGCTTTACTTCTTTTCTTTGAAATTATTATTATTATTTTCGTAAATTGCATTGAAATAATTGAATTTGTTAAGAATCAAAGTTGTTTATTAAAAAATTTGATTAAAGTCTTTGGTGTATATGTTGTTTCACATCTGTCCTTTCAAAGACATATATACAAATAGTACTTATCTGTATTTAAAGTGCCTAGGTCATACATACAATATCTAACACAAAATTAAGATAGAATTTAATGAAAATAATGTATTACATTTATCAATTACAAGTTCAATTAACAGTTTGGTGTACTTTCTTTTAAGAAATGTTTTTAATATTGAAGAACTGACATTTCAAAAGTTATTGAAATGTTTTAAATACTTGTATAATTAAATTGATTTTTGAATATAAAATTTAATTTAGTTTATATGCTTAAATAGACTTACAAAAATTTTACTAATACAGAACTTTTTTAATGTAAAGAAAATAGTACAATTATAATAAAGATTTTTTTTTTTTTTTAAGTTCTAAATTCCTATTTTTTTTTTTTTTTAAACAAAGAGTTTACTTTCGCTCACATTGCACAAGAATATTAAGACATAGGCAGAGGCAATATATTGGTAAAGTAAAACATTACAATCTGATGCAATAGCATTTGTTTACGTGGAGGAATAAATGTAAGCAAAAGCTGTCTCACCATATTGTAAAGTTTATTAAAGTCTATTTTTAAAAGATCTAAATGGTGTCTATAAATTTACGTGTTTCACGACAGAAATCCTAAGAATTTGTAATAATTACTAATACTAGGAAAGAGAAGAATATATATATATTTTTTTATCTTTCCCCATTACTAGAGCATTCTATTATTATGACAACTGAGTCTTTTTGCATATTTGATGAGTAAATAAAATCTGAATTCTAGAAAAATAACATTTGACAAAAAAGATTTTATTAGAAAAATAATACTTTAAAAAGTTTTAGATTGAAAACTGAAAGTAAGATTTAAAATTATAAGTAATAAAACAAATTATGTCTTAATATTTTCTGCTAAATAAAATCATTTTGTGAAAAAAAAAGGGGTAAATCTAATTTAATTAAAAGCCATAGTTTAAAATACAGCAAGAAAAAAATTAAATGTAATATCATTTAGGAAGAATAATCTATTACCATAATGTAAAAAAAAAAAAAAAACTTTAATTTATAAATGTATGAAGGCAGGGGTTGATCCAGGTTTTAATTTTTTGGGGCCCAATTTTTGTGAAAATCAAATTATTTTTGAGAAAAAAAGAATTGTTGCTAGAAACCTTTCATTTTAGCAGTTACTCTATCTAGTGTTTAATATTAAGTTAATAGCATTTTATTAAACAAGTACAGACAACCATCAAAAATAATACTGTAAACATGGAAATTTTTTACAAAAGTATTATTTTTATAAAACAAAATTTTGTGAAAGGGCTGTTTTTATAAATCTGAATTTTGTGAAGGGATCCATTTTATGGATTTTAATTTTGTGAAGGGGCCCATTTTAGAGATTTTAATTTTGTGAAGGGGTCGGTAGCAAAAGGGTCCCAATTTTTACCTGGGTCGACCCCTGGAAGGAAATGATAATTTGAGAAAAATAAATACAAAAAATATATATAGCAAAATTAATATCAAATATCTTACTCAAAAAAAAAAAAAAAAAAAAAAAAAAAAAGTGAGAAACTGACAAAAATTTCAAAATAAATTAAGTGTGCTTTGTTGATAATGGTTTGGACTGTAAAATAAATTGTTTCTTAAGCACAGTTCATAATTATGTAATATCTTCCTTCCCCCCCCCCCCCCCAAGACATTTATCTATAATTTTTCTTTACAAAAACACAGCTAGTAATAAACAGAGTCATGAATACATCTGTTTGAAGTATACAGTATTGAATACATCATTAAAAGCTTAACACTTTGAGTGCCACTTTAAAAAGAAATCTATGAAGTTAATAAAATCATAATGACTATCAAGCTAAGTGGCACTCAATGCGTTAATTAGTCATGATTTGTGAATAAAGGAATTATTTACAATAAACATTTACTTACTAGCCAGAAAAAAAATATACTAAAACTAGATGAAAAGCTATTAATGTATTCTAATAAATTCTTCTAAATGTACAGGAACTTCACCACTAAAATTTATCTGTTTTTCTATCACTTTGCGAGCTGCTAAGCATTTCAATGTGATATACTGCAAGTGATTAACATTGCATTCAGAAATACTCTGTAACATGTAATGTGGATGATTACCATTACCATTTCGACGGTCAATATGTGCACCATATTTCAGCAAAACTTGAATAACTTCAGATGAGTAATTTGATATCAGTGCAGCTATATGTAAAGGAGTACTAAGATTATAATTAATCACTTCTACATTGGCACCACATTCTAACAGAAGTTCAGCCACTGAAGCATTTGGAAATATGGCAGTATGAGGATCTTCGAAATAATTATTAGGCTTCATAGTGTTTGATTTAGAAACAACGAGATGTAAAATTGTATCACCAGCAGAAGTTCTGGGTTCTAACCTCAAGATATCCGCAATGAGTTGCTTCATCATCCTCACTTGTTCTGCAGTCTTTGGAATAACATGAAGAACATAAATTTGGTGAGTTAATACTTTAAGTATTTTGTCAAAATTATCTTGCTGCCTTTTAAAGACAGGTCTAACACTTAAAAGAACATTAGAGCTTTCAAAGCGACTTACAAGCATACGTATTGATTCATACACATCAAGAAATTCAATTTGTTCACGCAACATACCAATTTCATGTTTTTCATGAAAGTCTAAGAATAATTTAACTAACGCCTGAGCAGCAAAACAGACTTCACTGTGTAATAAACTATCCTTTTGAATTCTTAATTCTAAAGCATACCTCCAAAGATTGATACAACGTTGATACTGTAAACCATCAGCATATGCTGCACCACGAAACATCAATCTAAAAATCATATCTCTATGTAGAGGACCCAGAATTCTTTCACATACAAGCAATGACTGAATACGCATTGCATCTAAATCAGTGGATATATTATCTAACTCTTCATAAGTGGTAAATTCAGAAATATATGCATAAGGTGCATTACTTACAAAATTCTTTGGAATTATATTATTAGGGTCACCATATCTGATAGATAATGCTATGCGCCAATGATGCAGGCACTTTCTCAAATTCTGATGTTCTTCTAAAAAT
The DNA here is from genome assembly GCA_963930645.1 of Salticus scenicus. Taxonomy (NCBI): domain Eukaryota; kingdom Metazoa; phylum Arthropoda; class Arachnida; order Araneae; family Salticidae; genus Salticus; species Salticus scenicus. The sequence continues at coordinate 330,307,948 of OZ005649.1, forward strand.
GTACTACCAAGTAACTCATGAGCTTCAGCTATTCGCTGTTCAGTATAATGATAATTGTCAATGAGGTACTCAAATACTTGAATAGCACATTTCAAACAAGCAGTTTCTAGTGCATCATCACCATATCTACTTTTGATAAAAGGGTCTGCTCCATTTTCAAGTAATAATTTTGTAGTCTCAAACCTATGTTCCTGGATAGCATAGTGTAATGCTGTTTTGAATTGAATATCTTGAGCATTGACATCAGCTCCGTGTTTAATTAAGAATTCACACAATGGTACACTTTGGACAGAATTTATTAGACATGTACCACCGTTGTAATTAGGTTTTAAAATATCTGCATTATTCTCCACTAAATATGTAACTATTTCGTAATGAGTCATAAAACAAGCTGATCTCACAGGGGTAGATCCAGTATCGGAAACACTATTTACATTCGCTCCATGTTCAACAAGACATCGTACAACACTTAGTCTGCCTGCTACAGAGGCACACCATAAAGGGGTCACAAAATGTATAGATCTATCATCTGGAACTTCATACATACCACGTTGCTCTACATCAGCGTTACACTGTTCAATCAGGTATTCCACAATTTCTACGTTTCCTTTCTTACAAGCCACAAATAAAGGAGCACAGCCTTCTTTAACTCTTGAAACAATTTCTTTTCTTTCATCCCTCGCAAATCTTTCAAGTCGATTTCGGATTGAATAAGATAATCTAGCTCCGGGAGCTGCTAAACGACACTCCGTAAAGAGTTCGTTAAATGTTAAGTCTTTTTGCATCGCTAAAGTGTCTTTAGTTGTAATCCACATTCTTGAAATTGTTAATCACAACTTTAGTCGTTACTTTTCATAGGTCGATATATACAATGCTTCACAAATGTCGCGAGATTCGACATCGACGACACACACACAAGCTCAAATAACTATTTTCTCCTCAACTTAGATCGTCGATCGTCTCGTTTGACTACAGAGGAGAGAGCATATTCGCATTCTGCCATATTAGCAAAGCGATATTAGTAGCGGAAGTCTACTCTCATTGGGTAGTACGTCATACCACGCCCCCTACGTCAGAAACCCACAATGCAAGTCTCGAAAGTTAGAATTACGCGACCTTTACGAAATTTCTCAATCTTTTTTTTTTATTATTATTTCATTCTATATAAATTGCATTATTTATTATCTTTGTTTACTTATGCAAATGTGTAAATAAAGCCTATTAATAACTAGTAAAAACGATTATTAGTAAATCAAATGTTATCTTAAAATAAAAATAACAGAAAATATTTTATTAATTTGTAGTTTGATTAAATTCTACATTTATTAAATGTGATTCATAGTTAATACTTTAATCATTGTCTGAAACTGTTCATTTAAATCAACATATAAATGTATTTATTATTAATATACATATTTCTTTTAGATAGCAACATAAGGCCGTGGCCGTATCTAAAAAATTTTTTTATATGGGTTCAAGGGGCCGCAGTAGCCCAGTCAATAGAGCGCCGGGCTCGTAATTGAAAGATTGCACGTTCGGTAATCGAACCGGCTAAAGACCGTCGTGTACATTAATGGCGGAGCGGTCACCGAAGCAGGAGAGCCATCCCTTCCGTGGAGGATCGAAATTGTGATGGTATGTCTCCGGACCACCTCTAGGGGTGAGTTCCAGACCGTCTCCAATTGCCTGTTATGCAGCACTAGTGCGACGTAAAACCCAACCATCCATCGTATGGGTTCAAACTTTAGTACGTAATATTAAATGTTAAAAATGGTGTATAACTCAATTACTTACTCAATTAAAAAAAAATACACAAATTATAATGATTTTTCATTTCTAGATTGATTTCAAATTTAACAGCATTCTTGTGCATATTTCATTTTAGCTATTATTTCATTTTCGTTTAAAATTACTACATGTATCATCGTATATTTTACTGCCTGATTTGAGGGGGGAAAAATACATAGAGAGCAGGCCCTGACTACCGGCAGGGCATACGGGGCAAATGCCCTGGCCCCCCCTTCTGGAAGGGGCCCCCTACAGACGAAAGCAGAAATTCTGCAACCTAAAGAGCTCTTATGCCACTGCAAGGGGCCCCCCCAGAATAGGCTTGCCCCGGGGCTCCAGGTAGTCTAAGTCGGGCCCTGATAGAGAGAGAGAAAAAGAAAAGAACGCTCAATTTGTACAAAATACAAATATTTTTTAAAGGTTGAAGAGATTTTAACAGCTAATTCAATGAATACGTAAATAAATAATCAAATTGAAATATATATGATACCAATAGACATAAATAAGATAAGTAATAAAACGTACAAATTTAATCTCTGCTCCTTCTTATTGTTATTTCAGTTTCATTTGTTTGGATTTTATCTTTATTTCACATAGTTTTCAGTTCTTATATTAAATATATTGTATTCATTTCTTATGTCAAATTTATACAAATATGTATTTATTTCCAGGTTAACATAATTTTAAACAACAGTTTGTTGTTGTTGTTGTTGTTCTTTGGCAGAAGTGGATTCGGGGTCTAATGTGCATTTTTCTAGAGGTTTGCACGGACACGGGCCCGGTTCAAATCGAAGCGAAACTCGTACCTGATCCAGCAAAATTAAGACGAATTTTTATTCGAACCGGGCGCAAAACGGTAAAATACTAGACTTTTTTATTTCAAAGTTGGAAAAAAGAAATCGAATTAAAAAACAAGTTTAGAATTTTGTGTATAATATAAAAACTTTGTAAATAGATAAAATAAAAGGTACCTATATACCAATTGCAAAAAAAAAAAAAAAAAAAAAATGTATATCATAGTTATATATATATACTAGTTAGTTGTAGGGCGATTAAGGCGCCCGTTGAAACATAATCATTTCATTTTATTTATTTCTCACTTCAAATAAATCATTTGCTAGCAAGCCCGTGCGAAAATTTCGCACTTTATTTATCTCTTCGATACCTTTAAAATTAAAAATTATTTTATTATTTTACAGACGTCATTTTTTCATATGCATGAGCAAATTTAATATTTTAACATTTTTTTTCACGCGAAAGCATATTGTATTTTATGGGAAAAAAAAAAAAAAAAAAAAACGGCAACAATTAAAATTTTAAATGTCTATTTTAAAGCTGTTATTTTAATATTTTAATTAATTTTAAAAAATCTAATCAAAAATTCGTTACAAATAAAATGCAAAATGAAAGGGAAGATTTTTCTGAATCCGTCGGATTAAACAGCTTATCGATCGGACAATTAGATTTTTTAAAATTAACTACAGTATGAAAATTACCTGACAACTTGCGTTCACACCATAGACCTATTATAAGAGTGGACGGAGCATTCCATTATTAAGGGAATATAAGAAAAGGTGCAAAGATGAAACCATGTGAATGTTGAAAAAGGCTGCCTTTTTTGGCATTTATAGCGTTATTGGCAATTTTTTTGTTTTTGAATATATATATATATATATATATATATATATATATATTATTATTATTATTATTATTATTATTAAAAGATACAAGCAAAACTAGTGTAAAATATAACAGCTGCTGAAATTTATTTTTACCTTGTTATTAACATCTAACAAAGTTCAAAAGTTTTTATAACTTTGGTTTGTTTGTACTCGTTTTAACTCTCATAAATAATTATGGACATTTCTGAAATAATATAAGATATAATATAGTTAAACTAATTCAATTTAGAGAAATAAGTATAACAAAGCATTTTATAAAAATAATTACTTAAAAAGAACGAAATAATAAAATATTAAAACGAATCTTATCTGTGAAATAAAATCCTTATTTTACACAAATTCTAGGGTTTTTAAAGTACATCTCCTTATATTATTAAAATCTGTACGCGTGTGTCTGTGTGTGAGAAACGGCTTGACGCAGCAAAAGCTCGGCCGCTAACGGTCGCACGGACTTCGAACAGGTACCGATGGACAGAGAATTTATCGCAGATCTGGGTTATCTAATTTGCTAAACGATGCGACCCTAATTAGCGGAGATATTAATTAAAATGTCGACCATTGTCTAACGAAAAATGACCCAGAATTCATGATTAAATGCTTAAAAAGCGACATTTTTACGGAAAAAGTGGAAAATAAATTAGAAATATCAGTCGTATTGTTACAAACAAGATACCATTGGAAAGGGCTTTCTTTTCTTAATCCGATGGTTTAAACGGCTTATCGATCGGACAATTAGATTTTTTAAAATTAACAAAACTATAAAAAAAATGTTGGCAACAAATCACAAGAATCTTAACTTTGCAGACTTTTCGTCTACAGCAGTCTTCAACGGAAACACATCTGGTATTTAATGAGGTCACGTGTTTCGTACTGCGATTAAAAATTGCAATTTTCTATTTTCTTCAATTTTTCAAATTTTACACATTTTAGTTAGTATACAATCTTAACACCACAAAACAAACTTGCAGTTTAAATTTCATCGATTTTGGTCAATAAACAAAAGATTTACATTTTAATTGCAAATTAAATTTTATCTTTACACGCCTCGCATTTTATCTGTCGAAAGAGGATGCCAGTTTCAAAACGACACAAATACACTTAAGGTAAAAATATTTCTTTTTCTATTTACTTCCATTAACCGACTACCGTAGATAATGCAATTCGAAATTTCACCTGACTTACACGTTTTGAGGTCTCATGGCGCTGTAATAATTTAAAATTTCAATATTTCAGATTCTAATTATGTTTAATTTTTTTTTTTTTTTTTTTTTTTTTTTTTTTTAATACGTCATTCGATACATATTTTAAAGTATCTCAGATACTAATGAAAATAATTTCATAAGTCATGCATCATTGGAAAGCTTTGTTGATTTGGGATCGAACAGTGGAATACAGAAATTTGTACCGCCAGATGGCGCTGTAATACTTTCAAATTTCAATATTTAAATTTCTAATTATGATTAAATTATTTTTAATACATCATTCGAAAGATATTTTAAAGTTCTTTTAAATTATCGAAAATTTTCACCAGATTTATACGTTTTGAGGTCTCCTGAATCAATTTTCTTTTATGGCGCTGTAATATTTTCAAATTTCAATAGTTCAATTTCTAATTATGATTAAAATTTTTTTAATACATCATTCGAAAGATATTTTAAAGTTCTTTTAAATTATCGAAAGTTTTCACCAGATTTACACGTTTTGAGGTGTCCTGATTTCGTTTTCTTTTGCATCTCAGAAAAATGAGTTAGATCGTTCAAAATTGGTATACGTAGGTTAATTAAGAAGGCCTGAAAGGGTGGAGAAGAAATAGGCGTGCACCGCGCGCGTATCCCTTAACTTGTGCGCGCGCAGAGCGCACGGGACTGCGCTGCCGGTTCGATCCATGGCGCTTTAATATTTTAAAATTTCAATTTCTAATTGTAATTAAATTATTTTTAATTCATCATTTGAAAGATATTTTAATGTTTTTTTTTTATATTATCGAAAGTTTTCACCTGATTTACACGTTTTGAGGTCTCCTGATTAGGTTTTCTTTTGAATCTTAGCTAATTGAGTTAGACCATTCAAAATTGGTATACATAGGTTAATTAGGAGGAGCTGAAAGGGTGGGGAAGAAATAGGTGTATATTGCGCGCGAGATTTCACTCGATTTACACGTTTTGAGGGGTCCTGATTAGGTTTTCTTTTGTATGTCAGCTACTAATTAAAATAATTTCATAAGTAATACATCATTAGAAAGCTTTTTTGATTTGGAATCTAACAGTGGAATACAGAAATTTCTACCGCCAGATGGCGCTGTAATATTTTAAAATTTCAATATTTCAATTTCTAATTATGATTAAATTATTTTTAATGCATCATTCGAAAGATATTTTAAAGTACTTTTATATTATCGAAAGTTTTCACCAGATTTACACGTTTTGAGGTGTCATGAATACGATTTCTTTTGCATCTCAGCCAATTGAGTTAGATCGTTCAAAATTGGTATACGTAGGTTAATTAAGAGGGCATGAAAGGGTGGGGGAAGAAATAGGCGTGCACCGCGCGCGTATCCCCTAACTTGTGCGCGCGCAGAACGCACGGGACTGCACTGCCGAAGGCAGTGGGGACCCGGTCCGAATTTGTACCCGATGAGAAATGATTTTTTAAATTTTCTTAAGAATAAAATTTTGACTTGAGAAGGAATATGTGCGCGCGCAGCGCGTGTGCCCCTTAAGTTGTGCTCGCGCAGCGCGCACAAGACTGCGCTGCGGAAGGCAGTGGGGACCCGGTCCGAATTTGTACCCGATGAGAAATGATTTTTTAAAATTATCTTAAGAATAAAATTTTGACTTGAGAAGCAATATGTGCGCGCAGCGCACGTATACCTCCACACGTGCGTGTGCAGCGCGCACGGGTCTGCGCTGCCGGAGGCAGTGGGTACCCGATGGGAGTTTTTACCCGATCCGATTTATTTATTTATTTTTAGGAGCCACGAAGGGTGAGGGAAGGAATACGCGCGCGCAGCGCGTGTATCCCTTAAGCTGTGCGCGCGCAGCGCGCACGGGACTGCGCTGCCGAAGGCAGTGGGGACCCGGGCCGACTTTTTACCCAATCACAAATTATTATTTTTTTTTAATTTCTTTTCTTAACACTAAAAGTTACTGTTAGTGATTCATTAATTTTAGTGATTCATTTGAAAATACTGACCCGCTAGCGGGCGAAGCCAGCTAGTCTAATTACTATTTCTTGCTATAAAATTCTTTTTAAATTAAAGCAATCTAACTTTTAAAGTGAAATACAAATTTTAAAAAGAACTTTCAAAGAGAAAGGAAAAATATCGTCGGCTTAATAAAAAGCAGAGTTTAGAGCATGGCTAGTAAATTTCAATATTGGCCAGTTTGGCACCTGTAGATCAACATTCACATGACCATTTTATGAGTTATCTTTGCCACTGAAAAAGGTTGCCATTGTCCCGTCCACTCTTATAATAGGTCTATGCAGGGCCTGATTATCCAAAAGGCTCAGGAAGCACAAGCTTCCCCTCTAAAATTTAAGAGGGGGCCCCATAAGGATTAAAAACATGGTTTTGAATTTTTTGTTTCAAATTTTCACACTGAGATTGAATTTTTTCTGAGAAAGGTTACCTAAAACAAGACAAAACACTCACTATTTCGGGAAAAATCTATTATTTAACCTCAAAAATCTGAATGTTCTTAATTAAAAAGTTGTATGATTTTAATGTTCTGTGTAGAAACCACCCAGATGTATGAAAAAAAAATAATAATAAACACATACTATTTTTTTGGTCTATAGCATTTTTATATTACAATATGTAACAGGAAAACAAGATTTTCCGAAATGAAAGTGGGCCCCAAAATGATGCTGAGTTTCACCTAGCTTTAAAGCTTAATCGGGCCCTGAGTCTATGGTTCACACATAGACAGAGTCCTTTTTAAGCGTGACAGAGTCAGTCAGGCACTGATGAGCGTAACTATATATGCTGATAGCTGTAAGTTTAAGTTTGTCCGTGAATCTGATTTTTTTTTTATTTCGTTATACAAAGGTGCATTGTACAATTGATCTCTACGAAAATTTGCATACTTATTAATCATGATGAAATCTAATATTTTTTAGACCAACCCGATAATTGATACAAATATATTAAATAAAATTACCATTTAAAAATTAAAATAAAATAAAGTAAAGTAAAATAATTATTTATTATTTTATTTTAAATTATTTATTTTTCGACATCAAAGGAAATGTATATTTATTTACACGTGAATAAGGAAATTGAATTGTAACTTTATGAAAAATCAAATTTGTTCATGTGTTTGGCAAAAATGAAGTATTATGCATATAAAAATTATACATATTGATAAAGTTTTATTTAAATTTTATTACTCAAGTGTAAATAAATATATTTATTTTTATGTCGAAAAAAATAAACGTGTAACATCTATATATTTATCTAAATTGATAGTTTATCTGATTTATTCGTTTAAGAGTTCACATCGAGTTCAAATTGCAGTAATTTGGATTTTATTGAAATAGTACTAGCGAGCTTCGCCCGCTAGCGGGTCACTATTTTTAAATGAATCAGTATAATGACTGAATTTTCAAAATCTCTCAATCACTATAATTAATGAATCACTAACAGTAACTTTTAGTGTTAAGAAAAGAAATTTTTTAAAAAAATCATTTCTGATTGGGTAAAAAGTTGGCCCGGGTCCCCACTGCCTTCGGCAGCGCAGTCCCGTGCGAGCTGCGCGCGCACAACTTACGGGATACACGCGCTGCGAGCGTGTATTCCTTCCCCGACCCTTCGTGCTTCCCCCCAAAAAATCATTTCTGATCGGGTAAAAACTCACACCGGGTCCCCACTGCCTTCGGCAGCGCAGTCCCGTGCGCTCTGCGAGCGCACAAGTTAAGGGATGCGCGCGCGGTGCACGCCTATTTCTTCTCCACCCTTTCAGGCCCTTTTAATTAACCTACGTATACCAATTTTGAACGATCTAACTCATTTGGCTGAGGAGCAAAAGAAAACGTAATCAGGACACCTCAAAACGTGTAAATATCGTGAAAACTTTCGATAATTTAAAAGAACTTTAAAATATCTTTCGAATGATGTATTAAAAATAATTTAATCATAATTAGAAATTGAAATATTGAAATTTGAAAATATTACAGCGTCATAGGAAACCTCAAAACGTGTAAATCGGGTGAAATCTCGAATTCCGTTTTCGATAATGTAAAAGTACTTTACAATGCGTATCAACTCAACAAAGCTTTCAAATGATGTATTACTTATGAAATTTTTTTAATTAATACCTGAGACAAAAGAGAAAACCCTTTCAGGAGACCTCAAAACGTTTACATCTGGAAAAATGTTGAAATATTGAATTTTGTAATGTACTATTCAATTCCAAATCAACAACGCTTTCAAATGATGTATTACTTATGAAATTATTTTAATTAGCAGCTGAGATACAAAAGAAAACCAATTCAGAACACCTCAAAACGTGTAATTCTGGTGAAAACTTTCGATAATATAAAAGAACTTTAAAATATCTTTCGAATGATGCATTAAAAATAATTTAATCATAATTAGAAATTGAAATATTGAAATTTGAAAATATTACAGCGCCATAAAAGAAAACTGATTCAGGACACATCAAAACGTGTAATTATGGTGAAAACTTTCGATAATTTAAGAACTTTAAAATATCTTTCGAATGATGTATTAAAAATAATTTAATCATAATTAGAAATAGAAATATTGAAATTTGAAAATATTACAGCGCCATAAAAGAAAACTCATTCAGGAAACCTCAAAACGTGTAAATCTGTTGAAAACTTTGAATAATATAAAAGAACTTTAAAATATCTTTCGAATGATGTATTAAAAATAAATTAATCGTAATTAGAAATTGAAATACGCGTATTAGAATAAAATGTAATTTAGAATTAAAATGTAAATTTTTTGCAAAGTCGATGAAATTTGAGCTGCAAGGCTGTCTTGTGATGTTAGTTCTTTGTACCAAGTTTAGTGTGCGACACTGAAAAACTAAAGCCTTTTCAAAATTGTAATTTTTATTCGCAGTACCAAAACACGTGTCCTCATTAAATACATGTTTCTCTTTCCGTTCAAGTTTTTACTTTCCGAACACTATAGTGAGGAAAGTATTGTAATCATGTCAAAAATCCGAATTCGAGATTTTGATGTTTCTATACGTTTGGAGGTCCAACGAGTCCGTTTTCACTATTTTTACGATGATGTATGTATGTGTGTGTGTATGTATGTGTGTGTGTATGTATGTGTGTATGTATGTGTGTATGTCTGTGAGTGAACACGCTAGCGTCTAAACGCTTTGTTCGAATAAGCTGAAAGTTGGTACGTATATTGTAAATCACCATAGTACGAACCCTATAGATTTTGGTGAATCTAGCACTTATATTTTTTTTACAGGGTCACAAAGAAAAATTCTTTATCATTATGGCCAAGGGACCAAAATCTTAAAAGTGCGATAGCATCTAAACGCCTTATTCAATTGAGCAAAAACTTTATACACATATTAAAGGTCACAGATACTCAATCTGTATTGATTTTGGAGAATCTAGCACTTATAGTTTTTTTACAGGGACACAAAGAAAAATTCATTGCCAAATTTTTAAAAGTGTGATAGCGTCTAAACGCCTTATTAATCTCAGCAAAGAATTTGTACACATGTTATAGGTCATATTTGAACCAACTGTATAGATTTTGGTGAATCTAGCACTTACAGTTTTTTTACAGGGACACAAAGAAAAATTCTTTATCTTTATGGCCTATGAGACCAGCGATAGCATCTAAACGCCTTATTCAATTGAGCTGAAAATTTGTATGAATATTATAAATCACTGTTGCACTAACTATAAGCATTTTGGTGAATCTAGCATTTATAGATTTTTACAGGGACACAACGAAAAATTCTTTATCATTATGATCTAAGGGCTCAAAGTTCAGTAGCGTTAAATAAAACCTCGTGTGATAGATGGAGAAAAATACTCAAACACTCTGTTATTGTTTTCTCTTTTTTGTTTGTTTAGCAACTCCTCTTTCTTTATTTTATCTACAAAACTGTTAGTTACTCAATGTTCGGAAAGTCGAGTGGAGTCACTCCAGATTTTTTTTTTTTTTTTCTTTCCATCAGACATCGTTCTTTCGTGAAGTGGTTGCCGTGGAAACGGCAACGAACACATTTTACAATCTTACAGAATGAGGTTCGTCTTATTCAAATGAATGCTTCAAAGGCTAAAATTAAAAAATTTATAACTCATTCAGTTTTTGAAATTTTCTCTCAATCTTTTGGGAATTCAATTATGAAGCGAGATCTATATACAAAAAAAAGAGAAAGGATTTATCTCTAAACGCTTCTGAGTTATAAAATGTTTTATGAAAAAATCGATGTTTCGTAAAATCTAAAAATATGGATTGCTAATCCGCATTTTGCAGAAATGTTTATATGGTTCGAAAGAGGATTAAATGGCCTTTCTTTATATACCAGTTGTTAAGAGATGGAAGAGTTATTCGGTCGTACAGGGCGTTTCAAAAAAGACAATGGCGAAAAAGAGAAATTTTCGACCCTTTTTAAAACTTTTTTTAAAAATATAAAAAATCCGTATTTAAAAAAAAAAAAATTGTACCGTAAGAATCGGTAATAAATGCTCTTTCTGCTGTTTGAGTTGTATTTCGATATCTCGAACGGTTCGAGCAGGATCGCTTTACAAAAACCCACGAAATTTTCTCTCTTTGCTTTTTCTTTGAAGGTAAGCGGTCCCGGTCGAAAATGGCGGTCGCCTCCGATTTCGAATCGTTTTTTCGTTAGACAATGGTCGACATATTAATTAATATCTCCGCTAATTAGGGTCGCATCGTTTAGCAAATTAGATAACCTAAATCTGCGATAAATTCTCTGTCCGACGGTACCTGTTCGAAGTCCGTGCGACCGTTAGCGGCCGAGCCTTTGCTGCTTCAAGCCGTTTCTCACAGACACACACACGCGTACAGATTTTAATAATATAAGGAGACTAGCGAGCTACGCCCGCTAGCGGGTCAGTATTTTCAAATGAATCACTAAAATTAATCAATCACTAACAGAAACTTTTAGTGTTAAGAAAAGAAATTTAAAAAAAATCATTTCTGATTGGGTAAAAAGACGGGCCGGGTCCCCACTGCCTTCGGCAGCTCAGTCGCGTGGGCGCTGCGCGCGCGTATTCCTTCCGTGTCCCTACGTGCCCCCCTAAAAAAAATCATTTCTGATCGGGTAAAAACTCGCACCGGGGCCCCACTGCCTTCGGCAGCGCAGTACAGTGCGCGCTGCGCGCGCTTATTCCTTCCCTGAGCCTTCGTGCCCCCTAAAAAAAAATCATTTCTGATCGGGAAAAGACTCGCCCGGGTCCCCACTGCCTTCGGCAGCGCAGTCGCGTGCGCGCGCACAACTTAAGGTATACACGCGCTGCGCGCACGTATTCCTTCGCTGACCCTCCGTGCCCCCTAAAAAAAAATTATTTCTGATCTGGTAAAATCTCGCAGCGGGTCCCCACTGCCTTCGGCAGCGCAGTCCCGTGCGCTCTGCGCGCGCACAAGTTAAGGGATACGCACGCGGTGCCTATTTCTTCTCCACCCTTTCAGGCCCTCTTACTTAACCTACGTATACCAATTTTGAACGATCTAACTCATTTGGCTGAGATGCAAAAGAAAACTAATTCAGGACACCTCAAAACGTGTAAATCTGGTGAAAACTTTCGATTATATAAAAGAACTTTAAAATATCTTTCGAATGATGTATTAAAAAAAATTTAATCATAATTAGAAATTGAAATATTGAAATTTCAAAATATTACAGCGCCATAAAAGAAAACTGATTCAGGACACCTCAAAACGTGTAAATCTGGTGAAAACTTTCGATAATATAAAAGAACTTTAAAATATCTTTCGAATGATGTATTACAAATAATTTAATCATAATTAGAAATTGAAATATTGAAATTCGAAAATATTACAGCGCCATCTGGCGGTAGAAATTTCTGTATTCCACTGTTCGATTCCAATTCAAAAAAGCTTTCTAATGATGTATTACTTATGAAATTATTTTAATTAGTAGCTGAGATACAAAAGAAAACTAATTCAGGAAACGTCGAAACGTGCAAATCTGGTGAAAACTTTCGATAATATAAAAGAACTTTAAAATGTCTTTCGAATGATGTATTACAAATAATTTAATCATAATTAGAAATTGAAATATTGAAATTCGAAATATTACAGCGCCATCTGGCGGTAGGAATTTCTGTATTCCACTGTTCGATTCCAATTCAAAAAAGCTTTCTAATGATGTATTACTTATGAAATTATTTTAATTAGTAGCTGAGATACAAAAGAAAAGTAATTCAGGAGACCTCAAAACGTGTAAATATGGTAAAAACTTTCGATAATATAAAAGAACTTTAAAATATCTTTCGAATGATGTATTAAAAATAATTTAATCATAATTAGAAATTGAAATATTAAAATTTCAAAATATTACAGCGCCATAAAAGAAAATTGATTCAGGACACCTCAAAACGTGTAAATCTGGTGAACATTTTCGATAATTTAAAAGAACTTTAAAATATCTTTCGAATGATGTATTAAAAATAATTTAATCATAATTAGAAATTGAAATATTGAAATTTGAAAATATTACAGCGCCATCTGGCGGTAAAAATTTCTGTATTCCACTGTTCGATTCCAATTCAAAAAAGCTTTCTAATGATGTATTACTTATGAAATTATTTTAATTCGTAGCTTAGATACAAAAGAAAACTAATTCAGGACACCTCAAAACGTGTAAATATGGTAAAAACTTTAAATAATATAAAAGAACTTTAAAATGTCTTTCGAATGATGTATTAAAGATAAATTAATCGTAATTAGAAATTGAAATACGCGTATTAGAATAAAATTTAATTTCCAATTAAAATGTAAATTTTTTGCAAATTCGATGAAATTTGAACTGCAAGGCTGTCTTGTGATGTTAGTTTTTTGTACCAAGTTTAGTGTACGGTATTGAAAAACTGAAGCCTTTTCGAAATTGCAATTTTTAATCGCAGTAGCAAAACACGTGACCTCATTAAATACCAGATGTCTCTCTTTCCGTTCAAGTTTTTTTTTTTTTTTTTTTTTTTTTTTTTTTCGCTTTCCATCAGACATCGTTTCGAGAAATGCTTACTCTCTGAACAGGTTGCCATAGTGATGAAAACCGACAGCTGCTTCATTTGACGGAAGGAAAGTTGCGTATTCTATTTCAATGGGTTTAAAGCGTGAAATTAAAAAAATTATAACTCATTCAGTTTTTGAAATTTTCTCTCAATCTTTTGGAACTTAAATTATGAAAGCGAGATCTATATAAAAAAAAAAAAAATGATTTATCTCTAAACGCTTTTGAGTTATAAAATTTTTTGTGAAAAAATCGATGTTTCGTAAAATCTAAAAATATGGATCGCTAATCCGTATTTTGTAGAAATGTTTATATGGTTCGAAAGAGGATTAAATGGCCTTTCTTTGTATACCAGTTGCTAAGAAATGGAAGAGTTACTCGGTAATACAGGGCGTTTCAAAAAAGACCATCGAGAAAAAGAGAAATTTTGGACCCTTTTTAAAACTTTTTTTAAAAATATAAAAAATCCGTATTTAAAAAAAAAAAAAAAATTGTACCGTAAGAATCGGTAATAAATGCTCTTTCTCGTGGTACAGGTGTATTTTCGATATCTCCAACAGATCGGCAGCGATGGGTTTAGAAAAACCCACGAAATTTCCTCTTTCTGCTTCTTCTTTTAAGGTAAGCGGTCCCGGGCGAAAATGATGATCGCGTGCCATCTTGAATCGTTTTTTCGTTAGACAATGGTCGACATTTTAATCAATATCTCCGCTAATTAGGGTCGCATCGTTTAGCAAATTAGATAACCCAGATCTGCGATAAATTCTCTGTCCATCGGTACCTGTTCGAAGTCCGTGCGACCGTTAGCGGCCAAGCTTTTGCTGCTTCAAGCCATTTCTCACAGACAGACAGACACACACACACGCGTACAGATTTTAATAATATAAGAGACTAGCGGGTCAGTATTTTCAAATGAATCACTATAATTAATGAATCACTATAATTAATGAATCACTATAATTAATGAATCAGTAACAGTAACTTTTAGTGTTAAGAAAATAAATTTAAAAAAATCATTTGTGATTGGGTAAAAAGTCGGCCCGGGTCCCCACTGCCTTCGGCAGCGCAGTCCCGTGCGCGCTGCGCGTGCACAACTTAAGGGATACACGCGCTGCGCGCGCGTATTCCTTCCCTGACCCTTTGTGCCCCCTAAAAAAAAATCTTTTCTGATCGGGTAAAAACTCGCACCGGGTTCCCACTGCCTTCGGCAGCGCAGTCCCGTGCGCGCTGCGCGCGCACAACTTCAGAGTACACGCGCTGCGCGCGCGTATCCCTTCCCTGACCCTTCGTGCCCCATAAAAAAAAATCCTTTCTCATCGGGTAAAAACTCGCACCGGGTCCCAACTGCCTTCGGCAGCACAATCGCGTGCGCGCTGCGCGCGCGTATTCCTTCCCTGACCCTTCGTGCCCCCTAAATAAAATCATTTCTGATCGGGTAAATACTCGCACCGGGTCCCCACTGCCTTCGGCATCGCAGTCCCGTGCCTTCTGCGCGCGCACAAGTTAAGGGATACGCGCGCGGTGCATGCCTATTTCTTCTCCACCCTTTCAGGCCCTCTTAATTAACCTACGTATACCAATTTTGAGCGATCTAACTCATTTCGCTGAGATACAAAAGAAAACGTAATCAAGACACCTCAAAACGTGTAAATCTGGTGAAAACTTTCGATAATTTAAAAGAACTTTAAAATATATTTCGAATGATGTATTAAAAATAATTGAATCATAATTAGAAATTGAAATATTGAAAATATTACAGCGCCATCTGGCGGTACAAATTTCTGTATTCCACTGTTTGATTCCAATTCAAAAAAGCTTTCTAATGATGTCTTACTTATGAAATTATTTTAATTAGTAGCTGAGATGCAAAAGAAAATTAATTCAGGGAACCTCAAAACGTGTAAATCTGGTGAAAACTTTCGATAATTTAAAAGAACTTTAAAATATTTTTCGAATGATGTTTTAAAAATAATTTAATCATAATTAGAAATTGAAATATTGAAATTTGAAAATATTACAGCGCCATCTGGCGGTTCGAATTTCTGTATTCCACTGTTCGATTCCAAATCCAAAAAGCGTTCTAATGATGCATTACTTATGAAATTATTTTAATTAGTAGCTGAAATACAAAAGAAAACCTAATCAAGACACCTCAAATCGTGTAAATCGGGTAAAATCTCGCGCGGTGCACACCTATTTCTTCCCCACCCTTTCAGCCCCTCCTAATTAACCTACGTATACCAATTTTGAACGTTCTAACTCAATTAGCTGAGATGCAAAAGAAAATCTAATCAGGAGATCTCAAAACGTGTAAATCAGGTGAAAACTTTCGATAATATGAAAGAACATTAAAATATCTTTCAAATGATGTATTAAAAATAATTTAATCTTAATTAGAAACTGAAATATTGAAATTTTAAAATATTAAAGCGACATTTTAATTTGCAATTAAAATGTACTTTTTATCTTACTCAAAATACCTCCGATTCTCAATCAGTGCCAGCTGTTATTAATATTATTATTATTATTATTGTTTTTTTTTTTTTTCGCTTTCGTCGAGAAATTGAACGGGTTGCTATGGTGACGCAATGGACGTCTGCATTATTTCATTTTGCAATGCTTCATTTGACGGAAGGAAGGTCGGTATTCTGTTTCAATGGGTTTAAAGCGTGAAATTAAAAAAATTATAACTCATTCAGTTTTTGAAATTTTCTCTCAATCTGTTAGGAATTAAATTATGAATGCGAGATCTATGTACAAAAAAAAAAAAGAAATGATTTATCTCTAAACGCTTTTGAGTTATAAAATGTTTTACGAAAAAATCGATGTTTCGTAAAATCTAAAAATATGGATCGCTAATCCGTATTTTGTAAAAATGTTTATATGGTTCGAAAGAGGATTAAATGGCCTTTCTTTATATACCAGCTGTTAAGAAATGGAAGGAATACTGGGCTTTACAGGTCGTTTAAAAAAAAACGACCGCGAAAAAGAGAAATTTTCGACCCTTTTTAAAACTTTTTTTAAAAATATAAAAAATCCGTATTTTTAAAAAAAAATTGTACCGTAAGAATCGGTAATAAATGCTCTTTCTTTTGGTACAAGTGTATTTTCGATACGTCGAACCGTTCAAACAGGATCGCTTTACAAAAACCCCCGAAATTTTCTCTCTTTGCTTTTTCTTTCGAGGTAGGCTGTTCCGTAACAAAATGGCGGTCACCTCCGATTTCGAATCGTTTTTTGATTTGACATGGGTCACCATTTTAATTAATATCTCCGCTAATTATGGTCGCATCGTTTAGCAAATTAGATAACCCAGATTTGCGATAAATTCTCTGTCCATCGGTACCTGTTCGAAGTCCGTGCGACTGTTAGCGGCCGAGCTTTTGCTGCGTCAAACCGTTTCTCACAGACAGACACACACACACACACACGCCTACAGATTTTAATAATATAAGATTCTCTGTCCATCGGTACCTGTTCGAAGTCCGTGCGACCGTTAGCGGTCGAGCTTTTGCTGCGTCAAACCGTTTCTCACAGACAGACACACACACACACACACACACACACACGTACAGATTTTAATAATATAAGGAGATATTTAGTGGATAATTTTACTTTAAGATAACTTTTTAATTACAATAAAATTGAGGCAATTACTATATACAATTAAAATATTATATGCACAACATAAAATTATACGTTTCGAGCCCTTTCAGGCCCCGCCTCAGTAATAACATCAGAAAGACAGAATTCTTCTACAAAAGTGTTCTTAGAAGCGTTCTGTTCGTTTGTTTCAATCTTTGCTTTCTGACGTTATTATTGATGAGCGGCCTAAAAGGGCTCGAAACGTATAATTTTATGTTGTATATATAATATTTTAATTGTATATAGTAATTGTCTCAATTTATTTTAATTAAAAATTATCTTAAAGAATTTTATGATACGTAATGATTTTTAAATATTTTACATAATTTTACTGTTTTTTTTTTTTTTTTTTTTTTTTTTTTTAATTTTAACGTTTAAATAATTTTAATAGTAAAACTCAGCAGTCATATAAATAACTAAAATTTAAGTTTAGTATGTGTAAACTACCTATCAATAAGTACATATTTGCACACTTTCGAATTTAGACGTTTTGTCAAATATCTAGAAAGATTCTTGAGGAATCATCTTGACACTTTAATAATATGAAGAACATGTTTATAATTCATATAATTCAGAAAAAAAAAAAAATTCTGAAGAGGAAAAGGGGACCAGTAAAAAATTAAACAAAAATGAAAGGTTTTGGATCACCCTGTAAAAAGTAATGCTTGAAATGCGTTTTCGCTGTAGCATGTGATTATGAAGATTCTTCTAATTATCTGTGTAAACTTTAATGAGGCTACCACATATATTCATGGAGATACCACATGAATATATGTGGTATCTCCATGAGGCTTATGGGGCTACCACATATATTCAGTCAGTGGGTTCTTTAAAAAAAAATGTAAAAATAATCTATTTAGAAAAACTTTTAAAACCCAAATTCTTAATGTATCGTATCGCATAAATCTTTTCGGTTAGAATAAAATTTAATTTGAAAAAGGAAAAAAAAAAGTAACTTTTTTGTTTATTAACCCAAAAAATTGATGAAATTTGAAATGCAAGTTGGTCTTGTGGGGTACAGGCTGTATATTATATTTCTGTGTTCATGAGAGAAAATTAAAAAAAAAAAAATTAAAATGCAATTTTTAATCCCACTTCAAAAACATGTGGTTTAATGTGAAGCAGATTTTTTTTTTTTTTTTTTTTCTCCTGACGGTTTCCATACAATCTTCTGCTGTTGCCACCTATAATTCATACTTAGTTAATTTTAAAAAATCCAATTGTCCGACCAATAAACTTTAATCTATCGGATTCACAAAAATTTTCCCTTTCTTTTGGTACCTTATTTGTAACGATACGACTGATATTCCTAATTTATTTTCCTCATTTTAAATAAATGTACGTTTTGTTGTTGTTGTTGTTGTTGTTGGGGGAAAAAATTGGCAACAAATAAATTATGTTGAGATTCACAAACATATCGTAGTGAATGATAGTAAGTGCATAAGAATTTGGGGGGGGGGGGGTGCCATTTTTTTCTCGCTGTAACACGTAGGCAGAGCCTGACTAAGGCAGGGGCATACGGGGCAGTTGCCCCGGGCCCCCGCATCAGATGGGCCCCTTAAATAGAATAGAAAGTTTATTTTACGTTTCCTTCTTTAATGAACTTTTTTTAAACAAAATATCAGTGCAGTGTAAAATCTGGCCTAATTGAGCCATCGTAATTGCAAAAATTTAGCTGAACTCCGCCCTAATGTCATCAAGGATATGAATTTTTAGCAGCTGTATGACAAAGTTAACAATCAGAAATAAAATGGATCTATAATGAGGTGAAAAATTTAAATACCTCCATAAAGTTTGGTTCTTCATTACTGAAGTAGTGAAGCAGAGGCCCCTCCCCCAAAGAAGTTTTCGCCCAAGTGGTGAAGCAGAGGGAGGCCCTCAATGAAGTTTTTGCCCAAGTAGTGAAGCAGAGGGGGGTCCCCAAAGAAATTTTCGCTCCGGGCCCTAATAAGGCTAAGTCGGGCCCTGCACGTAGGGTATTGGACCCAATGAACAGCCATTTTTATAAAACTTGGCATACTATAGACACAGCATACTGCAATCGAAATGCAGAAATGTTAAATATCTTACGAAATATGAGCACTTTTACTACATAGCTAACTACGCATGCGTAAGTTTTATAAAAATTTCATTTGCATAATTTAATAGCCAAAAGTATTGAGTTACTTATATGAAAATCCCAAACAAATATCTTGTGAATTTAAACAGTTATGAGTTATAGAATGAACAGAATTTCGGTTTCTTTTAAAATAAAAGCTAAACTATAAGGGGTTTTACTCACATTTTTATTTTGATTCAATCAGTGCCCAATGGTAATACAGTATTCGCTGATTGTAAGTAAACAATGATAAAACCCTCCAACATTTTCATTTTATTTTTAGAGGAACTGAAATTCTATTCATTCTATAACTCATAACTGTTTGAATTTAAACGATATTTGTTTGGGGTTTTCATATAAATAGCTCAATGCTTTTGACTATTGAGTGATGCAAATGAAATTTTAATAAAGCTTTCGTGCGTGGTTGAAAATAATTTAATAAAAGGGCTTATATTTCGTAAGATATTTAATATTTTTACATTCTGATTGCAGTGTGATGAAGATTTTTGGATGACCGTTGGTTATTGCAGTTGAATTACAGCGATCCACTGTTAAAAATAGTATCTTAAAAATGAGCTAAATTGTCTCAAAATAGCTCCGAAATAATATATACTTAAATTTGAAAACCCAAGTACTCATTTTTGAGTATATTGACATGCTCAAATATGAGGCTGACCAATAAGAACCCCAATATCCCCATGCTTGACAAGTCAATATACTCAAAAATGAGTACATGGGTTTTCAAATTTAAGTATATATTGTTTCGGAGCTATTTTGAGACAATTTTGCTCATTTTTAAGAAACTATTTTTAACAGTGAACAATCCAGGCAATTTTGTAGATAATCACGAAAAAATTTACAGAGGCTGTTCGCACATTTTTTAGACGATTTTGATGGAGTGTACTGAAGCAATTTCACTCATATTTCGAGTTTTATTTGTTCAGTTTGATAGCCCTTGTTCTTAACTAACATTCTACATCATAATTTCTATGATAATAATGCTTTTTATAATATCGGAAGAGGTATATTTTTCTACTCATCTTGAACGGCTTTCCAGAGTCCACAAAGCGTTGTAGGTCTGTGTTTGGATAATGTTGATTTTAAGAGTCGAAAAACACAAAAATCCAACAGTGATACATCAGAAGATTTAGCAGGAATGTCAGTGAAGGGTATGGTTTTAATTCCCGTTTTTTGTTCCATTTTTTTTTAGAAAAGCAATTGCGGATTGTGATGTGTGGCTGCTTGTTTTGTCTTGATACAGTTCAACGGATTGATAGCATTGTGGATAAAGATCTGGATTTTCATTTTTAAAAATTGGAATTAAAATATGTTCTTGAGAGTATCTATATATTAATTTGAATCCTGTTTTTGTCTGTCTCCACTATATTGAGAGAACTACTTGGTGTAAAAATTTGGTTGAGGTGTCTAAAAAAAGGTCTTGGTCTGTAGATGTGCTATGAGAAGAGAAAAATAAAAAAAAGTCGAACGGTTCCCCCCCGAGGGGGAAACCGTTTTTCCCCCGGGGGAAACGGGTGGGAAACCGTTTCCCACCCGTTTGGGAAACGGGTTAAAAACACGTTTACGAGCTTAACCAAGCTTCAAATTACTTCACGGTGAAGAAATTGTACATATGGGGACTAGCGTCGAATACTAAAAAATCACTTTCTGTTGCATACAATATAGTGCGACCCCTGGTGGTGAAAAATGGAACTAGGTGATTTTGCTGCAGACCCTATCATGTTACATCTTATTTTAAAGGTCTTGGTATTTCCTGACCGTTGGTGATGTTCGTACAGAACACATTGTGCCCCCTGGCTGTGGAAAGTGCAACTAAAGGATTTTGCAGCTGACACCACCATGTGACTCCTTATTTAAAAGGTCTTGGAAATACAAGGCGATTGGTGATGTTCGTATACAACATACTGCGCTCCCTGGTGGAGGAAAGCAGATTTTGCAGCGCCTGCGTAGCATACCTGCTATACGGTGCCGCAGCGACAGGCAGCGGTAACACGAGTCAGAGGATCGTTCGGTTCAAGGTTAATTTTTGAGAATTTTTTCATGGTATTAGCGGCTTGCATATACGCGCAGGCACTGGGTCACGAACCCGAGTTCCGTTCTGTTTAAGGTATTTTTTTTTTTTTTACAAATGATTATTTTCTTCGTGATGTTTTCATTTTAAAACAGAAATTCAAACAAAATCGAGTTAAAGGTATAAAATAATACAAATTTAAGGTTCATTTAAGGTATCATGGGCCCGGGCAACGCCGGACGGGTCAACTAACATATAGTCTTAGTATTAAACGAAATAGAAAATAAAAGATAGCATCTGTTTATTTGAAGTCTGTTTGACGTCACATTGACAGTACTTTGTAGAAAGTGATGTCATATACAGTATTTCTATTTATAAGCATTTTTCCGACTTTCTTTTTTGAAGTGAAATGTCGTAAATTATATTAGATGTTTTATCATGAAACACATTTAAATAATGATGCGACGGTTTTTGAAACATTACGGTCAATAAAGTGATCGTCGAATTCGACGGGTTCCAGCTAGTTTAGAGTTGATTTTGATATTTTTGTCACATTTTTTTGCTTTTATCTTGCGCTTGTATGAAAAACTAGAGGCAATAATAAATCCTTTAGAAAACTTTCTTTGATGCTTTGAGCCATGTAGCAAATTTTTTTTTCTCCACTTTTGTGATAATAAATTGACCTCTTTTTATTGCAACCACTTAAATAGACCCAAGATTCATCTGTTGTTGCAACATTTTTCCATTTTTCTCCTGATAAATGCTTTTCATAAAGATTTCACTAAAAACTATCTTTGGAAAGAGCGGAAACCTATCCTTCCATCCACTGCCATTTTAAAAGCGCATTTTTGCATCTGAACAAAAATTCTAAATAGCAGAAGATAAATAAAACGTCCAAAAATATAACTGTTGTGAAAATAAAATTCTGCATGCAAACGAGTTTTTCTTACTGCGAAATAAAATCGTCTAAAAAATGTGCGAACAGCCTCTGTATTAAAAATTTTATTTGATATATTGCTCTCGTATTTAGGTTACCATTTTATAAAGTTATTATTATTGGATAATTATAATTGAAGGAATTTTAATAACGTTGGAGTGGGAGCATGTGACGAAGATTTTTGAATGGCCGTTGGTTATTGCAGTTCAGTTTAAAAAAACAGTTTCAGAATTCTTGTGAAGTGTGTCGACAATAACACCGTGATCAGCAATACAGGCAATTTTGTAGATAATCACGAAAAATGTTATTAAAAATGTTATTTGATATTTTACTCTCGTATAAGTAACCATCTTATAAAGTTATTATTATTGGATAATTATAATTGAAGGGATTTTAATAACATTGGAGTGGGAGCCCAAAACGTCGACTTCTCAGGTCAAATCATGGTCATGAAGTGATGCTCCGATTTCTTCATTACTTTCGTCAAAGCTCTAATTGAAGCCAAATTTAAAATAATAGAGAAAAAAAATGGTTGTAATTACGTTACGTAAAAACACATACAATTTTTGAAAAGGTTACCAGATAATTATAAATCAAACGGTCCTTAATAAGTCAACCCTCGCTATGGGAAGCAGAAGTTTTTAAGCAAAATTAATGTATCATATTGTGAGACAAGAATGCATACATAGCGACTAACTGCATTTATTAGCAAGATGAAAAGAAACCGAATTAGAAAAAGTCATAACATGCTATTGTAGATCTGCATTACGTTTGTCATGTATGCAAGGTAGACCAAGAGACGATACGATTCGTTTTACATACACGCAAAGAACATTTATTAGCATTAAGATACACAGGCACAAACGAGCATAACAACAACTACACCGAACATGTACAATACGAAACTATGGAATTCAAAAAGGTAAACAAAGCACGCGCGCGTCACACAGCTTGGAAGGTTCTCTAATCTGGCTGTTGCCAGATACATAACAGTTCCTCCCCGACAAAATATAGAGTCACAGGTCGAGTCTCTTTGGAGGTCTCCTGATTCGGTTTGAGCGTCGGAGTGGCACATCAGTTTTCGGCTTTCCGGAAGCGTCTGGTACAGGCTTAGGTGGTATATCATCACTTGGAGTGGCAGGTACAGGTACATCTTTAGGTTCAGGGACAACTTCAGGTACAGGTGCAGGTTCAGCAACATCATCGGATACTGGCTCATCTGGAAAATTCAATTCTTTATCGTAAATTGGAATTTCAGTAGCAGCTTGGGATAATTCAATCGACTTCCCACATTTCCTTATTTGATCTACGTGTCTCTTCCAAATTTCATTTCCAACTTGTATGCTATAACTCAAAGTTCCAGCTCGGTTTATAATTGTTCCAATTTTCCATTTGTTAGGTCCGGAATAATTTCTTACGGCTACTTTCTCCCCTTCCTGAAACTCACGCAAGATAGATTCTGTGTCAAGTCTCGAACTCTGTTTCTGAACAACTTTGTCTCTCAAATTTGGTTTAAAAAGATCAAGCCTAGTTCGAATACATCTCTTCAAAAACAAGGCACTCGGAGTTTCTCCCGTGAGAGAATGTGGAGTTATTTTATACTGTAATAAAAATCTTTGTAATTTCACATTTAGATCTCCAGAATCACCTCTACTCGATTTCAACGAAGCTTTGAATAACTGCACTATTCTTTCTGCCTGTCCGTTCGTAGCAGGATGGTACGGTGCTGAAGTTATATGTTTAATATTATTCAGTTTCAAAAAATGTCGAAATTTGTAACTAGTAAAACTTGCGCCGTTATCACTAACCAAAGTTAAGGGAATTCCATAATGAGCAAAAAGAATACGAAGATGATGAATTGTAAAACTAGCTGTAATATTTTTCATCGGAATGACTTCTATCCACTTCGAATATGCATCAGAGACTACAAAAAACCTTTTCCCCATAAAAGGACCAGCGTAGTCAACGTGTATCCTTTGCCAAGGTCCATTTGGCCATTCCCACGGATGTCGATTTATCCTTGCTGGTTCGTTCCTCGTTGCGATACAAGCTGAACAGTTCTGAACAAAATTGGCTATACTGGCATCAATACCTTGCCAATAGCAGTAGCTTCTAGCTATGGCCTTCATTTTGACAATTCCAGGATGTCCAACATGAAGTTCTTCCAAAACTTGATTCTGGTACTTTTCAGGAATGCATACTCTATGACCATACATTATGCAACCATTTTGCAATGAAAATTCAGATTCTCTACCTTTCCAAGGCACAGGTAATTCAGTTCCAGATTTTAAACTTTCATACAGTTCGAACAATTTCCTATCAGTTTTAGTAGCTCTAGCTATGTCAGTTGCTGTAACAGGCATTAATTCAATTTGCGAAATATTTGTCACGTCTGCTTCAGTCAAGTACTCACAGTCCTTGTCAACTGCTAGTGGTAACCGTGAAAGTGCATCGGCATTGCCATGATTCTTAGTGTTTCGATACTTGATTGTATAACTGAATGCTTGGAGAAAAAGTGCATAATGAACCATTCGTGTTGCTGATAGACATGGTAAACTACGATTAGGTGCGAAAATTGATACTAGGGGTTTATGATCGGTTACGAGATCAAAATGTCGACCAAATAAATATTGATAAAATCTCTTTACTCCCCATACGATACTCAATGCTTCCTTGTCTATCTGCGAATAATTACGTTCTGTTTTAGTCAATGACCTTGATGCAAACATTACTGGTTTTTCTGAACCATCTGGCATAATGTGACTCAAAACTGCTCCTATTCCAACTGGTGATGCATCAGTTTGTAATACAAGAGGTAACTTAGGATCACAATGGCATAAAATTCGGTCTGAAGCAATTTCTTGTTTCAATGCCTTGAAAGCTTTTTCACATTCTGCAGTCCACAAAAATTTAGTACCTTTCTGCAGTAAATTATTGAGAGGAGCGACACGAGTAGATAAGTTGGGAATAAATTTTCCGTAGTAATTGACTAAACCCAAAAAACTCTTCAAAGCAGATACAGTTTTTGGAACTGGTACCTTCGTAATTGCATCGATTTTTTCTTGTGTTTTGTGGAGGCCGAATTTATCAATTGTATGACCACAATAATTCACAGATTTCTTAAAAAATTCACTTTTCCGCTTATTTACTCTGAGACCATATTCTTCTAGTCTCTGTAGTACTAATTCTAACCTTTCAAAATGCTCTTGATCATTTCTCCCCGTTACGGTAATATCGTCTAAAAATACGTGTACCCCCGCGATGCCTGATAAAACTTGTTCAATGGCTCTCTGCCACACTGCCGGAGCTAAGGCTATACCATAATTCATTCTCTTGTAACGGAACAAACCCTTGTGAGTATTGATCGTCAATAGATGTCGGTCCTGCTCATCAACTAACATTTGAAGGTATGCCTCAGATATGTCGATTTTAGTAAAGAACTCCCCTCCTGACAGTTCAGCAAAAATGTCCTCGATACGGGGTAAAGGATACTGCTCAATTTTTAGTCCCGGGTTGATAGTCACCTTATAATCACCACAGATTCGTAGGTTCCCATTCTGTTTGATAACAGGAACAATTGGTGTAGCCCAATCACTATATGTCACCGGCTCAATGATGTCTTCTGCAACTAACCTATTAAGTTCAGTTTCTATTCTTTCTTTTAAAGCAAATGGTACTGGTCGAGGTTTAAAAAATACCGGTTTGTAATTAGGTTTCATTTGAAGACGGCAACAAAACTTTTCCAGTTTCCCGATACCCGGAGAAAAAATTTTCTCATACTTTTGAAGCAAGATATTTAATTTATTGGTTCGAGAATTACAATTTCCAACCCGAACTGCTTTAATTGAGCTCCAGTCTAATTGGAAATTTCTCAACCATTCACGACCAAAAACTGCGTTTACTTTTGCATGTACCAAATAAATAGTTTCTGTATTAATTTAATCTTTGTATTGAATTTGCACCACTGCTTGGTCAGCTGATGTTATCATAGAATTATCGAAATTCCTAAGCAATAATTTGGTAGGCTTAATGGCTACATCCGGACAAAGTTTCTTAAATTCATTCACATTCATACAACTAATAGCAGCTCCAGTATCTAATTCAAATAAACATTTATTCCCTTCAACAAAAATTTCTAATAAAATCTTATCCCTTGCATGTCGTGGTGATTTAACGCTATTAACTGGTACAGTTTCAGAACAAGATTCTACTTGTTTAACTGTTTCGTTACGTTTTGAGGGCAGACTTTTGCCAAATGCCCGTTCTTTAAGCAATTCCTACACTGAGTGTTCTTGCGCTTACATTCGTGAGCTAAATGTTGAGTACTATCACATCTGTAACATTTCCGAGATTTATCAAACTTCTTTGTAGGTTCAGATTTCTTAAATTTAGAAAAATCTTTTTTGATAGTTTTATCTTGCGAACTATGTAATCTTTTTATCGATACCATTTGATTCTGAATTTCACACACATCTCTCTGAGCAGATTCCATTGCGAATGCAATGCTCTTAGCTTTTCGTATGTTAACTTATCCTCTGCTAACAGCTTTTTCTGTATATTTTCGTTTTTGAGACCCATCACCAATTTATCACGAAGCATCGTACTTAAATTGTTCCCAAAGTTACAGTGTATCGACAGTTTTTGTAATTCGGCACAATAATTTGCAATGGACTCACCTTCAAATTGCTTCCTCTTGTAGAAACGAAACCGTTCTGTCATCTCTAGTGGTTTAGGATTCAAATGTTCCGAAAGTAATTTTACGATATCTTGATAAGTCAATTCAGAAGGAATGTTCGGAGTGGCCAGATTCTTTAACAATTTATACGTTGTTGCTCCCATAAGGCTTAAAATAGCAGGGACTTTCATTTTATCTTCGATCCCATTAACAACGAAGTAAGATTCTAGACGTTCCACATAACTGGACCAGTCTTCCACAGACGCATCATAAGATTCAAAATTAATGTTCGAAGATCCCATCCTCGTCGCCAACTCTTTTGTCATGTATGCAAGGTAGACCGAGAGACGATACGATTCGTTTTACATACACGCAAAGAACATTTATTAGCATTAAGATACACAGGCACAAACGAGCATAACAACAACTACACCGAACATGTACAATACGAAACTATGGAATTCAAAAAGGTGAACAAAGCACGCGCGCGTCACACAGCTTGGAAGGTTCTCTAATCTGGCTGTTGCCAGATACATAACGTTAAAGAACGAATAATACATAATCAAAGGTATCGATAGAATTGCAGTTAGCAAATGATGTGTATGTGGGAAGAGGGAGAATGTAAAAATTTAAAGAACACACTGTAGGTGAATTTAAGTTATAGTTTAGAGGTCATAAAACTGTGTTCGCCACATAATTTTTTTTTCTCCCTACAGTATTACATTTTTCAGAATATGTGATAATCGACATCACATGCAGTATGCTTTGTCTAATGTAGTTTGCCAAGTTTTCTAAAAGTGGCTTTGCACTGGGTCTAATACAGTAATGAAAAAAATTTAAGACCACCATTGAAATTTTTCGTTTACAATCAAAAATTAAAATCTCTTTGTAAGTTACTTTACATTTAATATATAAAATGTAAGAAATAAAAAAAAAAAACATGAATTTAGATTTGAAAATACGTTTATTTTCGATATAAAGTAAAAATGTGTAATGTAATCAAATGGAAAAAACTTTTGCACAGTTTGCACAGTTTTGTGCGGGACAGTTGTTAGAACGAAAAGAAACATTTTTTAATCATTTAACTGAATGTTGAAGCAACTGAGATTATGGGAAGAGGAAAATTACTGAGTGAAATTGAAAAGGGTAAAATCTTGGAATTTCGAGTAAGTGGAATGAGTGAAAGGCAAATCACTAGCAAAATCGAGAGTTCAACAGTAGTTCATCAATTTCTCGCGGATCCATGCAGATATGGTACAAAAAATAGAGGAGAAATGTCCTCAAAACTATCAGCCAGAATGAAAAGAAGTGTTATAATAATGGCTGCAAAATACAATGCACATTCTTCAGTAATAAAATCGGCTCTAAAGATTCAAGTAACGGCTAGAACTGTTAAAAATGTCATGAATCGGGAAGAAAACATCAAATATTTAAAATTAAAAAGCAAACCTGAGCTTGAAAAATGGCACATTGAAGCTGGATTGAAATTCGCAACATCTAATGTTTTAAAACCCAATTTTTGGCGGAAAATATTGTTCACAGATGAAAAGAAATCTAACCTAGATGGATTTGATGGTTTACGAAACCATTGGCATGATTTATAAGACAGGATCAGACGTATTTCTCAAAGCAAGTGCAAGGAAGGGGATCTGTCCATGATTGAGGCAGGTTTCTGTGCTCGAGGTAAGACTAATATTGTATTCACTAAAGGTAATATGAACTCTTTTGACTATCAATGCATACTAGATAACAATTTTGTTGCATTAAAAGATGAGCTGATGGCTCCAAATTTGATTTTGTTGTAAGATAATGTGCATCTGCTTCAACCATTTCTTGGCTAACTGAAAATATTGCAAGTTTTATGGAATTTCCGGCCAAAAGTCCAGACTTTAAACCCCATAGAAAACATGTAAGGTAACCTTGCACGCAAGGCATATGAAAATTTTAAACAATGTTATTCTGTTTCTGTGCTCAAATCTGCTATTTCAAAGGATAGGATAAAATATCGATTCTAACATGCAAAAATCTAGCAAAATACTTCAAAAATCGTCTTTTAGAAGTGATTCGTGTGAAAGGAAAACACAGGAAGTACTAAAAATTAGAATGCAATATCTTTAGTCAATGTTTAACTTTGTGGTCTTAAAGTTTTTTCTACCCATTTATGTTGAGAGAGAAAAAAATCATTTGCATATAATATATAATTAAAACTACTCTTTTATGAAATTATGTGAAGATTTATTATTTTTTATATTCTGTTTATACTATTTGATGTTTCTTTTTTCCAGTAAAATTAAATTTTTTGCAATTTTGCATGTGGTCTTAAAGTTTTTTCCATCACTGTGCCCTACGTGTAATAATTTAAAAAGTGGCAATCTTTTTGCAATTTTGTTAAAGAAAACGTTATATTTCCATGAATATATGTGGTAGCCTCATAAAAATATGTACAAATAATTAGAAGAATTCTCGTAATCATTGGCTACAGCTAAAACGCATTTCAAGCATTACTTTTTACTGGGTGATTCAAAACATTTTCATTTTTCTCTTTAATTTTTTATTGTTCTCTTTTTCCTCTTCGGGAAAAATCTTTTGCTTAAATATAGGAGATGTTCTTTGAAGTATACTTATTCCTCGATAGCCCAACTGTGTAGTTAAACAAAATTGAAAACACAATTATTTATTTCAAAACGAATATATTAAAGAATGAATGAGCTTACCTTTTCTGAAGGTGTTCTCTGGCGTTCCGCATCGCTGTCTTCGAGCTAATGTTAATGTTTTTATCTAACGTATTTTTCTGTAAGAAACTCCAATTAGTATATGAATAATTGAGTACACATAAAGTGGTCGAGACATTTTTGAGATTTTGTTTTAGCTAGTTGTTTTTAATTAAAATAAAAAAGGAAAAGGAAAAGAGCGAGAATTATGTCCTCGCATTTACATAGTTAAACATAAACTAAACTAGAATACAGATACGTAATAATACGTACTAATAATGTAATACTGTAATAGATACGTGTTGGTAAAACAAGCAGATGAGAGTCACGTTACAGAGTTCTAATAATAGATCTTCTCCCCTATTTGGGAGGCAAGAAAGAAAGGGAAGGGTTGCACTGATTCACTTTTGTTTCTTTTATATAGTTCGTTTTCGCAGAACATATTTCAGAATAATAAAAGAGTCTTTCGAGTTTGTAGTTTTCTGTCACTCCTCCTCAAACGAGGAATAGGATCTCAGTTACAAGTTATCGATGTGTCTCAAAAAGGTTGGCTTAGGAGTAGGTTTGGTCATCACGTCTGCAGTTATTAATTTACTCTGCAGATATTGTAGGGCAATAGTTCCATTCTCTTGCAGGTTCTTCGCAGGAATCTAATGTCAATATGCTTCGAGCGAGCAGTGTGTTTGGGTGATTCAATCATTTTAATCATTGACTAGTTATCGTAAAATAATCTTATAGGCAGTTTCTGTGGCAAGTCAAGGTCCTCTAGTACCCTGGTCAACCACAATATTTCTTGTGCAGCATTTGCGGCTGCTATAAACCCTTCTTCTACTGAAGACAGAGCGAAGTTTGCTTTATGGATATCCAGTGAACTGGTGTTTATCCTATGAAAAATAAAATTCCGGTCATTGATTTTTGATCGGATTTATCACCTGCCCAGTTGGCATCGGCGTAACAAGTTAGAATTGGTTTTTCGTTTGGACTTATGACCAAATTTAACTTTTCAGTGGTTTTTAACTAACATATGATCTTTTTCGCATCATCCCAGTCTTGCTGTCTGGGCTTCTCATTTCGTCTGCTTAGAATGTTGACAGCTGCTGCAATGCCAGGTCTAGAGATAGTTGCTATATAGAGAAGATATCCCATGGCTTGTCTGTATTTGGTATTATTATTTAGTAAATTAGATGTGTTGTCTAGATATCCGGCATTCATAGGAATGTCAGTGGGTTTAGCATTTTGCAGATCGAATTTTTCAACAAGTTCTTTTATTTTAATTCTTTGATTTATGAAGTATTCTCCTTGTTTTGATTTTTGTATGTTAATGCCGAGGTAGTAGCTTATTTCTCCGAGATTTTTGAGCTCGTATTTTACGCTAAGTTTTTCGATGGTTTCTTCTATTTGTTTATCAGATCAGATTAGGAGATCATCGACGTAAATAATTATGTGTATTGGATTTGTTTCATCTTTTCTAAACAGGCAGGGATCTGTTGCGCTTTGAGTAAAACCGAGTTCTTTGAGAAATTCACCAATTTTCAAGTGCCAAGATCTGGCGGCCTGTTTCAGGCCATAAACAGCTTTCTCTAATTTCCAAACCTTATTTTCATTTCCAGGTAAAATATAGCCTTCAGGCTGCTTCATATACACGATTTCCTCTAAATCCCGGTGCAGGAAGGCAGTTTTAATGTCGATATGGTGAACCTGTGTATTTCTGTGAGCGGCACTGACCAAAAAAGCTCTAATTGTGCTGTGGGAAACTACTAGAGAAAATGTTTCGTGAAAGTCTTCACCATACTTTTGATTGAACCCTTTAGCCACCAGTCTAGCTTTATACTTAGCTATTTTGCCCGAGAAGTCATATTTGACTTTATAAATCCATTTGGACCCAATAACATTTCTTCCGGGGGGAGGTTCAACTAAGGTGAATGTTTTGTTATCCTTTAAAGACTGCATCTCTTCTTCCATGGCATTTAGCCAATTTTCCCTTTCTTATGGGTTTGTAATATTGATGAAATTGTTAAAATCCTTGGGTTCATTGGCCTCCGTGTTTTCTGTTAAATAGATTAGTCTATTGGGCGGAACGCCTTTATTGTACCTGGTTGATCTTCTTAAGGTGTCATTTGTGTTGTCGTGTTCACTAGTGATATTTTGATCTGGTGAACTTATGTCAATTCTGACAATTTCGCGCCTTATATGCGATTCTGTGTCAGGGTGTTCATTTGTTTTGTTTTCTGAGATTAATTCTATTTCATTATTTTCTCCTGAATTGTTTACTGTGTTTTCAATGAATTTAACTGCTTTTGCTAGTATTACATGATCATTTTTCAGATATATTCTATACGCTTTGGCGCTGTTGTCATAGCCGACAAAAATGCCTTCTTGGGCTCTGTCATCTAATCTATCCCGCTTTCTTTTGTGAATGTATGCATAAGCTTTACAACAAAAAGTTTTTAAGTGACTTAAATTTGGTTTGCTACCGTGCCATAATTCATTCATAAGGAGTTTTTGTTGTGGCCTTTGTAGGTAGTCTGTTTTGCAGGTAATTGGCGGTGTTTACATCTCCCCCCCCCAATTTCTTTTAAATCTAAGTTGGCTTCTGATAAAAGCGTACGTGTCATTTCGATTAGTGCACGGTTCTTTCTTTCCGCAACCCCATTTTGGGCTGGGCAATGTGATACGGTAAGCTGATGGTGAATACCATTTTCTTTAAGATACTCTTCTACGTTTTTGTTTATGTATTCACCGCCATTACCTGACCTTATTATTTCTGGGTTTTTTTTTTCAAATTTGTTTGTGGTGAAGTTAACGTATTCTTTTAATTTCTCGATTACTTCGCTCTTTTTGCTTAGAAAGTAATCATTGTATACCTAGAATAATCATCAACAAAAGTTAAGATATATGATTTACCACATATTGTTGGTACTTGCATAGGACCACAAACATCGCTGTGTACTAATTCTAGTATTTGTTTCCCTCTGTTTTCTGCAGTTTTTGGATATGGGGTGTCAGTTTTGTTTTGATACAAGTTTCGCATGTTGTCTCATTGTTTGCAGTTATTGATTTTTATTCCCTGAACTGATTTTTGTTTAGTTCTTTGATAGAGTTGAAATTTTTATACCCCATGCGTTTGTGCCATAAAGTAATACAGTTAGGATTTTGGCATTCTTCAGTTAGGTATGTGTTATGTTTGTTTATTCGCATGGGCAAGTTTAACTCATATAAGTTATTATTTTTTGTACCCTCTAAAATGGTTTCATTTTTCATCGATATATAACACTTTTGTTAAGTGAGTGTGACTTTATAGCCATTTTGGGTAGCCTTGTGCACAGATATAAGATTTGCCTTTAATTCTGGAACATCTAAGACTTCCCTTAGTGCTAATTGTCTTTTTTGTTTATTTGGATCCATGTATTCAATTTTTATTTCTCCTGAACTGAGTGAAGTGAGGGTGTAACCATTTGCTACACATACTTGTGATTTTTGTGTCTCATCTAAATTAACGAAAAGGTTTATATTGTTGCTTATATGCGATAACGAGCCACTGTCTATTATAAAATTGTTCGTCATTGCATTTTGCAAAAGTCATTTGTTTTGTTTGTGATGTTATTTCTTTTATTTCTTTTGAATGGCTTTGTTGTTGTGTATGTGTGTGTGGCGGTTCATTATTGTGTGTCACTAACTGTGAGGAATTGATTGTTTTGAATTTATTTCTAAATTGTTTGTTTTTCGTGTTATCAGCAGTTTTATTCTTCAGATGCCAGCATTCCGTCTTATGCTGGTTGTTTTTTCTGCAATAAGTGCAGTATTTATTTTCTCTTTTGAAATTACTATTATACTGCTGTTTTTTATTTATTTGAAAAGCTCTAGAAGAGTTTGTGTTACTTTCAGAGGATTCTCTTCGACGATTGTATTCATCTGTTAATTTGCTATATATGTAGTTTGGTGCCAGTTCATTTTCTAGGCGAGTTTCATGGGCAACTATCAAAGTCTCGGAACTTTTCGGAACAGAACACAATAATAATGCAGAAACACGGGCAAATTTAATATAGAAAGATTATATTATATAGAAAGAGGATAAAACTGAATCCACAAGTATTCGGGAAAAAAAAAAAAATCTTTTTGTTGTGAAGATAATTTTCTGGCAAAGCAACATTTTATTTTGTCTAAATATTACTAACTGAAAATATTTAATAACTGCATGTACAGTTATTAAAAAAAAAAAAAAGAGAGAGAGAGAGAGAAAAGTGCTTTAAAGTGCTCATTTACACATTTCAAAATTACTGAAATTGAACTATTTTCATATTTATATGATGTTATGCAGCCATGTAATCTTTACAAAGGTTTACTGTTTATTATTAAACAGATAAAATGTAGAAACACCCAAGGAATGAAACATACAATGTCACCGTTTCAAATTTATAAGCTGTAGGGCTTTATTGAGTACTCTGTATAATTCATTAAAAATGATATATATATTCCCTATTTATGACAAAAGTATTGTTTTGGGGATGAATTTTGGAAACTGAGTTTTTGCTATAATTACACTTTTGAGGGAATTAAAAAATCGAGATTTTTAGCTGCAGGTTTGTGAACCCGTAATCAGCCTAACTCAAAAACACGTATTAGCAAGAAGCTTAAATTCATTTTTCTACATCTGTATCACATGATAATATGTACTACTTGAAAGTTTTCACTAATAATGAGATCGGACAAAAGATCTGTGATGCAGGAAAAATCTAAATAGTTTATATATATAATCGGAATTTATCATTGATAAATTTTACCAATTAAACTACGTTAATATAGGGGAGAGTGGGGTTTAATGGGACTCAGGATGAATGAGACAAAATTTTTATGTTTTACAAGCACCGAAACTTGACAATTTTTCTGGTATATTGCAACACTGAGGTCACTCATCAAGAGTAGTTTCAGAATTGTGCTATTCATAGAAGGGCAGAAAAAATTAAAGTGTCTTTTTCAGCTGCCAAAGTAAGTTTTTACTGATTCAGTTAGGTAGTAGTTAAGAAATTAACTATTTGCTTAAATTTAATATAACTCTTATATGGTGAAAAGGCATAATCTTTTATTGTGTTTATGATATTCAAGAACACTGACAATTGATCATTAAGCCTACTTCCTGTTTTATATGATCATGTGATGGTTGGGATGAATGGGACAGTTTAATTATGGATGAATCGGACATTCCTCACTATGTACTAATTTAAAATTTTACACAAGAATTATATTAAAACGTAAATTATCCATATTGATTATCAGGATTCTTAATTTTGTGGACTTAGAAAAAAAAATTAAATTAATTATTCTGATTTTTGTTTATAATAATTATGATTAAAAAAATTATGAGTTAGAATATTCAGTGCAGATTAAATCAATAATTAAAATAAATAAATAAATAAGTAAATAAATAAATAAATAATAATTTGATTAAAATCACAATTTCAATCAAGCTAATTAAATAAATTCTGGTGATTATTAATGTTAATATAGAATAGAATGTTGATTTTCCCGATTAGTCGGAAACAACAATTTATCTGGATAATTTGTACTCTATTATAATGATTTATCTTTTTCTAGTGTCTT
Source organism: Salticus scenicus (assembly GCA_963930645.1). Taxonomy (NCBI): domain Eukaryota; kingdom Metazoa; phylum Arthropoda; class Arachnida; order Araneae; family Salticidae; genus Salticus; species Salticus scenicus. The sequence goes on from OZ005649.1 coordinate 330,343,334, forward strand.
ATTTATTTTTTTAGATTAGGTCTTATTAGATTAAATTACCAAAGCCTAAAGCACTAGGAATTGCGCGAAAGAAAGAACTTTTGACTGTTGATGTTAATTTGAGTCGATGTATCAGTTTATGTTAATTTCAGTGAATTCATGGTGTGTAATAAAATCACATAAAACAATTTAACTTAAAAAAATTATTTACTTTCCATTTTGTTTTCTTTTCTTTGTTAACTCCAGTCTTGTCCCATTCATCCCCACAGGTGGGGATGAATGGGACAATGCACATGCATGTAAAAAAAAAAAAAAATATTAATTAAAAATGATAATTTTTTATTAAAGTTAGTATGTTTATATGTAACTGATTACTGAAGTGTACTTATGAGAAATGTTGCAAAATTCTGAATTACATATGGCCGTCGTTATCAGTAAAAACATGAAAAATGTCCCATTCATCCCCACTCTCCCCTACACTATATTTTTCCATACTAAAGCTAATAAAATTAAAATATATTTTTTATATTGATACAAGTACATTTCCATATATTTTATGGAAAGAATTCAACTTTCGTTTACAAACAAGCAAAGGAATTGAAATACATTAAGACAATGGGTGGAAATAGCACAAAAAGTACTGCAATTTTTTTTTTTTTTTTTTTTTTTTTTCTTAAATTACTGTGCAAAATTTAAATACACTATATGATGCGTATATGTAGTTTATAAACATTACACAGTGCCACCAAAAATGAGTCGAATACATTCTGTTAATAAAAATATCTTCTAAAAAGCGAAATAAGAGAAAGTAGTGTACGTGTCACATTAAGTTACTTTTAATATATATATATATATAAGGAAGAAATTATTTTCAAAGAATAATTTGTTTTTCCTTAATAAGAGATCTACTGTGAAACATTGGATCTACTCAAAATATAATACTTGTGTAAAATTATTATTTTCAAAATCTTCAAAGTTATGGCGTCAGCAAGGCCTATGCTTAAGTTTTGGCTTCATTTTTAATGGTAGCATACGAACTATCTATAATTGATGCAATAGATCATTTTACTTATTATCACTAAAATATGAGTAATTTAAAGCAATTTTCTTTTCCTCAGTTTAGGACTTATTTAATTAAATGACCTTGATTAAAATCCAAATAATTTAAGTAGCCAAAATATAGTAAAAAGTGCGAGGTCTTTTTTTTTTTTTTTTTTTTTTTTTTTTAATTAAATTTCTGCTTGGGAGGTTTACTAGCAGATCAATAATTAGGAAATTTTGAAAACTGGAAAAAAAAAAAAAAAAAAAAAAAAAAAAAAACGCTATGAAAGAATTTTTTCAGAAGAATGACAGGAAATTAATGTAAAATTGAAGAAAAATAACTTAGTTTTATTAAAAAAAAATAATTTTATACAAATGTTTTTTTTTTTTTTTACCTATGATAAACATTTTTATTACTATTTATATTTAAAAAATATAATAACATTTTAGTAATCGAAATATATTCTATATTAAAAGAAAAAGCTGAACTTATATTTCTTTTCCGAAGATAAACAAGGGACAGTCTCAGATTGGTTGGGTTTTACGTCGCACTAGTGTTACGCAGATGGGCAATTGGTGACGGTCTTGGACACACCCCTATAGCTGGTCCGGAGACATGCCATCGCAATTTTAATCCTCCACGGAAGGGATGGCTCTCCCGCTTCGGTGACCCCAGAGGTATAATTTTTTATAGGAACATGGAGGACATTGTGGTCACGACAGATTTTACGTGCACCAGCCACCATTAGTGTACACGACGGTCTTTGGCCGGCTCGAGTACCGAACCCGCAATCTTCCAATTACGATGCCGGCGCTCTACCGACTGGGCTACCACGACCCGAGAAGTCCCAGAATATAAAATTATCATAAAGATCAAAGTTAAAAATAAAGAAAAAAAACCATTTTTTTTTTGTTGTTGTTGTTAAATATCAGTTAGTAAAAAAATCGTCGCTGCTAACAAAATAACACTGACATGCCATGTAGAGTACAATAGACCTCTGGTTGCATTGGGAGTGTCATAAAGTATGACATCACGTCGAAACACTCCCCATTTTAGAGTAAGTGGTTTTCGCTGAAATTTAAAATTAATTTACAAATGATTGATTTTTTTTTTTTTTTTTTTTTTTTTTTTAAGAATATTTTTCTTAACTGTGGGTCTAGATTTATCAGAAAAAAAAATAATTTGATCATATTCCCCAACTGTGCAAATTCCTCATTGCGTAAGTAAAGATAAAGATATTAGAAAGAAACTTTCGAGCTGTCGGTGCCGAATTTTAGATTTCGTTAATGGACTTTTACTAAAACTGCTCAATTTCTTAAGCACGATTTTTTTTTTCTTTTTCTTTTTTTAATCTAAATCTAATAAACCACGGCACTACTTTAAATTTTCATGTACGATTTTTTACGTTTTTAATCTTTATTTTATTTGCATTTTGTATGGTTGCTCTCAGTTCAGCTATCTATAACATTTTTAATTGGTCTATATATATATATATACAATATATATATATATATACATATATATAAGTGAAAAAAAAAAAAAAAGTGTTGTCCCTAAATTTTAATAAAAGAAAAGTTTTGCATGTTCATGTTTTTTCGATATAAAATATATTTCCTTGTGTGTCAAAACAAATAAATAAATAAAATAAAATAAATATAAGTAAATAAATAAATAAATAATATAAATGAACACGTATAAATATATACATATATTATTAATATTTTAAAATTTAAAACATAGTAAAAGCCGAACAACAGATACAAGATCACTGAAACCACGTAGACCAATAAGAAAAAAATTTCATCAAATTAAAATTACCTTGTAGACTAAGCAAAATAAATAAATTAAATTAAAAAAATAAACTATTAGGACACTATTTTAGACAAATTTGTAGGAGAAGCTCAGAAAGGTAAAAAAAAAATTCTTCAGGGAGACATTTTTCACCCTTGAGCATCGATGTACGATTTCGTTACGCTAGTGGCTATGGTGGCAACTTACTAACTGGTCTCCTATCGTACATTAAATAATCTGGTGTGTCACAAACACGACTTTCTCTTACTCTGAAATTCAATACTATAAATTCAGATTGGAGATTAAGGTGTAAGATAATGTGTACTGTTATGTAAAGCTGTTAACCTATGATAAAACAATTAAAATTAGGCTTCCGAACAACTTTATTTGACAAATTATTATATGTGGGGGTGGGCTAACACCCCCTCTCAACCCCCTCATTATTGTACCTACATTTATATACAATTAAAATCTGTTATTAAATTCAAAAGTTTGTTTAAAAGTATTCAAACAACTTTCACGCGCAGATGAGTATTTAGCTTAAAAAAATAAAATAAAAAAAAAAAATATTTACCATATGGCTATGAAGACTTAATTTCAATTCGTGAGCACCTTTCCTGGACATTGTAAAATATTATAGTACAGCACTTCCACTAACAATAAAAAAGAATGTTATGGCTTAAATACTGGCAGCCCTCAGTGGCGGATTTAAGGGGGGGAGGGGGGGGGGAGGGGGCTGAAGCCCCCCCCCAAAACACTGACATTCATCATTGAATATTGCAATTGTAAATTTTTTATCTGTCTAGAATAACATTTTGAAAAATATCAGCCCCCCCCCCCCCAAAAAAAAAAGTCAAGTTCTGGATCCGCCACTGGCAGCCCTGTATATCTTCTGAAAGTTATGTACATATCGCATGGTGCACATAAATATAATATTTAAATTTAACAGGGAGCAGCCCCCGCTCACCGCTCGAGGAGCGGTGTTGAGTGCTTCTAGGATAATCCACGTGAGCTGCTCCGACATTTATTGAAAAAAAAAAAAAAATTACATCATGCATCACCTGGCTTAGCCAACCAGCGACAGAGGGCGATGAGTATTTACAGATATTTATGTACATAAAGTATTTGGTCGGCATGCCGGGCCCAGCCGGCCCCACGCGACAAATGGCATGCTGACGATAGTTGTTATTGTAGAGTCGAAACCAGTTGATAATTGATGACGCAGATTCTGAGGTTGAGAATGGCAGTTCCTTTAGTAGAAACAGTTCATGCGTATGCATGGATTTAATCAGCATTAATTGCTGAACATCATGGGAAGAATCTGTAAGTAGATAGATTCACGTTGAGGCTCAAGTCGGTCCTTGATTGCTGGTGACGTTAGGATGGTTAGCGGGGTACTAGTGAAGTTTCTGAGTAATCTGCAACTTCAGGACGTTTGGAATCTAGAACTTATATTACATGAGGATATCTTCAGCAGCAACTCGGACGACCACAGAGGAAGATAACAGGGTGAAGAAACTTAAGGTTATTTAATTTTGACTAGAGAATTATTATTATAATTAGTAGAATTTGATATTAATCTGTTAGGTTTGAAATGTTCATTAAGTAGGAGAAGATGCTATTTAGTTTATTTATTAGCGGTTTTCTTGTTAGAATTTCGTCTAGCCAATTAATTGGTCTAGGGGAGGGATTTCTTAAATGATAATTTTCTGTTAGGGGGCAGTGGAAATAATAATGTAGTGGAGTACCCTCCTCTCCACATGGACACATGGGTGAGCGCCGGCAATGAAACTTGTATAGATAGGAAGGGAAGGGCCCATGGCCTGTTAGGAATGCGGTAATAGGGGGAGTTAAAGTCCAAGAGTTAGTGCGGGCCCGTGGAATCAGCGAGAAGGTATGTCTCCCCTTCTCTGAACTATCCCACAGGTCTTGCCATTTGAGATTCATTAAGTTTTGAATTTTACTTTTGACGTAGGAGGGAGGAGCGGGAATTGAAGAACATTTTGTGGGGAAGTTAGTGGCTTCTTTTGCTAGAGAATCAGCTATTTCATTGCCTACGACACCCCTGTGGGCAGAAACGTGTGCCAGGGTGCAAGTTAAGTCGAGATTCATTAGCAGTTTTTTAATGCGCTGAATTTGCGGATGTCGGCTTCGATGTCGAGCTATTGCCTGAAGGCCCGAGAGACTGTCGCTGTAGATATTGACGCTTTGATTAGAGTATGCGACACTGGCCCATTGTATGGCCTCAGCCATCGCGTGGATCTCTGCTTGAAATACCGTATTAAAGTCCTCGAGCCTGCAAGCCCACTGATGGCCTGCGACACCCTGTTCCAGCACGCAAAATGCGGCTGCAACCCCGGTATCTGTCTTGGAACCATCCGTATAGATTGCCACCGGAGCAGAGGGAGAAAAGTTATTTTTAAGACAGTTTTTAACTTTGGAGCAACATCCTTGCCTGGGTGAATATCCCAACTGCAGGTCAAAGTTTGAATGGGGGTTTGTGGGAAGATAATATTAGTTAGGTCAGGGTCTTTTAATTGCAAGATTTGAGTTTTAATGTACGTTTGGGAGACCTGCAGGTGGGCGTGGGGAATCCCAGTGATTACGGTGAGGGCATCAGTGGAAATAGTTTTATATCCTCTTGCAATTTGTAAGAGGAATGGTCGTTGGGCAGAATTGAGGCCTGTTATGGCATCTGTTCTTAGGTGGCCACCCCAAATGGCGGCTCCGTAGGTTATTATTTTTTCTATTATTGTTTTGTACCAGAACTTAAGAAAAGAGGTGGAGATACCCCACCTCTTTCCCACCATTCTTGCTGAATTGTGATATATGCTTTGGGTTTTTTATTTTAGTACTTTAACATATGCCAGCCAGTTGAGGTGCCGATCAAAAGTGATACCTAGTAATCTCATTTGTTCTACGTGGTTGACACTGATGCCGTCAATCCGCATCTTGGGATTTCGGTTTCGTTTTAGGGCTTTAGGGAAGGCTAGTGTTAAGGCATTAGTTTTGGAGGGGGATAACTTAAGGTCGAATTCTTTGAGTAGCTTACTAAAGAGGGACAAAGCTTCCTGGGCCTGGTCCTCCAGGTTTTTCCTGACACGGCCCGAGAGAATCAGGGAGAAATCATCCGCATAGGCATATGTGGTGAAGCCCGCAGAGTTCATGCTCTTGAGAATGCCATCCGCTACTAAATTCCAAAGGATTGGCCCAAGGCACGAGCCCTGAGGGCAGCCTTTTGTTTGAGGGTGTTCCGTGAAGCCATCACCCCAGTTCACTAAAATTTTACGATGGGAGAGATATGAGCAGATGATTCCGGCCAGATTGCCCGGGCAGTCAAGATCTTGTAGTGCGCGAAGAATGTGTGGCCACTCCACATTGTCGAATGCTCCTTTAATGTCTAGCGAGACGATAGTGGTGTAGTTTGATGCATTACAGCTAACGGCGCAGGAACGTTTGATTGCTTGCAAGGCTTGGTCACAAGATCTGCCCTCTCTGAACCCAAATTGGTTAGGATGAAGCAGATTATTAGATTCCAGAAAGAAGTTAAGTCGGGTTACTATGAGTTTCTCTAGCAATTTGCCTAAAGTGGGGAGGAGGCAGATCGGTCTGTAGGAAGAGGGTTCAGAGGGAAGTTTCCCTTGCTTCAAAAAGTACACCACTTCGCCTCTTCTGAGTGTTTCTGGGAAGTGTTGGTGTTTGAGACATAGGTTGGCCCATTGCAGGAGTATTTGAGGCATTGTATTATGAACGTTGCGTAGAATTTTAAAGTCAATATTGTCCGGGCCAGGAGCCTTGTTGATGTTGAAACCGTATAGAGTGGCTTTTACCTCAGACTCCGTGAAGGGAACATCCGAGGGAGCCGAGTATGAAGGTGCTTGTTGGTGAGGGTAAACTGTTTTTGGGAATAAGGTTTTTGTTAGATATTCTAGGTTTTGTCTTTTAGAGGATTGGCCTGGAGGACGTTCCAATTTCAGTTCTGTGGGTGTGAAGAATTTGTTGCTATAAAATTTTTGGGCAGTGCCAAAGGTTTTTGTTTGTGAAGTGCAGAATTTTTTCCATGCGGCGTGTTTGGCTTCATTTATGCGTTTCTTGAATAGGGCCGAGTGTAAGGGTTACATACAAACGGAACGCTTGCAACTTTGATGACGTAAATTCTGCAAGTCTTTTGCAAATACAGTCGGTAGCAAAAGTATCCGACCACTAGCAAAAACTCCTATGTAAAAAAAGTACACTTCATACGGTTTTGTTAAATAAATCCTTGACGAATCCTGTTCTTAGTCAGTCTAAGAACACGATTCGACAAGCATTTATTTAACAAAACAGTGTTAAGTGTGCTTTTTTTACATAGGAATTTTTGCTTGTGCTCTGATACTTTTGCTGCCGACTGTAGTCATACATTTGGAACGCTTGCAAACGGCTGCAAACGACTTTGCAAACGGAAGTGTTTCATTTGTATGTACCCCTAGTTTAATTTTCTGTTTGTGTTGCTGGATTTGTGTAGGTTCGAGGTATTTTGACTGTCTTCTCAGAGCAGTCAGATGATTCCGCATGGAACGTAGCTGGGGAGACCAGAAGGAGTAAGTAAACCGACGTCCCGACTTCTTAAGTCTGAAGGCCGAGGTGGCAGCATTTTGGATGGTAGCTATGAGGTTGTTTGTAAAGGTTTCAAGTTGGGGGATGTTGTTTATTGATTTGATTTCGTTTGTTAGTGGTGTGGAATTTTGAAGTAAGAGGTTATTGAAAATTTTGAAATTTCCGCGTTTCGTGGCGAAGCGTCGAGATTGAGTTATAGTAGGTTTTGTGTTAATGGTGTATGTTATATAATTGTGGTCGGAGTTGTTGAAGATTAATAACACACGGCACAACCTTAAGTACACTTTCGTCAATTTTCAAGTATTGTCGCACTGTAATCTAGTTCTTTTGTGTAGCCCTGTAAACGAAGTGCGTGATTTCTATATCATATTCTACATGAAATATTCTTTTACACATATAAATAATCTGGTGTGTCACTCACACGACTTTCTCTTAACCTGAAATTAAAAACTATAAATACAGATTGTAGATTAAGGCGTAATATAAAGAGTACTGTTGTGTAAACTTATGTTATAACAACTCATATTATGTTTCCGAACAGCTTTATTTGACAAATAATTTTGTGTGAGGGGTGTTACCACCCCCTTCAACCCCCTGTTTCATTATTGTACAGTTATATAAAATTCAAATCTGTTATTAACTTCAAAAGTTCATTTGAAAGTATCCAGAAAACTTCCACACGCAAAATTCTTTGAAACCTATTAATCTTGACCAAACTTTCCTAATAACAAACGTATGAACTTCAAAATACAACATTTGAGTCACCTGAAATTATTTGTTTTTAATTTACTTTAAGAGACACAGACAAAGGCCAAACGTTTAAAATTTGATTTCGGTATTCAGGAAGCCTCAAAACATGTAAATATACAAAAAACAAGCGATGAATATTAAAGCACTAAAAAAGATTGTTGTGGTTTAAATATTGGCAGTCCTGTATATCTTCTGAAGATTATGTACGCACCACATGGTGCACATAAATATAATCCTATATTAGTAACACATGACACAACTTGAAATACATTTTCATCAATTTTCAAGCATTATTGCACAATAATCTACTTCTTTTGTGTATCCCTGTAAACGAACAATAATAGATTTCCATACCATATTCTACATATGTTTTTACACATATAAAAAATATATATTCGTTTCATTTAGTTTAGTGCAGTCTATAGATGTTAAACTCTACTTACCTGAAATTTCTCCCATAGACGTAATGTATTTTAATTCTCTTGGACGTGCCTGTACACGAACCGTGTGCTTCATCTAAACGAAAAGTTTAGTGTAGCATCCCTATATGATACACTTTTAGAATACTAAGTTTGGAGTTTCTTCTATAATTTGTTTTTGAGATATGCTGATAACAGACAGACAGACGCAACCACACACACAGAGAGAGATAGAGAAAGAGAAAGAGAGACCAACCGCTAAAAACATGATTTTTGGATTCAGAGGACCTCAAAACGTGTAAATATAACAGAAATTCAATTTCGAAAATTCTTCCCCCAAAACAATACTTTCTCTACCTTACGGGTAAGAGAAAGTAAAAATTGAAGTTAATTATGAAGAAGAAAGAAGTAGAAAAAACTATTTAGTACGAGAATTCAGAGAATCAAATAATAATAATAATAATAATAATAATAATAATAATAATAAATAAAATAAAATAGACAATAAAAAAGCAAGCATTCCTCACTGGACGAAGCAGCTGCATTTACGTGGAGCACAACAATTAAAAACAATTCAAAGGTTTAGTTGTTCATAGCAGATGAAGACACTCATGTAACTTGGAGTCCTTAAATTGAGTTCGATCTGCCATTAAACACTTATAAAGGTATTTTAGTTGATTGAGAATTATTTTGTTTTACTTTATTTTAATGATTACGCTGTTCGAAATAATAACTTAAATTTTCAACTAATTAAATTTTTTAGTAATACTGCAAGAACATTGGTTTAAAATGTTATCAGACTCAATATATTAACGCAATCTGGTAGTGAATTTTAACACTAGAGCAAGTAATTTTAATAAAGTCATTTAAAAAGAGATTATTTATATATACATATATATATATATATATATATATATATATATTTTCTTGATAATGTTAAATCTAAAGTGGGGTTTTTATTTAATGTCTTTTGAACCAAAAATATCCGGTGTAACTAAAAAATACTTCATTAGCTAGTTTTTGTTCTAATTAATTAGCGTACCAATTTTCGTAATGATCGGTTGTACGATGTAGTTTGTATAGCGAATTAAAACCTGACATATACATATAGTCTTGATTCGAGGTGACCTACTGCAAATTTCTACAATACTAAAATCGCAGTCTGAAAACAATAAACTTGTCGTAGTAAAAATAAAATAAAATAAAAAATATTCTTACAAATTTTTCCTGAGCAAACAATTTAAAATTTATTATGTTTTTAAGTATACATCTACTTTTTGAAAATGCGCTATAAAGACATCGGTTACATGCTTTCAGGCAGTGAAGCACTGAATTTTTATTACATTAAGCCCTTAAATGTCTGATTATTTTTTAAATCAATTTAAAAATGTTTTATTCTTCCTTCGCTGAAATGAATCTCAGGAATAATATTTTTAAAAATCATACTTTATTTTAACTGAGGTTTGCAGCTAAAAAGTAATTTGTTATAAGCCATTAAGAGCTTCAATATTATTCTAATAACACTTTAGAAGGCAAAACTGGGTATGTTGCCGAAAGGCAACACTCGCCATTTAAGGGTTAAGTGGTGGGTTATATCTTATTATTATTATATTTTCTTATATTAGCTTGAAATCTTGCAAACGGTGTGATATGATCAGCTTGTTTTAACCGAGTAATTCAGTGGGGTCGTTCATCAACTTCAAACTTTTTTCTCTGCTTTAAGTCTGTTCGAAAGGAGTAGGCACTTTTACAGGCGAAGATGAATGTAGAGTAATTTTATTCTTATTTTTAAAGCTATAAAATAAATAAACAAAGTTTCAATGGCAATTTTTATCTTTCGATCGAAATGGTAAAACTTTATAAATACTTTCAAAAATAAAATAAATAAAAAAATATTAAAATCTATTCGAATTCTGATAATTTACGCTTCAATAATCTATTTAAATTTCTGTAATCATTTATACCGTACTTAAAAGAACTCAGAACCTCTGATATTTCGAAATTCAACAAAACCGACTTTGAAATTTTAAAATTGAAATCATCTTTATATATCTTAAAATATATTCTGGCAGATTTTCAAAAGCGTATTCTAATAAGAATGAGTGCAACTGCTGTTTAAACACCTCTCTTCTGTTTTACCCTTTAATTCAAATTTTTAAAACGTTTATCTCAATTTGTGCTTTTGGAAATCGTTTGATGTTTTAAGAAATGCTAAGGCTCTGTGTGTTTCCTCCATGGTTAAAAAGAATTTCTCTTTTTGTTTGTCGCACCCGCTTAAAACTGAAATACTCTGTGAACGAGATTACTATTAAAATTATTATTATTAGAATATGTGTCATTTTCTTTGTGTGTGACGATATGTAAGCGCAGTGAACCAACCACTGCCAATCTCTTGTCAACTCAACGCTTTATTTGTATTAAATGTTTTTGTGGTGTCTACGACTAGTAGTATTTCCTTCAACGAGCGCCTATAGAATTATAGCTCACTCATCTATCGCCGACATAGTTAACACATGTATACATATGTAAATTGTTTGAGGGAATTATTCCCACTTGCGCGATTCCCATTTGCCTGACCAGAAATTGCACGACCAGTGCAGGTGATTTCTACCTTTTTGACTTGATAATCTGAGAACGCCCGTAACTCGGTTCCGCGGCAATCACTACCACGCACGTAAAAGAAAAAAAAATCACTGGACACCCCTACCTTGCTGTGCATGAATCCGAGAACGCCCGTAACTCGGTTCCGCGGCAATCCCTACCACGTACGTAAAAACAAACATCACTGGACACCCCTACCTTGCTGTGCATAAATCTGAGAAAGCCCGTAACACGGTTCCGCGGCAATCATTACCACGCACGTAAAAACAAAAAGAAAACATCACTGGACACCCCTACCTTTCTGTGCATGAATCTGAGAACGCCCATAACTCGGTTCCGCGGCAATCACTACCACGTACATAAAAACTAAAAAAAAAACGTCACTGGACACCCCTACCTCGCTGTGCATGAATCTCAAAACGCTGGTAACTCGTTTTCGCAGCAGTCAGTTTCACGCACATATACACGCTTTGCGCACATGAAAACCAAAAAAAAAAAAAAAAAAAAATCACTGGATACTTCTACCTCGCTGTGTATGAATCTGAAAACGCATGTAACTCGTACTATTCTTGTATTTTTACTTTATTCACACAAATGGGAAGAAAAATCGTGTAAATGGGTATTTTTCCCCACTTCGCGCAAGTGGGAAGACACCGTTTGAGGGGCCGAATCCCCTTAAAAAATATTCTCATCTGCAGTTCGTTCTCCGATTCGAGTAGAAAACAGACAAAGATCATTTTACTCCTAGAATAGGATTGTCTTTGTTTGCTTACGGCTCGAATTGGAGAACGATCAGTATCTGTAATCAAGACGAAAAATTACACATATGTTAATTAAAGTGAAATTAATAGTATAATAGTAGTAATAATAATCGAAATGTTAATTGTTATTTGCTTTCGAAGTTATTATCAGTTTTTTTCTGATTATTTTCTAGGACTTTAAATTCTTTCGTGAGCTATTTTAAATGCATCACATCTTATTTGCTTCTCTTTTAAGATAACGTATGAACAGGGAGTTAATGTGATAATTAAGAGAACATCTACACTAAAATTGAGAACTTTATTTGCATGTGCATTGATCCGCGGTACCTGGAAAACAAAACAATGCTTTCATAATCAGAAAGATTGACCGTTTCGAATAACTGCGGTAATTTCGCCGAAAAATTCTTTTATTAAAGTGATGTAAAGAAAAGAACGTCGATTCTAGCGCTCTTCTCATCATCTTACCGTGGTTTCTGATCATGACGTAGTCTGGGATGGGCGTAAAGGATTTTGAAGAGAACTTATTCCAGTAAGTCGCTTATTCTCGCATAAATTAAATTATTTCCTATTTATTATTGTTATACATGCAATAGCTATTATTTTTCATTTATTGACAGTATTCTGTTACCAGAAATTTTAATATGGTTTAAACTGTATTGTAGATAATGTTCCCTTGTTTTAAAAGCATATAAGTGTGTTTTTTCTTTCCGGAAGTCTATGAGTAGGTTCATGTACATTATATGTAAATGTTACATCGCATTTATTGTGTGTTGTACTACTCTAAGAAATTATATGTATGCGTACATGATATATTCAGTGTAAACTTTTTATATACTATAGATTAAGATGTACGTAAACAGTAAATACATAAAACGTATATTTAAAAATATGTATTTTAAATTATGGTGTATGCATTCTAAGTCGTATGTAAGCGTACGTGTTTATTGTTTGTGTTAAAAGGTGTATGTTGTGAGATGTTATATAACTGAGTGTGAAAGAATTGTACAATTTAATAATTGAGATATTGTGAATTAGTTAAATAGTTGATTGGTTTAAAATCCAAACGCATCTGAACATGAGCACTAAGGAATAAATAAATTCTGTAATTTGTAATCCAACAGTTAATTTTAGTTATTTGTTTTACTTTAAATAAATCTGGGTTAGCTTTATTTTATTCTGGAAACAAAAGCTTTTCAACGCTAAATTAACACATCAATAATAACGAATGGATTACTATTGATATATGCGGATGAAACACGCAAAGCATAATAACGGATGAATTATAAATAGTAATGGTGGATAATTACTATTGAAAAATAAAGCAAAATGTAAACGAATTAGTATTGAATTAAGTGGAATTACCATCTGTCTATATATAAATAGCTAAGAGAGTTTTCTTTCTGTTTGTCTCTGTGTTGTGTTGACGCAAGTTGATTGGCTAAGAGAGATTTTCTTCTGTTTGTCTGACGCAAGTTGCCACTAGCTTTTCATGCTTTAATTAATTTTAAAAAAATTTAATTGTCCGATCGATAAGTTAATTAAACCGACGGATTCAGAAAAAATGCCCCTTTCATTTGGTACCTTATTTGTAATGAAATTTTGATTAGATTTTTTAAAATTAATTAAAATGTGAAAATAATAACCTGGTAAAAGCTTTAAAAATGGACATTTACATTTTTAATTATTGCCAAAAAAATTACTTTTTTTTTTTTTTTTTCTCCAGCATAAAATGATATATTTTTTCACGCGAAAAATAAAAAGAAATATTGAATACTCAATTTTAGATTTTTTTTCCCTCTTTTGTTTAAATAGTATGTTTTTGGCACGGATGAAACGCGCTTGGCTATTAAGTATCCGGAAAAAAAATTGAGGAGATTTCAGGGACTACCTACTTCATTATAACAACTTTTTTTGTTGTTGTAATGCTTTTATCTTTAAATCTTATTTGTTAAAATAATTTGTATTTACTGAAAGGGAAGTTTTTGAGCGATCAGGGAAAGCAAAAATCTATTTAAAAAAAATGAAAATTTTCATGATTTATTTTCAAAGTGCGGCGCATCTAAGATATTTTGTGGTCCAATGTGAAAGTTTTTACTGTTTAAGTCGCTAAAAACTCTCAAAATCATCGCAAACTTTTGGGTCTAGCTTTCAAGAACACCAGAAAGCGAAAAAAGGCAACAAGGTCTTTGTTTCTAAAATGTTGGATGGTTTGGGCTAAGATCAGCAACAATGGGAAGACACAACTGTTTTTTTTTTTTTTTTCGAAGAAAACGTGAAAGATAATGGAAACGTTTATCAAAAAGATGTTTTAGAGAAATCTGTACTTCCATGGAAGCAAAATCACACAGCTAAGATCCTTCACCAAGTTTGTGCTCTGGCCCATGGAGTCAAATCAACGTTTGCTTTAATCGATGTCAAAGGGAAAAAGGTATCTGACCAAAAATCTGTGTCACACAAAATCGATAGTATTTTGCACATAAAAAATTAGTTAGGATATATGTACAACTTTAGAAGTCATTTTTTAAATAATTGCAGTTTAAAATTTTTATTCTTTCGAATTTCTTCATTTGTGTTAAAAATCATTGTGATATGTAAAAAGCTCGAAATTTTTTATTATTATTAAATATGTATATATATATATAATATCTGATGTGGCACTTACACGACTTCCTCTTACTCTGAAATTCAATACCATAAAGGCAGATTAGATATTAAGGGATAAAATGAATAATACTTTTAATTTAGAAATTTATTCATCCAGCCTGAAAGCCCATTTCAGAAAATTTTGGAGTGGAAGGCTGATTTTTTATACCAACTATGTGAAAAATACTAGAACCGGGAATCGAACCCGGGCCTTCCGCTTTCCGTGCGGATGCTCAAACCATCAAGCTACCCTTTCAGATTACCAGCTAGGCATTTCTCTCATAAGATTCTTTGGCAAAGTGACCGAGTCTGCAAGTGATACAGCTAGGTTTGCAGACTCGGTCTCACACAAAATCTTATTTTATACATTCATTTTAATAACTAATATCAATTTAATTATTGGCGAGAACATATTTTGGACTTGGAATGCTTTTTCTAAAGCAGAAACAGTCACTTTTTAATTAAATTAAATAATTAAATAATAAAATTTCGTAAAAATACAGAATAAAGATTAAGAATCTCGATTATTCACTTTTAACTAAGAATTACTGTAAATTTACAGAGACTCTGGATAAATATTTATATTAAATTTACAGAAATTTTTAACAGTGTAGAGAAATATGAAAAAAAAAAAAAGTAATTTAAAATCTAAATGCGTCAAAATTTTGCTTATCAGAATTAATAATTCACCTGTTTCACATGTAATACCTTCTTAGCTTTCATATTTTGATATTTTATTCTTTAGCGGTACTCGTGATAAATATATCTTCAATAGTCACTATTAATAAATATAAGAGTATTTTTAAAATTATTTTATTCGTTTTAAAATAATTTATTTCACAGCTGTGTGCATGCCAGATTTTGACAATTTTAATATCTTGTGCAATATATGAAGGCGTACAAAGTGAGTAAAAATTTGGATGCTTATAGAATATTCTCTAATTGTGATCGATCGATCGTTTTTGATTTTTTTTTTTTTTTAATTTTCGAAATTCTGATATTCGTTATTGTTATTTAAATTATTATGTCTGAATAAAACTAGTATGTTGGGGCCACCACGAGACTTTCTTCTATATTTTTCTATACAAATTCACTCAGTAACAATAATTAAAAAAAAAAAAAAAAAAAGTGGGACTTTGACAAAATTTTGGGTAAAATGTGAAAATTATTCTAAGTTTGTCAAAACACGGAAACCGTGGGACTTTGACAACATTGGGGGAAAAATGCAAAAATATGTTAAAGTTTGTCAAGACACGGAAACCGTAGAACTTTGACAAAATTAGGGGGAAAAAGCAAAAATTAGTTTAAGTTTGTCAGAACACGGAAACCGTGGGAGTTTGATAAAATTAAGGGGAGAGAAAAGAAAAAAAAAAGATTTTTTTTTTCTAAGTTTTTTTTCGTAAAAAGTAAAAAAAAAATCGATAACTTTGTTTTAAATTATCACAGATTTATACTTCAACCATTCGTTTTAAAGGTAATGACGAGACCTTTCGAAAGATACCCATCTTTAAAATTTTTGCCCTATATCACCCTGTTAAAAATTTAGAAAAAGCGGGATGGCAACGCAACCTGTAAGACGATTTTTACCAAAAGTTGATAGGCACTAATTTATGTCAAGGTGCAACTACATACCAATTTGTATGAAATTCTGTGCAGTAGTTCCAGAGATACAGTTGCCACAAAATTTTGTCACACACACACAGACAGACAGACAGACATTTTCTAAAAATGGTAAAATCGTGTTCTACAGCTCTCAAAACGTGTAAATCCATCAAAAACCCGAAATCGAAAATTTTTACGAATCCAATACTTTCTTCTATTGAAGATAGAAGAAAGTAATAAATAAATAAAATTGCATTAGAATGAATTTATGTAAGTGTTATTCTAAGTGCAATGCAATCTTGCAGAAATGTATATCATGTTTATGATTTAAAATTGGACATATACAATTTATTAAAAAAAAAAAAAAAAAAAAATCAGATAGTACCGCAGTCTATGAAAAGACTCATGTTAAAACAATCATCCAATTTAAATTTTAATTGAAGACATGGGTTAATTTAATTTTATTTTATTTTAAGGAGCGTCGTATGTTGCAATTACAGTAGTAATTGCTGTAAGAAAGTGAAGATCTCTTTGAAGAAAAATCTTAAATATTACAGAAAAAACATGTGAAAGGGGATTAATGAAATGCAGCTGCTGCTACTCAGGAAATAATACCAAAATTCGTTATCAGAATCCTATTTGAAGGACGAAGTCTATTCAAACTCAAACCGAATTCTTCATGAAGTTTCTACATCATCGCACTTATCTAAAAGATCTCAGTGACAGAAATGTGCAATTATTAATATTTAAATTAGACCTACAAAACAATCACGAACACGTTGATTTAGCACATTATTGAGATAGTATTTAAAATTATCACTGAATTTATTTTATAAAACAAAATAATTACAGATCATACATTGCTGTTAAATTTAAATTGCTAATAATACATCATTTTAGAAATATATATATATATATATATATATATATATATATATATTTTCTAGCTATTTAAACATTAAAAAAAAATTGCATAAGATAATACAAAATAATCTGGTGTGTCACTCACACGACTTTCTCTTACCCTGAAATTTAATACTATAAATACAGGTTGCAGATTAATAGGTAAGATAACGAGTACTGTTATGTAAACCTGTGTTAAACAATTCAAATTAGGCTTCGGAAGAGTTTTATATGATAATTAGTTCTGTGTGAGGGACTCACACAGAACTAATGATCTTAACAGTACTAATGATCTTAACAGAACTAACTGATCACACAGAACTAACTGATCTTAACGAAAAGTTTAGTGTAGCATCCTTATATGATACACATTTAGAATACCAAGTTTGAACTGCCATAATTTGTTTCTGAGATATACTGATAACAGACAGACACACACACAGAGACACACACAGACATACCCACAGACCATTCCCTAAAAACATGATTTTCGTATTCAGGGGACCTCAGAACATGTAAATATAACAAAAACTCGCGTTCGAAAATTTGATCCAAAAACAGTACTTTCTCTACCTTATTGGTAAGAGAAAGTAAAAAGTGTATAAAACATAAGGTAAGTATAAAAGAGTGCAGAGAGAGGGAACGGCTCAGACAAATATTACCTTACCATAAACGACTGGACACTTTCGATTTTAGACGTTTTATCAAATATATCTGGAAAAATACTTGGAGTATTATCCTGACATTTCAGGTGTGTAAAGAGTATCTTAAATCTTATTTATACTAGTTGATCTGCAGATCAGGAGCCTCAACGCCCTATTTGCATCACGCAGCTTATTATATAATACAGTAGAACTAGAACCTCGATCCATCGTTTTCCACGGGGTACGTGAAAAAAATCAATGAAAGCGGGAAAACGTCAAATGCGGGTTAAAGTCAGAACACAAGAAAACAATGTTTATGAATTAATACACCCAATGCATACAGTATACTGCTAATAAAAACTAATTTGTTACTTTTCTAACTGTTAAAGACATAAATGAATGTTGTAGAACATTAAGTAAATTTTTTTTAAAAAAATCAGTAATTAAGGTAGGTGCTCCAGTGATTGACATGCTCCAGTAATTGACACCTTTCCCGTAATAATTAATAAATAGGTAAAAAAATAAAAACAAATGTTTTACTAATCGGAGTTTTGACATTGTATGTCAAACACTGAAGCATAGGGTGCCAAATACTGGTAAAGTAAAAAACTGGCAGTGTCACTTACTGGAACATTGAGTGGGTGTAAAATAAAAATGCATTTTAAAAAAATCATAATTATCAAATGTATGTATTTTAACATTTATGTGGTTCTGAAAGTTTTTCATGCCATGTGTATTGATTTAAGATTTCCAAAAATAGTTTCTGATGACTAAAACATTAAAAACATCAGAAATTGCTCTAAAAGTGTCAACTGCTGAAGCGTGAAGCACTTACCCTATATATTGGTTTTTTCGTTCATTTTATAAATTAAACACAAAAACTTTTTCGAGATTTACAACATTTTTCTGGTTCTTCTGTAACTTCATGTGCTTATATAAAAGTTCATGCATTTTCAAACGCCATAATTCCGTCATCGTTGTGAAAATTATCCTCTGTTTCTTCGCCATTATTTTCATTTTTTAAATCACATGTTTCTTCTCTGCTTTAGGATACCACATGTCGCAACGTCTTGATTAATGCAAATATTATCACTAAATTTTATACCAGACGCATCCACTGCTACACGCAACCACTCTTCATCTGCATTATCATCATCATCATTTTTCTTGCCATTTCTGTTTGGTATTCTTCATCATTTTTTCGCACGTAATCGCATTTCACGAAACAATTTTCTGGATTACTGAAGAGGTTATTTCCTGCCTTGCTAAAATTACAAAATGAGTAGATGTCCGGAGAGATGGCATCACAATTTTGATCCTTCGTGGAAACTGGGAAAAGAGTTGTTTTAAGATGAAAGAAGTAATTCTAGTTGTATGCCAAGTGGAACCGCTTGACCTTCAGGAGAAAAATTTTACGACGATCAATGCAGGAAAACGACTTTTTGAAGCACGATGCATGCGGGTTTCGTTAACATTATTTAAATACAATTTGTGCAGGCACCATAGAAATGAAACGACTAATGCGGGAAAACGATGGATGCGGGAACGATAGATCGGGGTTTCACTGTATATATATATATATGTTGATTCGATTAACTTCCTACATAAACAGAAACGTTTCTGCTGTATCTCTCTTTCTATAATTATCTGTATATATGTATGTATTCCTAATAACTGATAGTTTTGTATTAATTCCCTGTAATTCATAAATACTTGTACCAAATTTCATGCAAAATGATTACATAACATATCGGAATTATTTTTTGTAACCCTGTAAATTAATTACCAGTTCTATGCCCACGCTGTTCTACAGAAAATGATACTTTTAAAATTCTAATAAAATTTCATTATACTTAATAGGGAGTAACCATGTTAAAATGCACTTTTAAGAAATACCGACTGCAGGCCACAATAGTGCGAAATTCTTTTATGTATCCCGGAAAAGGAGCAACAGTAACTATATACACTAAAAAAGAATACACCTATTTAATTAATTATAACTCATTAATATTTCAACCTAATTTGACATCATTTGGATGATTACAGGATGTCATCCGAATTCTTTAGTGTGGTCCCGTAAATAAATCATTTAGTCTATACATATCACTTTTTTTTAGAATAAACATGCTTTTATAGATCTTTATAATGTATGTTAATGCTAATTTCATTTTGTTTAATGCGGAGTAACGATGTTAAAATTCGTTGAAGGAAATTCACCCTATAGGCCGTAATGATAAGAAAAACTTTGGCGAGTCACTGCACACAGTCCATAAACAACATAGACATAAAAATTTATACAGTTATTTTCATATAGAGCCTGAATGTGGGTACCAATTTGTAAGTTAGTCCGAGGATTTTTGTGGTACCGTCATTGTGGTACATACAAATTTTGTCCATAGGACGTAATGATAAGGAAAATTTGGTGTGTCCCTGTACACGAACTACAAATGGAATATACACCCAAAACCATACAGATAATTCTTTGGGCTCATGAACATGTGTACCAAATTGCAAGTAAACAGCGTGATTTTTGCGGCTGCTATCGCGATACATACAAATTCTATCCATATAGGCCGTAATGATAAGAAAAACTTTGTTGTGTCCCTGTACACTAACTACAAATGGAATACACACAAAAAACTATACAGCTAATTCTATGTGGCTCGTGAACATGTGAACCAAATTGCAAGTTAATAGCGTGATTTTTGCGGCCGCTATTGCGCGACAGACAGACACACAGACGGAACCCAAAATCTTTTTGAGTCTCCACAGGGAGGCCTACGCTGACGTTTCGGCAATTAGTCAGACTTTTGTCCCGAAACCTAAAAAAAGTCCAGTAACAAATTAAAGAAAAAAAAATTGTGTGTGTATGTAAACAAAATTTTATGACAACTCTAGCTCAACAATTAATCCACTAAATTTTCTATAAATGCGTACTGAATTGCACAAAACTCAAAAAGTGAGAGGAAGATCATTATATTATGAAAGATTATGCTGATTCAATTAGGATGTATATCAGCCGGCAGGTGGTGCTGCTATGCTGTAATTTTCTCAGAGTACGTGAAGACTATATCTCAGCATCTACAGCATATAAATACACCACACTTGACATGTTGATAGTCATTTTTGAAAAATAATACTGACTAAATCGGGTGTATATCGACCGAGAGGTGAGTACTAAAGGGCCGACAGGCGAGAAGCTGCTATTGCTGATGTTCTGCGTTTTTCCACTGAGCTTTGAGCTACACCTCAGCATCTGTTCATTAAAATTGGAAGAAACTCCATACTCCATTTGTAAAATTTGTATATACAAAAGCTATATTTATTAAAATTTTGTGCATATTAACCGGTATGTGGCGTCATTATATAGAAAGATATAGAAAAAAGTTTTCTAATAGCCATATAATTTTTTTTTTTTTTTTTTTTTTTTTACTTTAGTAGAATTGTCCATGGGTATCTCGGTTTAATTAAACAAATTTCGTACAAATTTCATTAGGCAAAAGAATTTCTGCTCTCCCCCCCCCCCCCCAAAAAAAAAAAAAAAAAAAAAAAAAATCTGTGCAACTAACAACTGATAAATTTCTTTAACAAAATTTTGAAACAATTTGAATCAGTAAAATTGCATCACCAAGAATTTTAAATTATTTTTACAGTATGAAATTCTTACAGATTTACTAGATTATTATTATTTTTTTTTTAAATATAATGCACAAATTTTTAAAAAGTAATGTAGCTAATAATAAAGAAGGTAATGAATAAAATATCGTAGTAATTAAAGTCGACTTTTTAACGTTTCTCGATTGTTTTTCCATTTATTAAACTAGGCGACATTTTGAAGTTAACAAATATTCGGATGATTTAAATAAAAATTTTGAAATCAAGCTGTAATTTATAATTTCTAACAATAACACATATACAAGTATGCTGTGGCAAAATCACAAAACTTAGAACTTTGCTTTCTTATACAATATTATGCAATGTAAATTGTTTGTTAAAATTAAAATTCATCAAAATTATTTTCATGGTGAGTAGAAGATTTTCATCAAGGAGAAGCATAACCCTAATCATAGAAAGAAAGTCACTTTTGTGCTCTACAGACGACATGTCATTTATATATATATATATATATATATATATATATATACAGTAAAACCTCTCTAAGTTGGACACCTGCGGTTCCAGGAAAAAGTGTCCAACTTAGAGAGGTGTCCAACTTATAGGGGTGCTTACATTTTTTGATTTTATTAAACTGTATCTATGCATGCCTTTTAACTTTTAATAATATCTAAATATAACATAATTAAGTATTCATAACTTATATACAAAAAATTATTAATTTGCCAATATAAATCTAAATTTAAACTGGTATATTGTGGCCATAATAACACTTTCTTCTACATTGTTTTTATATATTAGCGCCACCCACCAGTTAATATGATTGAAAATTTAATCAATAAAGATTTTGCATATGCGTTTTGGTGCAATTTTATTCAATAGACGCTGTGGTAATTATATGGAAAATCGGAGAATATTATTAAAAGTAGCACCACTTTGTCTACTGATATACGCCCAAATTAAGATAACATTCATTTTCATAATAGCCTTCTCACTTATGAAGTTTGGTGAATTTATTCGTTCAAAAAAATTAGATTTAATTTTTCCGTGAACGGGGAAAACTGTAGAAAAACAGCGACGCCTGTCGATTGATATGCACCCATATTGAATCAGCATATTTTTTCACTATAGATAGATCTCTCACACATTACGTTTAGTGCAATTATACACTCAAGTAAAACTTGGTAGGAAAAATAAAAGGGACAAATGAAGAGGAACCCTAACAACCGAAATGTATTGTCTAATGCTCATTTTTAAACAGTCTAAGTCAAAACATGCCTGTAGGATCTCTATTGGATATTTTCTGAAGAAAAGGACAAAAACAATCATGCAAATCAATAAAAAGAAAGACTCTTTAATTATGCGCCAAAATTCAGTTATTTGTGAACTTTTTAATTGAAGAAAATAAATATTTTTTTACAAGATGCGACAGAGATGAATATATTGTGACAAGAAACACTGTTTTTTAGGTATTTACAGCTATTTCTACAAGGTATAAGTAAAATTTCTAAAAAAACTGAGAAAACGGAAGTTTTATATCTTTTTCTCCTGTCTCATTGGGTAAAAGTGTCCAACTTAAGACAGTATTTGACTGTCCAACTTCCAAGTTAGAGGGGTGTCCAACTTATAGAGGTTGGACATAATGTTAATCCTATGGATACATTCCGTTCCGAGAAAAAGTGTCCAACTTAGAGGGGTGTCCAACTTAAAGGGGTGTCCAACTTGAGAGGTTTCACTGTATATATATATAATACAGGGCTCGTGAAATACGGTCGCCTGGTTGTCATTGGCGACCAATAGATTTTAACTGATGACTGTGTTTTTATCTTTGATGGAAACTTTTTGTGTGTGTGTGTGTGTCTGTGTGTGAAATATTTTGGATAAAATTGGTGCCAGAATTGTGCTAATTCTACTCGCGCTCCTCTCACCACGTTTCGCAACCAGGTGTTGAATTGATGTCCCATTTTAGGGCTTTACACTGCTCCCGTTTGTGGTATTGAATCGTTTTTCTGGTGTAATGCTGTATCAATGACGATGATCAGTTTAGGGAAAATAATAAAACTGATTTTATACTAGATTTATCATCCAGTCGTAATAAATATTTAGTCTTTATGCATAGAATTTTATTTTCTACATTCAAGTAGATTTCATAATCGGGAAGAAAAAAAAAGAAAAAAAAAAGTTGGGAGGGGGATATATTTTACTGACTACCAGAAATGTTTGCTGCCGACCAGTTTTTTTTTTTTTTCAAATTCCTGGAGCCCTATATAAATATACATGTATATTAAGGGAAAAAATTGCTAACTTTGTTTTAAATTACCTCAGATACATGGTTCATTCATTCTTTTTAAAAATATCAACGAGTTCTTTTGAAAAATATTCATATTGAAAATATGACCCACTGGGGAAAATCACCGCCAGGATGTGTGAGTAATGTTTCCACATATACAATCCTTTTTTTTTTTTTTTTTAAACAAAATTTTGTCCTCACTGCCATATTAAAAATTATGAAAAAATGGGATAACCTATTGGGTGATTTTTACAAGCCACTGTTAGGTAGTAATTTAAGTGACGCTTCAACCTCGTATAAATTTGAAGGAAAGCCGTAGTATAACGTAGTGTAATCGTTATACATGCACCTGTTATATAGACACTAAACTTAGATAGAAGAAAATGATTAAATACTCAATAATAAATTTATTTGGAAATACGTAATCTGCAGAATTTATACAGAATTTAAAACGAGCCTCTCTGGTTTCGCATCTTATCTTCCGGGTTTTGTACATTTAACTAATTTAATTCATTAAAAAAGATTAATGAGAAATTAATACTGGTTGAATTATGTAATTTCTCTTTATTTTCGAAATCTGCTGTGAAAACTTCCACTTGAATTTTTCTTTACTCATAAATATTACACAGGTAGTTAATTTTTCCCATAAATTCGCCAATTAAGCTTTTAACGGTGCATTTCCTTCTGTTTTGTTAAACAATGCATATTCATTTTCCCTTTGTTCCTTGTAAATAACAAAAATATTTATCCCAAGCGTTGAAACAAATGGGAGAAAAAACGTTCATCTTCCCGTTCACTTCTAACCATCCGAAGAGATGAGCTTTGAGGCCGACGAACTCTGGACATTGACCTCCCAGCCGTCATCGTTTTCCGACGAGCTATCTTCCACCAAAACGACCAGGTGAAATTTCGCAGGTAGCAAAGGAAGCGAACATCATATACAAAATAAAACTCGCGCTCGGACTTGTTTGTGTAGCTTTTCTGAGTGCAACCAAATAAAACCTTTTGTTGTTCGAATAGTCAGGTAGATTTGTGAGGGGTGGACCTGGGGATGCAAAGTGAAAGTGGGGGATTCAGGGAAGCCTCTTCCGGGGTTGTTCGAGAGTTCACACACAAATCTGTAGTTCATATAGGTCAATATGCGTAATACATTCCACCTGGTAGCAACGTAGGCGTTCGATGACCTCTCTGCGTGGACATAAATAAAGTAGAGTAGGATTTTGCTTTATGTGCAGAACTTAGTTTTGGCGGGACTCTTTCTCCCATAGTACTGATATGTTGAGAAGGGATGAGAAAGTATAATTTTTACTTTCTATACAGATGTTTTAGAAGCTCGGGTCACTGACATATAAAAGTATGCAACTAGTAATAGCGAAGAAGTTCAAGTCAGTGACTAATGGAAGTATTGTATTCGGTCTGAAAATTCGATATCGGGTTTTCACCTGATTTACACGTTTTAAGGTCCCCTGAGTCCAAAAAAGTGGTTTTTGGCAATTGGTCAGTGTGTATGTATGTGTGTGTGTGTGTGTGTGTGTGTGTGTGTGTGGAGAATCTTCTGGCTATTATAGCTCAGAAACTAATAAAGATAGAGCTACGAAACTTTAGAATTGAAATACGTCTGGTCTATAGATGAAATTTCCAAATTTTGGTGAAAATTGAAAAACCGGAAGTGGGACATCGGAAACCGGAAGTGGGACCGTAAGTCCGTGTCTCAAAAACGGCTCTAACGATTTTCTTCAAACTTGCTATATAAACACTCTATTAGATGTCCTTTCGAATGATATAGTTGGTTGGTTCAGGAAAATTGATAGGCGTCCCTTTTAAATAGCTCAATTTCAGGCCTCGCAAAGGCGTTCCTTTAAAAACGGTTGTACGGATTTTTTTCAAACTCGCCATTTTAACTCACTTTTAAATATGCTTTTGTATGTAATTATTATTTTCCTGTCAATAATTGATTTTAACCGGAAGTGGAACATCGGAAACCGGAAGTGGGACCGTAAGTCCGTATCTCAAAAACGGCTCTAACAATTTTCTTCAAATTTTCTATATAAACACTCTATTAGATGTCCTTTCGAATGATATAGTTGGTTAGTTCAGGAAAATTGATAGGCGTCCTGTATAAATAGCTCAATTTCAGGTCTCCCAAGGGCGTTCCTTTAAAAACAGCTGTACGGATTTTTTTCAAACTCGCCATGTTAACTCACTTTTAAATATCCTTTTGTATGTAATTATTGTTTTCCGGTCAATAATTGATTTTTTTTTTTTTAAGTTGGTATCTCAAAAACGGCTCTAACGATTTTCTCTTTAGTTCACTTTTATGTTTTCTGATCGCATTATCTCTCAAAAATGCATATAATATGTGTAATAGTGGGTAATGGAAGTCGTGTGGTTGTTTCACACCAGACTTTTTTTTAAATTTGTTTTCTGCTTTTTCTCAAAATGAGATTTTTAGCATTTTGCTTTATCCCAAAACATCATAACTTCAAAAGTTATAATTGAAACGTTATGAAACTTTGACAAAGTACTCTAGAGGAGTTGTTTTAGGGATTGAACTACGACAATGAATCTAGCTAAATTAATTTTTGTTTTTTTGTCGATAGAAGTTATGAACTGCCATTTATATTCATGATTTTTTCAGCATGTAAAAATGTCTTCTCTAAAATATTAAATAACATGGTTATAGTTTTGAGAGTGGTTTACTCCCTTAAGGATCTTTCAATAAAATTTACAGGATAAAAATATCTTTATTTAAATTTGACTTACGATGTTTTGTAAAAGTGATTTTTTTTCGCAAATTTTATGCATATTTTGAGCTTAACTATCAAAATATTTTTTAATTTGCATATTTTTTTCAGGTTATTCACTGTTTTTTACTATATTCTATCATATAATGCACATAAATAGGCAATTTTTCAATTATAAAAAAAAAAAAAAAAATCACCTCCGTCGGTAGGCAGCCCCCCCCCCCCCCCCCCCACACACACACACACTTTTTTTTTTTAGCTATATTTGCATTTTATTTGAGCTTATTTATCTAGATTTTAATTTCCCTTAATTTCTGTTTCAGTGTTATTTAAATTTTTTTGCTCGCCCACATTTTATACAGTGTGTATAAAATGTATATACTGTACTACCTCTGATGCCTGTATAGCGAACAATTATCAAACAAACTTACATTTTAACACAATAGTATGAAATAATGATTCAGTTTTCCTTTTAGAAATAAATCGTAATTCAGTTTTGATATTTGTTTCTCATAAAAAGAAATAGAATTCCTAGAATTAAATCGAAATTTCTCTTCCTCTCTTTATCAGAAAACCAAAAACAAAATTTGACAGATGGACAGATTACCGAATTTCCAAAGTCATTGACACTTTCTAAGCATTTTGTAAAACGATATAAGTGAGAAACAAGTGCATTTCCTTTTTTTGCTAGCTACCTGTGAATAATATCCAAAATCTCAAGTGAGGGGTCGGAGGCAAATAATACCACCTGGTAGATTCGTAGGCGTTCGATGACCCCCCGCATCAGCATAAATAAGCTTAGATTTATGTAAGGAGTCCCCGTCTTGGAGAAAGTAATCGTGTGAAAATTCTATTTTTACTCGCAGGAACAGATGCTTGATTTACAAGGGTCACTGACATATAATTAAGTAGTACCTAAAATCTTTAAATGTATTTAGGATGAAATCTTCAGAAAAAAATTAGCAATATTAATAACTCGTAAACTATATAGTTAGTTAACGTTGTGAGTTAATTGGAATTAAAATATTAGGAATAATGAACCTTTATAGATTAAATAATAAATAATAATAATAGTAATATTTTTCTTCAATTTCGATATTATGTTCGAAAATTTAAGTAAATATGCAAATTGGAAAATAATAAAAATAAAAATTGTGTTACTTAATGTTAAACTAATAAAATAATTATTTATAGATGCTTTTTTTCTAACATTTGAAACGTTATTAAAATTACTTATTTTAAATAAGAATTGTTTATAAAATGTCAACTGTTATTATTATCATTAATTTAAGAAATATATAATGTATATATATTTTGTTTTCAATTTCACGTTCTTTTTATAGAATAAAAAGTTGTTCAGTCCTAAGTGCATGGTAAATTATGCATTTAATTTTTCTGTATATTATTAACAATATACATATATATATATATATAAAATATTTGACACGCATTTTAGGTTCACTACTGCGGTCTATACTTAATATATATATTATTTAGATTGTTTCTTACATTGCATTTCAAATTTGGATTATTACTGTTACTTATGATGCCACCTTCCTTTATATGCGCTTAATTTTTTTTATTTTTTTTTTTTGTGTGTGTGTGTGTGTGTGTTTCTCTAAATGAGAAAGTTGGGGCCCCATTCACCCTTTAACATTCACTCAATATTTTCTTTGGAAAATTGCTAAGACTAATTTCAAAAATGGCTGTGGGATGCATAGTCAATCATAAATATGTAAAAAGGAAAAATTGGTATTTTTAATTTTAGAGGTATTTTGGTTCGAAACATTCGTATGTTACCCTGAGCATATCTAGGGCTCCGTTTACAACCTCGCTTAAAATCAACCTGCATTTTAACGATGCTTCTTTTAATCCCCCTTTCTGTTTTGTCCGTTTACAACTATCTATCTCGGAATAAGGGGCTACATCCCATATAGCACAGTTTGAGCACAGTTTGACAGCTGTGACAGCTGACCAGGTGCAAAAAAATATCATTAAGGACTTCCTTTTCTTAAACAGCTTTACCCAATAAAAGCCGAAAAATAATTTGCTATACGTCCCCCGAAACGTTTGCTTCTTACCCCGCATTCTTTAAAGAGGATCGTTTCCTGTATTGGTAAATGTTAGTCGATGCATTTAAGAAATATTATGTTTACTAATATATATCTTTCATTTGCTGAGTGTTACAAAGGAATTAAATTATTCAATATACAATATATATATGTATAAGTATTTTACCGTATGTTATATATTTCAATATGATGTATTTATTAAGTTCGATTAGCTAAGCGCATTTACACTAAATAATGACAAATATTCTCTTTCTTTCTTTTCTTTTTTTCTTCTCAAATGAATAAGACGTACATGACTAATTATTGTGTATTAATAACTGAACTGTAAGTTGATATCGCTTTATAAATTCTTTCAAGATATTTAAACTTCTATAAATCTAAAGTTTTGTTGATTAACTATAACACACGCCTCCCTATATATATATAAACAGATTTACAGAAATTCGTCTAATTTTGCATACAATAATCAACCGATGCCCATGAAGACGTATTAGGTATATTATATGCTTATATTATTTGAATTCTAATTATTTCTTTTTCTTTTTATTTAAATTTTCACTTTTCTAATGAGATATATTTCAGCACTTATATTTCCTTTTGTACAATGTTTCAAAAGGTTTAATATTATAGATATATATAGATACACACGCACACAAAAGAAAAAAAAAAAGAAAGAAAGAAAAGAATTTGCCCGTGCTTTAATGAATGTATTTGTACATTTGCAATTCTTAATAAATTGATTTTTTATTTTGCTTTCGATAATCTTAATATAAATAAAAGTCATTGTTTGTTTGTATGTAAGGGAAAGAGGTTAAAATTATAATCTAATAAAATAATCTATAATCTATTATAATCTATATAAAATTATCTTTTAATAGGTGTTTTGAAATCTCTCAACCTCTTGAAAACAAAACCCGACACGCAGAAAAAAATTTAGTCAACTTGACCTAAACCCGAATCGCAAGAAAAAATAGTATGTTGTGGCCACCACAAGACTTTCTTCTATATTTTACTGTACAAATTCACTAAGTGCGAATAATTTATTAAATCTATTATTTATTAAAATTATTTAACATGATAAATGCAAATCCTTTTCATCTTAAGGAAATCTAACACTAAGTAGCCAAAGGAATACAGTTTTATCGCCTATAAATCTGTATTGATAAGTATAAAGGATTTAAGTCCAAAAATGTCGATTTTGAGTTAAGTACATAGTCAGACCCAGAAAAAAATTCTCTATCGATTGGTATAAAGGATTTAAGTGTATGTCATTTAGTCTTTGAGAAAATCCATTGGTAAAAAAAAGACTCAAGTCAGAAATTTAGCATTAATCTTTGTATAAAACACTTAATTCAATTTTTCCCTTTATTAAATGAAGATTGACAATCACTGAATGGTATAAAGCGTATAAACCAACATAATCCCTTTTTCCTAATCGATTCTTCTTATTTGTTTTTAGCTAGTTTAACTTTATTTTTCGTCTCCTGAAAAATCAAGAATATGGACTTAAATCCTTTATACTTATCAGTACAGAAATAACATCTTAAAAAATGCGTTTTTATAATGATTATCTCATATATCAAGTTTCGTACAGTTACATGCCACAAACGTTGAGATATAGCCATCACTTATTGATGAAATTAGCAGCATAGGAGCGCCACCTATTGACCGATAAGCATCCAAGTTGAGTCAACATAATGTCTCATAGTGGCCTTCTTACATATCAAGTTATGTTTGATGATACGCAATAGAATCCGAGACATAGCCTTCCATTAAATTGTGGAAATCGCTGTGTAGCAGCACCACCTGTTAATCGGTTTACTCCAAAAGTTGAAGGCACTAATTTTTGTTAAGATGCATCTATCTACATACAAATTTATGTGCAATTCTGTGCAGTAGTTTCTGAGATATAGCCATTCCTTAAATTGCGGAAATCGCTGTATAGTACAAAATATGTTGGTCGATAAGCATTCAAATTGAATAAGCATAATATCTTATAATGGTTTTCTCACTTACTAAGTTTTCTTTGACAAAACGCAATAGAACCTGAGATATAGCCTCCCTCGTAATTGCAGAAAACACTGTGTAGCAGCGCCACCTGCTGAGCGGTTCACACCAAAAGTTGACATGCACTAATTTTTGTTAAGGTGCACCTACATACAAGTTTATATGTAATTCTGTACAGTAGTTCCTGAGATATACAAACTTTGTTTAAATTTTATTCATTGGTCCTTGAGATACAACATCCACAAAATTTGTGATACAGACAAACATTTTCTAAAAACAGTCAAATCGTCTTCAGGACATCCCAAAACATGAAAATACATCAAAAAGTTTCACGAATCCAATACTCTTTCTATATATACATACAGAAGAAAGTGATAATAGCTTAAAAAGAAAGAAAGAAATTGTTTTTAAACCTCGATTCTGATAACCGCTAATTTTTTCAGCGTCTTCGTCGCTTATGTCATGTCGGATCTCGGTCACCACTGCCTGCTGAAGCGCCTTACCTGGGCAATCAATATTGAACTTCATTGGATGCTAATTGCTGCTATTATTCCGTTGTTTTCTATGAAACTCGCTCATAATACGGCTTAAGTTCCTCTAGATTTCCGTGAGAGCATCACAAACAGGCGTGGGACATAAGTGTTCTCAATCGGTATTAATTCGAAAATTTAGAAAGCGTAATTTAAAAGTCTATTGTACAATGCCTTGTTAAACATGTTTAGATTAATAGCTACATAAGAATGAAAATTGTTCTTAAATATGTAGTTTTTAGTCTAAATTATACACAAAATCTTGAAAATTCGAACATGGAAAAAAAGAGAAAATCCCAGAATTCTGATATTTCAACATTTATCTAAAAAATTACCCTAAAATAATACTATTAGATAAGATTTATAAATACTGATTTTCAGCAAAATGACGCTTATCTATATAAATAAAGAGTGTGTCTGTCTCCGCTCTGGTGCTAACACTACCGATCACAGAGCTATAAAACTTGTCATATCGGTACCTGGGACCCTGTAGGTGTGCACCTCATCGAGATTTTTTCGAATTTGAACTTTTTTTTTCTTTTTTCAATTTTAAATATTGGCTTTTATGTTTCATCTTTCATGAATTTATTCTTCCATTGTAATCGTCTGCATTTTTAGCAACGGCTATTGCACAATTTATTACTTTCTCTTACCCATAGGGTCGAGAAAGTACTGTTTTAGGGTCAAATTTTCGAACATGAGTTTTTGTTATACTTACAAGTTCTGAGGTCCCCTGAATACAAAAATCATGTTTTTAGCGAATGGTCTGTGTGTCTGTCTGTTATCAGCATATCTCAAGAACAAATAGTAGCAGACATTCCAAACTCGGTATTCCAAATGTGTATCATATAGGGATTTTACACTAAGCTTTTCGTTGAGATGAAGCCAATGGTTCGTGTACAGGAACACTCAAAAGTATTCAAATACATTACGTCTATAGGGGAAATTGCAGGTAAGTACAGTTTAACATCTATAGACTGCACTAAACAAAATGAAACGAATATATATTTTTTGTAATAGAGATAGTCAATTAGGGAAAAAAAAAATGTGTATGTAGGAGCCTCGCCTCCCCCCCCCCTGGGGGAAAGTCCCTCCTCGATGGATATTCATGATGGATTTCATGATGGATATCTTTCAAAAGAGCTCGCCAATTCTTTTAAAACGAATGGTTGAACCATCGATCTGCGATAATTCAAAATAAAGTTATCGATTTTTTTCATTTTTAACATTTTTTTTTTTTTTTTTTTTTTTTTTTTTAAATGTAATATTGAGAATAAATAAATAAATTTAACTTTTTTTGCATATTTAGTGTTATGTTACTTCTCTAATATGGAAATCGTCTGCATTATCATGGAAGATAATTTTTTTAAATAATAATTTTAATAAATTATTTTTACGAATTTGTATAAAAAAATATAGAAGAAAGTCGTGTGGTGGCCACAGCACATTAGTTATTTCTTGTTAGTAGATGTGCTTTACTAATAATATTTTACCATTTCCAAGAAAGCTGTTCGGGAATTGAAATAAATTCCTCATAGAGATATGGTAAATAATATACGTTTTAAGCTAAATATTCATCGCTTGTTTTTTGTATATTTATACATTTTGAGGGTTCCTGATTACCGTAGTCAAGTTTTTCAACGTTTGATCTTCGTCTGTGTCTCTTAGAGTAACTTAAAAGCGAATAATTTTGGGAGATCCAAATGTCGTATTTTGAAGTTAATATAAGTTTGTTGCCGGAAAAGTTTGATCAAGATTGATAAGGTTGCGTGTGAAAATTGTCTGTATAATTTTAAGTAAACTTTTAATTTTATTAACAGAATTAAATTCTATATAAATGTAGGTGCATAGCCCCTCTCACACAGAACTAATTATCATATAAAACTCTTCCGAAGCCTAATTTGAATTGTTTTACATAGGTTTACATAATAGTACTCACTATCTTACCCCTTAATCTCCAACCTGTATTTATAGTATTAAATTTCAGGGTAAGAGAAAGTCGTGTGAGTGACACACCAGATTGTTTTAATTTATTATATATATTGAA
This sequence comes from Salticus scenicus, assembly GCA_963930645.1. NCBI lineage: Eukaryota > Metazoa > Arthropoda > Arachnida > Araneae > Salticidae > Salticus > Salticus scenicus. Next base: position 330,376,370 of record OZ005649.1, read on the forward strand.
AATAAAATGGCAATATAGTAGAAGAAAAAATTTATTATATTAAATTTTAAATTTAAAAACTTATTTATAACAGTTTATGCATAATTTTTATAGTATAAGAACTTTTTATTTTTCACTTTTAAATATTATTCCTTTAAAATATATATATATATATTTTTCTTTCTCTGTCTTTTTTCTTTTTTCATTCATTCTTTTTTTTTTTTTTTTTTTTAATTTATAGTATTTATCGGAAAAAATCGTAGCATATCATAGAAACCATTAAACTGACTTTTTATGAATTTAATTCCTTTTAAAAGAAAGTATACTTTTTATTTCATTTATTATATTGCTCGGAATGATATGATACTATAGTGGAAATAGACGGAACTATAAAATACACGGTTCAAAAACTAAAATATTAAATAGTTGTTGAGATACAGTCACCTTTAAAATCGTAGTTTTTCTTTTCTTTCTTTCTTTTTTTTTTTTTTTTTTTTTTAATAATAGCAGATCTACCTGTCGTCGATAAATATCCAAAATGAAATATCCTGGAAAGATATTTCTGCAGGCAGTGGAAACCCGGACCCGCTGTAGTGCGGGTAGAGAAAAAAAGGCCGTAGACAGCAGGTACCCGAAGCGAGGTTTAGAGCGATTTCAATATATTTTTTTTAATTTTTATTTATGATGGGATGAAAAAAATGAATACCAATCCAACTCTTTTGAAAATTCATTTAAATATAGTGAGCAGCGAAGCGGGCGGAGCCTGAAAGTTTTATATAAAAAGGAGTAATAACGTACATATAAAATAAGAGACTAAAATTTTAATGCCTGTGTTCGCCTTAATTTAACACCTACAGTGCGATTATAGTAGATCTATATTTCATTTCTTAAAAATAAATAAATAAATAGCATTATATATGTTTATGTATTCTCTCTGTCTCTGTCTCTCTTTTAATACTTCCTAACAAGTTTGAAAAGTGTTAATGACTTCGGTTTGTCTCTCTTTGTCCGCGTTCTAACTTTCAAAAATATTCATGAAATTTCTTGAACTGACATATATTAATTTATTTTACTATTGGATATTTCTTATTTAAAATGGTGTGAATACCTCTACTGGTTTGTCTACAGGGACACCTAAAAACATTCCAAAGCATTGTGTTCTATGAGAGGTATTTCTAAAAACCGTATAATAATAATTTTACTTCTCACAAATCTTAATGAAACTGAAATATGTTATTCAAGTTTACCATCGGATGTTCCTTAAAAAAAAAAAAAAAAAAAAAAAATGGAGTACATACCACCGCTGATTTGTATACAAGAATTCCCGAAAGTATTCCAAAGCATTCCGTTCTATGAAAGGCATTTCTATACACCAAATTTTAATAACTTGACTTTTCACATATCGTAGTAAAATTGAAATGCATTATTCATATGTACACAAAAATATTTTCTATAGAGTATAGTATGATCCGTATTAGATTTGTAGGGCCACACAAAAATATTCAGTTACATTATGGGCTATTATTGAAAAGTGACTGGAATTGCATTTCCGATAAACATTAAGCGTGCTTAACCCTTTCTAACAATTCTTAAGTGTGAATATGATTGCAATTTGTATATCTATCTATCTGACTGTCCATCTGTCCGTTCCGATATTCTATAAATATTTTGGAAAATTTTAAATAACGATACTCTGTTCACTATGGAATGTTCCCTATTTAATATGGTGTTAATAGGGCCTATACATAGGTATGTGTACAAAAACATCCCGCTCGCCCCCCCCCCCCCCCTTAAAAAAAATGTATTGCGTTTTAAAACAGATTTTTATAAACCCCATTTAAATAACTTACTACCGTAAAAATCATAAAGAAATCAACATTTAATGCTAGTAATACTAACATAATGCTTTGTATACAATATGGTATGGTTAACCTCGAGATTGTCAGGGCTGCATAAAAATGTTCAGATCTATTAAAGATGGCAGTTAAAATCTGAAGACTTCATTTTCATTCGTGTTAAGGACTTTAAACCTTTTCAACAATATTTAAGAGTGACTATGAATTCAGTCTTAATATGTATGCCTTTTAGTCCTGTCTGTCTTGAAAGGAAACAAACAAACAACAACAACAAAAAAAAGATTACTGCGTATATTTATACGCAGTTAAATACCGTTTCTACATTTTTCATTTATTAGTATTTTACGTTTTATATATCTATTTTGTACAGTATAGTTAAAATTCTTTCCTATTGATTATAATACAAAATTGCTTGGTTTATACGATTCGAATATCGACTATAAATCTTTTTTTTTTCTCTCTTTTCTAGTATTAGCAAACTTTCTTCTTAAGTCCTTATTTCTTATTTCTTCAGATATTAATTATCTTAAATTTTGTGAGAAATTCCATGATTATGTTTATTATTATTATTCTTTTTACGTCGCTCTAAGGAGAAAAAAAGCAAAAACTTTATTCGTAATGCTAAATTTAATACCGATAGAAAATCAGTGATTCAGATATTTGTTTATTAAAGTTATTTTGCAATTAATGCCTATCTTTAATGTTTAATATTTATTAATAATATATTTTTATTCGTGTTCAAGTTAAGCAATCATAATTAGTACTTTTATTTTAAAATTTATTTACTATCTTTAATATAAATAAATAAATAAAATAATTAATTAAAATAAACATAAACATAAACACGAATATTTTGATTTTAAGTCTTTTTAAATATCGTTTTATGTCATTTCCTTGAAAAATGTATATGGTCTCAAACTAGAAATAACTCGTGTCTTTTATCCTTCTCTTATCTGTTGTCCTTTTTCTAAGAACGCACTACGCACCTGAAAATCATGTTTAAGGGGTTTTCTGTAGTTTTAAAAGAAGAAAATAAAGGGACAATTTCTTCTCCGTTAAAAATCCTTTATCTCTTTACAGAGGAGGGCAAAAAAACTATTAATCTTCATCGATCACTTGAGCTTGTGAAATTTGGGAATACACGGAATAAGGATGGAGAGGGTGACAACCGGTTTTCAATGGGGAAAGAAAGAAGTAAGGTCCCTTTAAATGAGATGTCCCTTTAATTCACAAACCAAAACATTCGCATAAATTCTATTGATGTTAGTTGTAGATGTACAAAAAGAAAAAAAAAAAATGCAGTCGGCAGCAAAGGTATCCGAGCACTAGCAAAAATTCCTATGTAAAAAAAGTACACTTGATACAGTTTTGTTAAATAAATCCTTATCGAATCCTGTTCTTAGCCAGTCTAGGAATATGATTCGACAAGGATTTATTTAACAAAACAGTATTAAATGCACACTTTTTATGCAAGAATTTTTCTAGTGCTCGGATACTTTTGCTGCCGACTGTATTTAGTAAAATAATTACCACAATCATGATTTTATCTTTGAAAAACATTGAGATATGTTCTTGTTTAGTGTATTGATATAATATATATATATATATATATATATAGCAATACAATATTATCAGTGCAAAAATTTGAAATTTAAAGATGATTTAATTTCAGTATTAACACAATTATTCGGATCATAAGCGAAGACTCTCAGCAAGGAAATAAAATAAAGAAGAATTTTAGCGTTAAATAGTCCTGCATTTTTCTTTTTCCATTCCGCAAAATTAAATAACAGACAGAAATAATTTGCTTATTTAAAATTGAAAAAGAAATAAAATTCATAAGAAATATTTTTTTAAGATTATCGCAAATATAAAATGAATTGGCAAGAAGCTAGATTACTTTCTATAAATTCTGAAGTTGATAAAAACAATTATTTTTATTATTTTTTCTATTCCCAAGAAGAAAATATTACAATCGAGAAAATTTTTGACTTCTGGTTTTCGATGCATTTACACGTTTTGAAATGTCATGACAACAATTTGACCATTTTTAAAAGTGCATGCCTGTCTGTGTGTCATGCATGGTTTATAAAAATTTTGTGGGCACTGTATCTCGTTTAATAATGGGTGGAATTCCGAAAAACTTTAAATTTTCATATGAATTGGTGCTGATTATATTTACAGTAAATCGCCCAGCAGGCAGTATCATAATCACATATTACAGCCAGACCGTATCTAAAGCATTACTTTTTACAGGATAATCCCAAACATTTTGTTTTTTCTTTAATTTTTTACCACTCCCTTTGTTGCTTTTGCGAAAACTTTTTGCTGAAATATATATGAAATTAGCATATTCTTTACACTCCAAGAGTTTTAGGACAATTCATTAAGAATTTTTCTAGATATTTGACAAAGCGTCTGAAATCGTAAGCGTCCAGTTATTTAAGGAAAAGTAGTGTATAAATTGACGAATGAAAAGCACAAGCGAAAATATTTTATTATTCTATTATATTTGAAGTAATATTTTCTTTTAACTGTAATAAATAGAAAAAAGGATCTTTATTTATGCACTAGAAATACAATTATGCAACTTCTAAATCATCATCTTTAAAAGTACATTGAAAACACCAATTTATTCATCAGGGAGTTGCTCCCGTTTTTTATTCATTATACTTCTTTAGATAATTATATATTTTTTAAAGAACAATAAGTTTTAAAACAAGTAAAACCGTGCTAATAAAATCTTACTTGACAAATAATTGTAATTTATTTATTTATATTTTCTATTGCATTCATTACTTCCCTCTTTTACTGTATTTTTTTCGAATAATAATTAAAGAATACTGTATGTCTTTACTCTCTTAGAAATGTCGGTTATTAAGAAAAAATAAAATATAATTTTTATGTAGCATTTAAATGGATAATCTTAAATTCAAATTAGTCAGTTAAATTATTAGAAAAAAAAAAAATAATAATAATAATGCATTCAAACTTCATTTATTTTTGTTGTTAAGGTTTTTTGTAGAAATAAACAGTGAACTTTAATTCAGCAAAGCTTTTGTCTCTTCCTGAGACCAACGAGCATTACGCATAATTTTGCTAGACATCTTTCAAGTAAACAAAAAAACAAAAAAACATAAAAGCAAATAAGTGAAAGACAGCGAATAGAGGTAAATTAAATCCAATACGGCGCAGCGCACAGTTACATCCGAAAGGAATTGTGGGTAAAAGACGGGTTTTAGAAGGATTAACCCCAGTCCCGACTGGGGTTGTTTCTGACCCTAGTAATCAACCCCTCTTTTGAGGAACCGGTTCAATTGGAGAGAATTTGGGGAATTCAACCCCAGTAAAAGTGAGGTTGTGAACGGGGCCTAGCATACTGAGCATATTACCCTGAACATTGAAATCTAAATAATTCTTATAAATAAATAACTTTGCAAGTGAACACTATAAATTGCAGCAACAAATGAGTACATAAAAACTCACAACAGTTGTTTCAGACCGAAATACTAACACAACTCTTCATCAGGTGAAAAAACCAGGAACGAATGTATCGCATCAAAGTTGCACTCGTGTCTACTAAGAAATTTAAAGTAACTTCTGCATTTGTTTTCCTCTGAAACATAATTTGCTAAATTTTGAAGTAGTTCTGGTATCTGACGAAGAGAGGTTTAAAAATGGATTAAAACAAGGAAAAAGTATTGAAAAATTGTTCCATAAAGAATGTTAAATGTTGACAAATGTTTGGTTTCAGTGCGAAACCAAAAAACCTTAAAGAGTTAAAAAATGTCCTAAGCTATAATCGACAATTTGAAAGACAGAATCTTATTGCAGTAGTTTGGTTTGCATGCATTTTTGTCGTTGTAGTTATCACGTACTGTTGTTGCCATTAAATAAATCACCTGGATCTTTATACGTATATAAATCTTCGAAATGATTCTTTCTCACATATTTTCTTTAAAAGAATATATATATATATATATATATATATATATATATATATATATATATAATCAAATACATTACGTTTTACATCAATAATTGGTAAGAATTTCTTTAAATAATATTTTATATGGAATTACTACTATAAAATGTATGTGTTAATGTGTATTAGTAATTGACATGCTTTTAAATTACTCACGTTTCATGCTAATCAGCAAAATAATCTAAAAATTTTTTATCTTTAATTAAATAAAATCGGGGGAAAAGGTGCAAATTTAGAAAAACTGTTCACTAACAGAAATTTAAAATATCCTAACTAAATACATATAAAAATATGTTTTTTTTTTTTTTTTTTTTTTTTTTTTCTTTTAAGAAACTAGGGCGCTCTGACACTGGTCGCTCCGCTTACCAACCTCTGAGTGAGATCTAGCCTTCCTCCGACTCACTTTACATATTAACATATGCATAGCTCTGCCCGCCTATTCACTGCTTCGCCTTTCACTGAATAGGAATATTAATAATGCATAACATAAGACAAAAACAGAAAAATGTTAGAGAAATCCTCATATTGAATGTCAAATTAAAAAAAAATAATGTTTAATAATTTTTTTTTTTTTTTTTTGAGAATAGAAAGAAATTTGTAATATCTAGACCATTTTGCGTTACAGCTTTTGACCCCTTGACGACTTTTAAGTTTTTGTCACTATTTGGAAATGAATTTTTCGGTATAATTGCTTGTATAAAAAAAAAAAAAAAAAAAAAAAAAGTAATACCTATTTTTTCTAATGCCTATGCTTTTTACTATTGAATCTTTAAGTTAATTTAGGGCAGCATATAATACTCTCTATATATTTCTAATGTACAGCTAGGTAATAATTTTACACATTCGAAAATATCTGAAAAGAAAAAAAAGTTTATTACTATTATTATTATTTTAATTTGGAAAAATCTCTTACAGCTTCAATTTTTAATTCTTTCCTTCCTAACCTGAGAAAAAAAAATATTTCGCCTTCATCTAGAATGAATAATTGGTTATTTTCTAAATCCCTTAACCAGAAATACAGATTTCCGAGCTATGCGCATAAGGCACGCCAATAAACTGAATAGACGAAATGATCGAGAATTTCTAGTCTACACATTTCTAGATGGTGAAACAATATTCTGAATACTCTGAATCTTTTTTATTGCGAGAAATTCTCGCTTGATTTTCTAGAATTGGATAATAAACCAAGATTATAGTTGCAGAAACCCGCCTCTTGTATTCGCATTTATTTGCAGAGACTTTTAAATAACTTTGCCCTAGAGAATATAGGCAAATACTCTAGAATTCTAATAGGTGTTTCTAGAACTTGCTTTCAAAGGGGTGTTGGTGTTGGTGTTAGGGATTAAGGCCGATTGACAACACTGGGGTCCTAGGCCTGAGGGGGAGTGCCTTCCGTGGAGGTCTTTCTAAGGGGTCCTAGCCCGTATTTACGCAAGTTTCGGAGGAAACCACGGAAAACTCCGAACGGCTAGGCCGACGAGCGCGACCGGGGATCGAACCCGGCACCTCACGTCTACCAGCTTTGAGCGCAGAACCGCTCAGCCGCTGGTGGGCCGCTTTCAAAGGGGACTAGAATTTATAAGGATGACATGGAACTATTTTTTGTAGAGCCACAATTTAGATTCAAGATGTCAGTTACAGAATTTATTCGCTATGTATTTCTTAAAATAGCGAAGGATAAAATGTACTCTATTCTCTATAAAAGTTTTAGGTGATGAATTTTTATCTTACCATATTTAGAAATATGAAATGTGTCATAGAAATTTCTAATTCTGTAATGTTGAAAAATTAGCAATTCAAAATTAGAAGATGTCATTTATTAAAAAGTTTGAGTTTGACTCAATTTTTTTTTTTAACCAAAATAATCTGAAGTATTTTAAAATATGTTTTTAAATAAAAAAGATAAATACACTTTAGAGACAAATAGAAAAGCAGTCATTTGTACACACACGATATTATTTCATTATTCAAACACACACACACACACACAAAAAAAAAAAAAAAGAACATATAAAAAAAAAAAAATTATAAACAACATAAGAATTTGTCACTAAGAGAATTATTTTTTTTAAAGTACAAAATAAATAAATAAATAAATAAATAAATAATAATTATTATTATTATTATGATAAGATAAAAAAAACTTTTTATATACCATGTTTTTAAATTTTCTGTTGAATCATAGCTATAGAATTACATTAGCACTTTATCAATGTGTATAAAATTTTTAAAGTGATAATGACATCAATTTTTGTGTGATGCATAATTTAACTTTTTATAATTTTTTAACCTCCACGTTTAATTGAATGTATTTATTTTTATGGCGAAAGAAAATGAACTCGTAACTTTTTTTTTTTTTTTTTTTGGCAACAATTAAATTATAGCTAATACAGGGTAAATCAAAATGAATATAGCGATTACAAACGGCTATAACTATTTAATGGAAAAGAATTTATCGATAAGATTAACACAGAATGTAGACGGAACTCCAAAATTTTGTATACATACGTCATAGATGTTCTTTGTGACTTCCCTTGGTCACACGGATCACGGATAACATCTAGGCGGTAGTCCATTTCACACCATACATTCTGAAGCATTTGTTCAGTCACTAACGCAAGCGCATTACAAATGCGTACTTTGGGACCCTGCGATTTTTATCTATGGGTTTATGTGAAAGACAGGGATTATGTGCTTCCCATGCCCAAAACAATTGAAGAACTCAAAGTACGTATTTGTAATGCGTTTGCGTCAGTGACTGAACAAATGCTTCAGAATGTATGGCGTGAAATGGACTACCGCCTAGATGTTATCCGTGTGACCAAGGGAAGTCACGTAGAATATCTATGACGTATGTATACAAAATTTTGAAATTCCGTCTACATTCTGTGTTAATTTTATCGATAAATTCTTTTTCATTAATTAGTTATAGCCGTTTGTAATCGCTATATTCATTTTGACTTACCCTGTATTTTAATGGATATTATTAAAAGTATTAGGAGGTTATTATTTTCATATCTTAATTAATTAAAAGAAAATTAATCAAAAATTCGAAAATCGAGCTTCGAAGTATTGTGTTGTCATCGGGTTCTGAGCTATTCTGAAAGTTTCAGATGTCTAGCTAGTAAGGAAGATAGTTGAAAATCGATTGCAAAATTTGTACTGGACAAACAAACAAGAATCGAAGTTAATGAAAACATGGTAAAAAGATATCTGCTGACGACAAATTACAATCTAATTCATTTTTTTATTGAAAATATCTAAGATAATATACTTTAGTATTTTTATTTTATTTATTTATTACTTTTCGAACATATAATGTAACCACGTTTCCTAAAACAAGCAGTGAGGAACAGTCCAGAAGCTTGGAGGGGTGCCAAATTGACTGAAAGCTAGGGATTTGGAAACCATCCAGTAATTCGACGCTCTTTTATTGCTTATTTTCTTTGAATCAGATGACTGTATCCCCTATTGTAACACTGGATTCGTTGAGTCAGCGCTTGCGCAGAAGCTTCCATGGTCTCAAGAATTGTGGTCGAAGAATACATATGTAAGGAAAGTATGGCAATCATGTCAAAAATCCGACTTTGAGATTTTGGTGTTTCTATACGTTTTGAGGTCCCCTGAGTTAATTTTTACTATTTTTAGGATGATGTATGTATGTGTGTGTGTGAGTGAGTAAACACGATAACACATAAACGCTTTGTTAGAATGAGCTGCAATTTAGTACGCATATAATAGGTTACCATAGCACAAACCCTATTGATTTTGATGAATCTGGGACTTATAGTTTTTTTACAGGGACACAAAGAAAAATTCTTTATCATTATGGCTTACGAGATAAAAAAATTGAAAATTTATACATATGTTATAAGTCACTGTTGCACGAACGGTATAAATTTTGGTAAATTTAGTTTTTATAGTCTTTTTACAAGGACACAAAGAAAAATTCTGTATTGTTATGGACTATGGGCCGCAATTATTTAAATTGCTTTAGCGTCTAAACACCTTATTCATCTGAGCTGAAATTTTATACACGTGTTATAAGTCATTCTTGCACGAACTGTATAGATTTTGGTGAATCTCTAGCACTTATAGATTTTTACAGGGACACAACGAAAAATTCTTTATCCTTGTGATCTACGGGCTCAAATTATTTGAAGTGCGATAGCGTAAAAATTAAACAATGGAGAAAAATATTCAAACACCCTATTATAATTTTCACTTTTATTTATTTAATGTCTTGTCTTACTTTAATTTTTTTATACAACCGTTAATTACTTAAGGTTCGGAAAGTCGAGTGGAGCCACTCCAATTTTTTTATTTATTTGTAGACGACAAATTTCTTTGTTACCAATAGCAACATTGACTCCTTTTTTTTTTTTTTTTTTTTTTACACCATGAATGACGTTTTATATTGCCTGGTAGTTATGACGTCATAAGACTGAAAGAACAATGGTTTGGAGAAACTTTTTGCATGTTGGAAAATAGAATACCTTTATTGACCCGACGTTTTTAATTACTAATTCCGTCATTAATATGATAGAAATTTCTAACCACCCGAAATGTTTTTCTTGGAGTATTTGGCACACATTGATACCTCTCATGGCGCGAAGAACACTGCCTTTCGCGAGGAAATGCGATCGCAGACAAAAAAAATTTGACGCCAGTGACAACGTTTTTTCTGTAGTTGTTGTATAATTTCGGTCGATTGTATAAATTTGCGACGTTATTTTTACTAAAGTCATATAAATTGAAAAAAAAAAAATTTTTTTTGAAAAGTTACACAACCAAATCATTGACAAATTAAGAATATCGATATGTAAGTTTCAGCAGAATAAATTAATGCCTAAGATGAGCTGTTTCACAAAGTTAAAAAAAAAAAAAAAAAAAAAAGTATCTGATTTTGATAAGGAAAACATATTCAGCTATCATCTTTTTTTTTTTTTTTTTTTTTTTTACCATGAAATTCCTTGAACCTAACCTTATAAAAGCTACATTTTGATGTATAACAAGGTTGTCTGTAAGTTTTCCTTATTACCTTCACGAAAATTTTTCGGAAAAGGAAGATACATCACATAAGCTGCAACATATAATCACCTATCCATGTATTCATAAACGTGCACATTGTAATTCAAATTCAAATATGAATCATTTAGTAATTTTTTTTCTTTTTACTTTACGTGTTAAATTAACTAAAAGTAATGCATATTATTTATTTATTATTATTAACGACTACAAGAAATGGCATTATGTAAATTTTTAATATTTATACATTGTGAAAATTTATAATTTCAACTAATTACACTAGCCATCACAAAATTTTCTTCTATAACATTCTCTATAACAGCACCACTTACTGTTTAACTTGTATATAAAAGTTCATGTATTATGTTCATGTAACATGTATAGCTTCTCCAATAAAAATTTTACATATGGAGCTTCGTGCAATTTTAACAGAGGCTGAGATGTAGCCATGTGCAAAATTATGATAACAGGTTCATCTATAGTCCGATATACACGTAAATTAAATCAGCATTCGTTTTCATAATGGTTATCTCACATATCAAGTTTCGTGCCATTATATGCCATAAAAGTTCCTTTCCATCCATACGGCAAATTGCAGCACAGCAGCGCCACGTCTTGGCCGATATACACCCAAATTTAATCAGTATAATATATCATAATGGATCACTTATATACCAAGTTTTGTGCAATTACATACAATAGAATATGAGATATAGCTTTCCCGTTCTCGGAAAAATATGCAGTATAGCAACGTCACCTATAAACTGATATGCACCCAAATTCAATCAGAATAATGTCTCATAATGACAAGCTGATATATCAAGTTTTGTTCGACTATACGCAATAGAAACTGAGATACAGCCTTCCATTAAAATGCAGAAATCACTGTATAGTAGCGTCACCTGTTGAGCATTTTGCCCCAAAAGTTAATACACACTAATATATATCAAGACGCATCTACATATAAATTTATATGCAATTCTGTGTAGTAATTCTTGAGATATAGCCTTACCTGAAATTGAGGAAATCGCTGTATAGAAGCGCCACCTGCTGAGCTGTTGGCACCAAAAGTGGACAGGTACTAACTTATATCAAGGTGCATCTATATATAAATGTATATGTAATTTTGTGCAATAGTTCCTGAGATACAGTCGCCACAAAAATTTGGCACACACACACACACAGGCAAACAGATATTTTCTAGAAATGGTAAAATCGTGTTCTGGAGCTCTCAAAACACTCCATTCATGAAAAATCGGAAGTCGAAAATTTTTACGAATCCAGTACTTTCTTCTATTGAATATAGAAGAAAGTAAAAACAATGAAGATTAATCCAATAACCATGACAATTCTAGCTATTGATTGAATATTAGAATTACAAACGAAAATAACGACAGTCGAGACAACAGATGTATACATTCACACGTAAAATTTGAATGAAATTAACTGATTAATTATTATTATTATTTTGAAGGTGGGGGGAGGGGAAGAAATACTATGATTTTTCCAGGATAATTTTTATTACGATCCCAAAAAGTTCAGTCAGTTTGAGTGTCCTAATATTTTGTTTAAAACTCCTTTCTTGTATCAAATATGCTGTTGTAGTAAAAGTACATTTATAGTCAAGCTGGAAACAAATGGTGTTCTATTCACTCCATTTAGGTAGACGGTTAAAAACTCGGCAGCCTTACGACCAAATTAGACGAGAAATTGAGGTTCCTGAAGTTTTGAAGTTCTATCTTCAATAGAAACCGAGTTCTGGACTTTTCTAATGCATTCTAGAACAGAATATTTGATTATCTTGATCAAATTGTGACTGCCAAAAGTAATATAAATAGGAGCGTATTAATTTCCAGAGTCAATTGTGTTCAAACTGTTGTTCTAAATGGTCGTCTCATAGAGAATAGCGTCAAGCGATTGATCATTGTTCTTGAACAAGTGACACTATTGCTCTGTGGTGTATTTAACGCTGTTCACTTTGCTTTTTTTGGTACAAGTGTTTTATTGGATCTGTGTTGCAATGAACTATTTCGAGAATATTTATTGAATTAATTGTGCTATTGGACTGTTACGAGATATTCGTTGGACTGACAGGCTTGTTGGACTGTTTCCAGAATTTGCATTAAATAAAGTGCATTCATAGACTAGAACCTGTATGCTTCTTTACAAACCACTTTCTTCCCATAAAAGTGTCGACATCTTCATAACAATATAATTATGGCAAATTAAATGTTGTTAGACCATTTTTACAATAAATGACTAGAATGTGAAAGACGTTTAAAACTATTTCTGGTACAGATTTAATCAGTATCCTGTGGCCATCACAAAACATCTTTCTATTTCATTTTCTTATATTAATTGGTCGGAAAAGCATGTAAAACTCGCCGCCTTTCGGCCAAACGCGCCCAAATTAAATCATCATAGTTTTATATAAAACCCATCTCACATGTGAAGTTTGGTGCACTTGAAGAATAAAAGTCGTATTACGTCTTACCGTAAATGGAGAACTTGCAGCAAACTTACGCCCCCTGTAAGGCGATATGAAGCTTTGACTTATTATTCTTATGGAAACATTTCTATTTATTCCATTAGATTATCAGTGACTAAAAGAAAATTGTATGTCGTTAACATTACAAGATATGTCAAAGTTCGAAATTAAAAATGAAATAGTAATTAAAAAAAAAAATACTTCGAAAAATTAATAGCAGGGTACCTTATTTCTTAATCAATTCTTATTTCAAAAGATGCATTTTTTGCTTTACTCGTGGCGTTATTTCGATATAATATATTATTTTTTTTAAATGGCAGTATTTTGGGTTTAAATATATAAATTTGATCCACTTCCATTCTAAAGATTCTGATAAATGGTTCTTATCTCATTTATATAAAGAATACTATTGCAGTCGTTGTTTTGGGATGAGGAAAATTAAAATTGAATCTGTGAAGTTTTTCGTACAGACTATATGTTCAATATTTGTACGATTGGTGCGAATCTATGCCTTAGAAATTCTGATACAGCTATCAAGCAAATCAGAAAAATCACTTATCTCACATGGGTTTTGTGTAAAACTATGCTGATTTAATTTAGGCACATTTAGGCCAAAAGGTGGCGTTGTTACGTAACCTTTTTCAAGTTTTACATGCTTTTCAGGCCAATTAATATATGAAAATGAAACAGTGCCATCAAACAGGTGACATGCACCAGAATTGAATTTGACTAGTTTCTTATAATCAATTTTGTATAAATAACATGTTATGATTACATTCAACAGATACTACGATATAGTTATCATGGAAATTATGATAAGTGCGGTACAATAGCAGACCTATTGGGCGATATATATAAAAAATCAATCAGCAGTAATTTATGTTTTAATAAGTACAAAGTTTTGTAAATTGTTATACTTCACACACATCCATTGAGAAAAACATGTATATAGAATAAACGTATAGAGAAAATATATTAATTTATGTGATTATGTATACAGAGTGCCCAGTAAAATACGTTAGCAGCATTTTAACTGTTAAACAGCCACAAGTATAATCATAAATGTGTTGTTTAGGTATGGTAACGTGACTATGTGTCAATAGATAAGATTCAGTGCCATTTGGTGAAAATGTGCTAAAGTTACGTTCCTATCTGGAAAATGGTACGAGATAAAAGAAAAAAAAAATTATTTACAAAGTTGTAGAGCAACATCCATTTAGTACGAAAAGACTCCTTGTAGACATGAATGATAAAAACAGAACGCTAAACACCTATTTATTTGCTCGCGATTTCCTACACTGCGACATATCGTTCGAAAGAATCGTAGAGGGGAAAAAAACATTTAGTCATCACAAAATTCTTCATTTTCAATGTTCATATTTCTCTCTGTCAGATGAGATGCAATGCATGAAGACCCTTGTTTAAACTTCACGCTGCATACATTGTAGGGTAGAGGATGATATACGTGCTGCTTAAATTCAAACTATAGTCCAGATGTGTGTTACAACTGATGAAAATTAGTTTGAATATTTTGAATATCGAAAATAAAGGTATCTTGTTATAAATAATTGTCGTTTTCTTTCTAAGATCGTTTCGTCACGTCAGTGTAGAAAATCACGAACAAAAAAATGCAGTTTTAAGCCTTCAGTTTTTAGCATTTATGTCCGCGAAGTGTCTTTTCGTTCTAAATCGATTATGCTCTACAACTTTGTAAATCACCTTATTTTTCTATTTCGTACCGTTTTCGAGTCTACCAGGTGGCGCTGTATACGATCGTACCTAGTACTGCATAGCCAGTTTACTTTATATATAGGCGTCCTTTTTATGTAGCTGCAGCCATTCGGCTGTTAAAAGGTTGAGGACGGACTTTAGCGGGCACCTTGTATTATAAGTGTGTATGTGGAAAAGGAGAAAAAGAGAGAAAAAGGAAACTATTGTGACTACGAACAGTGCCTGATTTAAGGCAGGGCATTCGGGGTATGTGCTCTGGGCCCTCACACTGAGAGGACCTCCAAGAAATTCCACCATACATTTAAAAAAAAAAATAGTTAAAATGAAAAATTTTCAAATTTGTTCCTGGGCCTCCAAATGAGAAAATCGACCCTTGACTACGAATATGTCTATTAAAAGTATTACAGCATTTGTGATATTACAAATTATCGTACATTAACTACTTTAAATATTAACAATTTTTATTCTCTAACATTTAATTATTTAATGTATTAAGAAATATGTATTTTTTTTTTTCATATATCATTAAATTTTCGTCAACATCTCATTCAAGGATATACTGCAAATACCATCATGATAATTTTGCAGCTTCCCTGTTACCGAATTTCCTCTTATGAAAATTTATTTTTATTTATTCTCTTTCAAATTAAGTTAACCTTGACACTTCGTGCCGATCATGCAATGTCGACCCTATAAAACTAAATATTCAAGCACGTACGTTGCAATGGCTATTATTATTAAACTTTATAAAGTGACATGATACAATCGTCACATGAAATTATGAAGTTTTGTTTTATCAAGATATACGTATCTGACACTTTGTAATTATATCTCAGCGCAGAAAGCTCTTTTCGGGAAAATAAATTCTTGATGAAAAACTAGTTATTTTAAACCATCATGAAGCTTTCTTCTGTATTAAATTCACGTAGTGCAAATTATTTATCAAAATTTTTATTTATTGAAATAATTTTCTGTGACGAAGAAAGACGATTTCTATCTTGGAGCATTTAATATCGGATAAATGTCAATTTTATGCTCTACATACGACATCTTAGGAAATGAGTTTTATTATTTTCTTAAAAAGGAAAAACAAAATCGATAATATTGTTTTAAATTATTACAAATATATGGTTCAACCATTCGTTTTAAAGACATTGACGAGTTCTTTTGAAAAATACTCATATTGACTATAATCCTTTTCAGGGGAAGAGTCTAAGCGATGTCTCTACATATACAAATATTTTTCCTGGTTGACTGTTACCATTATGAATAATTCTTTTAATTTCATTATTATTCGTTTAAAACAATTATCATTATGCACATTTATACGAAATTTTGTCCTATACTGCCATATTGAAAATTTAGAAAAAACCGGTTGATAGCGCCAACTGTTGGCATATTCGCAACAAATGTTGATAAGAATTAATTTATATCAAATTGCCGCTACATGTAAATTTGCATTAAATTCTATGCATTAGTTCTTGAGCTAAATTTTTCCATAATAATAATTCAACAAACAGTTTCCCTCACAGACACAGGGAGGCATTTTCTAAAAATGTATTCTATCGTGTTCTGGACCCCTCAAAATGTGTAAATCCATCGAAGACTGGCGGCGGAAAAATTTGTAATATCTTTCATATATTGAATATAGAAGTAATGAAAAGGGATACCGATTTATACTTTTTAGATCTATACATTTTTCTTTATCCAATAAAAGAAAGTATTGAGGGAATTCGAAAAAAAAATCGATTGCCAGTTTTTGATAGATTTACCTGTTTCAGGAGTTCCAGAGCCTAATTTGACTATTTTTAAAAAAATGTCTGCCTCCCTGTCTTTGTGTATCTGTATATCAGTGTGACAAAAATTTTGTGGCAGCTCTATCTCAAGGAATGAAGCACATAACTTCATAGAAATTTTATGTAGTTGCACTTTGACATGAATTAGTGCCTATCAACATTTGGTTCAAATCCTCTAACAAGTCTCTGTCAATCTATTTCATCATATCGAAAACTTACACTCCTGGAGGGGGGGGGGGGAGGAAGGGATCGATGCTTCCACACATACAACAATAATAATAATAATAATAATAATAATCTAATTGACTATTAATAATATAAATATTTTTTTTAATTTCACAGTAATTCATTAAAAATAATTTTCCGTGTGTACATTTATACAAATTTTGTCCTATACTGACATTTAAAATTTTTGAAAAAACGGGATGGCAACGCCACATGTTGAGCCATTTGCACCAAAAGTTATAGGCACAAATTTAAATCAGTATGTAACTATATATACATTTATATGACATTCTGTGCGTTATTTCTTGAGATAAAGCTGCCATAAAATTTTTGTCTTACACACAGACATTTTATAAAAACGGTCACACTGTGTTCTAGATATCTCAAAAAGCGTAAATCCGTTGAAAAATGGAAGTCGAAAATTTTTACGAAACTAATTCGAAAAATGGAAGTCGAAAAATTTTACATTCTTCTATTGAATGTAGAAGAATGTAAATGTAAATAAATAAAATATCATATGATTAAGAAGGAAACGCAGTGAATGCAAAACTCTGGGTGAGTATGGTATGCGGTTTAAATTATGTGAATTTATGAATGAAAATATTGAAGAAAGTTTTGCGATGGATACAACGTACTAGAAAAAATTTGAAAATTAAAGAAAATTAAATGTATAGATAAAACAAGTGATCTTTTATTACTTCCATTACCAGTAGGGTAAATTGTATTCGGTCCAAAAATTCGATATCGAATATTCACCTGATTTACACGTTTTAAGGTCCCCTGAGGCCAGAAAAGTAGTTTTGGGCAAATGGTCAGTGTGTGTATGTATGTGTGTGTGTATTTATGTGTGGAATCTTCTGGCTGTCATATCTCCGAAACTAATAAAGATAGAACTACGAAACTTCAGAATTAATACAGGTCTTGTGTCCAGATGAATTTCTCAAATTTTAGTGAAAATTGGAGAACCGTAAGTCCTTATCTCAAAAACGGCTCTAATGATTTTCTTCAAAGTTGCTACATAAACACTCTATTAGATGTACTTTCGAATGATATATTGGTTAGTTCAGGAAAACTGATAAGCGTCCTGTACAAATAGCTCAATTTCAAGTCTCGCAAGTGCGTTTCTTTAAAAACGGCTGTACGATTATTTTTCAAACTCGCCATATTAACACCCCTTTAAATATTGTATGCAATTATTGTTTTGCTGTCAATAATTTAGTATGCCAAGTTTTGGTAAAAGTTGGTACCTCAAAAACGGCTCTAACGATTTTCTTGAAAATTGTTACATAAATCCATTTTAGATACCCTTTCTGATGTATTATGTGGTTATTACAGAAAAATTAACGGTCATTCTGATTAGGTTGTTCAAGTTTTAGATCTCGGAAATTGGTGTTTAAAAAAATAACTCTATCATCTTTACATATATATATATATATATATATATATATATATATATATATATATTTCCTTATTTTTTGACTCGCTGTGTAAACTCTGCTTTATATGTATGAGTGTCAAGTTTCTCTTACTGAAAAGTTCCAAAAAATGCATGTAATATCTCCAAATAATGCATGTAGTACGTGTAATAGTGGGTAATGGAAGTCGTGTGGTTGTTTCACATCAGATTTTTTTTTAGTTGAATTTTTATTTAAGGATGATTCACTTTCAACATGGTGTCATTATCAAACCAGAAAACTATTTATTAAAAATTAAAACCGGTATTCTATACAAAATTTTCTTCTGTATCATTGTATACAACAGCGTCACCTATCGATCAACATGCCCAAAAATTCAACTTACCAGGGGTCGATCCAGGCAAAAATTGGGTCCTCTTTGCTGCCCCTTCACAAAATTCCCCACCATAAAAGAGGACCCTTCACAAAATTCTAGTCCATAAAAGGGGACCCTTCACAAAATTCAGATTTATGAAATGAGTCCTTCACAAGATTTGTTTTAGAAAAGCGATTTTTTCAAAAATGTTTTCCGTGTTTCTGTATTATTTTTAATTAATTGGTTCAATGAAACTATGTTAATTTGATGTTAAACATTATTTAGCATGGCAGTTAAAATGGAAGGTTTTATATATGATTTTTTTTTTTTTTTTCACAAAAATAAATAAAAAATTCACAAAAATATTTTGTTTTTCACAAAAAGGGGACCCAAAATTTAAAACCTGGATCAACCCCTGCTTACATAATTTATCACGATAAAAATTTAAATGTGCAATTTGATGGAATTTTGACAAAAAAAAAAAAAAAAAAAAAAAAAAAAAACCCTGAGATTTAGCCATCTGAATAATTGTAGAAAGTGAATAAAAGCAGCGCCACCTGTCGTTCAATACACACCCAAATTGTATCAGCATAATTTTCCATAATATCCACCTCACATATTTTGTTTGATGCATTTACATATCATAGAAGCTGAAATATACCCTCACCGTAAGGGGGAAATATTTCAGTAAAGCAACGCCGCCTGTCATTCGATATGCACCCAAAATGAATTAGAATAATTT
Source organism: Salticus scenicus (assembly GCA_963930645.1). Classification (NCBI taxonomy): domain Eukaryota; kingdom Metazoa; phylum Arthropoda; class Arachnida; order Araneae; family Salticidae; genus Salticus; species Salticus scenicus. The sequence goes on from OZ005649.1 coordinate 330,395,970, forward strand.
TTCATAAAATCCATTTCACATGACCCATTACTGTTTGGTGCATTTACGAAATATTGAAGCTTTCATGTCTTAAACTGGTTTAAAATAGAGAATAACAACGCCACCTGCCTGAAATTGAATCAACTTGGCTTTTCATTATGGCCTTCATTCACATCAATTTTTGTGTACTTATTCAATATAGAAACTGAGACACAGTCTTCTCTTAGAGGAGAGAAATTGCAGAATAGCCTGTATGGGAATGTGTTCATCTGGACATCTCAAATGTATAATTCTATCGAAAACTAGAGGTCTAAAATTTTCAAGAATCGAATACTTTCTTCTTATATATACAGAAGAAAGTATAAATATATAAATATATAAATAAAAAACCCTCTGATGTTCTATTTATCTGTGGGAAAAAATATACGTTATTTACACAAATTTTTAAATATTACTTTAAAAAATTCTAGTAACAAAACAAAAAGAAAATGTTTAAAATTTATTTTAAATCACTCCATTAAAAATCAATTTTCTTGCCATTTTTCGAGAATTTTACCTTGAATTGCCACAATAAATGTAAATCTTTTCTTTTTTAAATGTCGTTTATCAATATATATATATATAATAAATCTTTTTCCCCCTTAAGAATGATAGAATACAAGCTGTGTCAAATTTTATCAATGCCACGAGGAAGAATTATCATCAGGGTATAATTATTCACTTATAAGAACAAAACAATGGCTCTGTTGACGAGTTGACACATCAGCCAAGGACTTGGTAATATTGATTCATATTCTAATAAGTGAAACGAGTGCTTTTCAGCTACTACAACAAGCAATATAGCAAGTTGTCTCGAACATATTTCATTGATAATATATTTTATTGTCAGATAATTAAAAATAACAATTCCAGTTGAAGTATGCTGCCATTCGGGCGTTAAACGCAACTCAAACTCTATTCTGTACTCTTATAGCTGTTGTTTTATTGATTAAGAAGCTATTATAGTCATTTGAGAGAAAAGAAAATATTAGGGAAAATTAAGAAACGTGACAGTGGTAATGTTTACTGCTTTCACGTTGTACCTGTACCCTTAATTAGTGTTATTTTTCCCTGATGGAGGGTCGTGCTTAGTTATGAATGAAAATAACGTTGCTCCTTCGGTCCGTATCATGTAGGGAAGACTGGGGCACAGTGGACCATCCCTATTTAAATCCCTGAATATTTAACTCTTTTAGTTTATATTGAGACTCATAGATGACAGCATGGTACTACTTCTATACATCCAAAAAACCACATGGTAAATGCTAAGGTAGCCATTTTATACAATTTTTATGTTTTGAGCTGCTCAAAGTAATTTTTCAAGTTTGAAGTTTTTTTTATTTTATCAGGACTGAACTACTGACTACAAGTATTGGATAGTTGTTAAGAAAAGCTAGGATATTGTTGTTTTTAAATTTATAACAATTATTAGCATATTTGTAGTCTATATATAGTTTTAATATTATTATTTGTTTTGTCTGGACATGGGGCACAGTGGACCACCTCTACATGGGGCACAGTGGACCGCCGTCCAGTGTGCCTAAAAGTCCAAATTATATTTAATACCTTATTTATTTTAGTTAAATTTACACATACAAAAATAATGTGACTCAAAATAATTAATAAAAAAAAATAATAATCTTAATGTTATAATAAAATTAATTTCTGAAAAGGGAAAATAGTTGAATAGTAGTATAATAATTAAGAATATTTAAATTTAATAACTATTTGAATTGTTTAGTATTAAACAAATAAATAAAATGATTATGTGATATAATAAATAGTAACTTATATAAATTTATTGTTGTTGTTTTTAGAAATAACATGTAAATGATAAAAGTAGAATAATTTTAGTTAAACTTATCTCACAAATATAATATAAATATTAATATCTCAAAACAATTAATAAAAATGTTTGAATAGTAATATAATGTTTAATTATATATTTCATAATTTTTATAACTATATAACATTAATAAACAAATTAAAAAAATATATTATTGATTTTAGTGATAGCACGTTCAAGACAAAGGAATTCTGATATAGGATACTTCCTCTAATTTGGTTTCTTATTTATTTTGATTTACTTTAAATTTTGGTAATTTTATTTCATGAAAATGTTCGAATTATGTTATTTAGACTAGAATTGCATAAGAAACTAATTTTAGAAAAAAAAATGAGTAATTTATATTAATTGAACATGAACAACAGAGGTTGGTCCACTTTGTGGGTGCACACATTTTATTTTTTTATTTGTAATGTATTAGAAGTATTGTTATAAAAAAAAATTAGGGCATTTCAAGAAAGGTTTAAAGAATGTTTGCTAATTTTTTCAAGTACCTTGCTTTTTAATTTTTAGTGAAAAAAAATTAAAAGTGTAAAAGTGGTCCACTGTGCCCCGGTCTTCCCCATCATGCAAATATTTTCGAATTATTATCAAAATTAATCAATACTTACTGACAAATAGTTTTCCTACGCTAAAGAGGCATTTCAAATTATTGTGAATAGGCATGTATATCAAGTGAGTATCACACAATTCTTTTCGTGGTTATCATTTTAAACTTATTTCAAAAACATTTAAAACCAGCTGTTTGTATTATTGTTAGACTAAGAAAAAAATTTGGACACGTAGGAGTAGGAGTAGGAGCTACGCTTACCCATTGTGCTGGAGTGAAGGTTACAAACATTCCAAAAGGTCAGGGGTCGTGTGACCAGACAGAACGGAGCCATGGGAAGCTGTCTGAGCGACAGATGCTTTGTGTGAAAAAATTTTATATTTCTATGGAAGCGGTGACATCAATAGTTTCCGATTTCACGCATGGCCTTTTGTTGCTACCGACATTTCTCAGAGTTTCGGGTAGACCAAGATTGGACGAAAATGATGTCACGGGTAGAGTGATATCACGACCAACGAATCAGTGCTTCGTGTGGGGTATTCCCCTCCCCCTCCGAAGGTGTGCTCGGAAGGAAGAGACTCAAAAAAGAGACGGAGAGAGACTTGGTGCTAAAATTGTGTAGCATGTTTTTGAAGTATGCTCGGAGGCGAGCATTTTGTAATAATTCAAATTTATTTGAATTTCAACTATTTTGTTAAGTTTTGAATAAAAATAGCAAAAATCATCCCTGGACTCATGCTTGCGTATTCCGTTCTTCGAGGTGTACTCCCAAATCACCACAGCTTTAATTAAAAATATAAATTGGTGGCAGCGGTGGGATGTTGTTTTTAGAGAAAAAAAAACATCGAACTCTGTTTTCTATGTGTTTGTGGTGAAAAAGTATAAAAGAACGTTTGCTGTGAGCCCGGTGACAACTGGAATCCCTGAGATTTACTGGAGATTATTGATGCCTGTGACAATAGCGTGGAAAGGATTAAAAGGACTTCGCTTCTTCCCTGTGCTGCTGAATTCCCTGGAGATGTCAATCAAGGAGGTTTTTCAGGTATGTTTTCTTTCATTTTCAGATATGCAAAGTGTCAGAGATTGAGTTGTGGGATGATAGTTTTTGTTTATTTATTTATTTTTGTTTTGTAACAATGCATGTAGTTACGAAGCTTTAAGAGTAAGAATTTAGTTTTTATGTGTAAAATTTTAAGCACGGATATCTCGAAGTCAAGTTAATAGTTAAGGCGGTTGAAAAGAGTAATTTCATGACTTAACGGGGCGTTTACTTGAGAGATAAATTTATCGTTAAAGTTCTGTTTATTGTAACGGGGAGCTTGGTAACTTTAAATTGTTGTTTAAAAGTTTCGATAAGATTATAATTCTAAATTCTTTTTAAAAGCAACGTAAGGATTGTGGATACTGTAACTGTTTATATAGGAGTATACTGGAAATTAGTTGATTTGCCTACTGGTAAAAATTCTAGGATTTTTTTTTTCTCTAGTTGTTTATTTTAACTAAATATAGGTACTGTTTATTGTATCTGGGTAAATATTGCAGTTAATGTTTAGAGAAAAGGTGTTTAAAGAATTTCGTAGGTGATAATCAAAGTGTTACTTTTGTCTATATTTTCATGGTATTTGATTTGTTTATTGTTTTTATTATATGTGCATTTTTTTTCAGTAATTAGTGAAATTGTATTTTGTAATTATGGCATTTCTCATTAAGTATACTAAAAATGTATTGTTAGAGTTAGCGGATGAATTTGGTGTTTCGGGGCTAACAGATAAAAGCAAAAAACTAGAAATCAGGGAAGCCATTGAAAAGGCGGCTAATTATGATGAAGGGGTTGCGAAGGCGCTAATAGAAGGGATTTTGGAAGAGAAAGAAAGGGAATTGAAATTACAAAAAGAAAAAGAAGAGCGCGAATGGGAATCACGAAAAGAAAAAGAAGAGCGCGAATGGGCGTTGCAAAGAGAAGAGGCCGAACGAAATTTTGAACTGGAGAAACTCAGAATCCAGAGCACTGCAGAAACTAGTAGCGTAGGGTCCGGGAGTTTAGTTCAAGAGACGGTTTTGAAGAAAATTAAATTAAAAGACATAGCTCCGAAATTTGACCCAAAACAAATGGATATTTCTCTTTTTTTTACGATATTTGAAAGATTAGCACGTAAAGAAAATGTTAGCGAACAGGACTGGATGTCGCAACTTATCCCTTTATTGCCGTGCGACGTCGTACAAATAATTATGAAATTAGACGAGTCAGAGGCTGATAACTTTCAACATGTAAAAAAAGTGTTGATGAATAGATTCAGATTGAGTGCGCGTGCGCGTGCGCTAAGAACGAAATTTGAATCGCACAACAAAAAAAGTGAAGAATTATGGGTTGATTTAGTTCACGATTTGAGAGGGTATCTAGATAACTGGCTTGAGACTTTAGAAATTAAAGATTTAGAGTCATTAAAGGAATTGATGCTTACGGAGCAGTTAAAGAAAAGGGTACCATGCGAAATCAAACAACATTTTGTAGATGTGTGGGAAGAAATCAACAAAGCTTCGGATTTGGCGGAGAAGTGCGACAAGTATGACGCGGTTAGAAAGGAGAATGGGAAAAGAGAATATAAGCCTTTTCAGCGTTTTACGAAGGGTAGAAATTCATTTGGGAAAGACGGTCAGAAATTCGGGTCAGGTAAGCATGATGGTGGGAGTAATCCGAAAGCTGAGTCAGCTAAGGGCGACAAAAAAGACTCAGGAAAATTAAAAGGGGATAAAATCGAATCTAAAGATCGTGATTTTGATAGAAATAGTAAAATTGTGTGCTATTTGTGCTCGGAAAGGGGCCATATTCGACCTAACTGCCCACAAAACCCTAATCGCAGAACAAATCCGATCAATAACTTAAGTGCGGGCGAAATTTTAGGTGTTGGTTTTGAGCCTTATATAGGTAAATTAGAAATAAATGGACAAGAGCGCGAATTCTTGAGAGATAGTGGCTCAAACATTGACGTGTGCGAAAGGAATATGACTTCTGTTGAGGATTTACTGCCGGAGCAGGTATGGATTAAGCAACCGTTTGACGAAACGTGTAGGTGTTTACCTTTGGCGAAAATCGTTTTAAAAGGGGAATTCGGAGAGGTCATTACAAAAGCGGCTGTAAAACCGGCTAATTTGAGTCAGGGAATATATCTTCTAGGCAATAAAACCGCAGAGTTAATTGAGTCCAATAAAAAAATTGTTTATCCAATTAATGCGATAACGCGAAGTCAGAAACGTGAGCAAGAAAGGATTAAGAGTGCGCAGTCCGAAATAAATAATGAAAAGCCAACTCAGAAAAAATTCAGAATTTTGAGGAGGAACCGGGTTTGATAAGCGAGTCGTTAGAGGAGATTAGTGCAGAAAATAAAGTTGTTCTTCCTGTGTTAAAAGAAACAGACAGGTGTCCATTAATCGGGGTTTCAGCTGAAGAGTTTCAAAAAGAGCAAACTGCGTGTGACACGTTGAAAAATTGTTGGGAAAAAGCTAGGAATGAAGCGGGAAAGGAATTTAAGATAAAAAATGAGCGGTTAATTCGAATATCGGATTCTAAGCGTAACCAAAACAGGATGCAGTTGTGCGTGTCAAAGAAATTTAGGGCAGCGATTCTAAACCTGTGTCATGATTCTGTGTCAGGGCATTTAGGCTCGTGTAAAACTAAGCAGAGGGTGTTGACTAATTTCTTTTGGCCAAATTGCTATCAGGAAATCGAAGAGTATGTCAAAACTTGTGAAATTTGTCAAAAAGTAGGACGAAAAGGGGATAAGAAGAAAGCTCCGTTGAGATTAGTACCGATTATTTCTGAACCGTTCAGACGTCTGTCGATAGACGCTATAGTTCCGCTTGTAACGAGTAACAAAAATAATCGTTTTGCGATAACGGCTGTCTGCGTCGCTTCAAAATTCCCGGATGCTATTCCTGTGGAAAACCTAACTTCGAGGTCAGTGATCAATGCATTGATGCAAATTTTCGCGAAGACCGGATTTCCTAGAGAGTTAGTCTGCGATCAAGGTGCTTATTTCACGAGTGACTTATCGACAGCGTTTTTTGAGAAGTATGATATCAAAATCAATCATTCTTCTGTCTGTCATCCACAATCTAATCAGGTGGAAAGAATGCATTCCACTCTAAAGAGGATTCTCAAAGCATTATGTCTCGAAACGAAAAGCGATTGGGAAGAAAATCTGCCTATGGCTCTTTTCGCGTTGAGGACGGTGCCGCATGAGAGCACGGGATTTTCTCCTTCAGAGCTTATTTTTGGGAAGAATTTGAGGATGCCTCATACCATTGTTTACGAAAATTGGATGCAGGAAGAGGAAATTAATCAAAATGTAGTAGAGTATATTTTGGATTTAAATGAGCGCTTAAAAAGATGTCAAGATTTGGCAGGGGAGCGCATGACAGAATGTCAACAAAAAAGAAAATTATGGTACGACCAAAATGCAGTGTCCCGAAAATTTAAGGTGGGAGACTCGGTGTTGGTTTTGGCTACTGCAAAACCACATAAAATGGCAGTACAGTGGCTTGGTCCAGGTGTAGTTACGGGGGTAATATCCGATACGAACTATACGGTAGATCTTCCGGGAAGGAGATGTAAGGACACGATTTTCCACGTGAATTTAATGAAACCTTATCATAAACGCCCAGAGCATGTCAACTTAATTTTGGAAGAGGGTGGCGAGGAAATTGAGGAGGATGCATTTATCCCGTATCCGATTTCGGACCCTAATCATTTCGACTTGACAGATTTAATTAAGGGGAGTAATTTGGGTAATAAGGTTTCGGAAGGGAATTTGGCAACTTTACAAAACGTCCTAGTAAAGCATAAAACGGTGTTTTCTAACGACCCTGGTACGACCCATAAGGTAGAGATGGATATCATTTTGACAGATGATAAGCCGATTCGTGCAAAACCCTATCGCATGTCTCCGCGGCAGTTAGAAATTATGCGGAAGGAGATTTCCATGCTGTTAGAGTTAGGGGTGATTGAGGTGGGTCAGTCAGATTACGCATCGCCTATGATTCTTGTAGAGAGTCCGGGGAAAGACCCTAGGCCGTGTGTCGATTATAGGGCCCTCAATGCCAAAACCCAAGTGCAATTTTTCCCGTTCCCGAATATTGAGGAGGTAGTTGAGGAAGTGAGCACTGCAAAATATATCTCAGTAATGGATCTGACGAAGGGGTATTTCCAAATCCCGTTAACGAAACGTGCGCAAAGGTATGCGGCGTTTGTAACCCCTTTCGGTGAGTTTATTCCAAAAAAAATGATGTTTGGCTTACAAGGGAAGTATGAATCAGTAAAATTGCTATTGAAACAAAACCAACCTTAAATTAAAGAGCATGGTCGAAAACATTGGGTACCGTACAAATTTGCTGCAACAACTCCCATGGGGGTGAGATATGCCCTCTATTAGTTTTACTTATTTCTATAAAAGCCAACAAAACACGCAGAATAGTGTGAACAGATGGTGCAGTGGTAGCGTGCTTGATTTCGTATACGTAGGTCGTGGGATCGAGTCCCCGCAAGGGCGTTTTGTATTTTATTTTTTAATTTCTTTTTTCTTTACGTTTTTAATTAAATTAAATTATCAATTTAAGAGAAAATATGTATTACATTAAGAAGATTTTTTTTTTTTTTTTTTGAGCATTCCAATTAATAAAGTATTGCGAATGAATTTAAGAAATGCATTTTTTTTTTTTTTTTTTTTTTTTTTTTTTATAAAAAAGAAAACCATGTTTAAAGCTACGAATATAGTTTCTAATTTATAACAATTATGATTAAAAGTAGAAAAATCATGGAACCATAAGTATTTTTCACAATTAGAACAATAAATATAAAAAGATTGATCACAATTATTTGAATTTCAATTTTGTTCACCGTCAATTATTGTTCATCACGAACATTTTGTCAAATATTTGGCTTTTCGTTGAGATTACTTGATCTGTAAAATTCATATTTATCCAGATTTTGAATTTTTTTAGATGTAAATTAATTATTAATTAGTAAAATCATTTTGAAAAAATTTGTCATTGTTTTCAATATTATTGTCAGTTCTTCCGACACCACGAAACTTGACAGTTCCTTAATGAAATATTTGAAATAAAAGTTAAATGTGACGTCGAATAGTTAAGCAACAGCTGTTCATCATTCAGGATTTTTCATGCAAAAAATAACATTAATAAATAATACAATTGAGAGCAGACGATTAACTCTTGCTATTAATGTCCTCGTTAAAAAATAGTAATTAATAATTTATATAAAACAATCATTAACAAAATTTTATCTGAATGTAATCATTAACAAAATCTTACCTAAATATAATATAAAAGTATTTCCCGTTAAATTATTAATTTCATTAAATTTAATAAATAAATAAATAAATTGGTTAAAAATAAAAAAATAAAATATTAAATTGTCCGCGCTGGGAAAAAAAAAAAAAAAAGTTTAAATATTTTTTCTTACAATAATGATTTAATTAAAAATGTCAAAAATAAATATTTCAGTTGAAATAAAAATATAAAATGCAAAACACCCTGCGTGGACTCGATCCCACGACCTACGTATCCGAAGTCCAGCACGCTAGCACTGCACCATCTATTCACACTATTCTGCGTGTTTTGTTGTCTTTTATAGAAATAAGTAAAACTAACAGAGGGCATATCTGACCCCCATGGGAGTTGTTGCAGCAAATTTGTACGGTACACAATGTTTTCGACCATGCTCTTTAATTTAAGCGTGGTTTGGTTTCAATAGCAATTTTACTGATTCATACTTCCCTTGTTAGTGAATGCTCCATTTTATTTTTGTAAATTAATTAGTGAGGTGCTAGGGGATTTAGTGAGTTTTGTGAGACCATATGTGGATGATCTGGCTGTGTTTTCATCCAGTTGGGAGCTCCATATCCGGCATCTGGACATTGTGTTACAACGTTTGGAGGAGGCAAATCTAAAAGTGAAACCGGCAAAGTGTTTATTCGCCCAGGACCATGTAAAATTTTTAGGGCACGAAGTGGGGTCAGGGAAGAGGTCGCCGAGTGACGCGAAAATCCAAACTATCCAAGAATTTCTCATTCCAAAGACAAAGACGCATGTAAGGTCATTTTTAGGTCTGACCGGATTTTACCATAAATATATAAAGGATTATGCGACAAAAGCTGCGCCTTTGACGGATTTGTTAAAAGGGAAAAATAAGAGGGAAAAAATTGAGTGGAGTCAGGAATGTGATCAGGCAATTAAGGTACTAAAATTAGATCTAACTAAGGGACCGGTACTCTATGCTGCGGACTTTTCAAAAGACTTCATTGTCCAGACTGATGCAAGTCTTGTAGGGGCGGGTGTGCTCCTAGCTCAAAATTTCGGGAATAACGAGGAACACCCAATTGTTTATTTGAGCAAGAAATTCTCCAAGGCGGAGCGTAATTATAGTACCATTGAACGCGAATTAGCGGCAGTCATTTTTGGGGTGAAAAAACTAAATCATTATTTAGATGAACAAAAATTCGTTCTTCAAACCGATCATAACCCTTTAGTTTATCTTAAAAAAATGATGGGCACAAACTCACGTTTGACGAGATGGGCCTTATGTTTACAACAATACAACTTCACAGTCGATCATAAGAGCGGAAAAAAGCATTTGAATGCAGATGCGTTAAGTCGCATGCACGAAGAATTAAAAAAAAAAAAAAAAAAAAAAAACCTTGGTTTTAGGTAGTGTTTTTGGACTGTTTGTAAATATTTTTTTTTTTTTTTTTCTCTTTTATTTGTATTCCAAAAAAAAAAAAAAAAAAAAAAAAAAAAGTTTGAATGTATTGATTATGAATTATTTTTCTTTCTTTTTCATGAAATTTTATTGTGTAATTGTGAAATTTCAGTGTTTGACTTTTAAAATTTTGTTAGGGGTAGAACCTTTGATTGTCATCACGAAATTGCATGTGAATGTTTAATTGTTTTTTTTATATAATGTGAAATGAGACCTTGGGATCTAGTAATTATGCAAGGTGTAAGACTAGAAAATTTATTTTTAAGATTATTTTTAGTTCTATAAAAGTTCAGGGGGTTGTTTCGAAAATTTTTTTTGGGGGGGCTAGCTCAACTCTCTGATGTTGCATGTTTGATAATGGGAGGAGGCACCTGAGTCTTCTGGAGCCCATTTTACATCCTGAAGGCCGTAAAATGGTCTTTTAGGAGGGAGGAAGCTGTGCTGGAGTGAAGGTTACAAACATTCCAAAAGGTCAGGGGTCGTGTGACCAGACAGAACGGAGCCATGGGAAGCTGTCTGAGCGACAGATGCTTTGTGTGAAAAAATTTTATATTTCTATGGAAGCGGTGACATCAATAGTTTCCGATTTCACACATGGCCTTTTGTTGCTACCGACATTTCTCAGAGTTTCGGGTAGACCAAGATTGGACGAAAATGAGTCACGGGTAGAGTGATATCACGACCAACGAATCAGTGCTTCGTGTGGGGTATTCCCCTCCCCCTCCGAAGGTGTGCTCGGAAGGAAGAGACTCAAAAAAGAGACGGAGAGAGACTTGGTGCTAAAATTGTGTAGCATGTTTTTGAAGTATGCTCGGAGGCGAGCATTTTGTAATAATTCTTAATTTATTTGAATTTCAACTATTTTGTTAAGTTTTGAATAAAAATAGCAAAAATCATCCCTGGACTCATGCTTGCGTATTCCGTTCTTCGAGGTGTACTCCCAAATCACCACACCATGTGGAGACTCCCTCCCTGAGAGGAGCAAATTTTCAACATGAGTATCTTTCAAAAAATAACTCGTCAGTACCATTAAAACGAATATTTAAACCATTGATTTATGATAATTTAAAGCAAAGTTGTCGATTTTTTTTTTTAAATCCCCCCCCCCAAAAAAAAAAAAAAAACGCATTTTTCAAAATGTTATTAGAGCATAAAATTGAATTTCTTTCGAGATTTAGAAATACACTTCTATGAGAAAAAAATCGTTTGTATTCATCATGAAAAATTATTTTGACAAATCATTTGTACTGTGTGAATTTATCGTATAGGAAAATATAGACGAAAATTTTGCGATGGCTACAACATACTAGTTTTATTTATTTATTTTTTTTTTTTGCAACGCACATTGACATAAACTATAACTTTCGAATATCATTTTAAGCTTCATCTTTTATTATTAATACGCAAACGTACGATAAATTTCATGTTTGCGTATTAATATACAGATACAACTTCTTCAGAAAATTGATTTTTTTTTTCTTACTTAAAGTTATTTTTTATGTCACAGAACTACTCTGAAAGAGCTAGCACCTTTATTCGACAAATATACAGAACTTTTATATAAATCAAATTCAAGTATTTATTGTAATAAAACTGGTCGGTCTGCTCTCCATTTTTACACATGTATTACACAAATTATTGTATTACCATTTTTACACAAATTTATTCTTTCTTGACCATTCAAATTACTAAGCATTGGTTTAGATGATATTTGAAACAAATGGCTTCATCATTTACGGTACGATATATTTATATGTTTTTAAGTCCAAACTAGAGTCTTGCATCGGGTCAAATTGATTGATTTATTTAAAGAAATATATCTCATATAAAGAGACTTTTAAAAACACGTGTAACGTTTTAAATAAGTAAATAAAACACTTTAAAACACGTATACGAGTTTTAAAAACATATGTTTAAATAAAAGATGCATATTTCAAAGCTTTTCGCCCTGAAAAGCAGGGCATCATCAGGAAGTCTACATGGTTTTACACAATGTACAGCTGTGTTACAAATATATATACCATAAATCAGGTTAAAGCTACAGTTACATCGCTACTTTAATACAAAAAAAAAATTTTTTTTGTTCATTGGTTGGAGCCATTCTACATTAACACTGAAGCAACACTTGATTACTGCAACTTGCGTTGGAAAAGTCAGTTTTGGATGGCTATTGGAAAGGCTGGAGTGGTGGTAACATCAAGGTGCAAAAACTTGTCCAGCAGTGGTAGTGAATGGAAGTCATTCTTTTGGAGGGGTCAAAGGATGGGATCTGAAACACTGGACTGGCGTTAACAACTGTTAGAAGAAACTTGTACGAAAACTTGTAGTAGAAAGGAATCAAACCTTGAAGACAAACTGTGGATGGGAACATGAAACATGGAGTGGCGGTAACTATCGTCGGAGAAGGATGCAGCAGCGTCCATAGAAACTTCAAGTTTCATTTAAGTTTCTATCACTTTATCACAACTGGCTTTATCACTTATACAATCCCCATGAAGATATTTTTTTTAATAAGAAACGATTTTTTTTCTATAAATGATTATATATCTATATCTGTCTCTCTCTATGTATATTTACAAAATAATTTATAACAATATATTTTGATTAAAAATTAATTTAATTATTAAAAAAATATTTTTTTAATAATTAAATTAATTGAGATAACTTTAAAAGATTTTTTATTATCACCGATCAAAGAAATTAGGAAGTCATTTTTTTTTTTTATTTAAAAGATTTAATTGAAAAACTAATTTAATAAAAGAAAAAATGCATTTTAATAAACATATTTTATGAGATTGCTTGAATATTAATGTTTGGGATTTTAATTGTAAAGCTTATTCTAAAATATTTTTTATATAAAAAGATTTTTTTTTCCCTCTGTTAAAATAAATAAATAAATAAAAATAAATAAATAAAAGTATTTAATAAAATATTTTAATTCGTAATAATTTATTTATTTAAAATAGATTTATTATTATTATTATTATTATTATTATTGAATTAGTAAGCTTGCTTATTATTACTGTTTGACAGAAATATTGCCTTCCAAGAAGTATTCCAACAGAATACTTCATTACAGGGAAAAAAAAAAAAATAATAATAATTAAAAAAAAATTTAAATATAAAAAAGTTTCTTATTAATGATTATCCGAAAAAGAACTAATTAAAATAATCCTTATAATCTATGGGAGGTATATATTTAAAGCACAATTTCGTATTTTTATACTGAATACGATGTAACGAAATTAATAGATATTTTTTATGTATACAAAATAATTTTTCCTGTAAAATAAGAGCCCACTAGCGGTCGAGAGGTCCTGTCCTGTAAGCTGGTAGACGTGAGCTGAAGGGTTCGATCCCAGGTCGCGCTCACCGGCCTAGTCGTTCAGGTTTTTCCGTGATTTTCTCCAAAAGTTGTGTAACTTCAGGCTAGGACTCCTTATAAAAAAAAAAAAAAGCATGGAGAGCACCCTAGCGGGTCTATAATCATTCTTTTATATGTATATAAACTTTTAATATTAAAAGTATTTTGAAAAACTTTTTTTTTTTTTCATTAAAACCCGAAACATTAATATTAAGTAATCTCAACCAGTTCATTAGAAATATATGCATTTTTTATTAGTTAAATTATTTTTCTAATCTTTTTAGTTAATTTTTTAAAACTGATTATTTATTTATTTATTTAATTTTTAATCATTCATAGAAAAAAAATCGATTATTATTATTATTATTATTAATTATTTTATTTTATTATTAAAAGCATTTAAAAATAGATTTTTCAATTAAAAGCTCAAATAATTCTGTTAAACAAATTAAGTATTAAAAATTTATAAATTTTCACTTTTATACATACATACACACACATATTTATATACATACATACATACATACATGCATACATATATATATATATATATATGTATATATATATATATATATTTACAAAGTATTTTGATACAAATCAAAAGCATCCATATACATTCATCCGCACATACAACGAGCAATAATCATGATTAAATCTTAGGTGAAATTAAAAAGATCTTTAAAATAATTAAAATTTATTCGTTTAATTCGCTATCAGCTTATCTGTAACCAGAGAGAGGACATACCCAAATAAAAATGAGAATAGCAGCCTTACAGAGTCCAAATGAACCATTTTACTTCCTGGCAGTTTCTAACAAAAACAGTTAATCCCCTTAATCGACTAAGGAAGGTGAGTTGCGCTCTCTGGGACGATACTAGTATAGTCTATTGCCTATTTCTCGGAGAAAGGGCAAGGTTAAGTTAACAGGTGTTCTGTTCGGAAAACGCACTATATTCCTCTTGTTCGGAAATCGCACGTTCGTAAGTAGCACGACACCGTCTTTTCAATCTGTACGTTGATCATTATCTCTCCGTAAGATGAATATCATTAATTTTCATTTATAAGAATCTGCTTATCCTAACAAACCTATGAAGGTCACAGACATGATACAATTAAGTGAGTAAGTCCTTGAACTCACTTCCCTTCCCACGCTTATTCGGGTAGGGAAAATGATATCTATAAGTGTCGACTTCGGAAAAAACATCTTCGTCCTTTAAGCAAAAGTCTGTCTATCTTTTCAAGCAACAAATACCGTTAATATGCTTGGAAAACTACTATTGGAGTATCCGACAGCATGTTCCCTATTAGAAATAAAGTACGCAACAATTACAATTGGCTAACTGAGACGTACTGTTAGATTTCTTATTTAAAATTTCCGATTTTAATGATGTAGCGTTTGGCACATGATATCAGTTCTACCAAAAGTTTTTATCCCGTGCAAATTTAATCTTTGATAGTATTATAATTATTTCAATTTTAGTGATAATGATTCATTATTACAATGATCGAACATCAGGATGGTAGACTTGAAATCTATACAAATAAAGAGAATTATCTGTGGGTGTGTATCTGTCTGCGCTCTAGTGCTCACACTACCGATTGCAGAGCTTCCAAATTTGGCATATAGGTACCTGGGACCCTGCAGGTGTGCGTCTCATCGAAATTTTTTCGAATTTGAATTTTTTTAATTAATTTATTTTTCGATTTTAAATATTGGCTTCTATATTTTTCATTTTTTTTCATAAATTTATCCTATCATTGTAATAGTCTGCGTATCCTAGCAACGGCTATTACGCTATTTTTTTTTTTAATACATTCATTTAAAGACGAAATCTTTTTTTTTTTTTTTTTTTTTTTTTTTTACTTTTTTTAATTTATTATATTTGTTGAAATCAAATTATAATGCAGTAGAAAAATTAAGTACATCAAATTTTAAATTAAAAAAATTATTTATAACAGTTTGTTTATGTATAATTTTTGTAGTATAACAACTTTTTATTTTTCATTTTCTTAATTAATTTCTTTGAAAGAAAAATCTTTATTTTATTTTTATTTTATTTTTTTTTTATTTATAGTATTTATCGGGAAAACATGGTAGTATATAGTAAAAAGAAGTAAACTGATTAAAATATATTTGTTTTTTATGTATTTAATTTATTTTAAAAGAAAATGTACTTTTTATTTTATTATATTGGTCGAAATCAAATCGTAATATAGTGTAAATAGGCTATAAAATAGAAATAAATGGTCCAAAAATTAGAATATTTCATAGATGCTGAGATACAGTCATCTTTAAAATTGTAGTTCTTAAATAACAGCAGATCCACCTGTCGTCGATAAATACTGAAATTGAAGTGTTCGGAAAAGATCTTTCTGCAGATAATGAGATCCCGATGCAGTGCGCGCGAAAAAAGATCTGTCGTAGGCAGCGGGTACCCGCAGCTAGGTTTTGAACAATTTCAATGTAATTTTTTTAGTTTTTATTTATAATGTGATGTGAAAAAAAAAAAAAAAAAAACACTGATCTAATTATTTCGAAAATTCATTTAAATATAGTGACCAGCGAAGTGAGCGTAGCCTGCTAGTAATCAATAAATAACCAAGTAAAAATATGAAGCCTGATACAATGCCCCCCCCCCCAAAAAAAAAAAAATATATATATATATATATATATATATATAAATAAATAAATAAATAAAGCGTCAATATGAGTTGTGTCTGAGAAATTAATAGATTAGATCATACATAGCAAATATTAACAAATTATAACAGAAAAAGAATAATAATAACCAGAAGACGGAGCAGAGGCCACTACGGCTTAAGACTGCTGAAAAGTTTTAAACCAGTTTGCCGGTCGTCCAACTTTCACCAAATCTTTTGCAAGACCATATGGCAGAAGAAAGCAGTTACAATGAGGATAATAATTACTGCAAATAATAATAAAAATAAGTAAGTAAGCAAAAATTAAAATTTAACAAGAATTCCTTGAAAGATTAAATTAATTAACACGGTAATTATAGTATTATAATGTAGAAAACTTGTTTTTACTGTCTTCTATATCTATATATACATATATACTTATATATAAGAAGAAAGTATTGGATTCAGGAAAAGTTTTGAGCTCCATAGTGTTCAATAGATTTATACGTCTTGAAATGGCCTCAGTATAACTTCTTTTAGAAAATGCCTGTCTGTGTGTGTATCGCAAATTTTGTGGACGCTGTATCTCATGAACCAATAAAGGAAATTTAACCAGACTTAGTATTTAGTTGGACCCTGACCTACACTGGCCCTGATTACATTTGGGGATTAACCACTCAACAGGTGGCGCTGTGATTCTTTTTTTTTTTTTTTTTTTTTTAACATGGCAGTCGGGCAAAATTTTGTATAAATGTACTTAATGAGAATTATTTTTAACGCATGATTGTAAAATTAATCAATACAAAAAACCCTTAACGGGTTAAAAGTTTGTGACGCAGCACTGCACTTTATGGCTATAAGAATTAGAAATACGGGTCTTAAAAATAATGATATCAAATTTTCAGTGACGGTTTGCTATTAATTAAAAAATACAGAGATTTTCTTATTTGAATTTGTTTTTTTCTTCTATTTATTTTTACAGTGTAAACGTTATTTTCAACATAAAATAATATATAACATTTACTTACCGATACCTTTTCATTCACATCTCTTATAATATCAAAATATGTGTTTTAAAAGAAATGATATGAAATTCCGGTAACGCAGTGTTGTTACACTAAATGATTTGTTTTTAAATTCCACTGCAATTATTTTGTTTTGCATATTAAAGTATATTTGCACATTGAAATATTGCTTTTAATTTTCAAATACGCAGTCAAATATATCACTTTCATTAAGTTTATATTATGTACTGAAATGTATTTATTTCAATGAATTATTTTAGCTTTTGCGTCACGCCATCCAAAACTACAACTAAAAATTTCGCTTTTTTTTTTTTTTTTTTTTTTTTTTTTTTGCCGCACACTATCTACTTGCATGCTTTTCCAATTAATTTGGATAAGATGGCACAAAAATAAACATTTCCATAAATTTTACTTATGGTTTTGGATAGCGTGACGCAAAAGATAAAATAATTCATTGAAATAAATACATTTCAGTACATAATATAAACTTAATGAAAGTGATATATTTGACTGCGTATTTGAAAATTAAAAGCAATATTTCAATGTGCAAATATACTTTAATATGCAAAACAAAATAATTGCAGTGGAATTAAAAAAAAAATCATTTAGTGTAACAACACTACGTTACTGGAATTTCATATCATTTCTTTTAAAACACATATTTTGATATTATAAGAGATGTGAATGAAAAGGTATCGGTAAGTAAATGTTATATATTATTTTATGTTGAAAATAACGTTTACACTGTACAAATAAATAGAAGAAAAAAACAAATTCAAATAAGAAAATCTCTGTATTTTTTAATTAATAGCAAAGCGTCACTGAAAATTTGATATCATTATTTTAAGACCCGTATTTCTAATTCTTATAGCCATAAAGTGCAGTGCTGCGTCACAAACTTTTAACCCGTTAAGGGTTTTTTGTATTGATATCATTACTTTTTAGGGGTTAATGATTAAAATGTAAAATTAAAGGAGCATGGCAATGAGTTTGTAACTCTTAAAAAGTGCAGTTTCATAGTTCATACCACATTAAATTTTACCTCGAACAAAGTAACAAACTAAATAAAATTTAAAAAATTTATGAAAAGTGATAAATAAAAAACTTTAAGAAAGAATATTTGTTGTGTGATGGAAACACGCTACATTACAAAGGCATAATATAGTATATTTTAAAAATAACAAACAATTTCTACAAAAAAAAAAAAAAAAAAAAAAAAAAAGACACAGAGAGAGAGAGAGAGAGAGAGAGTTTTTTTTTATTTTATTTAATATTCAATTTCTTTGGTTCAACGGTTCATCTGTTTCTTAAATAGTTCAACAGAATATTTAAAATAAATGTTCAAAAAATAATTTGTGTACGAAAGTTTTTGTAAAAAAGTGTTATGAATAAGTTTTTAAAGAGCTCCATTCACCGCATAGATTTTGGTTAGATAAAAAAAATTAAACACAAGTTTTTAAATGGTCCAATTGAATGAACAAAATATTAATATTTTGTTATATTTTTAATTGGAGATGTTTAAAGTAAAATGTTGTAAGGATTTGACAGTAATTTTCCAAAATACCTAACACCATGGGGGTGGGAATCAGATCCTCCTTTGGAAACTCTGATAATTCTAAAAAAGATGCTTAATCAATCTGAGGGAGATTTTGTTTGGTTTAAAATTAATTCAGATGGGGAAAATAGGAGGGGGGCAATCAGTTAGACCACTTTGAAATTTAAATCGGGAAAACGTTTTTTAGAAAATGTTTTGTTGAATGTAGTTTTATTCCTATCTGGTTAAATATACTGTACATAGTTCCCACATTCTTCCTGGCTAGAATTCCTGAAAATTTTCTAAAACGTGGTGAAGGGATTTTGGACATTGCCTCATTTTCTAAAATTGGGTTATGGGGGCAAAAAGTATACTAAGAGATCTAACATTAAAATTTTAAATGATAAGGATTTTTTAGCACTTCGAGAAATCTTCTAGATGCAATCACTTCAACGATACTTTTTTGAGGTTGGTTGGTAGTAGGTTTTAAGGCCAACTGACTACGCTAGGGTCCTAGGCATATAGGTAGAATGTCCTCCATGAGGTCTTTCTAAGGGGTCGAGGCCCGTATTTAAGCGAGTTTCGGATAAATACACGGAAGGAACGGCTAAGTCAAAGAGTGCGGGATGGGATCGAATCCGGCACCTCTCATCCACCGCTCGGCCGCTGGTGGGGCATTTTTAAGGAACTTATAATTTTTTTTTTCTAAAAGTCCCATCATCCTCCCCAGATCTATCGGAAACGACTCGAAATTTTTTAAAATTGTAAGAAACGTGCAAATTGAATATGAGTCTGTAAGTAAGAACTTTGAACGAGCTCTTAACCCCCCTAATTCCCCTCCAAACTTTACTGTTTGCTTTCTGAGGTTCCCCCTATCGTAATACAGTTTCAATTTCTTCTTCTTCTTCTTTTTTTTTTTTTTTTTTTTAAGAAGTTGTTTATGTTTATAGAAGACATTTCGACAATTTGAAAAAAACAATGCATTTGTTTAAAATTTCAAAGATGCGCTTTTCGCTGGTCCCTGTTTTCGAAATTTCCAAAATTTTTTCAAAATTTCCAAACAAAACAATGATCCTTCAAACTGATTAAGCCCCCCCCCCCTTTTTTTTTAGGTTTTTAGAATTTCCAAGGTGTTTTCGAGACCCAGAAGACTTTAAACGAAAAATTTTCTTTCATATTTTTCTAACTAATAATTATAGAGAAATTTTTTTTTTTTGTTAAAATGTTGTTTTGAAACGGTCTTTCCATCAAAGTAACAGATTTCCCCTTTCCCCCAATTTTCACATTTACAAAATTAAAATTTGCCCATGTCTGACACCTTGTGCCACACCCACACCCACCCCCTTCCCCCACCATACATATTTGCTTTTTTCTGAACTAAACAAAATCCCGTAAAATTGTCGAAGACGTGTTTTACAGCTTTTAGAAATTCCGAAAATTACTGGATATAGAAAAACAAATTGAATAATTCATATTCGACACTGTTTTTCAAGATTTTGTATGAACTTCAGAAACACACTTTTCTAAAATCGATTAACCAGGGAAGTCCTAGCGGTACCGGGCCCACCAGCGGCCGAGCGGTTCTGCGCTCAAAGCTGGTAGATGGGAGGTGCCGGGTTCGATCCCAGGTCGCGCTCATCGACCTAGCCGTTCGGAGTTTTCCGTGGTTTCCTCCGAAACTCGCGTAAATACGGGCTAGGACCCCTTAGAAAGACCCCCACGGAGGGCATTCCCCCTATAGGCCTAGAACACATAAGGAGTCAATCGGCCTTAATCCTCCAACCAACCTAGCGGTACCGTTTTTGTAGGGAAAAAAACCTGATGTTCTGAAGGCAATAAACATATACTAAGGGAAGGCAATAAACTGAAATATCTGAATAAAGGCAATAAACAAAATTTGCAAAATAATACAAAATTTGAAATGTATTATTAATTTTTAATTTAAAGGTTGCAGATGCATGGTAATTTCATTTTATATCAATATTATATGTAAGAAATAAGTCTGTACAAGTGAAGGAGGATTTTTGTTTTTTTCTTTTTTTCTAGAGTAGCTTTTATTGTTATATTCATGCCTGCTCCCTACTGTTAAATTTAAGAAAGAAATAATTATTATTTTTGAAGTATAGACTTGATTTAAAAGAGAAAAATAAATAAAAATAGAAAAATCTTTAAAATGAGAAACTTGTATACTGGTAAATATTTAAGTAGTATAGTTTTTTAATGGAAATTTAATGAACAAAGTAATTTATAAAATAATACACTGTATAATTCTTAACTATTTTACCAGTATGCTTTGCAGAAATGTATTGTTTCGTAAAATTAAGTATCACAATGCGAAACACAAAATTAATTAATTAATATTTTTAAAAATATATTATGGGTTTAAATTAAAGTCAAATAAAGATGCATTTTACTTCATTTTATTTTATTACTTATTTTACTAATTTTAATTCTGTTTTCAGAGTTTTTCCAATACATTTAAGTGTTTGGTAACCGAGTTTTTTTTTTTTTTTTTTTTTAATTTCATTACAATATTATTTTATAAAATTAAAAAATAATAATAATAACAGAAAACATGAAATTTTAGATTTGGATTTGATATATTATAATTATTACAATCTTTGTAAAATATTTCATTTACATACTATATTATAGAAATTTAATGAGCAAATTAATCAATTAATTATTATTATTATTATTATTCAGGATTTTTTCTATCCATAGTTTAAGTGATTTATCACTTAGTTTTTAAAAAAAAATTACAAATATTTGCATATGATTATGATATTATCTATCATTTTTATGAAAGTAAAGAAATTGTTTTTGTTGTTGCAATCACTTTTTAAAATAAAACCAACGTATCAACTTGAAAACAATGGAATGAATGAATATTTTTGATTAAAAAAAAAAAAAAAAATACTATATAAAATACAAATCTCTAAATAAATAACTCATTTAATATATATATTAAAGAAAGAAAAATATTTTATTTTGTAAGTTTGTTTTTGACACTAATTGCCGATAGATGGAGCCAAATTACCTATCTGAGATTGAATATTTCAAATGGAAACGAAGACTGTATACGTCCGCGAACATTTCAAACCGGATTACATAAGATATATTTAAGTGAAATTTTATTTCGTATATATACAATAAATATTTAAAAGAAACAATAAAGTTTCTTTCTTGCATTAAAAAACAAAATCTAAATTTTTTATTGACTGCATTCAGATTGAACCAACCAACCAACTACAAGACCAAACCGAATTACACCTATTGAGAATTCTGAGAATTAACAATAGAAATCTTTGCATCGCGGAGTAAAAATAGTTCGATTTTTAAACTGAGTTATAAAAAAAAACAAGAGTTTTCCTAGGGAAAAGGTAGATGTGAGGCACATCAGATAAAAGCGATTAATATCATATATAAATTAAACCACATTCGCTCGAGCCATATTCGAGAAAAATTTGTTCCTCACATATGCCGCCCATTTACAACGTAAATGAGCCAATTCATATCTCGAAATATATTGCACGCAGAAATGTAGCGATTTCAGAGTAGGATCAGACAGAAGGTGAAAGACTATTTTGAAAATATCAGAACATAACCTCCCATATTTCCTGAGATATTAAGTGTCGGCTTTCAGCGGTTTCTTTGATCTAAAAATTGCTGTATATATAAAGTGTCGTAGTTTTCGTTCGTTTTTCCGTTTCCGCTGAGTGTCGTGGCGTTCGTTTGTTTTTGCGCTTGCGTCACTTGAGACTCTGCCGAGTCTCTTGATATGAATTATTCATAATAGTACTAGTAAACTTGGAAAAAAAATATGTGAATGTAGAGCATCGCTCCAAACACCTGGAGAGAAATAATACCCCGCCAGGGGCGTAATTTTGCAATAGGGGTATCGTTCAAAAGAACTCGACAGTACCTTTATAACGAATGATTGGACCATAAATCTGTGATAATTTAAAACAAAGTTATTGATTTTTTAATTTTTAACAGGGAAAAAAAAAAAAAAAAAAAAAAAAAAAAAAAAAAAAAAGCATTTTTTTTTTTTTTTATTATGTCCGCACAGAATTGACTTTCTTTCGTCATTTAGTGTTATACTTCTCTGGGATAAAAAAGTCCTCTGCATTTATTAAAAAAAATAATTTTAATAAATAATACTTTAGTAAATATAATTTGTACTGCATGAATATGTATAAGATAATATAAAGCAGAAAGCCTTGTGGTGGCCGCAACTTACTAGTTTTAGTTTAACATGAGATTTGAGACTATCTACCAGTTGAGTAATTTTAAGGATATCAACAATTGCGTTCGGCAACTTTTCATATTATTTAAAGACACTCATTAAAGGAGGATTTTCAAATGAATTGCCGTTTTCAGCTTTACAAAATTTGAAAATCGACTTAAATGAAACACGAAAACTTACATATGTATGAATTCCTTATATTTTATAGTTTTCTGAGCAGGGGATCATTTATGAGTTTTTTAATTTATATTTTAGAAGATTCAAAAAGAATCTTGGCAAGCCACTACACTATCTACCAACAAGTATTTGGACATTTTCGAATTTAGACGTTTTGTCAAATATCTAGAAAATTTCTTTAGGAATCACATCTTGAAATTTCGGTAGTGTAAAGAACATGTTATTCCTCATATGTTTCATCATGAAAAACGGATCAGTAAAAAATTAAACAAAAATCAAAATGTTTTGAATCACCCCGTAAAAAGTAATAATTTAAATATATTTTGGCTGTATCATGTAATTACGAAGATTATTCTCATTATTTTTATAAATTTTTATGAGACTAGCACATATATCTATGGAGATATAATGGTTTATTTAAAAAATTGAAAAAAAAAAAAAAAAAAATCCACTTTTTTAATTATAACACATAAGGTATTAAATCCAGCGCAAAGCCATTTTTAGGAAATTTGGCATACTACATTAGACACAGCCTGCTCCAATCAGAATGCAAAAATGTTAAATATCTTGCAAAATGTGAGCATGCTTACTAAATAATTTTTAACTACGCATACGCTAGCTTTTAAAAAACTTCATTTGCATAATTTAATAACCTAAAGTATTGAGCAACTGATATGAAAACCCCAAACAAATATCGTGTAAATTCAAACAGTTATGAGAGATATAATGAACATAATTTCATTTCTTCTCAAAAAAAAAAAAAAAAAAAAAAGTCAAAATAAAAATGTGAGTAAAACCTCTTATAGTTTAGCTTTTATTTTGAGAGAACTCAAAATTATGTTCATTATATCTCTCAAAACGTTTCGAATTTGCACGATATTTGTGTGGGGTTTTCATAAAAGTAGCTCGGCTATTAAATTATGCAAATGAATTTTTCTAAGCTTACGCATGCGTATTTAAAAATCGTTTAGTAAAAATGGTCATATTTTGTAAGATATTTAATATTTTTGCATTGTGATTGCTGTATCCTGTGTCTAATGTAGCACACCAAATTTTCTAAAAATGTCTTTGCACTGGGTGTAATACCCTACGTGTTATAATTTAAAAAGTGAAAAATGTTTTTGCAACTTTTTTAATGAAGAACGTTATATCTCCATGAATATATGTGGTAGCGTTAGAAAACTTTATACAGATAATGAGAAAATTCCTCTTAATCACATACTACAGCCAACACGCATTTAAAGGATTACCTTGTACAGGGTGATCCAAAATATTTTGACTTTTGCTTAATTTTTTTACTGGTCTCCTTTCCCTCTTCAAGACACAACTTTTGCTGAAATATATCAGGAATAACGTATCTTCTTTACTCTACCAAAGTTTCAAGATGACTCCTAAAGAACTTCTCTGGATATTTGACGAAACATCTAAATTCGAAAGTGTCCAAATAATTCTGTACTGATAAGTATAAAGGATTTAAGTCCAAAAATATCGATTTTGAGTTTAGTACACTGTCAGACTCAGAACAAAATTCTCTATCGATTGGTATAAAGGAATTAAGTCTATGTCATTTAGTCTCTGAGAAAATCCATTAGTAAAAAAAGACCCAAGTCAGAAATTTAGCATTCATTTATGGTATAAAATATTTAATTCAATTTTTTCCCGTTATTAAATGAAGGTTGACAATCATTGAATGGTATAAAGGGTATAAGTCAACGAAATCCCATTTTCCTAATCGATTCTTCTGATTAGATTTTAATTAGTATAACTTTATTTTTCGTCTCCTGAAAAATCAAGAATATGGACTTAAATCCTTTATACTTATACAGAATTATTGGTAGATAGTGTATTTTTCTCATGAGTGTGACCTAAAAAAATGTTCTGTAAATTCCTTTGTATCAATAACAAAACTTACTAACCTAGTTTAGTTTATTTTCAGTACTTGGTTTATGTGAAAATTGTATCCATATTTATTTATTTTAATAATTGTTGGTATTTAAACAGATATTATTTCATGAGAATTACTTTCTTTCTTAAAAAAAAAAAAAAAAGTTCTAACATCTAATAAAAATGTATTTAGTGAAAAATTATGGATTTTCAGTGAAGTTACAATGAAAAATTAAAAAAGTTTTAATTGGCAAAGTAATTTACATACTTGTGCTAGCAAATCTATTAATGCAAAACTGATATTTAGTTACAATAACACTCATGAGATAAACCAAGAATTATGTTATAATTATGTACAGTGGGAAAAAAAAAAAAAGAAAGGAAGAAAAAGAAAACTATGTAGTAAGAGATAGATTAAAATTCTAAATTTATTGCAACTTAATTATCATGTTATATTTAAAAAATGCCATAGATTGCAATAGATTACAATATAATATATATAATAGATTACAGTATCATCATTTACTTTCTTAAATTTTTTTCAAAAGTATCTATTTCTTATTGAAACTCATAGAAAACATGATTCGCTTTTATTTTTAATTTAGACTGTGGAAGTATGCAGATGATTTGTTTAAAGTCTATAAAAGCAATACGTAGTAATAAAAGAAAAGAAAATATTGCAGGTATTTAAAAGGAAATTAAGAAGTTCGTAGTGCTTTGAAAATAAATTTTTCAGAATTAAATTGTGCGTAATAAACAACATACACTAAACTGTTTTGTTTTCACGTTAGAATATTGTATTAGTTTATTTGTCAACAAATGAATAAATAAATACAAAAAACTGTATTTCTGAATTATGGTTTAATATAATTATGAGTTAAAGCTAATGCAATATCTATAATTGTACATTTATTTAAAAATTGGTTATTTTAAATAAGGATTTAGGCCAAAACAAAATACACAGCATTGTTTAACTGCACATTTTTATACTGTTAAAAAAAAAAAAAATGAACAAAGAGTGGGTTAACACTATTGAGAGATGAGAGTAATAAAAATACTCGCCATAAAGAAAATAACATTCCGAATATAAAACAATTAAAGAAAAAAATTTCCGTTTATAATCATGCACATTCTAAGAAGGAACAATATCGTTTTGTTACTACTATTGCCGGCAGTAATACAGAAATAGTTTAGGAGTAAAAAAATAATAAGTTCCCTGAGGTAACACTCGTGAGTTGCATGTGAAGATACAAATTATAATTAAATTTTAAGACAGTACGTTAGCATTTTAGTAAAATCGTTTGAATTTTCGTTTAATTGGCACATATTACTTTATCTTTTAATTCATATTTAAAATAAAAAGTCATTATGAAATATAGAAAAAGACTAAAATGTTATGGATTTCTTTTTCAGGACAATGGAATTATCATTACTTGTTAAGTAAAGTAATAGAAGAAGATTATTATTTTACAGCTCTGAAGAAATGTAATGAGTGCACTGAATTTTTTATAGAGTCAAAATAATATATTTAATACATGATACTGAAATTAAAAAATTAGGACATAACATTGGCAATTGATTTGAAAATCACCCTAAAATCAATTTCATTTTGATACATTGATTTAGCTATTATCTTGAAGGCCTTCTTTAATAGTATTACTTTTTAAAAAGTTCAGTTACTGTGATGTTAATTTAAACTTATATTATGCATCAATTACATTTATATAATCTCCATTTTAAACCTGAAAGAGTTATTTAAATCAATAAATGTTACATAAAAGAGTTAATAATTAATAGTAAAATTGTTTATGTATCTATAGAAAAGGTCAATTTAAATTTTTTTTTTGTAATATTTGTTGGTTTAAAGAGATTTCTCTAAACATTTCTTAAACTATACCATTTCACAAAATTAAAGGAGAACATTCTTGATAAAAAAAAATATATATACAGTGCGTTGCATGAATATAAACGCACCTTTTCCAATAACCAGAAATAGAATTTTTAAATTTTTAAAGGAAGGAATGTGACTTACAGTTATCGCATATGACTAACAGCTGAATAAGCTGCTTTGAGCACGTATGTTTAGGCTCATACGAGCTTATGTAAATGAGTGTCTAAGCATTTTCTTATTTTTCACTGTTTTTCGTTTGTTGCGCGAAATTAAACGCACTCTGTATTTTGCGCTTAAAATTTAACAGAGCCACCGGAATTAAATTAAAACATAGATAGTCGTGTTGTGTTGCTAAAGTTCTCTAAAAATAGTTTTAATGCCTGAGTGCAAAATTTACGGAGTTTGTTCAGGATGGCAAGAGGGAAAACTTTGACAGTAGACGAGAGGATAAAAATCGACTTCATGCGTGGTAAAGGCTTTAGCAATCATGAAATTGGGCGCCAAATAGGAAGAAGTGAGAGGGTTGTGCGAAATTATATAAAGAAAGGAGCAAATTATGAGAAAACAGCGTATATGAAGCGAACAGGAAAGCTCACCAGTTACGACAAACATCGAAAATGCAACGCTGAAAAGAATAAGAATATTTCCTGTGTGAAGATAAAGGCTCAATACAAGCTGGGTGTTCATCGGACAACCATATGGAGAACTATCGAAGCTGCAATATTCATTAAATTTAAGAAAATGAAGGCGGAACCACCTCTCACTCAAAAGCACAAAGCTATGCGGTTGGAATGGGCAAGAAAATGGATTCTAGATCGACTAAATTGGGAAAAAGTCATCTTCTCAGATGAAAAAAAGTTTAATCCCGATGGCCCGGACGGATTTCATAGCTACTGGCACGATTTGAGAACCGAAGAAATGTACTGTTCAAAACGTCAATCTGGAGGTGGGTCTGTCAGGGTGTGGGCAGCCATAGGTTTTAAAAGGACTTTCAAATTAGAGTTCGTGGAGAACACTATGACCTCTGTAGATTATGTCCAGATCCTCACAAAGATCCTCCGCCGACCATCAGCCAAGAAAGCTGGAAGAAATTATATTTTTCAGCAAGATTGTGTATCTGTACATACTACAGCACAGGTCGTGAAAAAATGGTTCCGTGACAATAAAATTAAAGTTCTGGATTGGCCCTCAAAAAGCCCCGATTTAAACATAATAAAGAACGTATGGGGTATTCTGGTTCGCCGTGTTTAGATAAACGGAAGGCAGTTTAACACGAAAAATGAACTAAAATCGGCCATTTAATTAGCTTGGAAGACAATCAGCTTGGATGACCTCATGCCACTATATCAGTCAATGCCAAGGCGTTTACTGCTTGTTATAGAAGCCCATGGTAGCTTTACAAAGTATTAAATGCAGTATTTGTTACTCAGTTATCTATTTTTTACATGTGCGTTTAAATTCGTGCAACATATATTTTTGTCATAAATTCAATGAAATTATTTTATAAAAAAGAATATTGGTCTTTCATTGTTTTGCCTCGTATTTTCATTTCTTGAATCATACACATACAGTTTGCATCAAGTGTCATCCATTCATATTTTTTTGTTACACTTCTATACCATTCTAATTCTTAAAGCTAAGGTGCGTTTATATTCATGCAACGCACTGTATTCTAGCTTCCGTTTCTGAAACTTTCGATAACAGTTTTGCAAATATTTTCACAGAAAAGTGATCTTTTATTATTATTATTATTATTAATTAGTTAATTAATTAATTTTATTTTATGTTTGTTTGTTTTTGTTTAATTATATGTCATTCACTGACTCAAAAAAAAAAAGACGTAATTATCATTCAGCATTTTTTAAATGAAAGCTGAAACATTATTTTTCATTCATTGATGTCAAACAGGTTTGTATGGTAAATAAACAGATTAAAATGCTTTCATTAATTGCATGTCATTTTTCAGCTTAATACCTCAGTTGTATCCTTCAACAGCGATAAACAAATGGAATTTACATAATAACTGAAGGAAAAACGTAATGTGCGTTTTGTTTTTTACTTTCTGAACATGTATTATGTAAGGAAAAAATCCGACTATGAGGTTTTAGTGTATCAACACGCTTTGGTGACTCTTGTATTCATTTTTGGTAATGGAACTGTATAATGTACATATGTACATATGTAAGTGAATACGACAGTATCTCGACGCTACGTTCATTTGCGCTGAAATTTGATAAGCATTTTATAGATCAGCGTGGAACAAATTGTACACGTTTTTATGAGAGTAGAGGTAGACCATATAATTCTTTTACATGAATACAAAAAAGAATTCTTACGCAATAAGTCATGGATTCAAATTGTGTGAAGAGCGATTTAGTTCTATTAAATGACTTAAAACAAAGCAAAATTGGTACATGTTGTATTGATTTGGTAAGATATTGGTTATATTGATTTGTTAAGATATTGGTTATATTGATTTGGTAACATTATGAGAAAATGGTGTGCTTTGCATTTATAATTCTGTTGCTTGAAAGCATGTAATAATTTACTCGTGGCACGCATTATGGTAATTTTAATTTTCTGAAATGTATTAAATTTTTTAAAAAGAAATTGGAATTACTATGTGTTTTAGAAATTTGTCACAACATGGCCATTACAGAAATGATCGCACAAATAATTTATAGTTCTTTTACATCGTACAAAAGAATCCGGATCGGATCTATTTTGTTCACGTGGCCTGTTTAAGGTATACGTACACCTTTTATACGCGATTTTCGCCAAAAAACACATTTTTCAATTTCTAGGAATAACCTTCAAGCTTTTAATTATCCGTTTGAATTTTGTTTCTAATGTTCATAACAGTAATATAATAGTAATAAAGAACCCGAGTTATGACGTTTTAAATGCACGACAGCATAAAACAAATTAGTTTGGAGCAAAACTTATCGCAAAATATTATATCTCCTTCCTATACTCTTTTACCAAGATTATAAAATTTGGAATACATGTTTACAGTGTTATCATCTAGGCTTTGAACTATTTTCATAAAGATATTTTAAGATTTGTTTATTTTCTGGGGTTAAAAAGTTAGAAATGTGTCGAAATTTTCAGCAATTTTTCAATACACAATTAGTTTGATAGCACACAACTTCTAAACTATCATATACAAATTAAAAATAGTTCAAATCCTAAAACATACTTTTCTGAGTAAAATGCTTTTTACATTTTTTTAAAACAGTAATTATTTTTTACCATGTTTTTATTAACTTCGATTCTTGTTTGTTTGTGTGTTTGTTTGTCTGGTACAAATCTTGCAATCTAGTTTTAACTAACTTCCCTACAAGCTAGACATTTGAAACTTTCATACTAGCTCAGAACCCGGTGACAACACAATACTTCGAAGTCAGATTTTCGAATTTTCGAATAGTTTTTTTTTAATTAATTAAAATATGAAAATGATAAGCTCCTAATAGCAATAAAAATAGTCATTAAAATATTAGCTATAATTTAATTGTTGCCAAAAAAAAAAATTACGAGTTCGTTTTCTTTCGACATAAAATAAATACATTTAATTCAACGTGAACGTTAAAAAAATATAAAAAGCTAAATTATGCATCTCACAAAAATTGACGTCATTATAACTTTAAAAATTTTATACACATGGATAAGTGCTAATGTCGCTTTTGTCACGATGCTAATATACGTTGTTCTAAAAGGAGTAATATTTTATTTTTAAAACCAACTTTTTTTTTCTTTCACTATTATTATTGTTTTACTGAACTGAGTCCGCGTGCTTAAATATTGCTTAAATATTATTTTTTTTTATCCTCGCGTACTTTATTAATGATTCATCAGAAAATTTAAAAACATGGTATAAAAAAGTTTTTTTTATCTTATAATTATTTATTTATTATTTTACGTTTTGCGTAACTTTTTTAGATAAATCATAGGTATTTTTGCTAATTTTTTTTTTCAAGTTTTTTTGTACATCATAATATTATTTTAATACAAATGGAGAAATTCAAAAGAATAAAACTTCAAAAATATGTAAGTATTTAAAAATATGATCTGGCAAGGTGTACGTATACCTTAACGCACTGTCCAGCGCGTCCGGGGATCTGGGCACCAGAATTTTAAAATAAATATAGTTTATAGATCTGCACAAATGAATTCCAGTAAGCCATCTATTTTTGCAAGCCTTCTATGGTTAATTGCTTTTTAATTCTCAGATGACGCTTTCATTTTGATTTCAATAGTCATTGACGTTTCAAGTATTTACGATTTTTAGTTTTAAGGTGCCTGCCTACCTTTAAAATGGAATTTTCGGTCAATACTCCGATTTTCTATTTTTTGGGTTAGTAATAAAGCGTGACATTTCAGCTTTCTAAATCAGTTTGAATTTTGTTTCTATCTTGCTTGGAACCCGAGTTACAGTCATTTTAATATTAGTCACTCGCCAGTTTTTGAAACCGGAAGTGACTGGAAATGACCCGTAAATGTTTGTTTATATAAATGTTTTACTCAATATAAGCATCAAAATTTGTTACTGAATATAAAATGAATTTAAAAAAAGAAAATAAAAAGCTTTGAAATAAATCAGGAACTTACCAAATTTATTTTTTGTTTAATAGGTAAAATCTTGTTTTTAAATCTGTTTTCTGCTTTACTCAAAATGAGATTTTTAGCATTTTGCTTTATCCCAAAACATCATAACTCCAAAAGTTATAATTGAAACGTTATGAAACTTTGACAAAATACTCTAGAGGAGTTGTTCTAGGGATTGAACTACGATAATGAATCTAGCTAAATTATTATTATTATTATTATTATTATTATTATTATTGGCGATAGAAGTTATGAACTGTCATGTAAATTCATGATTTTTTCAGCATGTAAAAATGTTATCTTCTCTAAAATATTAAATAACATGGTTATAGTTTTGAGAGTAGTTCACTCTCATAAGGACCTTTCAATAATCTAAATAAAATTTAACGAATAAAAATATCTTTATTTAAATTTGACTTATGATGTTTTGTAAAAGTGCTTTTTTTTTCGCAAATTTTATGCATATTTTGAGCCTAAACTTCAAAATATTGTAAAATTTGCATATTTTTTTCAGGTTATTCACTGTTTTTTACTATATTCTATCATGTAATGCACATAAATAGGCAATTTTTCAATTATTAAAAAAAAAAATCACCTCCGACGGTAGGCAGACTCCTTAACTGATTTTTGATAGAAATAAAACTGTTGTGCATGATGAGAGTAATTCAAGAAACATTTCTTGTGAATTGAACATTAATTATATTTGGAATTTTATATCAAACCGAACAAAATAATTCGATGTAATTTCATATAAATTAGTCATTCAATCCCAAATGTGAATGCTTTATAAAAAATAACTACAGATTTAAAATTTTACAGCCTCCCCCGAGAGGGGGGAGGGGTGCTTCCCACACATGGGGCGAGCAATGTTCCTACATGCACACACTCTTTTTCCTAGCTTACTACTGCTAATAACAATAATTCGTATTAATTTTACTATCATGCGTTAAAAATAACTCCTCATTATGTAGATTTATATGAAATTCTGTCCTATCCTGCCAAGTTAAAAATTTAGAGTGAAAAAAAAAGGGGGGGGGGGAATCACAGCGCCACTTGTTGAGTGATTGATCCCCAAATGTAATCAACACCAGTTTAGGTCAGAATCTAACTAAATACCAAGTTTGGTAAAATATGGTTCATTGGTTCGTAAGATACTGCGTCCACAAAATTTGTGATACACGCAGACAGACAGACATTTTTGAAAAACAGTCAAATCGTTTTCAGGACTTCTAAAAACATGTAAATTCATCGAAAATTGGAATTCGAAAATTTTCACGAATCCAGTTTTTCTTCTTATACGTATATATAGACGAAAGTAAAAATGAAATTGTAGCGAAATATTCTAATGCTTTTGACAGAAAATCGTCTGGAACGTCACTTTTTTTCCCTCAGATGAAGATTTCATTTTAATAGTCATTTGTCACTTCAAGCATTACATATTTTAGTTTACACTGATTTTTTGACAGAAACATGATGTAAACAAAATTGTCGTGCATGTTGAGAATAATACAAGAAACATTTCCTGTGAACAAAATCGTCCAGCTGCTGCAAAAATTCGAAATTCTCAGTTTCGAGGGTGTTTGACCTTCATCAGTTCACTGACCCCTTATGCAACAAAACGTATTCTCCAAATGCTTTCATTTCGCTTTTGAGAAAACGATAACATTCTAGGGTCAGTTCGAACAGTTGTGAATTAGAACTTGACGTTTATAATCGAAAGTTTCATTTTAAAAATCTTTATTTTCAACATATAGAGGCCATTGAACTTATTGTTTATGATTGGAAAAATTATACCATGTAAGCAATGAAGAAACAGCTTGAAAATATTTATTGAGTGAAAAGCTTTTAAAAGTACAGTTTTGTAATTAAAATATTTTTTAGATTTGAAAATAAAATAATAATAATAACGTTTGAAAAACTTTAAGGTAGGTAGGTAGATTGGCTTTAACGTCGCACTATTACTGCGCTATGGGCAATTGGCGACGGTCTGGGACGCACCCCTAGGAATATTCCGGAGACATGCCATCACAATTTTGATCCTCCACGGAGGGGATGGCTCCCCCGCATCGGTGACCCCCAGAGGAAAAACTTTAAGGAGACTAAAAGCTTTCAAAGTCGCGATTCTCAATCTGAACAATATGAAGAATATCAATTTTTTATTTATCCAAAATTATTTTAAATTATCCAAAATTATTTATACTATTCTAAAGCATATTATATAGTTTATCGATATTTTAGTTTAGTTTGTACATAAAGTTCGTTTGTACATACGAATTTTGTTTTACAACATGTATATATATTAAAAGAAAGTTAACAAGATAATAATGTGGTTATCAGTTCAAAAGATTTCAAATGAATTGTTAGGTGCATATCTATATATAAATATATTCTTTACTTCAGTGTTTAGATTTTATTTTTATTCGATTTATTTTATTTTATTTTTTAAAATAATAATTTTCAAAATATCTAAAATACATCAAAATCCATTCTTTGACCCAACTGAACTTCGTATTTTCTTTGATATTATGTTACTTATTAGCCGATGTTACTCCATACAATAAATAACATATAAATAAATTTCATAATTTTTAAATTTCACTGAAAACTGACAGGCTTTATTAAACAGATTAAAAAAATACTTAACATAACTTATTAAACAAGAAAGAAAAATCATGCAGTACGCATTGATTAGTAACACTTTCCAACTGTACGTAATTGTTGTATCGAATAACTTTTAATATTCTTTCCCTACGTTATCACACAACAGACAGAAGGACTGAAAAATATACAGATAGACTAATTGATTTTAAAATTACTCTTAATCATTTTGGAAAGTGTTAAAAAGGCTTAACGCAAAAGAAAATGCAGCCATTAGATTATAATTACAGCTTTTGATCTCTCTGAATATTTTAGTGTAGACCTGTAAATCAGAAAGTTAATTATATCATATTCTATACAAAACATTATTTTAGAATATAAATAATACATTTCAATATTTTTATGATTTTTTCAGTAGAAAGACTTTTAAATATAACTTTCAAAAAATGCTATCCTGAAACGTAATGCATTGGCCTTTTTTTTTTTTTTTTTTTTTTTTTTTTTTGTTGTTGTTGTTGTTGTTGTCCCTGTAAACAAACTAATTGTATAAGACCTATTAATGTGTTTTTAAATGGGGAACATTCTATACGGGAAATATTTATAAAAATAACACTCATAGAACACAATGCTTTCGAATGCTTTTGAGTGGCACTGTACACAAACCAGAAGAGATATTCACTCCATTTTCAATACGGAACACCCGATAGTGAACTTCAATAAAATATATCAGTTTCGAGAAATTCCATAAATATTTACCGGAATTAGAGCTCGGACAGACAGGCAGTCAGATAGACGGAAAGGCAGATACACAAAACTGAAATCATATTCACACTTAAAAAATGCTAGAAAGTGTTAAAAACGCTTAAAGTAAACAAAAGTACAATTCTAGCAATTTTTCATTAATACCTCTTAATATAACTGGATATTTTTGTGCCACCCTGTAAATCTAATGCTAATCCTGCTATATTCTATGCAAAGCATTCTTTTGTGCATATAAATAACATATTTCAATTTCTCAAAACATCGTGGAAAGTAAAGTTATTAAAATTTGATTTATAGAAATATCTCTCATAGAACGCAATGCTTTGGAATACCTTTGAGTGTCCCTGTGTATAACCCGATGGTGGTATTTCCTCCATTTTATACAGGAAACATCCAATAGTGAACTTGAGCAACATATTTCAATTTCATTAAGATATGTCTAAAGTTATAAAATATGGTTTATAGAAATACCTCTCATAGAACGCAATGCTTTGAAGTACTTTCGGGTGTCCCTGTACACAAACCAGTAGAGGTATAAACTCCATTTTCAATAGGGAACGTTCGATAGTGAACTTGAATAACATATATCAGTTTCAAGAAATTCCATAAATATTTACATGAGTTAGAGCTCGGACGGACAGACATTCAGACAGGCAGATACAGAAAACTGAAATCATATTCACACTTAAAGAATGTTAGAAAGTGTTAAAAACGCTTAACGTAAACGAAAGTACAATTCTAGCAATTTTTTATTAATAGCTCTTAATATAACTGGATATTTCTGTACCACCCTGTAAATCTAATGCTAATCCTGCTATATTCTATGCAAAGCATTCTTTTGTGCATATAAATAACATATTTCAATTTCCTGAAACTTCGTGGAAAGCAAAGTTATTAAAATTTGATTTATAGAAATATCTCTCATAGAACGCAGTGCTTTTGAATACTTTTGAGTGTCCCTGTGTATAACCCGGTGGTGGTATTTCCTCCATTTTATACAGGAAGCATCCAATAGTGAACTTGAACAACATATTTCAATTTCATTAAGATATGTCTACATTATGAAAATATGGTTTATAGAAATACCTCTCGTAGAACACAATGCTTTGAAATACTTTGGGGTGTCCCTGTACATAAACCAGTAGAGGTATAAACTCCATTTTCAATGAGGAACGTCCGATAGCGAACTTTAATAACATATTCCAATTTCATTAAGATATGTCTGCACTAAAGGTATGAAAATATGGTTTATAGAAATACCTCTCATAGAATAATGCTTTGAAATACTTTCGGGTGTCCCTGTACACAAACCAGTTGAGGTGTAAACTCCATTTTCAATAGGGAACGTCCGATAGTGAACTTGAAAAACATATTTCAATTTCATTAAGATATGTCTACAGTAAAGGTA
This sequence comes from Salticus scenicus, assembly GCA_963930645.1. Taxonomy (NCBI): domain Eukaryota; kingdom Metazoa; phylum Arthropoda; class Arachnida; order Araneae; family Salticidae; genus Salticus; species Salticus scenicus. Next base: position 330,432,295 of record OZ005649.1, read on the forward strand.
TGAAAATATGGTTTATAGAAACATCTCCCATAGAACATAATGCTTTGAAATACTTTCGGGTGTCCCTGTACACAAACCAGTAGAGGTACAAACTCCATTTTCAATAGGGAACGTCCGATAGTGAACTTGAATAACATATATCAGTTTCAAGAAATTCCATAAATATTTACGGGAGTTAGAGTGCGGACAGACAGACGGACAGACAGACAGACAGACAGACAGACAAACCGAAGTCATAAACACTTTTCATCGTTGTTGGAAATAATTAAAAATACTTAACTAACATTAAAAAAAAAAAAAAAAAAAAAAAAAAAAAAGTGTGGAACTATTGCGCATGAATGAAGATGATACTTACATGCAAATGATCACACATATTTTTTGCAAAAAGTCATGATTAATTTTAAGGTTCATATATAACTGTTAAAATTAATTAATCCTTTCCATCAAAAATATGTTTTATACATATGGGCTAAGTTACAATCTAACTAAATGATCACGCTGTTTAGAAATAATGGTTATAAAAAAATAATATAAACTGCATATTTTACGACCGATTTAAGGGGTCAGGTGCCTGATTGTTTTATTTTTTCATGTGTATATTATTTCCATGTATATTTTTCTTAATATCTGTTAACATTTGAAAGTCATGATTTTTTTCTTTTCTATTCTTTTCTTTCCTTTCATTCTTTCCTTTTTCTTTTTGATATTTTTAGTAAAATTCGGATCACTTTTTCTCATATATTTCACTGTTCAAAAACGCCTGGCTCCTTAAAAAATATAATTATGCCAGAATAAAATTATTTTACAGCTAATAAATACTAACAGAAAAAGTATTACACAGAACTCGATAATTTTAACATGTTTTACATAACAGGTGATTTTTAAAAAGGAGAACACTTTTATCATGAACTCTGACTTACAATGAATAAAGAGAGCAGCGATAAACAAAGCTCGAAATCTTCTTTTGTTTGAAAATATTTTACTTCATTGAACTCATTTTTAGAAAGAAAGTTATTCACAAATAATTTTTTATTATTAATCATCACAAGAGATATACCGATTTTGATTTTTACATGGGAAACAATAAATCAAGAGTACGATTAAGAGAAGCAATTTTCCCATTAAAAAATAATAAATCATCACTCAAACAACATTAGTATTTCATGCTATTTATGACTAACCACTGACTGAGAAAATTATGAATGAGTAACACTGAAGATTGAATAAGATCTTCCGTCATCATTATACTTAGCGTAAAAGAGATATTATATTATAAATAGCTTTCGAATTCTTTGGTGGTCCACTGGTTGGTCCTAGGCTAGATCCTCAAAAAATCGATCTGGCCTAGGAATTGATTAATGCTCGGGCCGATTGGTCCGTGGATCTTGACATAGGAGCCAAAATTTCGTTTACGATTTAAAAAAAAAAAAAATACATTTAAAATAATATATAAATGTTTTTGAAAGTATTTCATAAAAATTTTATATCTGAAAGCGAAAGTTTTACCAAAAAAAAAAAAAAAAAAAAAAAAAAAAATAGTTTACTTAAATATGAATTTTTGGATGAAACAGTGGGAGAATTTTAGGACTCAAGAAGAGTGGTAAAAAACATAGGGAAAATTATGAGTTTGGGGTTCAAATGTGCATTGAGCCCTGAACGCACTTTTGACTTGATCAGGCCATCAATGAGTAAAATCTGGTGCTCCGCGAAACCAGTAACCAATTTTTGTTTTATCTTTGTGGTTGGTTGACCGAACATTTTAAGTTTTTGGTTGACCGAACAGGTTTAAGTTTTTGGTGGTCATTTAAGTGACGTTTTTGATAGCGGTCTACTGATGATGTCATGGGAACCAGTTACATTATTATGTTTCTTGCTAATTAGACAATATTGTTATATTCGAAATATTAAAGAATGAAATAAAAAATATGGGACTTTTAACGTGTGTGTGTGGAGGAGGAGGGTGTGTGTGTGTGTGGGGGGGGGGGGTAGTGAAAGTGAGAAATTTTCCGAAACAGTTGAAAATTATTATGGAATTAAAATTATTTTATGCATTCTAAAGTAATTTTATTTTATGTAATTAAAACTGGTATTTTGTCCAATACTGTCGGTGATTAGTCAAATATTTCAAATTATACCATTATTTAAATATTTTATATTGCCACAAAGTCAGCTGCTTTATAGCCGACGTGGCGTAGAAGTATGTCTCTGGACTGTCACCCAGACGACCTCAGTTCGATTCCAGCCGGGGACAAGTAAATCTCTCTAAAAATTATTTCTAAATTCTTATAATTATCTTTACATATTTAATTTCCTATTCTAGCAGTTTCTAGAATATTCTAATTTATGTTAATCTTGTATTCTGGAATATTCGAATATTGTATATAAGCGACTTGTTCCTCAGTTTGTGGATGTTCTCAGCCGAGTGTAGCTGTGTTACTTACAAGTTTGTTCTACTATAAACTACGTTTGTTAGAGTGTTCACTTTGACTCTTCACGACATCTGTGTGACAATATGTGTTTAAAAGAAGATTGTGTTGGTGTTCGTGTTAAAGCCATTTGTATATGCTAGGAATCTGAACCTAATGGGGATGCCCAACGTGGGGTTTTTCTAAGGTGTCCTACCCCATAATCATGCGAGTTTATCTAAAAAAAGAAATTGTATGAAAAGGCGAATGGTGAATGAGGACAAAATTTGTGAATTTTATTAATATAATTAGTTACATTTAAAAAAAAAAAAAAAAACTTTTTGAAAAAATATATGTCAAAATAGCAATAATTCTGAATATTTTGATACTTCATTTATGTATTCTAGATGAAAAGTTAAAAGAAAAAAAAAAAAAAAACCAAAAAAAAAAAAAATATGTAACTGATATCAAGAACAAACGTGTTATTGCATGTGAGACTTGCCATGTTCGAACTTTGGTCGTTCTGGTTGGCCTAGCAATTCAGAATTTTCTGTGGTTTTCTCTAAAAACTAGCAGGAATATATGCTAGAACCCCTTAGAATAACCCCCCCAAAAACCATTTCGCCCAGTCCGAGGACGGAGGACCCTCCTGCAGTCAATCAGTCTATCCAACACTACATCCTTACTTACAGTAGTTAGTGATTCATTATTCAAAACTTCGGATTTGCGAAAAAATAAATAAATAAAAAATTTCCATCTATAAAACTTTAATCCTTACATGCATGTAGATCTGCATAGTCGCAACTCTTTTTTTTTTTTTTTTTTTTTTTTAATTTTACGAAAATTATTTTATCGTTTCCGAACGCAACTAAAATCTTTGACAATTTATTTTCTTTTATTTTTTATGACAATTTTTATTGTTGGCATGGGGCACCAGTGGCGGATACAGAACTTATTTTTATTTTATTTTATTTATTTTCTTTTGGGGGGGGGAGGGGGGGGGCTAAGATTTTTCAGGATGTTATTTCAGATCAATGAAAAATTTACAATTGTAATATTCAATTGTGAATGTCAGTGCTTCTGGGAGGGCTCCACCCCCCCTCCCCCTAGATCCGCCACTGTGGGGACACGTTATCTGAATAAAATTTCATTTCGGCGGGTGTTACGAATTAACAAAAAGTAATAGAAGCATACAGTAAAAATTATTTTCAGATAGAAACAATGTAAGTGTAACGAATAATATTTATATTTTTGCATATAACTTATAAATTTATGCTATATATATATATATATTGTGTGATGTAGAAATACATTAATATACAAAATCGGTTCTGCATAAGTTCATTAATCCTAAAGTGTATCCTATGCTTTTTTTTTTTTTTTTTTTTTTTTTTTTCCACATTAACTACACCTACTTCCCGGTTGATTTCAAATTTTATTTAAATCAAATTCAAATTTTATTTTATTTAAATTGAAATCAACATTTCAAATATCATGCGAAAGTGTGTTTATAATAGTTCAGTGCTGACATCTGTTGCTTAAAAGCCTTTTTAAATCTTGATGGTCCTCTTCACTTACCATCGCTGAAAGAAAGAGCCAATGTTATTCTATGAGAAATTATCTTTATTTATAATTCATTAACTAATACATATTTTTAAACTCTGTTTTCATATATAGAAAATTCCGAACTGTTGACCTTTTTTAAAAATGTATTATTTAAATTTTTAATATTTTATTTTGAAATTGCAAAATGGAAAATTTCACATATTGAAAATTCGTATTTTACAGCTTCAAAATAAAATATTAAAAATTAAAAAAATACATTTTTTAAAAAAGTGCCTCAATTTAGCAGCTAGGAATTTTCTGAATGGGAAAACAGAATTAAAAAATATGTATTAGTTAGTTATTAGCAAAGAAAATTTCCCGTAAAATAACATTAGCTTCAGCTTCTGGCGACGGCGAGTGAAACGGGCCCTTAAAAGCAAAAGATTATCATTCTTACATTCATAATAAATGTTTAAACATTCTTACTTTCTTTTTCTTCTACTTAGACCCACTACGTACTACATAAGAAGAAAGTATTGAAATCGTAAAAATTTTCGACTTCCGGTTTTTGATAAATTTAAATGTTTTGATATGTTCTCAATAAGATTCAAATATTTTTGGAAAACGTTTGTGTGTGTGCGTTAGCAAAATTTTATGGTCGCAGTATCTTGCATCCAATGGACAGAATTTAATCAAACATGATATTTTATTAGGCCTTGATTTAAACTAATATTATCTTTTAGAATATATCGCCGAAAGATGGTACCGTTATTCCCTCATTTAATAGAAGGTTATATCTCAGTTTTTATAGTATATAAACGCACCAAACGGTACATAAGATGAATATTATGTAGACTACGCTGACTTAATTTGATTGCATGTGGGTAGATAGGTGACTCAGCCATGCTGCAATATATTCTCGCTTAAGAAAAGACAATATCTCAGCTTCTTTGTTATATATGTGCACCAACCAAACTTGGTTTGTAAGATATATAATATGAAAAATAACCCTCTCACGTTATAATAACCCTCTCGCATTCAAACTATACTTATAATTATACACAATAGAAGCTGATATATAGCCTTCTTGTTACTGGAAAAGATTGCAGCATGTAAAGCCACCTGTTTAATAATATACGACAAAATCTAACCTATACCAATATATGTAATGATGCAACAAAATATAAAGTTTTGTTAAGTTTCATTCATTATTTCATGAATTACAATGCTCACAAAATTTATAACACATAGACACAAATATACATTTTCTAAAAATGGTCGAATTGTGGAGACCTCTATATAGAAAACCGTACCTCAAAAATTTTCGTGATGCCAATACTTTATTATTATATAAATAGAAGGAAGTAAAAATAAATAAATAAATATTTCAAGAGAATGCTAAAGTATGTTCCTAGTTGATCGAATTTCTTAAAATAATAATAATTATTATTATTAAATATAAATGAATATAAAATAAAATAAAAGTTTACGAAAATAATAAAATAAAGGGCAAAAAAATCACCGAAGTATTTGTGTTGAATTTGAATGACGATGATTGAAAACAACATATAAATTACAAAAACACACAAAAGCAATTGTTATTGTCTTTGTGTCTTAAGAATTATCTAAATAATTAAGCACAACCTTAAATATCATAACCATAATAGTCAAAAAGCGAGATGCAGGCACGAATGTAAAGCAGAAATGAAAATCCCATAATAAGTGTTCTTTATGCAACTTCTTACAATATTTTCATTTGTCAAAAATGCCAAAAACTTTTAAAATATATCGAATTTTATGTTTAATATTGTTGATTAAATACGAAATTTTAATGGAATTCTTTTCTTGGTAAAAAAGCATTTTTAGGGAAAATTACTTCAATGTCATTACGACAAGATATAATTAGCATTTTAGCTTATAGATGGCAGCACTAAAGAAAAACAGGATGACCCAGGAAATTCGTGATACTGACATCTGAAAATTTAGGAATTTGGTGTTCGTGTGTAAAAACTGCTGTTTTAAAAAAACATGAACTAAAATGGAGATAAATGTCTTGTAAATCTACCAACGTCCCTTAAAATAGTAATGATATTGACACAAGAACGAAAAATCATGTGGTTCGCATTGTTTATTAACATTTTCCAACTATACGTACAACTTTAAAACAGGAATAAACTACTACGTCAGAAACGCCAAAGAAAAATTCTTTTGCACTGAATTCTTTTTGCACTGAAGACGGTACGCTTTAGGCTACCGAAACAGCTGTATGCACCTCAATAATTTTTCTTTGGCGTTTCTGACGTAGTAGTTTATTCCTGTTTTAATATTCCAACGCCAAGTCTCCTGCTATTATACGTACAACTTGCATCGTTTAACTTTCAATGTTTTGCTTATGTAAGATATCACACAACGGACATACAAAAGGGCAGAAAAGCACATAGATAGACTAAATGCATTCATAAAAATTATTAAACATTGTTGGAAAATATTATAAATGCTTAACACAGACGGGAATTGAGTTGCAGCAGTTTCAAAATGTAGCCCTTAATGCAATGTATCTGAATATTTTAGTGTAGCCTTGTAAATCTGAAAGCTAAACGTAGTATCATATTCTATACCAGACCTAATTTTAACGTATTAACAATAATAGTCAATTTCATTATGATTTTTCAATATAAAGTTATTTAAATGTGATTTATAAAAATGTCTCTCCTATCCTAATACGCAATGCGTTGGCACTTATTAAGCTGTCCCTGTACACAAATCAATTTTACAGGACCTGTTAACACCATTTTGAATAGGGAACATTCCATAGTGCATTTGAAGAAGATGCATTATTTTTAAGAAATTCTGAAAATATTTAAGGATTCTGGAGACGGACAGTCGAATAAGCAGATAAATTAATTAAAATAATATTCACTTTGAAACGTTGTTTGAAAATGTTAAAATGCTTAGTAAAAATGTGAATGCAATTCCAGCTATTTCCTTATATAACCCTTAATATATCTGAATATTTTTATACGACTCTGTAAATCATAATTCTAATTGTACTATGGAAAGCATTTTTTGTGTATATGAATAACATATCTCAATTTCATTAAGGTTTGAGCAAAGTAAAGTTATTAAAATATGGTTTATAGAAATATTTCTCATAGAACGCAATGCTTTGGAATACTTTCGGGTGTCCCTGTACACAAACCATTTATTATATTCATTCTATTTTCAACAAGGAACATCCGATAGTGAACTTGAATAACATATTTCAGTTTCATTAAGATTTTTGCAAATAAAGGTATTTAAATATGGTTTATAGAAATACCTAACTTCTCACAGAATGCAATATTTTAGAATACTTTCGGGTGTCCCTGTACACAAACCAGTTGTGGTATTTACTCCATTTTCAATAGGGAATATCCGACAGTGAACATGAATATCACATATCAGTTTCAAGAAATTCCATTAATATTTACGGGATTAGAGCGCGGTATATTTATGGGAGGATATTTACGGGAGTTAGAGCGCGGTGAGACAGACGGACAGGAAAGACAAACAAACCGAAGTCATAAACACTTTTCAACTTTTTTGGAAAGTGTTAAAAAGGATAAAGAAATTTATAATTTCTTCAAATATGTACAGGACGACATTATAACAATTTGTATTATTGGGAAAGAAAATGTGTAATATATATAGAGAGAGAGGAAATATGAATAATTTTAAATTTCTCTAATCATTTTTTGAAAAATCACTAGTGAATTGTTTCTATTTGTAACAACTATACTTTATAATATTAAAATTATTTAAGAATATGTATATTAAAAGAAGAATATGTTTACACGCAAATTAAATTATTTTTTGCTTAGATTGCAAACTAATTGTATTTTTTACTTTACTGGCTTCTAGAGTTGCAAACAGCAAACTATTCTATTTTTTGCTTTATTGGCTCGCAGAATTTAGTTATTGAAAAGCATATGTAGTAATAACGTTTTATAGACTCTCATCATTCGAATCCCGCATTTGTCCCAGGATTGCATATAAACAATACCGAGATTCTGAAATTGGAAGTATCGGAATTGTATTTTATTCCGATTCCCTGTATTTGACATAAAAGGACAAAGTTTGAGTCGAGAGATATCAAGAGCTTTTATCAATGTTGATCCGGATATAAAATTTTTACTTGCAGACAAATTGTTATTGCAGATATGAAAAGCGTAGCTTTTTTTCTTTTCATTTTCTTTTTCTTTTAAGATGAACCAATTGGTTATCGCATAAATTATACAAAAAATAGCTGGGAAAAAGATAAAACGATGACATATATCTGCCAGCCGAATGTTCAAAGGTTGACAGCGAAATCATAAGTGTTAGTAGTGCCGTGCACTTTCGATCTGAAGCTTTGCTGATAATGGTGATTCATAATCACATTTTAATCATTGCACTTTTTCTGTCATCTTCATATTTACTTCCAAATTCAAAGTGAATTTACATATATATATTTGATTATGATTTTACTTCTCTTTGAATTCGATTTTTATTTTTAAAAAAGGCTTTTTTTTCCGATAACATGTCAAATTGTAATTTTTTATTTATTTATTTATTTATTTATTTTTGTCAATTTCTGCCATTAATTAAGTGGTGTGTCACTCACACGACTTTCTCTTACCCTGAAATTTAATACTATGAATACAGGTTGGAGATTAAGAGGTAAGATAACGATGTCATGTAAACCTATGTTAAACAATTCAAATTAGGCTTCGGGAGAGTTTTATATGATAATTAGTTCTGTGTGAATAATAATAATTTATTAAATAATAATTTATTAGAATTATTATTTTAAAAAAATATCTTGTATGATAATGGAGACGATTTCCATATTAGAGAAGTAGTATAATAGCAAATATCCAAAAAAAAGTCCATTTTATTCTCAATATTTAAAAAAAATCGATAACTTTGTTTTGAATTATCGCAGATTGATGGTTCGACCATTCGTTTTAAAGGTATTGGCGAGCTCTTTTGAAAGATACCCATCATGAAAATTTACTCCCCCCCCCCCCAGTGGGGAGGCGAGGCTCCTACATACACAATTTTTTTTTTCCCTGTTGACTTTCTCTATTACAAAAAATACATATTCGTTTCATTTGGTTTAGTGCAGTTTATAGTCGTTAAACTCTACTTTCCGGCAATTTCCCCCATAGACGTAATGTATTAGAATTATTGATTGTCCCTGTACACGAACCATTTGCTTGGTCTTAACGAAAAGCTTATTGTAGCATCCCTATATGATACACATTTAGAATACCAAGTTTGAATTTTCTGCCATAATTTGTTTTTGAGATATGCTGATAATAGACAGACATACAGACACACAGACATACACACAGACCATTAGCTAAAAACATGATTTTCGTATTGAGGGGACCTCAGAACATGTAAATATAACAAAAACTCGCGTTCGAAAATTTGACCCAAAAACAGTACTTTCTCTACCTTATCGGTAAGAGAAAGTAAAAATTAAAGAAAAAATAAATTACTTTAAGATTCTTTTTAGCATTTACATATATGTGTATGAAAGAATAAATTAATTTTTTCTTCCAATGTAATGCGGAAAGAACACAATTCAAGAATTAATAGCCAAAAGACAATACAAAAATACGCACAATGTGATATAAATTTCATATTATAATTCTAAATTAAAATATCTTTTTTAAATTTTAACAAAACTCGGTTTAATTCCTCTCAATAGGGTCATTCCATATAAATTCAAGGAAATGTGTTACTCGACTATTTTTGTTTCTTTTGATACTTATGTCTATTATAGACAAATATGAGAGATATTCAAAACAACTTTTATTTATTTTTTTAATTTTTTCTACTATTAACCTGGGACAGGTCGTCAAAAGTCGTTCTCCTGGTCAAAAATGAGATTATTAGACCTTTCTATTTTGACACAAATGTCTTTGAATTAAATTTATGAGGGTTAATTTTAAATATTAGCATCAAAGTACATAATGTAAAGGTATCCCATGATCAGTTATACAGCTGTAACTTAATAACTAAAATAATTACAGAGGTCAAAATTCAAGGTCAAATGTAAAATTTTGTTAATTTCGATAGTGGAAGTCATTTATTTTCGTCTAGGGAAATAAATCATAAAATATCACAAAAATTAATCTCTGGAAACACATTAATGAGAAAATTTGATTGTAATTGTGTGCTTTTTAACCCTCTGCAGTTTACAGGTCCTCGAAATATTAGAAAAATGGCAAAAATGATATTTTAAAACCCCCATAAACCAAAAGGGAATGGGAAAAAAAAAAATTCTTTTTCAATTTACTAATTTATTGAAGTGTTACGTATATATAGTGTATATATTGGGTTTTGTGGTTTTGAGCTAAAAAAAAAAAAACTTATAGGATAATGCTTAAATATTTACAAAAAAACTGAGCAAAATCTTTTAATATTTTATCATAATTTCATTAAAATAATTTTCATTATTATAAAACACATTTTAATAAAACAAAATTAATCTGCAATTATTTAATTCAATGTTTAATTTTCTGCTTTAGTGTACGTTACTTAGCCAAAATGCGCAATTTAAAAAAACTATATAGTTTTCCCGAAGTATAGTAATCCCGATTTGCGAAATGGATTTTGCATTTCACACTGCTCGAAAACGAATGCTCCCTGAATGTTGCCAATTTATACGTGTGACTGTCATGATGTCTAGCTGTACACCTGCAAGTGTCGTCTTAACACGAGCTCTCGTTTTAGAGATATAAGGGACTTTACACGATTTTTCGTGACGTCTGTATGTATGTGTGTCTGTCTGTGTGTGTATGTCGCATATCTCAAAAACGGTTGGACGTAAAAAGTTGCGAATTGATACATAGGTTTGTATTAACATCTAGTTGTGCACCTCCTTTTTTGGACTTTGTATATGATTTTCCGTTGTGGAGATATTTAGGGAAATTAGGTTCATAATGGCCAAAATGTATCTAAAAACGGTTTAGACAAATCTGGCAATTTAACTGACTTCCCGACTAGCTAGACATTTGAAACTTTCAGAAAAGTTCAGAACACGTTGACAATGCATTTTTAAAAATATTTTTAGCCAACTGTTTATAATACCTGCTGCCTTCAGCAGCGTTTATGTGATTCAACAGAAAATTTATTTAACTAATTTCTCGACTAGCTAGACATTTGAAACTTTCAGACTAGATCAGAACACAGTGAAAATGCATTTTATAAAAATACTTTTAGCCAATTGTTTAGGGTCCCTGCTGTCTTCGGCAACGTTACCAGTACAAATCTTGCAATCGATTTTTAACTACCTTCCCGACTAGCTAGACATTTAAAACTTCCGGAAAAACTCAGAACACGGTAACAATGCATTTTTTAAGTATTTTTAGCCAATTGTTTCGGGTCACTGCTGCCTTCGACAGCGTTTATATGGTTCAACAGGAAATTTATTTAACTAACTTCTCGATTAGCTAGACATTTGAATAGTTCAGAACACGGTGAAAATGCACTTTTTAAAATACTTTTAGCCAATTTTTTCGGGTCCCTGCTGCCTTCGTCAGCGTTACCAGTACAAATCTTGCATCGGTTTTTAACTAACTTTCAGAAAAGCTCAGAACACGGTGATAATTCATTTTTTTAAATATTTTTAGCCAACTGTTTCGGGTCCAATGTCAATGTTTTTTAACATTATGTATATTTCTAAAAGTGTATAAGGAAGTCATGTGGTGCCCACATCAGGTTTTTTAAAAATCAAAACCACAAAACATTACACACAGAGAATACATAATACTTTAACAGATTAATTAATTGGCAAAGAATTTCTTTTCCTTTTTTTTTTTTTTTTTTTTTAATTCCCTTTCTATATATGGAGTCCATAAAATGTCATTTTTCTGACATTTCAGGGACCTGTAAACTGTAAAAGGTTAAAAACCACACCACAATTACAATTAAATTTTCTCATTTGTGTGATATTTTAATTATTGATTTTGTTCCTTAGAAGAGTTATTAACTATCGAAATTGACAAAAATTTTATGTTTGGCTTATCGTAATTATTTTAGTTATTAAGTCACAGCACTGTAACTAAGCATATGACACCTTTTACCTTTGTTCTTTGATACTAATATTTAAAATTAGCACTCACGGATTTAATTCAAAGAGATTTGGGAGAAAATATAAAGGTCTAATAATCCCATTTTTGACCAGGAGAACAATTTTGATGGCCTGTATAAAATCCCATGTTAATAGTACAGAAAAAGTAAAAGTTGTTTTGAACATCCCTCATATGTGCCTATAAGGGATACAGGTATCAAAAGAAATAAAAATAGTCGAGCAACACACTTCCTTGAATTTATAGGGAATGACCCACTAGCACTAGTGTATCTGCAAAATTTTGATTAGCGCCCATATTCAGTCTTTTTAATCGTTAAATTCTTCATTGACTCTTCCTTAACAAGAATTTTTTATTTTATTTTACGATTATTATTATTATTATTATTATTTTACGTTTATTTACCTTGAATGTTCTGTCTACCAAATGTTACAGAGATATAGTTAATTTTTAATTTTAACCTACTTCCACTGAGCCGATTTTGCTCAAATGTTGTACATAGGTTCATAGTCAATGCTAATATAATATGCAAGTATTTTCAGGTAGGGGAGACCCGTGTACCTAGGGTCATCATGTACCTAGGGTCACCCCACTTTATTTGAATAATATTTAATTTTAAGTTTTAATACGCAATTGGATGAGTAACAACACCAATTGCTACTTTTACAACTACTTTGGAACTTTTGAGGAGAAAGTTTTGACAAGTTACATGTAGAAAAAGAATTTTCATGGTTTGAAGTAAAATTTTACAGCTCATCTCTTTTGCTATTTTACAAAGGAAATCCAAATATTTTTCTTTTATTTCTAGTCTATAATTTTACTTGTAATATTGAGTAATAAATGAGATGTTTAATTAGTCCTCTCTGCCTGTGTATTTTTTAGTGGAAAGCATTTTGAATGAAGTTACCGAAACTTGTACCTAGGGCCACATAGCTGCCTTGTACCTAGGGCCAGTGTGTTTGAACCTTTTAAACCTTTCGCGACCGCATATTTTTGTCATTTTGACAGTAAGGTCCGCCTGTGGGCGTTTTCTCATAAGTTACAATTTTTCAAAACAAAATTTTCCGTATTGACATTAATATTACAAATGGATATGCATTATGATCATACTCTCTCTAATCAAAGTATTTGCATTCATAGTATACTGATTGTACAATTATGAATATTGTGTATATTTTTTAGAAACAAATAACATACAGAATGCAAAAGAACCGCTCACTGGTGGAGTTTCATATTTTCAAATGACGTGAATCTACGTCAGCGGTCGCTCAAGTGTTAAGAAACACAGTACAGCCTCTAGTAATTGGATGCTGGCAAACCCTGGTAAACCAATCACTATATATGACGTTGCTGAAAATGTTGGCAAGTACTATCCGTCGGCCTTTACTCCTGTAAACATTCTATCAGGCTTTCGTGTATCCGGCATATTGCCAATGAATCAAAACACATTCACTGAGGATGAATATTTAAATTCAAATGTGGCTGAAAGACAAGATCCCTCCATAAATTTAAAAAGAAAAAAAGATTTTCCAGGAAGAAAGTGAACCAACAATGATAGAACTGGATGTCTTTGTTTCGTGTCCTGTTCAAATTTCGAAACTTTCAATATCTAACATCTTTCCGTGTGTCATGTTTTAACAGGTACGAACCTACGCAAAATTCCCCTTAGAATATCCCAAAGGAAAAAAAAAAGAAAAAAAGAGTGAAAATTTTCGTGTTTCAAATTAAGGCAACAGCATGATAATTATTATATAAATAAATATATTACTTGATATTATTTCTTTTATAAAATACATGTTTATATGCTTATTTGCTATTCATTACAAAGTGAATTCTATATTTGAGAGAATGGCCCTAGGTACAATGAGGTCTGGCCCCAGGTACAATGAGGGTGTTGTACCTAGGGCCACGAGTGAAGTTTATTTAAAAACCTTCTATTTGTCGAAATTTATTATTTTAGGTATTTATATTAATCCCAATTGGAAGTAATTAGTCCTAAAGATATGTTCATATCGGTTTGATAATTTTAAACAGGTCAAAAGCTCTGTTTTGGGGCATTGAAAAAACGCGGCCCTAGGTACATGGGTCTCCCTCTACCTCAACAAGGGACAGGTTCCAGATACAAAAGTGTGTCTGTCTGTGTTAGCTGTTATAATTTATTTTTAACCCTTTTACAAAGCGTTTCAATTAAAATTTTTGCTCACAAGTCTATAGTTAGGGAGAATACATATACGCCAATACTTTAAGGAATCTTTCTCGCCAGGCAGAGGTTCCAGGTGTCAGCAAATCTTGCAGTTTGGTTTTGATCCACTTCCGCTGTACCGATTTTGCTGAAATGTTAAACATAACAAAAATTCACAGTCGATGGCAATAGAATAATCCAGTATTTTCATTAATCTTCCTCAACAGGGACAAGTTCCAGATGTGAAAGTTCGTCTGTCTCTTTCAGATGTTGTGATTCATTTTTAATTTCTAGTCGAACCTTTTTGGCTCAGATTTTGCACATGAGCAGAGTCCGATCAAGCCAAGAGTGGGCCCAGGGCCAAACATGCATTCAGGTCCTCTACTCATGTTTTACCGTACCAACAGGAAAAATGTAAACGTTTTTGGTGCATTAAAATACATGTATGAGCATATAAGTCAGGAGAGGACACTTTTTAAGACTAAAAAAAACATTTTTCCCATAGATTTTACTATTCTTTCCCGAAAAAGCCTTAAAAATTCCCTCTGTTTTACCAAAAATGCTCATTTGAGTAAAATATTCTTTTCATAAAAAAATTATTTTCCATTTAGAAGTAAAAACTTCATGAAGTCTTGTTGACAGGAGCACTTTTATGTATTTTTCATTAAATTTGTTTTGAACTGAAAACGAAATTTGGGTGCCCCCAAACCAAAGACCCTTGGATAGGCGGCCTGTATGCTAATCAAACCCTGCACATGAGTCCATAGATCATGACAGTACAAATGCATTAGTACTTTCCAGGGCGCGAAATTCTCTCTGCCAGAGTCAATTCACTTTACCACGTTTTCATTAACTCGCTTTCTTGTTTGTTTGTACAGTACAAATCTTGCAATCGATTTTTAACTAACTTCTCGACTAGCTAAACATTTAAAACTTTTAGAATAGCTCAGAACACAATAACAATGCATTCTTTTAATACTTTTAGACTAGTGGTGGGAATCGATTAAGAGTTTTAACTAGGTTAATCGTAGTTCATTAATCGATTAATCGGATTTTTAATCGGTTTCATTTTTCTATATAATTTTATTTCAATGATGAATAAAACTCTCATATTGTGTATTTATTGTGTATTATTCATAAGTTTCACTGATTTTTTTTTTTTTTTTTTCCAAAAATTTGTGTCTAATCAGTTATATCTGTTTCATAACTAAAATTTAAATCAACTTTTAGACTAATAATTGGTGACTTTAAGTGTTAATTTTATATAAATATTTTCACGTATTCAATTTTACTTATTTATTTATTTATTTTTAAATAAATTAACTTTTGGATTCATTTTGAAAGAAACATTAAATGAATTTACGCATATTTTAGTTTTACATTTGCAGGCCTTGTCCATCTCGCTTGTCACTATTTTTAAATGAATTCTCAAAATTCCATATCATTATCATAAAAATCTCAAATTTTTATATTTTAGTTCTTCTTTGTCACTTCGGACTAGAACACAGATTGTTATTTTCTGTTTCTGCTTCAATAATTACTATCAGCAATTCTGAACATACAATAAACGCTTGACGATACTGTGAAATTCTGTTGACATTTCCCCCATCAGAGGGATAGTGAAAATCTCAACCACCCTTAAAAAAAAAAAAAAAAAAAAATCTTTAGCATTTCTATTTTGTGAAAGCTTCTTGTTTCTGGGAATACTATTACACTAGCCAACACTTTCTGTAGAAGGCTACAGACAGGTGGTGTTGCTCCAACATGCACATGAAGCGGCATTTTGTTTAATAACTGTCCTTCCCCTTTTCTGTATCAACAAAAGTGCAACAACTTCTTTTGAGAGGTTTTATTTTTATTTATTTATTTATTTTATTTTATTTATTTATTTATTTTTATTTATTTATTTATTTTTTGCTTTTTCATTATTTGATGGATGTTTTTTAGAATGTTTGTTAGCAAAATATGTGAAAAATATATTTTGTAGGCGGAACAATATTTTTACTTTAATTCGTAGTTTGAAAATTTTAATCGGATTTTGAAAATTGTTAATCGAATTAATCGATTCGATTAACTCGCAACTAAGCATTGATCGATTACCCGAACCGATTAATCGGCACAACCCTATTTTAGACATCTTTAAGTATGTTTGAAAATTTATTATAGTTGCTCTCTTTATTACGTATTTGATCATTTTCTTTCAAGTTCATGGGATAATTCATCAATTTTGTTTTTCTTTTTAAATATTTATTAATACACAGAATTATCACGTTTATATGATTCAAGAGAAATTTAAAAACGTGGTATATAAAATGTTCTCTTTATCTTGTAATTATTTAATATCTTTCTACCAAATCAATTTTATTCAAATTTCACACATGATTCTTAATCGATGACAGTACTATATGTAAGTATTATATAGAGTTATATCTCATTAGGAACTGATTCCAGGAAGAAAAAACAGCTTAAATCTTAGTACATTTTGAGACAAAATTGTGTTTTAATTTTTTTTTCTTTCTTTTCCTTTTTACTTTCTTCTATATGTAATATAGAGAAAGTACTGGATTCGTGAAAATTTTCGACCTCCGTTTTTTGATGGATTTATAAGTTTTGGGATGTCCTGAACACGAATTGATAGTTTTTAGAAAATGTCTGTCTGTGTGTATCACGATTTTTGTGGACACTGTATCTTACGAACCAATGAATGAAATTTAACCAAACTAGGTATTTAGTTGCACCCTGACATAAACTGGTGCTGATTAGATTTGGGAATCAATCGCTCAACAGGTGGCGCTGTGATCGTATTTTTTCTAAATTTTTAACATGGCAGTATAGGACAAAATTTCGTATAAATGTACATAATGAGAGTTATTTTTTACTTATGGTTGTAAAATTAGTATGAATTATTGATAATATAGTAGTAGTTAACCAGGAAAAAAATTCTGTGCATGAGGAGTAGCCCCCCGGGGGAGGGGATTTTCAAGATGGGTATCTTTCGAAAGGTCTCGTCAATACCTTTAAAACGAATGGCTGAACTATAAATCTGTGATAATTTAAAACAAAGGTATCGATTTTTTTTACTTTTAACAACAAAAAAAAAAGAACCTTGGGGGGGAAAAAAAACCTTTTTTTTTTTTTTTTTTTTTTTTTAAGGAAAGGAACAAATATTCTTTTGAAAAACATAACGTAGCAGAAAAGAATTTTATTATTATTATTATTATTATTATTATTATTATTATTGAAAAAGCACTTGATTTTACATCATAGGCTCCCATGCATCACAGATTCATAAGATTGGAGCATAAACATAAAATAAAGTATACATCAAAACTGTGGAAACATAAACAAACAAGAAAATTAGGCGTTGGATGTCAACTGCATCAACTTAACCCTAGGCCGCCAATATCGGCTGTATAAGTCTTTCTCATTCAATGAAACACAACTTAAAAAATGTTCTTTGTCCATTTCAAAATTCTGTTTGCACAGAGTGCACAGGGGACTATTATAAATACCGAATCTATGTAAATGTTTGGCAAGACAACTGTGTCCAGTCTCCAGGCTGAAGGCCACTACTGCGATGGATCTAGGGGAGTCTGGGATTTTATAAATCGACTCCTTCCACTTCTTGCTCTTAATTTCTTCTAATAGTTTGGCCTTAATTTTTTCCCGTAATATTTTTTATGATTCTTTTAATTGATGAAAATGGTACTTCACTATTATTTAATTGCGAAATTTCCGTTACTTATTGAGCCAATTTATCAGACCATTCATTTCCAGTTATTCCTACATGACTTGGGAACTTGGGATCCACTGCAAAACGACAATCATCCCTTTAGAAGCTAGAAGATTAAGAGTTCTGCAAGAGTCACCAGTTTTTGACTCTGCGATATTATAGAAGAGAAACATAGATTTATTACAAAATTCCATCAGATGCCAGCTAAACACAATTTTTTACATGTTCCATATAGGCTATGCACGCCATGTACAAATTAAGAAACGTTTTCTACTATTATAAGGATTGTGTTATGTACGAATTATTTCGAACGTCTGTTTTTATACGCAAACATTTTTTGGACACTTGAGGGGTATAAGTACCATATACAGTACGTTCTCAGAAATCTACAAAACTTGGAACCAGAGATTGAGCAGAGTTTTTTTTTTCCCCTTAAGTTAAAATTTTAATGCTATAATGTATTAAAATATAAATTTCATTGTTTAGATCGGTTGTGATTTACAGATTTCTGATGTTTGTAAATTTTGGAAACGCGGATTTCTGTACCTATGCTCTTCTTGAACAGTTTGTATGTTTTACGCATTTTCTTTCAGATATTTTTCTTTTACGCAAATTATAATAATTCTACTGTACAGTGGCGCAAAAGTTTAAACAGTTACCAAATTTGTCCTTAAGTTAATGGAAAAAGTATTTGATATATGTCTTTTAATTCACTGAAATGATAAAATTTTTCTGTTCAACACAAACTAGCAAAATGCGAAATTTTAATGCAACCACGAGTTGTATAATTTGGTTCATTCACTAACTGTAACAAAATACATGTATTATATATGTGCATATATATATGTATATATATATATATTCCAAATTCCATAAGTAGCTCAATGAATGATGGCTTCAATCCTTGCCTATTTGCATGAATTTCCTGCAATCTATTCTATCTGTACGTCTCGCTCTGCTAGTATTATGATTTGCGTGCGATGCCGCTGAGCCGCGGGGTAAAATATTACTACATGCACGGCGTCTGATGCCGTGTATTGAGCATATCATGTGTTTTCTGACAGTCTTCATTTTGTACGGCAATTTAGATTATATTTAGATAAATAAAATGGTGAAAATGATAAAAGAGGCATCGTTGAGAATAGGAATCAAATTTTCTCAACCGAATGCTAAGCTAAAACTTACTCCTATCAAGCTTAATAGTAGAGGACTAAAAAAATAATAATAAGCGGTCATTTTTCTTTCTCGATCATTTTTGAAAAAGTTTTTTCCCCGCAATGCATATAAAAACAACTTTTACAATAATAAAACAAAACTGATGTGCATATTTTTTTCAGCACCAGTAATATCCGGACACTAGGATGTAAGGGATGCCGTCATCTGCCACAAAAGAGAAATACTAATTACTTTTAAGCTGTTTAATGAAGGAGGGGGGGGCAGCATTGAGGGTGCCAAATTACTATTTCATATCTGCAATAAATTTCTCTGATGAGTCCTGATTAAAATAGAATAAGATTTTTTCTCCCTTTCAAAATAGAAACGAAAGAGGGGGGGGGGAATAAATAAAAAAATAACGTTTTACTTTAAACGATAAGTGTCCATTTTGCTTAAGAAACTTAAAATTAAAATCTCTACTTTAAAAAATGTTTAGAATTAACTCTGCCCATCAACAATCTACTTACTGTAGACATATACAAAACTTATTAAATTCTGTAACTTCAATGTACTTTATACCACGTTTTATTAAAATTATTACTAAGATAAATTTTATATTCTTGTGCTTTATTTCTCACATATGCATTTTTATACGAATAAGGAAAAATTGGTGAGAAAATGACAACTCTAAGAGAGTCGGCCACAGGTTATTATTAAGTTGCGAAAAAGTGGAGACAAGTTATAAGGGTCTACTGGCTATTGGCGATTAACTGAAAAATCCAATCATCAGGTCTACAGTTTTGACTCACACTCTCAGTTTTGACTCACACTCAGATTGGTAACTAAATTAAAATGTTAAAATGTTTTAGGAAACTAGTCCATTATTGTTGCATTTACATACATTGGCATTTCATACATTACCAATCAGATAATTGGACATGATAAGTATAACTTTTAAATTATGTAATTTTAAGGTTTGTCATGTCTAAGTTGTAAGTTCCAATTTAGGCGAAATTTTTCAGTTTTCTCTATACTCAGTACAAATGCCTATACGATTCGAAATTTGCACTGTCTGCATACTTCATATGATTATTGCATACAATATCATCCAGAAGACAGCCAGTTAAGTGTTAGTTAAAATGGATACTCAGACTAGAAAATACAATTTTAAATGAAGTAACTTTAAGGTTTTTCGTCGTCTAAATTCTAATTTAGGAAGACATTTTTAGTTTGTTTTTGACTCATTGGAGATGCATCATGCATATATAGATCGAAATTTTCATGCCCAGTTAAGACCCTGAGTCTAGTATAGCTAGAGCCCATAATTAATTCCGAATCTAATAATCCATCTCATTAAAAGTAATTTTTCTAAACTTTTAAACGTTTTCTTATAATATTGCGTAACGGTATAATTTAACGCTCCAAAATAAAAATAAAAATTTCTAGAATACACATATAAGATAATATAATTAGGTGAAATTAAAAATAAATATAATTAAATTCTGTATATGAAACTGAAATTCCACCTTTTACCAAATTATAGTAATTATTTCAATATTAGCAAGGTTAAATGAGATTCGGGTTCGGTGATTGCTCAAACCGCCCTCGGATCTAATTTAGCTTTGATCGTATTAACAAACAAATGTTGCCCTCGCCATACTTATGCAAATAACTCATTAATGTAGTAAGTGTATCATTTTCTCCTATGTTATGAAATATACTTCGTTTTATGTTTAATGAAGCGAATTTTAATCAAAACTTTTTTATTCTTGTTCAGTTTCTATTAAATAAAAAAGAAGAAAAAAAATTATGAACTATATTAATTAATTTGATAGTAAGAGATTTAGATTTAGTAATTTATTGAAATAACTTTTTATATTAAAGCTAAAAGTATTCTGTTTTCGGTTATAATCCAATAATTAATTATTTTATTATTAAATTCTATATTAAATTCTATAAGCCAACATTAAATCTCATATTGCTTCTGCCGCATATACTATTTCATAACGCGAAAACCAAAATAAAATCCGAGTTTCAAAATTAATACTTAAATTTCTGACATGTTTTTGCATTAAATTTTCTTGCATGTATATAAATTAATCCTGAGTGTATCTGGTGATACAAAATCCAGTTTCACCTTTCAGTCAAAACCCCATGGTGGGGTGATAGGCGAAAACTGTTCATTTAAACTCGGTGATACTATTTCGAGAATGGATATTTTCGAAGGTATAGCCTTCAATAATTGCTAAAATAAATCAGGGACGTAGCAATTCAAAAATCGTGGGAGGACTAAAAAAAATTTCAATTTAGAAATGGTTAAAAATTATTAACAAGAAAATCAATTAATAATTAATTTTAATTAAAATCCTTTAATTATTATTATTAATCACAAAATGTCACTAATTGTGAACATTTATAAGACTTTATTTTGGTTTTAAATGAATGATTGTTTCACTTGGCATTAAAATAAAATTTTATGATAATCAATGTGGGAGGGAACTTTAGCCCCCTGAGCCCCTCCCTTTCTTATGCCATCTGAAATAAATCGTACTTCTTGTGAAATTCATGATTTTTTCTGATACAACGAATTGGTTGTCAGAATGTTCCCTGCTATTAACTACAAAAGTGGAATAATGATTGATTCTAATATGCCAAAAATCTGGTGTGAAACAACCACACGACTTCCATTACCCACTATTACACGTATTATATGCATTTTTGAAAGATAATGTGATCAGAAAGCATAAAAGTGACCTAAAGAGAAAATCGTTAGAGCCGTTTTTGGGATACCAACTTTTACAAAAAATCAATTATTGACCGGAAAACAATAATTACATACAAAAGGATATTTAAAAGTGAGTTAATAGGGCGAGTTTGAAAAAAAATCCGTACAGCCGTTTTCAAAGGAACGCGCTTGTAAGACCTGAAATTGAGCTATTTATACAGGACGGCTATCAATTTTTCTGAACTAACCAACTATATCATTCAAAAGGACATCTAATAGAGTGTTTATATAGAAAATTTGAAGAAAATCGTTAGAGCCGTTTTTGAGATACGGACTTACGGTCCCACTTCCGGTTTCCGATGTCCCACTTCCGGTTTTTCAATTTTCACCAAAATTTGGAAATTTCATCTGTACACAAGACGTATTTCAATTCTAAAGTTTCGTAGCTCTATCTTTATTAGTTTCTGAGCTATAATAGCCAGAAGATTCTCCACATACATACACACACACACACACATACATACACACTGACCAATTTCCAAAAACCACTTTTTTGGACTCTGGGGACCTTAAAACGCGTAAATCAGGTGAAAAACCGATATCGAATTTTCAGACCGAATACAATACTTCCATTACCTACGGTAGTAGGGTAATGGAAGTAATAAAAGCTCCTTATTATTTCAATCAATCGACTTATATGAAGCATAAAATAGTATTCGTCACGACATTGCACATATGCAAAGTTTTAAGGGTATATTTTTAACATTTAATTAAATGTAATTAATCACTCTTAATTTAAAATAAATCTATTAACTTGTAATTAAAAAATAAATAAATAAATAAATAAAAGATATTTTTTATACATATATGTATATTTATTTTTATTTATTTATCTATTAAATACTTTTCCATAGACTTTTTACTTTTCAATTCATGCTATATTGCACTTATTCAGATTAATCTTTGTGTGAAATGATCAAAATAATAAACAAAATCATCTTTTAGTAAGGACTAGTAGCCTAATGTTATACTGGACAGTTAAAGAGTAAGTGTCTATAATTTTTGATTCTATGTTTTCTAGTCAGAAAAAAAAAAAAAAAAAAAAAAAAGATAATAATAATAATAATAATAATAATAATAATAATAATAATAATAATCATGCAGAAAAATTTGCAAAAAAATTATGTTAATATAAATATCGAACTATTCGTTTTATTTAAATATTTAAAAAAAAATGAAAGAAACAGAAGAAACGAAACAAGAATAAACAAGTTATATTCTTGATCATATCATTTGTGACAATCTGTTTAACCCTTTTCTGGTTCTATTTAATTTCACTCCTCTAAAAAGTGTTGCAAAATTTAGGGACTTATTAATTCAATATCCACCACTGAATTTTAACTGTAGCGGTTCCCTAATCACTTCGAAGGTTATTTGTCCATCATGTATATCAAATATCACTCCTCAGAATTATTGGTGATAGTTGGATAAAACAGTCCCTAAATTTGGCGATACTGTATAGATAACTTTAGAGCGTTAGGACTGGCTAAGAATTAATAGCTTAAAATGTGCAGTAGAATCTATAATATTTGGGTGCTTAATAGGGTGTCCCCTAAATAAGGGAAATTTTTTTATTATTATTATTATTATTATTATTTTTTTTTTTTTTTTACCCGATACGCATACCCTCTAATTTTCTTCTATTTGACCCTAAACCCTTTGTAGTTAAACATCAGCTCTCTCAGATAATGTTAACACGCGCCGAATTGACGGTATCCTAATATCTATATTAGAATTTGCCCGTCAATTCAGCACATGTTAATATTATCTGATAAGAGCTGATATTTTGCTAAAAAGTGTTCAGGGTCAAATAGAAAAAAATCAGAAAGTATGCGTATCGAGTCCCCCCCCCCCCGCCCCCCCCCCAAAAAAAAAAAAATAATAATAATAATAATAATAATAATAATAATCCCCTATTTAAGTGACACCTTAGTGTTTAGTATTTGATATGACTATATGAGTAGAGTATACATATATAGATAAATGGATTGATGATTTTTAGTTATGACAGTAAAAAGGAAATAACAACAACAACAATAATAATAATCAAATAATAATAAACATAATGAATATTTTATTTAATGCGAATGAAAATCATATTAAGAAGGGAAAAAATACACGAAATAATAAATGATTGGTGTCAAATCTTTTAATTAAAATTAAAATTATATATTTCTAAATGAATATTTTTATACTTAAAAGTATAATGTCATCAATATTAATGTCAGACCTTCAGAAAAGTACCATCTTAAAAATTGTTTTACAGAGTTAAAAATAAAATAAAATAAAACCAAAGTGACATTTAAAATGAGATAAAGAATAATAAAATTTTGAAACTTTAAAAAATACATTTTAATTAAAAAAATTAAAATACAAGACAGACTTTTCGGATAAACAATAGCCCTCCTCGTGTCAAACATACAAAGCACAACATTTAATTCATAATACATCAGAACAAGATTATGTATTCCTGAGGAATAGTAGCCTCATTCCAAAAGCCTCGTTAAAGCTATTCCTCAGGAATACATAATCTTGTTCTGATATATTATGAATTAAATCTTGTGCTTTGTATGTTTGACACTGAGGAGGGCTAGTATTTAACCGAAACGTCTGTATTGTATTTTAATGTTTTTTAATTAAAATGTATTTTTTAAAGTTTTAGTATTCTTTATCTCATTTTAAATGTTACTTTGGTTTTAATATATTAATGAGACGTATGGATTATGTTTAATTTTATTAAAAGAAAAGAAAAGAAAAAGAAATAGCGAGAATAGTATAGGTATAGGTACATCTTCCTTGTGGAATGCCAGAGTTTTGAGGATATAAGTGCATAAATGCTGCGCAATGCAAAATTGGGTAACATTGAAAATTATAAAGTATTGATATGAGCAATGATAAATAATACGCAATATTATTTTCGGTATTAGAATGGATGGAAATCAGCTTGACATAGTTAAACATACTTAAAATATATATATATATATATATATATATATATGCATTATTTTATATTTTTAAATCTGTTAAAATCATCTATATTCTATATAATAGTTTATTATTATAATAATAAATAATAATAAATTAGTTCATTGCAGTGATAAACTAATAATAAAATAAAGTTGTCATTCAAAAACCATAGTTGCCAACTTTTACAATTTTAAAATAAAGATAATCACCACTATATTTTTAAAGAAACTTCTTATATTAATTTTCGGAGATTTAAGAAGTTCACTATCATAAAATTCTGGTGCAAAGTCTCCCCGAAAATCGGGAAAACTTGGCAGCTATGTTCGAAACAATATCAGAGCTTACCAGACTGTTATTAGTAAACAGACTGTGCTACAAGTGAAGAGTTAAGTCGGTCATTTGCTTTTACTTATTTATGGTGCTCGCTTACAAAGTTTTAAACATCATCATTCATTACTAGTAATTCGACATATCTCACTATAGTTTATTAAAAATATTTTTAAAAATCAACTTAAAAAAAAAAAGAAAGAAAGAATCATTCAGAAACGATCTAAAACGCCTTATTATTATTATTTTAACATTTGGACATATTGAATGAGAAGACTATCAGTATGAAAGCACATAGTATGTACTATTCATTGTCTCAGACAGTTAAAGCTGCAAAAAAAAAAATAATAATAATAATAATAAAAAATAAATAAAAAATAAATTCTTACATGGATATTTTTGACGAATTGCAAAATTTCGTAAAATAAAATAAGAATGCAAACTTAACAACTATTGTTGAAGCACTGCACTGCATATAAACACATTACCATGGAATTTTTTAAAAATATAATTTACATTCTTTCTCCCCCCCTCCCCAATGTCATATTTGGAACGCATATTAATTGAATAGCTAAATAATAACAATAATAGTAATAGTAATAATAATAAATACAACAACAACAATAACAACAACTAATTTTAAAGTTGAAACTTTTAATCTGCCGCCCAGACGGTGCAGTGGTTAGCGTCTCTGACTTCTACACGGTTGGGCCTGGGTTTGAATGCCGGAGAAGGCATGGACTTTAGGGTAGCGATGACCGCCCATTGGGTGCCCCTTCACAAATGGTCATGAATTCGGCGACCCCCTGGCCAATGCTTAAAACGCAAGTGCCGCGCCATTAAAAAAAAAAAAAAAAACTTTTAATTTTTGGATTACTGAGAAACTAAATCACTTCACCTTGACACAGTTCTGTAGAAAATTGAAATAGGTACGAAGAAATATAACTTACACTGATAAATTAAATTTCTTTATATTATTACAACGGATTAAGTCTTTTCCCCTGCATCATTTATCCTGTTGCAGTGAAAGTGGTTTTACAGGCAAAATGAAGAAAATAGACACGTCATTCACTCTCAATGAGCTTGCTTTGGCAGCAAACGTGGCCAAAATTTTACGGTTCTCAGTTTCGAAGCTCTCCCATGCATGGGAGCCTAGATCTAGAACTTTCCATGGGATTCTGGGTGAAATTATTAACAAATCCTATCGCCAAAAATTATAAATAGGAGGGAATTGACTTCTGCGAGAGAGAGTGGTCAGTGTTATTCAGGGAGTTATTTTGAGCGATTGGTTATTAGAGACTGTTCTCCAAACGACTGAATTTCGTTCGTGAGCTAGCGAAATTTCTACGCTAGAGAATTATACGTTATTTGCTTTACTCTTCTAGAACAAGTGACTGTTTTCTTGGGCTGTTCTAAAACATTCCTCGAATAGTAACTTTTGCGGTACGAGTGACAGCTTCATTGAACTGCTACCAGAATATGCGATGAATTGACAGTACGAGGATTGTTTCGAGAAAATTCGCTGTAATCACAGTTTTGTTGTACTGATTCGTGAGGTTATGCTGAATAAAGAGCATTCATCGTCTAGAACTTTATGTTAACTTAAGTTTTTTTATGAACTACTTTCTCCCACAAGAAAGTCGATAAGTTTTTCGTAACAATGTGAATTCTAAGCAATTGAATGAATATATTTATACACAGTTGCTTGAAAGCATGGCGTATAAATAGATCAATGTTATTTTATTTATTTATTTATTTTTGAAAATACAGTTTACATTTGAAGTTTTTCATTAAAAATTAAATGCCTATTAGCAAAACATATCAAAACTTAATTTAAATTCGAAAGTTTCTGATAGTTTAGAGCACGAAATACCTGAATCATTTTGCGATAGTTTATCAGAAAATTAGAATACGCATGAAGAAATATTAAAAACGATTATATTGATCACAATTAACTTTATCCTTTATCATCTCATTCAAATGTATTTTTAATGATGTATATAAAATCAAATGCACACACATACCATGAAAATATTTATGCATTAATATCTAAAGAAACATCTAGAGACTATTTTGGGGCTTGATGTGATGGCGTGAGAGATGCATAATTTAGTGGGATCCACCTGGCTAAATTTATCCGTTCGGGAAATATCTAAATAATGTAGCATCCAAGTAAAATTACTCAATACTCTCCTGGCATTAGGCCAGCACCATAGCAACAGTAAAGAAACGGATATAGAAAAGTGATTTTAATACGGGTCAGCCAGTCGTGTGCGTGCATAATTTTTCTTTCTTCGATCATAAAGTCGATAACATAGAGCGTGAATATCTTTTTCTTCATTTTTTGCGTTGTATCTTGTATATATAAGGCTTTGCGTTTCATGGTCATTTTTAAAATACACATGTGAACTCTTCATTTTCGTATTTGCGATTAATGTATCGAAATGATTTAGACATAAAATTACAAATAGTAGTATTTTTAGGACATTGAAACTGAACGGGTTTAGTATCGCATCGTACTAGACTGCCTATAGTTGTCTCTCGGCGATGCTCTGGGATTCATACATGGTTAAAGATTTCGAAGACATACCATCACAGTATTGAAGTACGTTTCACATATTTAACGACGAAGAAGGAAAAATCTAGAGGAAATGAATAATAATAATAATAATAGTGGAAGTTTTGGTATTTTAGAATTAAATAATTAATGCATGGAACATAAAAGACTTCTTCTGTAAAACTGTATAAAAATATTTTACGTATTCGATGGTGAAAAATAAATTTTCCCTGGAAATAAACGATGGTGGAATAATATTGTAATTATCAACTTATAATAATAATGCTGATGATAATGACAAAGTTTCAGTTCAAATTGAGGTTGAATGAATTTAACATTGCATTGTAACTAAATAATGGGTTATCGGCGATAGTCCGGTTCACCCGGAAAGGTCATACGGAGACATCCCATCACAATTCTGATTTTCCAAGGAGGGTGTAGCTCCTTTAACACGACGTCCAGTCGTGGTAAAGGGAACACGACGTCCAGTCTTGGTAACACGACGTCCAGTCCAGGAAATAGAGCACTTGAGAATGTAGAACAGGTAAAGGGGAGAGTGAACATTGAAAATCGTTCTTTAAAATTACTGTCTTACAGTTATGAAAGTTTGCATACATATGGATTGAAATATATCAATATTAAGTACATTAAAATTTCTCTAAAACTGTTAAAATAATAATAATAATAATAATAATAATAATAATAGTAATTTTTTTTTTATTTTTCAAAACACTCTATGTGATTTCCTTTTTAAATTTACCTTCAATTTTACATAATTATAGTTTATCCATATATTCTAATCGTATTTGTGCGTGACTTTGTGGATTGATTGATAAGTTAATTTTTTAAAAGAATTTTTATGTTTGAATGTTAAAAAAATGCATGAAATTTTTGCATTCAAACATAAGCATATTTTTAAAAAATTAACTAGCCCAGTCCTATTTTAAAAATGGCATTGTCACTTCTGGTTTGGGCACAAGGGTTCACAGAATAATTCGGAGACATGTAAACGATTACGATGTAAACAAAATAGTATATGTAATAAAATTAATATTTATATGAATTGGATATGATTAACATTAAGCCTGCACATCAGTCAGTTTCACTCTTTCTCCCTTACCATATAATCCTGTGGGAATTTTTTTGTTTCATATTTTGAGGGTGTTTTTTCAAAAATGAAGTTTTCGGTTTTTTTTTTTTTTTTTTTTTTTTTTTTTTTTTAATTCTACTCATGTCGCTTTTTATCTTAATGAACAATTTTTATTAAAAATAAATTTAAATACTTTATTTCTTTAAGTAAACTCAATACTCTAATTTTGTATCAAAAAATAAAATAAAATAAATAAATAATAATAATTAAGTTTTTTTTTTTTTTTTTTACGTTCATTAAGATAAAATGTGACATGTACATACAGTGGAATTCGAAAAATAGAATTCAAAAAAATTCATGTCAAATGAGATATCCTTATAATACGAAGCTACAAAAATCCCATAGGATTGCATAGGATTACATAGGGAAAATGAGGGAATCTGAGTGATGTACAGATTTAACCCTTTAACCGTTATAAACAGTTTTTTCCATCACTCAATAGTTGAAATAAAAGGCTAATGGAATAATTTTTCGAAAAAAAAAAAAAAAAATCTGGAAAATAAGATTACTGAATATCCATAGAGTTCAAAAATTATTTTTTATTTTAATTCTTACTTCACTTTATTTTTATCAGTTATTAAAAAGCTACACTAAAAAACTACTACACGGCTAAAGAGTTAATGGTTGATTTATAGCGCCAAACAAAATATTCAGATACATTATTGATTATAGTACACAAATGGAAATTGCTCGAAGTTCATTTTCAGTTGTGTTCTTCTTTGCCCTTGATACTAAGTTGAAATGTTAAAAGTTAAATAGAGAAACGGGTAAATGCAGTGAGAAATAGTTTTATTGCAAACTGTATGATTTTTCTTTCTTGTTTAATTTTTCCTTGAAAAAGAGGTTCTATTCAAGAATTTTTTAAACAACTGCATAAGAAATTTCTTACCTTTCATTTTTCTTTTCTTTTCTTTAAAATGGATTTTTACATGCTGGAAAAAACATTTTTACTCGTACATTGATACTTACAATAATTATTATTTTGAACAGATCTCGTATTAGTGTTTCGTTTCCAAATTTCTCGATTTATAATTTTTCAATCGATATTTTTACACAAAAGACCGTTAAGAAATAATAAATCAATTTTTTTATACCATACCTCTTTTTTTTAATGGATCAAATTTCAACGCTTTGTTGTATCGATTCATTCATTTTCTAACTTTTCACCAAATATTTCCGGAGTTTTATGAGATATAAAAAATAAATTGATGGGTCTCCAATTTAACATTGGTGACAGCTTATTTCCGAGCCCCACCCGAATTTTTACCAACTGACTGACTTCGTAACCGTAACTGGTTTCTTTATTCAAGCGTTGCCGATATTGTGCAAAACCTGTTAGAATCGTTGCCTTTATACTATGACATCATCCATTATATGTGTAGCGAATAAAAAAATGGTTTATATTCACACCTGCACTGAGTCAACGTTCTAAGGGTTATATAAATTTTTTATTCATATTTTAAATTTTATTTTGCTTCTAAATGAAGCCTTCCTTTTAGACGACGATCCTTTTTAATTGCAGATGTAACCTTTATTCAGTTTTACAAATCGTCAACTACTGTATTCGAATATACATATATTATCAATTAATTAATAAGAATAATCATATATACAGTTTAAAGAATAGTCATCAACTGGTGAATTATTTATATATCAGCGTAAAAATAATGTAAATAACATTCTAACTTATGATTTTAAAAATCTCTTTAATAATATAAATTTCTCTGATCTAAACGATGTAATAAATTTATTATTTAATTCTCTTAAAAATCAGTTACAAATTAAAAGTTATATAGGTACGAATTACTTCTGCACTCTTACCAGTTTGAAAATAAATCATCACTACAATACTTCCAAACAGTAAAATATATATTAAAAGCAAAAACTGTTTTATTTATGAGACAAGAATTTAAGTTAAAATACATTTAAAAACAAAATATACATATAAAAACAATTAAAATCTAGACGTTTTGAAACCCGTCCGGGTTTCCTCATCAGTAATTAAAACATAATATGCAAACATTACATGAATACTCAAGGAATTTAAAGGAGTACCGAATATTGAGGAGCCAGTGAGCATGCTTCATTGATAGTGTGGAGACGCTTGGCAGTGTGCCAGCTCTCAAGAAAAATACGCGATTTATAATTATCAAAACCAGAATTTAGAATTTTTATATTATCGAAGTCAGGAATACGATCGGTTTCTATTGAATGGATTACAATTTTAGAATTTCGGTTGCAATGTTTAAAAGATCGTCTGTGCTCCTGTAGTCTAATTTTTTCTGTTCGGCCAGTTTCACCTATATAAACATATTTGCAATTTTTACAAGGAATTAAATATATTACTCCAGTTAAATCCAGAGAAGGGGTTATGGGTTTAAAGTTAAAAAGGACGTTTTTTAATTGTTTAATTGGCCGGAAAGCAGTATAAATATTATATGGTTTAAGTAATTTAGAAATAAATTCTGAAGGAAAACCAAAATATGGCATAGAAATGGCTCCTCAATATTCGGTACTCCTTTAAATTCCTTGAGTATTCATGTAATGTTAGCATATTATGTTTTAATTACTGATGAGGAAACCCGGACGGGTTTCGAAACGTCTAGATTTGAATTGTTTTTATATGTATATTTTGTTTTTAAATGTATTTTAACTTAAATTCTTGTCTCATAAATAAAACAGTTTTTGCTTTTAATATATATAATTGAGACGGTTTGATGTTTGTGTACGTTAAAGTAAAATATATGTTCAAAGAGTCAGCATCCCTCAAGGGGGGTAGCAGCTCATAGTCTGAAGATTTCAGAAATAAAAGCCAGCTGGAAAAAAAACCAACAGGATTATTTCTGAATAGACCGACTAGTGTATTTTTATTAAGCTTTGGTCTTCCGACGACTTTCTAAATACCTTTTCAGTCGGCTTATTAACAGTTCGAAACATTTCATCGGGGCCAAAAAAAAATCAAGGGTTGATTGATTTTTTAGGGCAGACTGGCAGACTGGAGGACTTTTAAATCGAAGTTTAAAAAAAAAAAAAAAAAAAAAAAAAAAAAAAAAAGTTTTGTCTGACGACCAAATACTTTTTCAATCTGCCTATTTGTAGTTTGATACAACTCATCAAAAGTAAAAACCAACTGGAAAAATAAATAAATAAATAAATCTTTTTATTTCTGGATAGACGAAATAGTGTTTTTTTTTTTTTTTTTTTTTTTTTTTTTTTCTTTTTTGAGCTTTGAAGTCAAAGACAAAAATAAATTCGCCCGGTAACTAATTACTTTTTCTTTCGGCTCATTAGCATTTTGAAAATTTTTATTAGAAATAAAGGCCAGTGTGAAAAAAAAAAAAAAAAAAATGAATTATCTGCTTACAAACCGAATGGGGTACTTTTTCGAGATTTGAAGTCGATGTCAAAAAGAAATTTAACTGATGACCAAATACTTTCTAAATCACACTATCTGTAGTTTGCAATTTCACGAGAATTAAAGGATAACCGGTAAAAAATCAATCAAGTTATCTCTAAATAAGCCAACTACAACTAGTGTACTTTTATTGAGTTTTGGAGCCGAAGGCAAAAAGGATTTTATTCGACAGTCGACTCCAAACAGGTCGTCTGCTGAAAAAAAAAAAAAAAAAAAAAAAAAAAAAAAAAAATCTGGAGTAATTCTAGTCGTTTTTTTCTAACATTTAGCGATTAACGACTACATAAATAAATTTAAATAAGAGAAATCGTTAAATAAATAAAAGGGAAAATTATAAAAGGGCGTTTCCAAATTCTTTTGTGCGTCCCTGTGAAAGAACTATGAATAATAAACTCACAATATCATAGATATATATATACATATATATGTTTTTTTATGCTTTAAACAATTTAACATTTCTAAAGCGAATTTTAAATAGTTTTAGTCCATAAACTGTAATATATAAAAACTCTACTTTGTATACCGGTAAAAAAGAACTTTAACAGACCTACTACACTCATGTAAATCTGTATGTTTTTTGCGGTAATAACCTATAACAAGCCCACAATTTACGTCTAAATCGAATGTAGATTTTAGACGCTATTAATTCGAATATTTCTATTCCATTAATCACAATGATGAAGAATTTCGGTTTGTGTCCTGTAAAAGGACTATAGGTCCTGCATCCTTCAAAATCTATAGAAATAGTATGATGGTGACCTACAAACTACCTGCCAATTTTTTTCTCAAATGGATAACGTTTAGATGCTATGGCACTTCAAATTATTTGAATCCATTGCCCATAATGATAAAGAATGTTTATTTGTGTCCTTCTAAAAGAACTTCACACACTCATTAAAAACTCATTAAAAAACAGTCCCACACTCATTAAAAACTATACAAATGGTGTGATGGTGACCAATAACATAACTACAAACTTTTAGCTCAATCAAATAAAGCGTTTAGATGCTACCTCATTTTAAATAATTTGAGTGCATAGGCCATAATGATAAAGAATTTGTTTCCCTGTAAAAAAAAAAAAAAAATACTAAGTGTTAGACTCATCAAAATCCGTACAGTTTGTGCGATAGTGACCTAAAACATGACTCCCAACTTTCAGCCGTTTAGACATTACCATGTTCACTCACATGTATACACACACGTGCATACATACATCACCATAAAAAGAGTAAAAATGAACTCAGGAGATCTCAAAACGTATAGATTCACCAAAATATCAAAGTTGAATTTTTTCATAATTACAATACTTTCATACATAATGTGTATTCGGAAAGTAAAAAATATAAATCGACTGGGGGAAAAAAAAAAAAAGTTTTACTGGCCAGACGAATCTATTTGACTTCGACTATAAGTTCAAAAGAAGCGCTCTAGTCGGACCGTCGACAAATTTATCGAGTGTGTTTTTCCAAATTAAATCATTCAGGTTATCTATCAAAAAGCCGACTTAGTACTTCTATTGAACTTTTGAACCAAAGTAAAAAAGAAATTTGTCTGCCAGGTAAATACTATTTTCATTCCACTTGCTATTTGAAAAAAAAAACAGAAATAAAAACGACAAAAAAACAAAAAAAAAAAAAAAAAAACTCAATCGATATACCTGTCAATAGGCTGACTGGAGAGTTTCTCTTACAGTTTGCAGTAGCAGTCCCCCAATTGATATGCCTCTGACATCTGACCATTATTCGTAATTTTTTAGAAAGCATAAAATAACTCAAAAAGAAAATTGAAAATCGAAAATCATGCTCCATATACGACCAAATCTTGTAATGTAAAGATGCATCAATGTGCAAATTTTATAGTAGACCGAAACAGTTATTCCTTTCTGTGCAAAAACTTGAAACATGTACACAGGCAATTTTATTATAAGTAGAGACGAATAAACACTTATAAGCAAACACAGCGTGCCTTTGCATTGTATAGTGTTTGCTTAGAGTTTTTAAACACTCTGCGATTAAGTTGAAAAGTGTGTATGACTTCGGTTTGTCTGTCTGTCTGTCTCTCTGACCACGCTCTAATTCCCGTAAATAATTACACTGCGCAGCAAAAAAATTTTTCTTCGAGCCTTGCTGATTCTTATGCAAAGTGACCGAATATGACTACCATATGACTACCAATCCGAATATGACTACCATTTTGCCCAGTCATCCACCGTTTTCTCGGGACGCCACCGTCCCCCCCCCCTTCAATTTTTATCACTGTTCAGTAATTTTATGGCCATGAATTTGATTTGAAGAATGAAAAAGAATTAATTTAACACTTAAAAACAAAAAAAATGTAATGTTCAATAAATAACATTAATAATGGATTTAAAAAAATATAAGAAATGTAATACATAATTTCAGTGGTAAATCCCCCCCCCCCCTCCCTAAATTTTTTCCTTGCCGCAAATGTTGATGTTTTAGAATTTTCCAACTCTGTAGTCCCTCAGAAGATATTTAACAGTTAAAAAAATCCTTTCCCCCTTAAAAATCAAATTTATAGCCATAAAATTACCGAAAAGTGATACAAATGGGGAGCAATCCCTAAAAAACGGTGGATGATAGGGCAAAATGGACGTTATATTAGGATTCTGGAGGTCATTTTACATAAGAATTTGCCAAAATGGTGTTGGGGGCAAATTTCATGCCGATCAGTGTTATTGGAATTCCTTGAAATTGATATATGTTATTGAAGTTTGTTTGCTATCGGATGTTCTCTGTTGAAAATAGTGTAAATACCGCTACTGCATTGTGTACAGGGACACCCGAATGTATTCCAAAGCATTGAGTTCTATAAGAGCCATTTTTATAAATCATATTTTAACGTCTTTATTTTGCAGAAATCTTAATGAAATTTGCATTTAATATTCATATGCACGAAAAGAGGAAATAAAAAAAAAAAAAAAAAACATGCTTTCTATAGTATATAGTATAATTAACATTAAGATTTACAGGGCCACACAAAAGTATTCAGGTACATTAAGAGCTATAATGGAAATCGTTGGAATTGCTTTTTCACTTTTAGCAAGCATTTTAAATACTTTTTAATAATGTTTTTTAAGAGTGAATGGGATTTGAATTAGTTTGTCTGTATTTTTAGCTGTCCGTCTGTCTTCCTCTAGCGTCAGTAAATACTTTCAGAATTTCTTTAAATGATATATGTTATTCATGTGTTCTATGGAATGTTTCCTATTTAAAATAGCATTAACAGCATAACTGGTACACAGGGACACTCAGAGGAATACCAGTGCATTGCTTTCTATGTGGGGCATTTTTATAAATTATATTTAAATATTTTTTTACTGAAAATGTCATAATGAAATTAACATCATTTACTGTTAATATATATATATATATATTTAATTGTATATAATATGGTATGTTTAATTTAGCGTTCAGATTTATAGGGCTATATTGAAATATTCAGATATATTAAGGGATACAATATACAATTGGAAATTGCTGAAATTGTATTTCCGTTTGTGTTATGCGTTTTTTACATTTTCTGACAATGTTTGAGAGTGATTATGAATTCAATTAGTCTATCTATGTATGTCTTTCTGTCTTCTCTCCGAGTTGTGATAACGTAGGAAAAGAACTTTGATGGTTTAACAATACAACGAGTACGTATAATTGGAAAATATTAATGATCAATACGAACCGCATGATTTTTAGTTCTTGTCATTCATTAATTATTTTATTTTTATTTATTTATTTATTTATTTATTTATTTTGGTTCATTTTATTTCATTAAATTATTTAAACTGGCAGCACCAACACGCAACTCCATTAATTTTTCAAAGAAATTTTAGACTATAAAATAATGGTTCTTTTAGATTATTCATAAAAAGGGTTATGTTTATATTAATTTCTGGAGCTTTCCACAAAAGTTTTTGGCGTGTTCCTCCTCGATTTAACGATATTTTCCGAAAACCATGTCCTAGTTACACCCATGGCATGCAAATTTTATGTGCATTTATGATCAAAATAATGAAATAATTAATCTAATAAAGCCAGTGTTACATCTGCATGATCATGCTATAATTTGTAAGTAATTGCTTTGTTTTTATTATGCGTGAGAACACATATTCTTATTTATAGTTGAAGTTATAATAAAAATGGCCATCATATAAGAGCACCTTATATATGGGGACTATATCAGCTCCTCAATTATTCTTCAATTAACATACAGGAATCTTAAAAACAAGAAAGAAAAATCATGTGGTAAATATTAATTATGAAACGTTTTTCAAATGTTTTATTAATTTATCGTTTAGCATTCGAGGTGTTTACCAAAATGGTGGTACCTTAAAATATATTTTGTTTTCAATTATAGAGGAAGAAGTTTCATAAAAACTATTTAAACTAGCCTTGCTTTTAAAAACTAAATTGTTGTAATTGTTGTAAAGACTAAATTGACTAGCAATTCTTTAGAAAATGCGTTCAAAACAGAATTTAATTTAATACGACAGGATTTTTTTTTTTTTTTTTTTTTTTAATCTGTTCTTCTCTATAAAGGCGTGCAGTAAATGTGTTGTGTTCCTTAACAACGATTATTGTATTCACTTCTTGTAATTAGTGTAGGCACTTGGCGATTTTCAAAATTTTATTGCCATTTTGGCAATGAATAAATTGGTGAGGTGACCACAACTGCGTAAGTAAAGACCTTGGCGATAAACGTCCGAGCTACTTCGGTGCCAAATTTCAATTTCGGTGGAGGGGGGGGGGGTTCCATACTAAAGATGTTCCACTTCTTTCACACAATTTCTTAAATATTATTTTCAATATGATACGAGGGAGAGAAAAAAGAAGAAGTTTAATTGGTCTAAATATACAAAAAGGTGATAAATAAATATATAAATAATTAATTAAATTTTTAACTTACAATACGAAGTTTCGTTCCTTAGCAACAGTTAACAGTTAATATGCATTTTTTCTTAAAATTTCTTTTGAAGATTTTAACTCAATTCTAATTTAATATATTTTTTAACTTGTAAAGGGAAAAACATTCTGACATTTTCAATGTGAAACACAGCAAAGGATGACGACTCTAAATGTCTGACTTAAAGCTTGATTTTTAGTCCTGTCGTGCTAAAAATAAAGAAAGAGGCAGGGATAAAAGAAAAGTTTACGCGGAACTTTATTGTCAGTCTTTTTTTTTTTTTTTTTTTTTTTTTTTTCAATTAATTGTTATAAGCAATAAAATTAGCTGTAAAACAGCAGTTTTAATTTTTAGAAGATTTAATAAATATTGCGATTGTGTATAAAAGCAACAAAAGATTAATTACATACTGTTCAAAATTGAAAAAATATTTTGCTTGTAGTTTGGCAACAGCAATTTTAAGGTTGCATATCTTTTTATTTATTTATTTTATTTTATTTATTTATTTATTTTTTTAAATCTATGGTAGAGGAAATATTCTCTTGTGGTCAAATTTTCGAAATTCAGTTTTTGCAACAATTTCAAGTTAGGTTTTCAGCGGTTTATCCGTGTGTGATTTTTATCAACATAACTGGAATTCAGGCATTAGCATGAAGTCCAATTACGATATTTTGAATTTAGTACATATAGTGATACTGTTTGAAACTTTCTGTTGAAATCGGACAAACGATTTGTGTATAAGGACATACAAAAGTATTATACATACATTACATCTAAAAGTAAAATTTCTCATGGTATATTTTTAGTATTTTTAGACTACATTAAGCACAATAAGATTGATAAAAATTTTATCAACAACTTCAAGGTGTAGGCAGGGTGCCTATTCCGGCATCATTGGTCAATCTAAAAGGTCAATCCACCACTTTCGCGGACGTCATCGGTCTCTTCTGCCTTTCGGGGTGTAGTCAAAAGTCAAACAAAGGCAACTCTGGGGAATCTTGTCACTGGATGCGTTGTACTTTGTACAGTCGAAGGAAAAAAAAAAAAAAAAAAAAAAAAAAAAAACGCAACACTCAACTTAACTTCGTTGCTAATCGATGTAGAAAAATGTAATAGGTGTCATTCGACGGGGAATTGTGAGTAGTTTCAGAAAATGAACTGAAATTTTGAATTGGGGGTCGTCTACATATTAAAACGTGGACCAACTTTGATTTTTTTCAATGGTAATGCCCCATTTTTATTTTATATTTGAATTCCTGGGATCGCGACAACGCGAAAAAGTATATTGGTTGTATATTTTACTTATTTTTTCACAGTGTTATAAGCGTTCAAGTTTGAAGGTGCTAATGTTAAATTCATATTTCAAACTTTTATTAATATCTTCGCAAAAAAAAAAAAAAAAAAAAAAAAAAAACCACGAACGATATATATATATATATATATATATTTATTTTTATTTTTTTATTTTTACAAGATACAGTGAAGAAACCCAAACATAATTCATCATTACTTTTAATTCTGAAAAATATTTTTAATTCTGAAAAATATTAATAAATTCATATTCATAAAAATTATGAATTATGACCTATGTTAATTTTTACATAAAATGAATCCTAATGCTGAAAAATATGGGTATGCAAATTTGCAGCTCATTCCAGATATTAGTTTTCGAGATATAAATAAATCTTTCTTTTGGAGTGGTTTAGGGGGCCGTCTCTTATAAAGTTTTGCATGAGATAACGAATCAAATCTTAAAAAATAACAAAGTTAATTTATTAACTTTGTTAAGTCAGTTAAGTTAACTTTGTTAGTTAAGTCATTAATTTTTATAATTCTTTTTTACCTGAAAGATTTCCGGTGTGAAACATTAAAATTTTATCTGTTTCCTATAGGATCTTAATTTTATTTTTCTACATTTACTGATAACCCCCTAACACATTTTTGATTATAACTCTATAAATACTAAAGATAAAATATATAAACAGTATACTTTTTCGCACTACCAGACTCTCAGAAATTCGAATATGAAGTCAAAATTGGGTGTTGCTATTGGAATAAAATTGAAAGTTGGCACTCATTTCAATATGTAGATGACCCCTAATTCAAAATTCGACAACATTTTCAGAAAGTGCATTTAATTTCCTGTTGAATTATGTCTATTAGATGTTCCTGCGTCAATTAATAACGAAATTACAGCGGGTGATGCGTTTTTTTTTTTTTTTTTTCCCCGACTGTACATGGTGTTTCCATTTAGTACGATATTCTTGTACTCTATCAATATAAGTTGAATATCTTCAATTCATTCCTGGTGTCTTCATTTCGGATCTTATCGGTGATTGTGCAGCTCTTTATTGATCTTATAGATGTCTCACTTCTGTTGCTTGAATTCTACTCAGATCCTAGCTCCTCAAGGTCCATGTCTCTGAGCCGTAGAGCAAGACAGGTGTAGCCCATGACTTTATAAAGCTTAAGATTTTATATAATTACAAAAACATATTACACATGCAAGTATGAAAAACTTTCATCATTCGTTTATAGAGCCATAACAAAAGAATTAGGATGGATTACAACTGTGTATTGGAAATTGCTCGAAATACATTTCAAATTTTGTTGTTATTATTATTATTATTTCTTTTTTTAATACTGTGGCTATATGTTGCGCGTTTACAGCTTATAGCCAATGTACAGAATTACCCAAAATTAGTCGAATAAGTTTCAAAGAGTGGTTTGGGTGAATATTTTTTGAATAAATTAAATATATATATATATGTATCTATAATAATAAAAGAAGATGTCTGTCTGTCTGTCTGTCTCTCTGTCTGTCTGTCTGTCTGTCTGTCTGTCTGTCTGAGCATCTATACGTTCAGCCCCTACTGAACGCAGAACTACAAAATTTGACATACGGGTGCTCAGAAGCCTGCCCGAGGGGATAGTCAAAACAGAATTTAAAAATTTTAATTAGTTGCGGAGATATTAATTAAAATGTAGACCTATGTCTTAATCAAAAAGCGATCTCAATGACTCAGAATTCACCGAGATTGCATAAAAGTAGATATTTTAACGGAGTTAAAAGCAGAAAAAATGGAAAATAAATTAGAAATATTAGTCCGATCATTACGAATTTGGTACCAAATGAAAGGGGAATTTTTTCCGAATCTAAGAGTGCAAGCGGCTTATCGATACGTCAATTAGATTTTTTAAAATTAACTAAACTATGAAATTTAGTTGGCAACAGGCAGACGATTTTCTAAGCGGTCTCGATCGGAAACAAAACACATACGAGACAACTGTCTGTGATGTCTGTGATGAAAACGGAAATGGTTGTAATCAATTAAGATATCATGTGTTTTATACTGGGGGGGAAAATTGCAATTTTCAATTTTTTTCAAATTTTCATTCACGTTACATTTGAATTAATATTCGGCCTAGACAGCATATTATAAAGCTACTGTTCAATTTTCATGAAAATATATGAATAATTAAAAAAATGACATATTTATTGGAAAAAGGATTGTCTTCTTTTATTTTTTTGCAGTATTTGCAGTAGTCGAAATTTCGTAGTATGTAGTTTTAATGCCCGATAATTCGATTGTGAATATTTTTGAAAGAGTACGATTATTAGAGAGGGCTTGAGGAACAGGGAAAAAGGCAAAAAAAAAAACAAAAAGAGTTGCAGCGTTTGAAATTGGTTGGCATATTAAGATTTTAAGGCAAGGTATGTGGTTTTCTTTTTTATCCCAGCTTCTAATTAAAATAATTTCATAAGTAATACATCATTTGAAAGCTTTGTTGATTTGGAATTGAACAGTAGATTACAGAAATTTCTACCGCCAGATGGCGCTGAAATATTTTAAAATTTCAATATTTCAAATTCTAATTATGATTATATAATTTTTAATACATCATTCGAAAGATATTTTAACGTTCTTTTATATTATCGAAAGTATTATTCGAGATTTTACCCGATTTACACGTTTTAAGGTTTCCTTTTTAGGTTTTCTTTTGTATCTCAGCTACTAATTAAAATATTTTCATAAGTAATACATCATTTGAAAGCTTTGTTGATTTGCAATTGAACAATATATTACAGAAATTTCTACCGCCAGATGGCGCTGCTATATTTTAAAATTTCAATATTTCAAATTCCAATGAGCGAGGAAGGTGTTGTAAGTTCTAAAACGGGGATAAGGCGCCGCAGGCGCCACCGAGCGGGACATAGCTAAAGTTAGAAATTTGAAATATCAGCGCCGAAGGCGCTACCGCACGGGAGTTTACTGCGATTTAGATAAGCTA
The DNA here is from genome assembly GCA_963930645.1 of Salticus scenicus. Taxonomy (NCBI): domain Eukaryota; kingdom Metazoa; phylum Arthropoda; class Arachnida; order Araneae; family Salticidae; genus Salticus; species Salticus scenicus. Next base: position 330,473,852 of record OZ005649.1, read on the forward strand.
TTTTCACGATATATCAATAAGCTGTTATTAGACCTGATACGGGAAAAAGGCGCCGCAGGCGCCACCGAGCGGGAATTTCGTAAAGTCGGATTTTTCAGGGATCGCGAACCAGCTGGTCGCCGAAGGCGGCTAGTATATACATATATATATATATATGTATATATATATATATATATACATATATATATATATATTTAATTGTTTTTCATCCTCTATTAGTTACACTATGCTTTTTTCAATATGTAATCTTTATTTGCTTCTGTTGTTTTTTAAAGTCTTAATGATTATTATCAGGATTTGTTACTTGGTTTCTGCGCATTGTAGAGATGCGATATTTTATATACTGTCTTCATTTATCTTTTTTTTTTTTTTTTTTATCTTTCAGATATATATATATATATGAGTGTGTATGAGTTAGTGAAAACAATAGCATCTAGTTTTTCCATTGAACTCATATTTAGTTAGCATCTCATAGGTCACTGTTTCCCGAACTCTGTAAATTTTCCTTAGTGTAGGATTTATAATTAAGTTTTTTTTTTTTTTTAGTGATAATAATAATGTGCAAAAATAAATAAATAAATAAATAAATTCGTGTAGGTTAAGGTCTATGGTCTAAATTTTCTGAATTGCGTTTTAGTTTTATTAAATTGTTTAAAACAGAAAAAAATTTATGTTTGTTATATTACTTTGGTAAAATTTTGGTCATTATGGGATATAGAATGCATAGTACTTATAATTATTTCACATGAACGCGTGAAAGAATTCACATATATTACGTCCTATTCTGAAGTGGGTTAAATTATTTAAAAGAGAGTAAAACTGACATATATTATTCAATTTTGCTCCACTATGAGAAATTACGCACCTACCTTATAGTTCTTTCTCAAGTATACACAAAAGAATTTGGATACATTACACTCCGTTGTACAAACATAAGAACTTGAGAAGAAATACTCAGATTATTGCAATTTCCACTTTGATTTATTTATTCAATTATTAAGTAATTCAAATTAGTTTAAACGCCTAGTAACTACCAAGTATTAAGAAAATCGGGCGGAGTTCTCCAGATTTTTTTATTCCTTACGCATCTCTCTCTCTCTCTCTCTCTCTCTCTCTTTTTTTTTTTTTTTTTTTTTCTCCACCTGTATTTTGAATGATTATTGATTATTTTAAAATGTAAAATTTAAGTTAGGGGGGAAAAAAATCTGTCTTTGACAAAATTTAATTTAGTACGACAAGACTAATTTATATATTGCAATTTTGTAACTTTAAAAAAAAAAAAAAAAAAAAAAAAAAAAAAATTGCCATCCTGGTTAATAACAAGCTTGACATTTCTCACATAATAACCGTTGTCAAGGTTACCGTAACTGCAAAGACAGATGTATTATGTGAGAAATGTTAAGCTGGTTATAAGCCAGGGTGGCTAAGTGGAAGACCATCCGCACGTTAAGTGGAGGGCCCGGGTTCAATTCCCGGCTGTGACATTTTTCACATAGTTGTATAAAAAAAATCAGTCTTATACTCCAAACTACTTTAAATGAATTTTCACGGTTGGTTTAAATTATAAATAAAATTTCTAAATATTTTAAGATGGTTTAAGAAATTAAATGGTAAAATTGGATATTAGCAGGCATCCTGGCATATAGGAAGTGTGACAACGCAAAATTACTGTCTGAAAGATATGATCATGTCGTACTAAAAAGAAAAGAAAGAATAGAATAGACAGAATAAAGCTGTTTGCCGACACCAGTTTTTTTTTTTTTTTTTTTCCAATAGCCTTACTAAACCTGTAAATAATAAATAAATAAATAAATTTATGCAATCCGTTTTAAAATTAAGTACAAAATATTTATTTGTCTTATAACTAACTATACTTAAAAGAATTAATAGATAAATACAACTGACGTTTTCAACTAAAGACTGAGCAACTTATGAAAAGAATTTTTTTTTTTTTTTTTTTTTAAGTATTCCAGAGAAAATGTATAATTGCCTGACCTGTTATTGCGTCCTCCTTTTTCTTCCCTTAAATGACCAGGTTAATTTCGAATTAAATGATTACCATAAAATTAAATGGCATCATTTCAATAAATACATTTGGCATTTCCTTCGGCGTAAAAAATGTCCTATTTTTAATTCATTTGAAGATTCTTGAAGCACAAGTTTTACTGAAATTTTCTTTGCTAGGGCAGTTTACATTTATTTTCGATTGATATAATGATCGTAATATAAAAACTTTAGTGCAGTAGCAATCATTTTTAATTTTAACAAGGAAAAAATAGCTTTATAATCTTTAATTCATTAAACTGGTGCCATCGGTTTCAAAGGTTTCTTTTGTATGAACGAGTGGCGAATTCCAAAACTTTATTCCAAAACCATTGTATAAAGGAAAATATAGTTGTGATTTGCATAATTTATAAAACATTTTCTAACTGAACTAAACCTTTATACAGTGACAGTGTATAAATATCACAATAGCATAAGGAAACTGAAAATACATTTCGAGAAGCTGTCACTTTAAACACGTAATATATCTGAATAGTTTTGTGTGTGTACCTTGTTGTATATGAAGCACGCTTTAATGGATCTTATTAATAGATATTAAGTTTGTTACGCTTTATTTCACATAAATATATTAAAATATGCTTTAAAGAAATACAGGTACGTGACAAAATAATGTGACCGCCTTCGGTTTAACACGTTTTGTGAAAAATCTTACAAGGAAGGTATACTTCTACGGCACCTCGCAATCGTCGTCATAAAAATTCCTATAAATCTACAAACCCAGAAATAACAAAAATTTTCGACCCAAAATTAATGGATATAGTGAAATTATTTAATTAATATCGCATATTGCACGCCAATTACAATATTTTTGAAAACAGTTGGCCGAACTTTTACGCTGAGCATCGAAAATTTATTATTTTCCGATTAATTAAGCTAATAAAAAAAAAAAAAAAATCCTAAGAAAATGATTAATCATAATGGTAATCCTAATGATTAATCCTAATAAGAAAAATAATAAAAAGATCCGATTAATTTTTTAATATAATACAAAATCAGATAAATTCAACTTAATTTAATACAAATTAGAGCAACCCTGACTCTGAACCACAAGCAATGAATGCCTTTTGACGGCTGTTTTAGTTGAACGCTTAAACTTTCTTAAATGTAAAATTCTTCAAATTTATATTTTGATTTTTGAGTTTAAATATGTTTAATTATTTAAATTATATTTTGCAAGCTGCATATTTTAATTTTACTCAATTTATTCTATTTTAAGTTAAAAAACAAGATTGATTTTCTTAATTTACTGGCTACAGTCATTCCAATAAACTCTTTTAATGTCGTATAGATGTTATATATAAAGACTATATAAAAAATAATATGGGACTTACAGGAGTTTCAGAGGAGGAAATTCAAGAAAAAAATAATTAACAGAGATTTTAAAAGAATATGAAATTATTAAAGATTAGTGAGACATTCTAAATCCTCTCCCCATTATGTTTGTCTGCATCTAAAATCCTAAGAGAGTTTACAAAATTTTTTCCTTTCATCTGTATGAAGTAACATTAAAAGCCGAGTCATTGTAAACCGTTTTTTATACCTTTTTTATGCATTAAATTTGTATTTTTGATAGACTCTCTTTTAACGAATATATGAATTTAATAAGCAAATTGGATTTCTTATTCCTTGAAATAAATGAGTTCGACAGAATATTACGTTTTTAAATCTTTTAAACTGTGGGCGAATGCATGGTCATCTTTCTTACAAGGAAACAATCAAAAGGTGTCGTCTTCAAAAAATATTGAAAAAAATATATGTGATCTACTCTTTATAAAACACCAGAAAATAAAAAAAAATTATCGGGTGAAATGAATTACAGCGGCCACAAATAATTATCAAAATTAAGCATATTTGGCAATTTAGCGCTGTTAGGCGATAAAAGAGAGATTTCACCGAGATTGCCGTGTACGAACAGAACTGTGTTTTGTTTCTCTGCCAAGTACTCAAACCGCAAAGTATGCTTAATTTTGATAATTTTTTGTGGTACTGTAATTATCTTCAGCCGATATTTTTTTTCACTTTCTGGTGTTTTAGGAAGAGTAGAATCACATATATTTTTTGAAGACGACACAATGGCGGATCCAGAATTTTCCTTTTTTTTTTTTTTTTGGGGGGGGGGGAGGGGTGGGGGCTAAGATTTTTCAAGGTGTTATTCCAGATCAAAGCGAAATTTACAACTGTAATAGTCAATTGTGAATGTCAGTACTTTAGGGGGGGGGGCTTCAGCCCCACTAGCCCCCCCCCTAAATCCCCGCCACTGAGACGACACCTTTTGAATGTTTCCTTGTTAGTGAGATTCTATAACATTTTCACCATAAAAAATGTCTTTTGAAAATTCATTGTACAGCCAAAAGTGCGATAAATTGCCAGTTAATGAAAATTTCAATATTTTTTTAAAAACGTAATAATTAAATTGGGGGACGGTATAGTTTTTAGAATTAAGTATAGTTAGGTGAGTAGATTCTTAGTCTTTATCTTATTTATTTTTTATTTTATTTTATTTATTTTACTTTATTTATTTATTAAAAAAAAAAAAAAAATAGATTGCCCATATGCATATATTCCTTGTTAGAAAATATTTGAAGAATTTTTCTATAATTTTGTGAGTATGAAAAAGATGCTTGACCTTATATTTTCCAATGACATTTTAGGTACAGGGACATTCAAAGGTTCAGTAGAAATGCAGCAAAAAACATAGTATTTGGTATCACCCTGTACATGAAAATAGTCTGAAAGGCCGGAACATTGTTTTCTAAGCTAATTACAATATTTCTGTTCATTTGTATAAGTCTGTCGCTTATATATATATATATATTTGTATATAACTCAGGGGAATTTCAGCCGAATTTAACGTCAGTTTGAGATATATTCGCAAAAAATATTAGAAACAATAATCTGCAATTGGAAAATAAATGTATTCAAACATTCATGAAATATGAACACTTGATCGAAATGATTTGTAACTGTGCATGCACATGCATTAACACAATAAATAAATGAATAAATAAATAAAATAAAATAAAACCTTTTGCATAATTTAATAGACAAATGTTCAAGGCAACTTATGTATAAAAAATATGCAAAAAACTATCACGAAAATTCAAAACGTTATCCGCGATAGAAACAGCTTTTTTCAGTGATTTTCTAAAGGATGCTTAATATTTTAAGGGATCGTCACACATTGATGAGCAATAATTTATTTCTTTGTTTTCTTTTATTTTTTTGCACACAACTTTTAAACAATTGAATATATGAATATAAAATTTGAATGCCAAATTCGTTATCAATTATTTACTCGAACTTCGTATTACTTTAATATCGGAATATATTTTTACTTCCATTACCCGACTACCGTAGGTAATGGAAGTATTGTATTCGGTCCGAAAATTCGATATCGAGATTTCACCTGATTTACATGTTTTAAGGTCTCCTGAGTCCAAAAAAGTGTTTTTTTTGGCAATTGGTAAGTGTGTGTGTATGTTTGCATGTGTGTACGTATGTGGGGAATCTTCTGGCTATTATATCTAGGAAACTAATAAAGATAGAACTACGAAACTTTGAAATTAAAACAGATCTAATATACAGATAAATTTTACAAATTTTGTAAAAATTTGAAAACCGAAATTGGAACATCGGAAACCGGAAGTGGGACCGTAAGTCCGTATCTCAAAAACGGATCTAACGATTTTCTTCTAAGTTGCTATATAAACACTCTATTAGATGTCTTTCGAATGGTATAGTATAGGTTCAGGAAAATTGATAGGCGTCCTGTATAAATAGCCCAATTTCAGGCCTCACAAGTGCGCTCCTTTAAAAACGGCTGCACGGATTTTTTTCAAACTTGCCTTATTAACTGCCTTTTAAATATCCTTTTGTATGTAATTTTTGTTTTCCGGTCAACATCTAATTATGCCAGGCTTTGGTAAAAGTCGGCATCTCAAAAAAGGCTCTAACAATTTTCTTGAAAATTGTTACAGAAAACCTTTTCAGATATCCTTTCTCATGTTTTACTTGGTTATCACAGGAAAATTAATAGTCATCCTGATCAGTTTTAATAGTCATCTAGATCTGTTTTAGATCTCGGAAATTAGTGTTTCAAAAATAAATAAATAAATAAAAAATCTGGTGTGAAACAGAAACACGAATCCCATTACCCATCATTACACGTATTATATGCTTTTTTTTTTTTTTTTTTTTTTTTTTTTTAAATAATGTGATCAGAAGACATAAAAGTGACCTAAAGAAGCAATAGGAACTTAAAATTTTTCCGGTAAGAGAAACTTTATACACATGTAAAGACATATAAAACGAAGCTTACATATAGTGAGGTAAAAAAAAAAAAATAGTAGAGTTATTTTTTGAAACACCAATTTCTGAGATCTAAAACTGACCTACGTAAACAGGATGACTGTTAATTTTCCTCTAATAACCACGTAATACAAAAGAAAGGAATGGATTTATATAATAATTTTCAAGAAAATCGTTCGAGTCTTTTTTGAGATACTAACTTTTACCAAAACTCAATTAATAACTGGAAACAATAATTACATACAAAATAACATTTAAAAGTGAGTTAATGTGGCGGATTTGAAAGAAATCTGTACAGCCGTTTTTAAAGAATCGCGCTTGCGAGACCGGAAATTGGGCTATTTATACAGGACGCCTATCAATTTTCCTGAACTAACCAACTATATCATTCGGAAAGGCATCTAATAGAGTGTTCATATAGCAAATTTGAAGAAAATCGATAGAGCCGTTTTTGAGATACGGACTTACGACACTTCCGGTTTCCGATGTCAAACTTCTAGTTTTTCAATTTTCACCAAAATTTGGAAAATTCATTTGTACTCTAGACCTGTCTCGATTGTGAAGTATTGTAGTTCTGTCTTTATTAGTTTCGGAGATATAATACCAGAAGATTCCATACATACATACATACACACACACTGACCAATTGCCAAAAACCACTTTTATGGACTCAGGGGACCTTAAAACGTGTGAATCAGGTGACATCTCGATATCGAACTTTTGGACCGAATACAATACTTCCATTACCTACGGTAGTTGTGTAATGGAAGTAAAAACTCTACCAATTTTCTTTTCATTTCTTTTTCTTTAAAAAAAAAAAAAAAAATCGCAGTGTAAACTTTGTTTAATGTTTAACATGTATATTAACTTTCTCTTGCCGGAAAAGTTTTAGGTGTCTATTTCATTAGGTCAATTTTATGTCTTCTGATAACATTATCTCCAAAAAGTGCAAGTAAAGTTCCATGACGTTATGAAATGGTATTAGACAGGAGATGTGTGGCAACAACAGCCAAAAAAGGAGAGAACGGAGAGCGGGAGATGAGAGCGAAGGACATGTTTTAGTTCGTTCGAGAAGAATACTTTTATTTGTGTTTAAATGTTATATATATGTTTTGTGAAGTTCAGTAATGTGTTTTTAAAATGCTTCGTCTTCAATTACGATATTTTAATTTCAAGGCCATGACTAAATTTAATTAAAGTTATTGTTTCTCCATCATGCGAGAACACACAGATTAAAGAATTTCCTTACTTGCGAGATCACGCAGTGACAAGGATTTTTAGTGTACATATAATATAATGGGTAATGGAAGTCGTGTGGTTGTTTCACACCAGATTTTTTAACTTATATTAATTCTCTTTTTTTAAATACATTTTTATTAAAAAAAAAAAAATGCTAAACGATTTTAGAAAATAAAACTAAAGAGAACTAAAGAGAAGTAATTAAAAATGCATTATAAATAGCTGAAGATGTATTTGTTAGAAATTAACTATTAAAAAAAGAAAGAAAAATCAATCCTTCTTTTTATTTTATTATACTTTTTATTTTATTTTATAAAAAAAAATTTTTTTTTTTCAATGTAGATAAAAATATGAAATCTGGATAAGGTGCTCATTTTTAAATTATTCATTGACATTTTATTAGTTGGCAATAAACATAGATAAAAAAGAAAAAATTATACATATTTAAAAAGAAAAAAAAAAAAAAATGAACAAAGTTTACGCAAACTTTATTCATTTTTGAAATGTTATTACGGTCATATTATATATATATAAAAAAAAAATTACGGTCATACTCACTTTGTTAAAAGAAAAAAAAAAAAAAAAAAAAACTAACAGCAATCTCATATGCGCGTATGTGGTTGCTGTTGGGTTTGAGGCCGATTTATTGCAGTAGGTCCTATGCTTGGTTGGTATGCCTTCCGATATTTTTTCTAAGATGGTCTAAGCTAAATTCAAGCGAAGTTTTGAGAAAACTACAGAAAACTCTGGATGGATAAGCCATTAATAGCGATATGGTTTCGAACTCAGCTTCACTCTTCTACCAGCTTTGAAAGCACAACCACTTGGCAAATGGTGGGACCTGTGAAAAAATAAAGAAAAATCCGACTGATTTGAAATTGAACGTTTTTCTAATTATACTGCACTTTCAGTACCATCTTCTATTTTATTTAATTTTTCAATTTATTCCATTTAGCAACAAGATAAAAACAGACGGTTGAGGGGACGGTAGACCCCCTCACATGGAAACTTTTTCCAAACATCTGTTTTGAACTGCTGTTTAAAATGCAGCAGATAGGTTCAGATACAGTTTCTCATATGTTAGACCTTAACCTACAATAATGTATCTGTAGGAGTATAGGGTAAGAGAAAGTGACTAAATTATTTTTCCTGATTTTGAATTTCTCAAAACAAAATTATTTATTTCCAGCACAACTAATGCTTATTTAGCTGCCAGTATTCTTTGCACATGGATAGTGGTCATTTTCCGTAAATGTTTTTTTTTTTTTTTTCTTTTTAAGACTGAGGACTATTAGTCTCAATTTACGGATTTTTACGATACCAGTTTTACGATAGTTGGACATTTACCGAATTCGAAAATTTATCGAAAATATAATTGAATAATTTGAAAGCCATGTTGAATTTGAAAAATAATAATAATAATAATAATAATAATAATAATAATCAGTTTCGAAACGGACAGTATCGAAAAAGTTTTTTTTAAATAATTTTGAAATAGGAAATAAAAAGCGCGCGTGCAAAATGAAATAAAAATAAAATAAGATTTATAAATGGACAAATTTTAAGCTCGGGGACTCAGTTCAATGATATAATAAGAAAAAATGACTACATTAGTCTAATGAGATTATCTTTTTTTTTTTCTTTTTTTTGTCATGTCCTTTACGCTACATTTTTACCTTATTAAATGTGAATTATTTTTATTTTTCTTAAATTAAAATTTTTATATTATTTATAAGAAAGATAGACCAGCACATTAAGCAGATAAATTAACATTCAGTAATAAAAATTGGACAAGAAAATAATCTGTTGTCTAGTCCGTCACAAAAAAATAAAAATAAATAAATAAATAAATAAATAAAAATAAATAAATAAATAAAAATAAATAAATAAATAAATAAATACATAAATACATAAAATAAATAAACAAAATAAAATAAACCATTAAGATTTACATTAAAATTTTTTAAATTAAGGATTTCTTGAGTATAAGTTTTCTCTTTCACCAAGTTCTTTTTTTTTTTTTTTTACACACACACACACACACACACACACAAAAAAAAAAAATGTCCGATGAAAATATAGCTAAAACACCTTCATTATTGTTGAAATGATGAACATGCTTGGTTAATTACGGGAAATTTTTTTAAAGAACTGCAAACAAATAAAACAAATCATGTTTGACACATAATACAAAGAAAGTCTGTATTCGAAATTTCTACATATAAAGTTATGTGCAACATGTTTGTTCGGATTGAAGAGAGACATCTTGCTTTTCTGAATGATTAATACAGGGCACCTTGTATAATTTGTTTAAAACATTTTCGTTATAAGAAACTATTTATGAACATTTTCCTACAAAGCTGAAAAATGCTTACGTACTTGATTCCGTTGTTTTCGTTTTCGTAAATATTTTTAAAATAATATAAATTCATAGCACTACTGAGTTGCATGCAAAGATTCGAAAAAAATTCTGTTCCATCATGGGCTAAGGGAGGTATTTCTGTAAAGCATATTTTAATACCAATTTATTGAACAAAATATGACGAATTTAATGTAAATTATTCTGATTAACATAAGCACATTTTTAATTATGACGTGCATTTGAGATTTACTTAAAGAATCTTTGAAAAATATTTAGAGATATGGTGGGATACGAGTAAAAATTGCAGTTGTTTTGCTTTTTTTTTTTTTTTTTAAATAGTATTTACTGACACATTCCATTTGTTACCATATATTTGTATCTTAAAATGTTAGAAAATGTTTCAAAATTTATGAATGATGCATGATTTTTCCTTTCTTGTTTTTGATATATTAAAGTGTGTATAAAAGAAGAAATTCGGTGGCGAGAAAAAAAAAAAAAAAAAAAGCGTTTTAATAGAGAAAAAATATTTTTGTAAAATACACGAGAGTTCTTGAAAAAGCATGCGGCTGTTATCAATTAAAAAATATCACAATGGTTTCTGTATACTCACTCAAAAGAAGCGTTATTATTATTATTATTATTATTATTATTATTATTATTTGTAGTTAAAGTGCTTATTATATAAATATTTTTGAATTATTGACAGTCCAATATTCTCATACAAAATATGTTATCTTTTTCTTGCAATGTTAACGACATTTGCTTTTTATATTAAGAGAAGATGTCTTATAAAATAAGCTAGTAATGTATACTGAGCAGTTACGATTTTTTCCCGGAAATCAAAGATATAAAAGGGGAAAAACGACCATATAAAATAACGGAGCGAGAAAAGCCAATTAGGCGATTTTTTTAGGAGTGGGAAAAGCTGAGAAAGAGTGCTGACGTATGTTTCTTAATCAGATGTACCTGTCACAGTCAGTACCCTGACAACTACCATAGAGATTTATCGATCTCCACTTCCCAGAGAAAGGAAAACTTGACATTGTTTTTCACGACATTGAAAGAAGTAGTTTTTTTTTTTTTTTTTTTTTTTTTTTTTTTTTTTAAATACAAGTGAAAAATTATTCACAAATGGAAAATGAAGGAAATGGCATAACCTTAAACATAGAAATGCGAGAAAGAAAAAATAATTCAATCAAGTATACCATGATTTAATAAATAAAATTTGCTACAAAATCATTTTTAAAGGCTCTTTAGAAAAGGAAATTTCATTTGATAAGTATTCGGAGCTTAAAATAAGAATGAAAGAAAATATTTTTTTCGTTGATGTTGATTCATTGTTATTAGGCGCTGAAATGATAAAAAAAAAGTTCATTGAAAGAGAAAGCAAAAATAAAAAGTTATTATGCATTTTGACCTTTTAAATTTCTCTTTCCCATATAAGTTGAGAGAGTAGTTTTGGGGATAAATCATCCAAGATGAGTTTCTGTTTTAATTATACTTTGCGGGGTTCTCTGAATTCGAAAATCAGTTTTTCAGGGAGTTGGTCTTTGTGTCTCCCAATGTCCCAATTTTTGTGCGCGTTTCTATGAGTCTGTGACCAAAAAAAAAAAAAAACTCAAGGAACAGATATTAACAGAAGTCAGAAAGTCTAAACTCGGCATTCTAAATCTGATATTACATGTATGTAATATCATCATGTTATGATGTTTATTACATGATGTATTACATGAAACATTTTTATTGAGATCTAACTTTATTTTTACTTTCTCTTACCCATAGGGTCGAGAAAGTATTGTTTTAGGGTCAAATTTTCGAACGTGATTTTTTGTTATATTTACATATTCTGAGGTCCCCTGAATACGAAAATCATGTTTTTAGCGAATGGTCTGTGTGTCTCTCTGTCTGTGTGTCTGTTATCAGCATATCTCAAGAGCAAATAGTAGCAGAAATTCCAAACTCGGTATTCTAAATGTGTATCATATAGGGATGCTACAGTAAGCTTTTCGTTGAGATGAACCGAATGATTCGTGTACAGGGACACTCAAAAATATTCAAATACATTATGTCATCGGGGAAATTGCAGGTAAGTAGAGTTTAACATCTATAGACTGCACTAAACCAAATGAAACGAATATATATTTTTTGTAATAGAGATAGTCAACTGGGAAAAATTTTTGTGTATGTAGAAGCCTCGCCTCCCCCCCCCTGGGGGTAAGTCCCCCCTCGAGAGGGGAGTAAATTTTCATGATGGTATCTTTCAAAAGAGCTCGCCAATAACTTTAAAACGAATGGTTGAACCATCGATCTGCGATAATTTAAAATAAAGTTATCGATTTTTTTCATTTTTAACAAAAAAAAAAAAAAAAATGTAATATTGAGAATAAATTCAACTTTTTTTTATAGATTTAGTGTTATACTACTTTTCTAATATGGAAATCGTCTGCATTGTCATAAAAGATATATTTTTTAAATAATAATTTTAATAAATTACTTTTTAAAAACAGAAGTATTTTTTAATGACCGAATTAAATTCTATATAAATGTAGGTGCATTAATGAAACGGGGGGTTGAGTGGGGCGCTAGCCCTCCTCACACAGAACTAATTATCATATAAAACTCTTCCGAAGCCTAATTTGAATTGTTTAACACAGGTTTACATAACAGTACTCGTTATCTTACCTCTTAATCTGCAACCTGTATTTATAGTATTAAATTTCAGGGTAAGAGAAAGTCGTGTGAGTGACACGCCAGATTATTTTATTTATTTTGTGTGTGTGTGTGTGTCCAGGGATATACAAAAATATTTAAATAAATTTTGTCTGTGGGCGAAATTTCTTGTTCGTGCAGTTTAACATAGCTTTAGACTGCTTTAAACATAATTAAACCAACCAGAATTGCCAAAAGTTTTTCAGTACGAATAATTTTAAATAGTAATATTTGCTATAAGGTAAAGCTAGGAGAGATGGCGTGGTCGAAGAGATTGTACACATGCATGTTAGGAGGGAAGAAGTAGAGTGCGCCCGCAACGACTGCAGGTAATTGTACAAAAGAAACAGTGGCGAACTTACTTGAATGTGCATGTTGATTGTTTGGAGCGTCTAGAATAAAACATGGTTTATTTGTCTTCCTTTCCAAAATAAATGCTTGAATTTTCATAACTTGTCCTTGGAGTTTTTATAGAATGGTAGTAATACAAAATATTTTTTAATTAAACGATTTCTTATAAGCTACTATCTTAGAATAACTGTATAAACACCGACGGTTCTCTCTAAATGTAAAAAAATATTGAATAAAATGTTGTGCAATGTCCCTTACCAAAATACGAGAGTTTGCGCAACCTACTTAGGTAGGTTGGGTTTAATGTCGCACTAGTGCTGCGCTATTTTTACTACTTAGTTGAGATTGTCCATTATTCCTAAAAATTTCATGCTAGGAAAAATTACGTAGCTTATTGTTAATAAAAAAACACAATGAGAATCACTCCATTGAATTTTTGGAATTGCACCAAGAGACATCTTCGACAAGTGACTAGACTGTATTAAATGTGTTATCTGTGGCAGGTGGTTGCACGAAAGTTGCACCATTTACAATAATAAGTGCATCGTTTGTAGACAACGACAGCGTAGGTCAGCAATCAAGAATATTGAAACTGGAAAGAAAAATGACTACTTTTAAATTAAACTTGTTACTTAATAACTTAATGTTATTTTGTAATTTTATCTAGGTTTGTTTTTCTGATGCTTTAATATTTTTTGATTAATTCAATTTTTTTTACATTTTTACTTATTTATGTATTTATTTCATTTCATTTTATTTTGTTACTCTTTAATTATTAAGTTGAAATCTTCATTATTAATACAATAATATTTGTTTACAAAAATCTTACAACAATGTTGTATAAGTACAATTATTATTGTTAACAATTTAATTGTAGTTATTACTAATAATAATCTCTCCTACCTATGAGCGCAGTCACAAAAACCCTGTAAGGACAGATTGTGCGAAATAGCTCTCTTAGTTTTAATACAGCTGTTACTTTAAATTGGAAAAAGTTCGGTAGGGCCGTTTTTTGAAGCACCCATTTCCGAGATCTATAATTGATCTACCTAATCAGATTGACTATCACTTTTCCTGTAATAACCAAAAAATAAATGCGAAAGGATATTTAGAAAGAGGTTTATGTAGCAATTTTCAAGAAAACCGTTTGAGCCGTTTTTGGGATATTGTCTTTCGGTGCCACTTTCAATTGACATTTAAAGGATTTCTTTCATTTGGCATTTAAAGGAAATTTCGCGATATCCAATAGGAGGGGGAGAGAGTTTTGAACACCCTGAGACCCATCCTTTCCTAATCGCTCTTGCACTGATATAAGTCACAAATTTAAAGTAAAGAATACTGTTGTAAACAGGCCCTGATTACCAAAATAACAACATTCTCTGATTATAAAAAGTCACAGTACCGATTACACAACTAATATTTTTAGATTATAGGGCATCGGTTAAAGAAACGTGTACATATGCATCTCCAATGGGATAATTTCACATCGTACAGGATACCGGCTTTCAGTAATTTACATTTTGATCTTTGATGCTACTAATAAGCAAATTTACATGTGCACATTTTTACCAATTCCAACTAATTATAACTTGCGTTTAATAACAAATTTGTAAATTTTCAAGATGTCTGTATGTGTTTTTAGTCCAAGTTGTTAATAGGGGCCTCCAAATGGGTTTGTGCTTCCCCTCAGTTGAAAAATTAACCGGGCCCTGTACGTAAAAGGTCATATTAGTATGTAAGTTGCCTAAATTTATACGTTTTACAAAGCCATTTATTACATCAGAAAAAGATTCAAGATGGTGACTGAGTGTGCGGAATTGCATACTTCACGCCAGAGAAAGGCTGAATCACTCGAAGACTCTTGGTGACATTTATCCTATTCGTTGCAAAAATGATTCTCGCTATATGACCTCTGTACTGTCCACACCCATCAATATACACCAATGTATTATGTATGCACGTGCCGGCAAAAGACGAAGTCAAGTGGGTTTAGATCCAGAATGTGTGATGAAGACAAAAATCTGGTGCTTCAATGAATCGTTAGGAATATTTAACATTCTTACTGGTATCGTTGACGCTTTTATAAACTTTTTAGTTGCAAACGTCAATACTGCTTCTTCTAAATGGACATCTGCATACGCTCAATGCTTGACGATGATGTTATGAAGACGTATTGCCCGTCTAATATGAAAGAAATTAACCTAGAAAGAAACAAGCTTTATGCTAACTGGTAGTGTTTCGAAGTCACTGTTTTTTGACAATCAGAATGAAATGTGACCTTAGATTCAATAGTAATTATTGCTCAACTTCTTAGATACCATCCTCTTTCTTACTAATTTGTCAAACCTCTTTCTGAACATCCTGTCTAAGAAAGTTTTCTGGTGCTATTAACGTGCTAAGTTTTTACGTCAAAAAAACATGTGTTTTCCTTTAAAAACTACATTTAAACGCAAAGTGCAATAATAAATCATAGACACTTGATTGCCTGTCCCTTTTTTGTATTGTGTTTATATAATAAAATTGCTAAATAACGTTATAACTTCAAAATCGGGTGTGCATTTCCATGATGACGGGTGCAGTTGCAGCTGTTGATGAATTAGATATCTAATTAAGAAGCTCGCTTGACGTACTGATATTCCAACTCATGACATTGATTTGTTGAACCCGTATCTTTACGACGATTGTAACTCAATAATTTATTCGAGTATATTGTTAAAGATATTCTTCATCTTAGCGTTAGCAGAAGGCTTGTGTCACGAGCAGAGATGTTTCCGTTGCAGATGGCGAAAGACATTTAAATAATCGTATTTAAAGCTCGTGATATCGTACGTGTAATCCTTTTATTTACTTCACGTGTCGGAAACATCAAATGCATAAATATTTTTCGTAAGTAATGCTTGTATAGGAAAAAAAAAAATTGTTTTAAAACAACGTTTTAACCACAGATTTTCATAATGGTACATAATGATCCAGTGAAAGGCATACATGATTTCTAGAGTCAGCTAAACATTTTTCAAAATGTGTAATATATATATATATTTTAATTCATATAATAAATCACACACACCTATTACATATCAGGTATGTAGAAAGCAACAGAAGTTAATATTATTAACTCTAACAGCGGTCTATATTGGAAAAGTTTGGTTCTCGAAACGGGTCTTTAACAAAAATAGACTCTTAAAATGGATCCTTTGCAAATATCTGGCGATTTAAAAAGATTTTTTCGAAGAGTTTAGACTAGAAAACAGCTTTCTGCAATTATCAGCCACATAAGGGCATATTTTAGCTATTAGACTAAAAAAGTAGGAGATTCGCTAATTTATTGCTAACCAATCACTGATTTCGATACACATGTATCAAAAAAGCGCGAATATTTATCAATTTGCGGCTACTCATTTCAGTAATTAGCAGTGAAAAATTCTAACATGTTTAACCAATAAGCATCGATTAAACTTAAATTTTATCTGAAATGATTCCGTATTTTCAAAATCCACAAAAGAATATAGCATATTTTCGAAATCAGACTTCAAAATTACAGACTGGTGTTGTGGGCTAATGCCAATTGTTTACACGAGGGATAAAGGCATGGGTAAGGCATCATTCACGGGAGTTTAATTAAACGGTTCTAGGGCGCAATTACACTGATTTCGGAGAAAATCACGGAGAACTCCAAACGTCTAAGCCGACGAGCGCGAAATATGATAGAAGGCACCTCACGTCAAAAAAGCAGGCATTAAAAAATATGTTAGGAAACAATTGACTATAAATTAAATATTGGCTTTAAAAAAAACGCACCTTTGTCTATTAGCGAAGAAATATTCACATATTTCGGCAAGTAGAAAAGGTACTGCTTATAGTTTGTTAATAATAATAATAATAATAATAATAAATAAATAAAACAGAAATTTTCAATTGACTACAAGAAAATAACATATTTTATCAGTTAGCTGCGAAAAATTTAGAATAAAGCAACATTCTATTCTATCATGTGATAGAGCTCATAATGAAGTGGTTTAAAAAAAATTCACAAAATTATGTGTACACTTATTCTTTTTCTTCGCAAAAAAAAAAAAAAAAAAAAGACTTGTAAAAGTAATTTAAAGTTTTAAATTTTCGCGTAAAATTTACCGAAATACGCCGCTTAAAGGAAAAAGAAAATGATAGTGGATTTTATCAATATTTATCTACAATCAACGAATATTGTATTATTATTGATTGAACCAAAACCTTAGTAAAATCCCTTCTAATTTAGCTTTTATTTTGAAAGGAACTGAATATCAACTCATTCTATCGCAGACAACTTTTTGAATTTGCACGGTATTTGTGTGAGGTTTTCATGAAAGTAGATCCATATTTTTGGCTATTAAATTATGAAAATGAATTTTTCTAAGCTTATGCATGCGTAGTTAAAAACTGTTTAGTAAAAATGCTCATATTTCGTAAGATAGTTAACATTTTTGCATTCTGTTCGCAATATGCTCTGTCTGATGTAATATGCGAAGTATACTGAAAATAGCTTTGCACTGGGTCTAATACCGTACATGTTACATTAAAAAAGTAGCTTTTTTTTTTTTTTTAATATTTCTATGAATTTATGCTGTATTCTTATAAAAAATTATACAGATAATAAGAGGAAGCCTTATAATCACATGCTGCAGGGAAAACACGTTTCAAGCATTATTTTTTACAGGGTGATCGAAAACGCTTTAATTTTTATTTAATTTTTTACTGGTTCCCTTTTTTTCCGGACCAGGACAAAACTTTTGCTGAAATACATGAGGTAAAACAGATTCTTTATGCTCCCAAAATTTCAAGGTAATTAATAAAGAATTTTTCTAGACATTTGACAAAATGTTTAAACTCGAAAATGTCCATATACTTATTGGTAGATAGTGTATATATGAATACCCTATTAGATTTCCTTTCCTATGTATTAGCTGGTTAGTTCTTAAAAATTGATAGCCATCCTATCAGTAGGTCAATTTGAGGTCTTGCAAGTGCATTCCTTTAAAAACAACTGTGCGTATTTTCTTCTAATTCGCAATATTAGTTATCTTTTAGATATCTTTTCGTATGTAATTGTTGTTTTCCTGTCAACAGATGAGTTTGCTAACTTTTCGGGAAAATCGGAAGTGAAGCCGAAAGTCGGTATTTCAAAAACGGCTCTAACGATTATCCTGAAAATTGTTACATTACCCCTTTTTAGATAGCCTTTCGCATATACTGCTTGGTTATTACAAGAAAATATGCAGTCATCCTTGTTTGGTAGGTAAGTTAAAGGTCTGGAAAATTAGTATTTTAAAAAATGGCTCTAACGATTTTTTTTTTTTTAAACTCTCTAAACACTGTTTTATATGTCTTTACACATGTATCAATTTTCTTTTACGGAAAAATTACTAGGTGTCTCATTTATCAGACCAATTTTATATCTTCTGACCACATTATCTCCAAAAAGTGTGTATAATATGTGCAGTAGTAGAGTAGATAATGGAAGTCATGTGGTTGTTATACCCCTTTCAATAATTTGCGAACATAGGCCATAATGATAAAGAATTTTCGTTGTGTCCCTGTAAAAATACTATCTAGTTTCACCAAAATCAACAGGGTTCGTGCTACGGTGACCTATAACATACGTACTAACTTTCAACTCATTGGAACAAAGCGTTTACACGTTATTGTATTTACTCGTATACATATACACACATAGACACTTTCATACGCACATACATACAGCACAATAAAAATAGCTAAAATGAACTCAGGAGACCTCAAAACAAATAGATACACCAAAATCTCAAAGTCGAATTTTTTCATGATTACAAGATTTTCCTTACAAATGTATGTTCAGAAAGTAAAAAAAAAAAAAAAAAAAAAAAAAAAAAAGGTGAAAAATGCATAATTTTAACATATTATAAATTAAATATGTTGTATTAGTAAATCATTTAAATACAATTAATAAATAATTTAAATGTTACCAAAATAAGTTATTCAGATTAAGACTGTCATCGATTGAGGTAAAATGGAAATATTTTGTTAAAGTGAAATTAAATTTTGCATTTCAAGATTATGAGACACACAATTTTTAAAATTTGATTTTTAAAGAATATGATATAGTTACTATTTTAACTTTAATAAAATTATTTAATTAATTTGACCAGTATTTTCTTAATTTGTTTATGAAAAGAAAAAGAATATTCATTTTAAAATAATTCTACAAACCCCATAGAAACATTACACGAAAGGACAAAGGATATGTATAAAGATGGTAAACAAGAGTTTTCTATTCGAACTAGCAATAACGATATGAACCATAAGAAAGATGGGAAAAGCTTAATTTTATGGAACAGAAAATAAATAAATGGATAAATAAATAAAATAAAATAAAATAAAGTATTTAGAATGCAGAAATAAACCTTCGGGGAGTTACCATTTCTACATTGAGCTAAAAAATGCGAAGTTTCATTCTGTGGCAAGCTTTATTATGCAAAATACCACATGGTGACCTTACCTAAATTGTAACAAAATTGTAGCATGCACGAAAGCAGATACTGAAACGTCAACCTAATGCAAAAGAACCAAAGAACGATAAATAAATCACTAAAATAATAATAACCAATAATAATTTTAATAAAGATTTGAAAAAAAAAAATCACAATACTCACTGGAATATTACCCTTATAAACCCGAAAAACAAATAAGGATGTCCATCTACAACAGGCCTATTCAACCCAAAACGCTTGGTGGGCCGCATTGGAAATCTATTTTATTCAGGCGGGCCGCACCATATGTATGTATGTTTATGAGTGTGTGAATCATGTATGTATGTACTTTTTGGGAGGAGGGCAGGGTGAAAATTCGGAGCAAAATGCATTAAATTATTTTCATTCATAAAATAACAATAGAATCGTGAAAAATTTATGACTATACATTAATAACTACAATAAAAAGAATGAATCATGGATCTAATAATATTTCATTATAACAGTGCAATTCTTTAGCTACCATAATCGTTGAAAGGTATTTTCGCTTCGAAAAGTCAAAACGGATTTATTAATTTTTTATCTATACACTAAAGGTGTCAAGCTTTAAATATCGTTAGTCTCCTCGCGGACCGCAGAAAACTACACTGTGAGCCGCATGCGGCCCGCGGGTTGACCGCCCGTGGGTTAGAGCGTCACGTAAATAGCGCGGTTGGCGAGAGTTCGATCGCCGAAGATCCGGCGTGTTAATTTTCGCAGATAATTGGTAGAAAAGGTGTCAATAGATAAAAGAAAATTTTTCGTTGACTAC
This sequence comes from Salticus scenicus, assembly GCA_963930645.1. Taxonomy (NCBI): domain Eukaryota; kingdom Metazoa; phylum Arthropoda; class Arachnida; order Araneae; family Salticidae; genus Salticus; species Salticus scenicus. The sequence continues at coordinate 330,494,178 of OZ005649.1, forward strand.
ATAGTAACCTAAGAGTTTAAAGAGTTTTTTTAAGAATCTTTTTTTTTTTTTTTTTTAGATATTGGAAAAAACAAAATATTTTAGTCATTAAAAAAGCACAAAATAAAAAGTTTTAAGTAAAAAATACATAAATAAATATTTTTAGAAGCTTTACATATATATATATTATATGAAATTGGATTTGTTATTGCGTTTTCTGTCACGTTAAAAAACAAGACGCTTCCACTTAAAAAAAAAAAAAAAAAAAAAAAAAAAAAAATCCCTTTTCGGCAAGCTTAAAGGCAAAGGTAGATTCCTTTACGTTAATATTACAAATGTAAAGAAATTTTACATATGGATTAATACTTAACCAATGGCTTTGTTCTCACACATTGTATTATTTAAGCTGCTATTCTGTTTCAAAGAAATTTAATTTTCAACTACAAAAGGGATTCAATATTCTTAAAATTTTAGGCTAGATTTATTGGTCTGTAAATGTTTCAATTTTTTAGAACTCAAGCTCATAATCAATCAACAAATAGAAGTCTTAAAGATATACAATCCCAGCAATGGTGAATCCCCCCCCCCCCCACCTCCCTACACAAGCTTAATCAAAATTATAATTTTTATTTAAAATCCATATAACTGTTGCTCAATATCTTTCTTTTAAAGAAAAAATAGAAACGTAAAAATGCACTTGTGACCTTACTATGGTCAAGCACTGGTAAGCCTGGCGTTGCTATGGTCAAGTCAAATACAGTTAAGTGGTAGCGGTTTTTGGATAGTTATTTCATTGTAATTTTTATTGAATTATTGAAAGTTTTGTATTGTGTTTTTGTGATTCTTATTGTCACATGAATAAAAATTGTAAAGTGAAACTGTTTTGGTTGATATAAGCTGGAAAATTAACATTAGTTAACATTGGACCATTTGGCACCGCTGAATTTCAATGTTAATTGTTATGAATTTAGTAAATTGTATGATTTGGCGAAATTTTGAAGACAAAACTTGCGACTTAACAATGAAATTTGTGATTTGGCGGCAAAGTTTGATAGTTGACGACGAAAGTTTTGACTTGGAGACATAATTTGTTGTCTGACGACAAAATTTGGCGAGCTTGGCGGTGGAGAAAGGCAGCTTTGGCGTCATTATATTTTCTTTACACGCGAAAACCTCATATCTCTTCACAGACCAATATCTTATTTCGACAAGATAAAAAGTCAAAGGAAGCTGTAACGTATTACTCTGTATCGTAAATTTTAAATTCTTGCCTAAACCGACATTCTAAACTATTCACCACAAACGATATTTGTATTAAGATTGACGTATTATTGTAATTATATATTTTAAATGATTAATTAAAGCGTTTAAGATGGTTTTTTATTAACACATTTTTATTAACTTGATATGATGCAACTATTAATGTATGTAACGGAATTTTGCAATTCAATTTTCGTCAACTTCTTGTCATCCGAAGGGCCTGAAATTTTGCACACGACTTCATAATCAATGACAATACTAGATACAAGTGTTTTCAGGCACTTTTCCTATCAGGGGCAGGTTCCAGGGGCAAACAAAAAATATGTAATTATACAAAACTATCGTATGTGACACAGGATTTGGATGTATTTGTATAATGTCGAGTGGCAACAATTAATTTTTTTTTCATAAAGATTTAAAAGTATGTAATAGTTTTCTAAAACCTTTATCAGTTCACTTTTCAATCCGCGTTTGAAATGACCGATAGATGGCGTTTCCTCAACTGCAGTTGTTAGTAAATATAATAGCCACCACGTGTATTTATATTAAATCGTCCCTAGTTCATTTGTCAAAGGGATAATATCTAAAGGTCCCCAAATTTATTACTTTTTCTATCATGCCAGTTTAATTCGTTTAGCATCGATTTAAACGATTTTTTTTTTTTTTTTTTTTTTTTTTTTAACGATGACATTTATCTTTTACATTATAGCATCTATGTCATAAAGCTAGGTCTAAATCTGCTTAGCCCTAAGATATGTTGATTTTATTTACATATTTATTTATTTATTTATTAACTTCTATTTTATTTCTTTAAAATCACGGATAAAATTTTATTTCATTTTTCTGAGTACATTGTTGCAATAGTGACGTCATATTTTCTGTTAAATTAAACGTTTTTTTTTTTTTTTTAATAAGATTATTATATTGTTTAAAAACGTGATTAAAATTTTATTATATTTTCAGTGATCTTTTTTATTATCGTTTGCACGTGACATAAGCATCAGATTATAAATTTTTGCAATGAAAGCTATAGAAAATGTCGGCTTCAACACAATTGACGAAAAATCACTTTTTAGCTTATAACTTCTAAGCAATTGAAGCTATCGAAAAAGTTTAAATACAAAAACTGTTCTTTAGGGTAAGGCGGTAATTCGACTGATTTGAATATTTTTCCTATTTTCAATATTAAAGAAATTATGGGCATATGAAAATTTCCACCCCCCACCATTTCCACCCCCTTTGCTGGACACCCCATCTACGAACTCGACCGAGATTTTTACTGTCCTGACAACATATCCTGAGCTGGTTAAATTTAAATAAAAATTACTCCAGTTATCGTGTTCACAACTTAACATGGGAAAAAGCGTTATACATATATATATATATATATACCTATATATATATATAAACTTTTGAACGGAGGGTGGTTTTGGGCTCTAGGGGTCATGATCGGTGAAGATATGAACAAATTTTCCAGAAGTCGTGTCATGAGAACCATTGCAATAGGTAGATCTCCTAAAAGGAATCTACCTAAAATGTAAGCAATGCATTGCATCTCTTAAGGGCTCAGTTGGTTAGAGTGTCATGTTGATAACGCGAGAGTCCTGTGTTGGGTCCTCGCCGAGCCAAGGTGTTAATTTTTGCAAATAATTAATAGAAAAGGTGTCAATTGATAAAATAAAATATTTCACTGTAAGTATCCTAATAATTCTTGAAGAGTTTTTTAAACAGCTTTTTATATTATATCTAGTTACTAAAAAGCACAAAATAAAAATTTAGGTAAATATAAATAAATAAATAAATTTTTTAGAAACTTTTTATTAAAATTGAAATTTTTCATCGTGTCTTCGTGACACGCTAAAAAACAAGGTGCCTCTCCTTTAAAGTAAACATAAGCAATGCGATTGTATCCCTCGTCGGCTCAGTTGGTTAGAGCATCATGTTGATGACGGCTGGTTATGAGTTCGATCCTCGAAAAGTCGATATGGTAATTTTTGCACACATTTAATAGAAAAGGTGTTAAAAGAGAGTATTAAATATATATATAAATATCAAAAACCCTCAGTCCAGCAGGAGAGCTGTTGAAATACTTTAGACCTGAAAGTGTTAAATCTTCATTTTTCCAGGTACCATATTTTCCCCCATTTAAACCGATTTTTTTTTTTTTTTTCTTTAATTTGATAAAGTTTTTCTGATTCATTCGTTGTATGTTCAATCGGGACGCTAGCAATGTATATTTGAATAATATGCTTTATATGCTTCAGAAACTATATACAATTCCTTTTTTTAGAAGGTTTTTATTGAAATTGGATTTTGTTATTGCGTCATCGTGTCACGTTACAAAACAAGCAGCATAAGTAAATGCAAGTGGGTTTTTTACGTCGCTCGTTGGCTCAGTTGGTTAGAACGTCATGGTGGTGGGTTCGGTCTTCGAAGGCCGACGTGTTATTTTTTGCAGATATTTAATAGAAAGGATGTCATTTTTTAAAAGAAAAACTTTCATAGTCGACACAGTATCCTAAGAAATTTTGATTAGTTTTTTTAAAGAAGCTTTTTCTTAGTAACTAGAAAGCACAAAATAAAAATTTAAGTTAAAAAAAAAAATAATAAAAAACTGGAAGCTTTTTATTGGGGAGCATAAAATAAAATTTTATTCTCACAGAGTCATGCTTTAAAAAAAGTATAAGAAAATTTTAAAGAAAAATATAGATATTTCACTTTTGCAAGCAAGGAAAATTTTTAAATGATCAAAAAAATTTAAAAAGCATTCAAGAACAATATATATATATAATCCATTTGATAATAAAAGAAAAGAATGAGAACGAAGAATAGTCAGTCAAATAAATCACCATAGAAACATACACAGGCCAAACAAAGCAACTAGTTGTCTTAAATTGATTTTATTTTTAAGATTAATAGTATTACTTTAATTTATTAGACTACAAAACCTGTTGAAAATTAAGATATGACCGTGTAATTTGATGCTAAAGAAAAGAAGGTTGGATATTATTTTAAGGGTATTATATTAAGGGTATTATTATTTATACTAGGATATTATTTTAAGGGGGAAAAAAGAAAAGAAAAAAAGAGCTATGTATTGAAAAGATCTTATTTATTTTGAGATGAGCAAAAGAATTTCGGACCAAAGCAGAACAAGACTGAATTTTAACTGAATGGATCAAAATGTTATAAGACGTTTTCAAGTGCTATCCTCATAGTATTGAGCAAAGAATTGCAGGTTTTCTGTATTTGATATGCATTTTAGCAAAATATTAAATGATAGCACGAACCTACAAGAAAAAATTACCCTGAAATTAATAAAATGAGACAAAGGCAGAATATTTTCAGAAAAAATAATAACACGACATGAACCTTCAAGAAATAAGGAAATCATAACCTGAACCTTCAAGAAAAAATTACCTTGAAATGAAAGAGATGTAATATAGACATAATACATCCTGGTGTTTTGAAATACCATCCAGAAAAATCAAAATCAAAATACGACCAAAAAAAAAAAAAAAAAAACTAAAATCATAACACGAGCTAACAGAGTTCATCGTCGGAGAAAATGGCTATCCAAGAAGTTGAGTTGTGTTGCCTTTCCTTGAAAATTTATTTAAAAACCAACTTTCAACCAATTAAATTTTAATCTAACCTTTAGTTTTAATTTTAACCCTAAGTTTTAATTTTAATATTTCTGTACCGTGTAATTTTAGTTTTAACTGTAAAACTACAAACATGGTTTTTTTGCTAATGCTGCCATCTTTATCTCATTTTTAAAAAATTATAATAATTTAAATAATTCATTTCTCAATTTCTTTCTGCTTAGTAGAGTTCATCTATAGCTCATTTTTAATAATTTTTTAGTTTCTCACATAATACATCGCAATTTCTTTTTTCGAAGCCAACTCATTTTGAAAGTGAAGAAATATAATGTAATGCTTTGCGATGAATTCAAAACTCAAAGCGAGTTTCAGAGATGAGATTAGCGAAAACACACACACACACACACACACACATATATATCATGTTCTATGACTTTTCTTCACTGTTCTTTGATTTTTTGTTTGAGTGTCATGCTGATAGCGCTATGGTAGTAGGTTCGATCCTCGAAGGCTTATGTGTTATTTTTTGCAGATAATTAAAAGAAAAGATGTCAATTGATAAAAGAAAATCCTTAGTGAAAATCTGTAATTTAAGTAAAAAAAAAAACATTTTTTAACATTAGAACCTTTTTATTGGGAAGCCCTAGAAAGCATAAAATAAAAATTTATTGTGGCAAAGACATGCTATAAAAAAATGAAAGTTTCAACACTGAGAAAATTTTAGAGAAAATATAGATATTTCACATTTGCAAGAAATGAAAATTTTTAAGTATTCAAAATATTTTAAAAAGCTTTCGAGACGCTTGAAATTTATGGCTTCACGAATAATTATACAAAAAACTAATAGCTAAAAATATTGGTCTCGGATGCTTTTTAAAATATTTTGCATATTTAAAAATTTTTATTTCTTGCAAAAGTGAAATATCTATACTTTTCTCTAAAATTTTCTTAAGAGTTGAAACTTTCATTTTTTAATAGCATGTCTTTGCCACAATAAATTTTTATTTTATGCTTTTTAGTGCTTCACAATGAAAAGCTTCTAACGCTAAAAAATGTTTTTTTTTACTTAATTTTTTTTTTTATACTTATGTATCCCCTTTAATAATCACTGCAAAACAAAACTATTCATACTAAATTCATTGTCTTGAAGAGACGTTTCCAGGGATGTATCACAAGACATACTTTGCTCAAAAATGTTTGGCCCCGGGCCCGGGCAAGGGGGTGGTAGGAGTGCCGCTAGGGAGTGCAACTTTAAAATTTCTAATGGGAAGGTATGTCTTGTGATACATCCCTGGAAACGCCTCTTCAATTCAATGAATTTGGTATAAATAGTTTTGTCGTGCAGTGATTATTAAAGAGATATATAAGTATAAAATCCACATTTCAAAAGTCTAAAAACTCATGTATCTCCTTTAATAATCATCGTAGGGCGAAACTATTTCTCGAATTCATTAAATACGTGTTTCGCCATTTTTCAAAATTCTGACTCATTTTCGAGTTAGGAAGGGAGTGTGGAACTTTTGGAACACCCTGTATATATATATGAAGGAGGAGAGAAAAAGAAAAGCTTTTGATCAATGCATTTTGCCTGTATCAACTTATGTTTCAGAATCTTGGACATTAACATGAAAAGCTATACAAAAATTTCAAACAACCCAGAGAAGCATGGAGAGATGCATGTTAGGATTCACTCGAAGAGACAGAAAGCGAAACACTTTGATTAGGAAACACACCAAAGTTACTTATATAATTTCTAGAGCCAAGAAGTTAAAATGGAACTGGGCTGGGCACCTTGCGAGAAAAAATGATGATAGATAGACCATCAAAGTTCTACTTTGGATACCAAGACATAAGAAAAGACTGACGAAAAAACCACTGTGTCGTTGGAGAGAGGAAATTGTGAAGGTTGACTGGCCGAATGGAGAAGAATTGCAGAAAACAGGGCAGTTTGGAATCACCTAGGAGAGGCCTTCATCCTGCAGTGGACTGATAAACGCTGAAATTGATGATATACATATATTCTTCAGTGCAGGTTCCAGGGGCAAAATCTGTTTGCCTTTGTCAAATCTTGAGATTCCTTTTTAATTCATGTCCTCTGAATTAATTTTGCTGAAATGTTGTACATAACCGGTGACTATACATTCTTTCAGTTTGTTTAGTCTCATCAAGGGCATTGTTCAAACATTTTTTTTTTTAATACTTTTTTACTTTCTCTTACCCATAAGGTAGATAAAATATTGTTTTAGGGTCAAATTTTCGAACGTGAGTTTTTGTTATATTTACACGTTTTGAGGTCCCATGAATCTGAAAATAATGTTTTTAGAAGTTGGTCTGTGTGTGTGTCTGTGTGTCTGTCTGTTATCAGCATATCTCAAGAACAAATACTAGCAGAAAGTCCAAACTTGGTATTCTAAATGTGTATGATATAGGGATGCTACACTAAGCTTTGCGTTGAGTTAAATCAAATGGTTCGTGTACAGGGACACCCAAGGGAATTGAAATACATTACGTCTATGGGGGAAATTGCAGGTAAGTAGAGTTTAACATCTATAGACTGCACTAAACCAAATGAAATGAATACATATTTTTTTATATGCGTAAAAACATGTTTCATGTAGAATATGGTGCAGAAATCATTCACTGTTCGATTACAGGGCTACACAAAAGAACTAGATTATAATGCGACAATACTTGAAAATTAATGAAAGTCTATTTCAAGTTATACTGCGTGTTATTAATATAAGATTTTACTTATATGCACCATTGAGTGTGTGCATAATCTTCAGAAGATATACAGGGCTGCCAATATTTAAGCCATAACATTCTTTTTTATTGTTAGTGAAAGTGTTTTACAACAATATTTTACCATGTCCAGGAAAACTGCTCGGGAATTGAAATTAATTCCTCATAGCCATATGTTAATTAATGTATTTTTTAAGCTAAATATTCATCGCTTGGTTTTTTGTATGCTTACACGTTTTGAGGCTTCCCGAATACCGAAGTCAAGTTTTATAGTTTGATCTTTGTCTATATCTGTTATAGAGTAAATTAAAATCAAATAATTTCAAGCCATCCAAGTGATGCATTTTGAAATTAATACGTTTGTTATTAGGAAAGTTTTGTTCAAGATTGATAAGTTTCAAAGAATGATGCGTGTGAAAGTTGTCTGAATAAATTTAAATGAACTTTTGAGCTTAATAACAGATTTGAATTCTATATAAATGTAGATACAATAATGAAACGTGGGATAGAGGGGGGCGGTAGTTCCCCTAACATAGAATTATTTGTCAAATAAAGCTGTTCCGAAGCCTAACTTGAATAGTTTTAACACAGGTTTAACAGTATTCGTTATCTTAAACCTTAATCTCCAATATGCACTTATATTATTAAATTTCAGGGTAAGAGAAAGTCGTGTGAGTGACACACCAGATTATTTTTTACTTTCTCTTACCCATAAAGTAGAGAAGTATTGTTTTTGGGTCAAATTTTCGAATTAAATTTTTGTTATATTTACACTTTTTGAGATCCCTGAATCCAAAAATCATGCTTTTAGCGATTGGTCTGTGTGTGTGTGTCTGTCTGCTATCACCGTATATCAAAAACAAATTATTTCAGAAAGTTCAAACTTGGTATTCTAAATGTGTATCATATAGGGATGCTACACTAAACTTTTCGTTGAGATCAAGCAAATGGTTCGTATACAAGGACACCCAAGAGAATTAAAATACATTACGTCTATGGGGGAAATTGCAGGTAAGTCAAGTTAAACATCTATAGACTGCACTAAACAAAATGAAACAAATATATATATTTTATTTGCTTAAAAACATGTTTCATGTAGAATATGGTATAGAAATCATCCACTGTTCGTTTACAGGGCTACAAAAAAGAACTAGATTGTAATGCGACAATACATGAAAATTTACGGATGTGTACTTTAGGTTGTGCTACGTGTTATTTATATAGGATTACATTTATGTGCACCATTGAGTGTGTACATAACTTTCAGAATGTATACAGGGCTGCCAATATTTAAGCAATAGCATTCTTTTTTATTTGTAAGTGGAAGTGCTTTACTGTAATATTTTACCATGTCCAGGAAAGCTACATATTCATCAATTGATTTTTTGTATATTTACACGTTTTGAGGCTTCCTGGATAGCGAAGTCAATTTTTACAGTTTGATCTTTGACTGCGTCTGTTAGAGCAAATTAAAAACAAATAATTTCAGGCGATCCAAATGATGTATTTTGAAGTTAATGCGTTTGTTACTAGAAAAGTTTGTTCAAAATTGATATGTTTCAAGGAATGATGCCTGTGAAAGTTGTCTGAAAATTTTTAAATAAACTTTTGAACTTAATAACAGATTTGAATTCTATTTAAATGTAGATACAATAATGAAACGGTGGATTGAGGGGGCGGTAGTTCCCCTCACGTAGAATTGTTTATCAAATAAAGCTGTTCCGAAGCCTGATTTGAATTGTTTTAACGTAAGTTTACATAATAGTACTCGTTATCTTAACCCATATCTCATCTGTAATTTTAGTGTTAAATTTCAGGGCAAGAGAAAGTCGTGTGAGTGACACACCAGATTATTTAAAAAAAAAAAAAAAAATAGTGCATTTAAATTTTTTTAATATTTTATTCATTTTTTTCATACTGTTAAAAAAATATATATATATTTATTTATATTACTATATTTTAAATACTATACATTAAATAACCATTATACATTAAATACTATACATACATTACATTTGTGAAATGCTTTATGTTTTTATAGATGTGACAGACAGTGCTTCACATTTAATTTTTATAAGTTTGCTATCAAGGATACGTTTTAACCGAAGTCTGTGTTTTTTTTTTTTTTTTTTTTTTTTTTTAAGTACGACAGGACTATTGCTTTTAATTTGACATTTCGAGTCGTCATTGTTTGCTGTGTCATCTTGTGTGTGTCAGGATGTTTTTCCCTTTGACAACAAATTAAATATATTAAATTAAAATCGAGATAAAACCTGAAAAAGAAATTTTAAGAAATGAATATAGAACGCAACTTCATACTAATAAAAATCAGTTATTTATCTTAATTAATTAATTAATTTATTGATTTTTCATATGTTATTTGAATATTTAAACCAATTAAAAATGCTTTCTCCCTCTCTCTCTCTCTCCTCCCCCCACCCTTGAATCTAGTCAAAAAGAAATATTTAAAATAAAATTGACAAAAATCGTGTGAAAGAAATTTCAAGAAATGAATAACGTAGCCGTTGCAAAGAAACATAACGCAGTTACCGCATGCCTTTATATGGAAATATGGGCTTAAAAAAAAGCCCTGTCATACTAAACTAAAATCTGTATTGTACAGAATTTTATATCTATTATCTAGAAAACAAAAATGGACCTTCAGTTTATTTTTGCTTTTACTCTTTCTTTTCTTTCTTTTTTCTCTTTTTTTTGTGTGTGTGTGTGTGTGTGTGTGTGTTTGAGCTAATGATTTATAATTTTTGAATATGTTCTTTTTAATGCATGGGAGGAACATGCACTTCAGATTTTTATTTTTATTTTTTATAATTATATTAGTATATAATTTAAATTACACAAAGAAGTGTTAGTTTTGGACTCTATATATATCCGTAAAAAATATTAAATTTAATGTTAAATGTATTTAAAAATGCATTAACAGTCTTGTATAATATGCAATAGCAAATCATTTTAATTCTTTCAGCAGCAATTTGTTTACGTTCATTTAACACCAGAAATCCCAGAACTTAAGATCAAAATTAGAAGGAAAGATATAAATTATTTTCCCCCCTTTTTTTTCCCCATTCTCCCCCACCCTTTTTAAAAATTAACATTGTTTAAAAATAATGTTTCTCATCATTACGAAAAGATCTTAAAGGTATTTTATGCAAGGAAAATCTTCCAATGACAGAAATGTTTTATTTTGCGATTTTTAAAGGAAATTTTTAGAAATGTCTAAGATATTTTGACAGAGTGCATGTACCCCGAATTCTCCACCGCAAATCAGTCCCTAAATGTTCTAATTATTATTATTATTACTATTATTTTAAATTTTTTGAAAGCGTAAATATTGTGTTGAGCTACCAGCTCAGAAAATATGAAAAATCTATGCTTTATATTACGTATATATATATGATTTGGGAGACAATGTATAAAACCAGAGTCCGATCAAGCCAAAAGTAGGTTCAGGGTCTGATGCGCATTCGGGGCCCTTATAATTTTCCCCATGGTTTCTAGCACGCTGGAAAAAAAAAAAGCCTTAAATTTTTCTGCGGTTGCACTCAAAAATACATAATTGAGTAAAATGTTATTTTTATAAAAAAAAAAAAAAAAAAAAAAAAAAAAATATTTTTCTTTCAGAAATTATATTCTCATGAAGTGCTATTTTCAAGAGTATTTTTGTACATTTGTAAATAATTTTTTTAAACTGTCAACGAAATTTTGGGCTTCCAGGGTCAAGGGACCCTGGACCACATCTCAGTCGACCTGTGCGTTAATTAGGCCCTGTATGAAACTCGCAAAAAATGGCATCTTGGCGATAAATATTACTTGCGAAGTTAGGCGTGTACAATAATAAAACTATTAATGTAAATGTAAATAAATTAAAAAAATATGTATCTCTTTATCAAAATTTAAAATCAAAATTCATTTAAAAAGCGTATGTTAAATTATTAACTTATTTTAAACGAATAATTTCATTGGCAAATATTCGAAACGTGTCATTTATTTTCCTGCAATTTCATACATTTGGCGTAAATTATCTCTCTTGGCGCTTCAAAAGCCTTTTCATTCTGGCAACCCTCTTCATAACGGCTACCGTGAATAAGCAGAGAAATTTTGGATCTGGCTTGGCTGGTACGTTCCGATGGGTGATGAGTTGTAGGACGCGAAATAACACTGACGATTGATAGAAACAAGACTCTTGGATATAAATTTCTTGCTGTAAGACGTTGTGATTTCACTAACGCTGTGAACCCCGTGCATTGGATGGTGGAATTCACTCAGAAATTTTAATTTTCATCTAAAAGACTTGTTGAAAAATGGGTAAGTTTTTCTAAGTATTTTTCATCTAGCCGGTAGTTAGGCTTAACTTTCAACATTTGATCACTTCTGTTGTATTCCAGGTTAGTTTTATTAGTCAGTGTAGTGTATGTTTCCTTAAATCATAGAAATAAGAACAAAATTTTATCATTTTACTACACGACTGACAGCAGTACCGAAAATAGTGGTATTCATAGTCCTCGTCTCTACGGATGCTGAGTACAGTTTCCTCCTCTGTTTACGGCCCTTTAAATGTCCACTTTCATTTCTCTTCTGTTGACATTGCTGGATAAATGTTGAGGTGAAGGGAGAGTGAAGTCATTTAAAAATTGTATATGTAACAGTGTTGCCCTACACATCCATTTTTGCTTGTCGATACCATATAAAAGGATTATTTTCTGTATGAAATATGTGTATACAAGAAATTCCGCGTTTACGTGCGAAAAACTTACCATATGCATAGGACTTAAACTCAGAAATGATACATGATTTAACTAGTTTCATACCCCCCCCCCCTTCTTGTGTGTGTGTGTGTGTGTGCGCTCGTTCGTTCGTAAAAATAACTTTCTTTAAATTCTTTTTTATTAAATTATTCCAGTACTTTTTGTAAATTACGCTGTTTATACAGCTTTTAATAATTTAACTTAAAAATAAACTATTTCATCCTTTTAAAAACTTTAATTTCTTTTAACTTGAATACTAATAACTTTGTCAATTTATTCATTTTTAAAATTTATATAACTGTTTTTACTTAATCTGTGTTTGGTAAATTCAGTTTTTACATTTAATAATGTAGGTTTTATATTTATTGATCAAAATACTTTTCTTAAAACCTGTTTTACATTAAGGCATGTTAAATAACCATAATCTGTAAATTTAACCTAAAATGTCAAAATTTATATAAATTTGATTTCCAGTTCATTTCAATTTTACATTGAAATAAGGTGAAATTAAAAAACCTAAGATATCTGGATAACGAGAAATCTGATTGAATCTTATACTTAATTGAAAGATTATGAGGGGAATTCTATATCAAATGTAAATATTTTATGTAATCTGTATAAAATATTGTATGTGTGTGCGTAGCGTACGTATAATAGATTATAAACTATATGATTTCAGCCAATATGGTCTTTCAAAACCCATTAATCATAAAGTTGATGTTGCGTTTAATTAATTTTTAGCTCCATTGACAATGAGTTTTTTCTTTTTAATTTTCTACGTTATTTGTAACGAAGTTTTTAATGAATTACTGCTTTTAGAAGAAAAAAAGAAAAAAAAATGGATATATCATGGCTGAAGTGGGTCTGGCTCTTCATTTAAAGGGAAGGAAATAATTTCCATTAATTAAGCCCATTTTTTTTTTTTTTTTTTTGCGTGTGTCATTTTGCTCTTCCATACGAAAAGCTCATTATTATTTTAAATGCATAAGGGAAATAATATGAACCCGTAACTTCTTTGCACTCAGCCTTGTACAAAAAACAGAATATTTTGAATCCTAATGTTTATTTTTTAAAGCTCATTATGCTTACAAATATAATAATTTAACTTTAAGATTATGCATGATTGTCTGTTTCTCTTTGATGAAATTTAAATGCTCTGCTATTTAGAATGAAATTTAATAAATGTATTCCTTTTCAAAAAATTACTGAACGAAAAAGTAATCTATGCTTTTATTTCTTTACTTTCTTATATATATATATATATATATATGTATTGAGTTGGAGAAAATTTTCGACCTCTCGGTTTGCGATGGATTGACACATTTTGAGATGTCCACAACAAAATTTGATTATTTTTAGAAAATGTCTATCACAAATTTTGGGGTCACTATGTAACGAACCAATAACCGAAATTCAACCAAAATTGATATTTACTTTGACCTAAACTGGTGCCAAGGTTCAAAGTGTTCCTATATTTCACAAAAATTTCCCATTTCATTTCAATTTCTCCTTACTTGTTTTCAGCATTTCCTGCTAGGTATTTATATTTAAATTCTCATATCTTTCCAAACTGTCATTCATAGCAAAAATAATTGCCTTGCCTTTTTTTTTTTCTCAACATTCGCTGTACTGATAGATTGGAAATCATATTACACAATTTGACATATGTAAGTAACATTGTGCACATTATAATTTTAAGAAAATAACAAGATAATGCAAATTTTAATCATAATATTTTTAATTATAAATTAATTTCTTTTGCAATGTTAAATTAAAAAAAAAAAAAAAAAAAAAAAACACACACAAATATGAATAAAATTTTAAAACAGTTTGTTTTGATTTATTTATTTGATTTTTATTTTTTTTTTCTATGTTTTTGTAATATTTAAATTATTTGCTTATGATGTTAGTTTTTCTTTTTTCCTTTCTCTTACCCATAAGGTAGAGAAAGTATTGTTATTGGGTCAAATTTTCTAAATTGAGTTTTTGTTATATTTACTTGTTTTGATGTTCCATGAATCCAAAAATCATGTTTTTAGTGGTTCGTCTGTCTGTGTGTGTTATGAGCATATCTCAAAAACAAATTATAGCAGAATGTTCAAACTTGGTATTCTAAATGTGTATCACACAGGGATGCTTCCCTGAACTTTTCGTTGAGATGAAGCAAATGGTTTGTGTACAGTGACACTCAAGAGAATTGAAATACATTACATCTATGGGGGAAATTGCAGGTAAGTAGAGTTTAACATCTATAGACCAAATAAAACGAATATATTTTTATATGCATGAAAACATGTTTCATGTAGAATATGGTATAGAAGTTATTCATTGTTCGTTTACAGGGCTACACAAGAACTAGATTATAATACGACAATACTTGAAAATTGATGGAAGTGTACTTTAGGTTGTGCCGTGTGTTATTAATATAGGATTATATTTATGTATACCGTATGATGTGTACCATATGTGTACCATATGTATTATGTATACCATAACTTTCAGAAGATATACAGGGCTACTAATATTTAAGCCAACATTCTTTTTTATTTGCTAGTGGAAGTGCTTTACTAAAATATTTTACCCCGTCTAGGAAAGCTGCTCAGGAACTGAAATTAATTGCCCATAGTTATATGGTGAATGTTTATTTTTTTGCTAAATATTCATTGCTTGGTTTTTTTTATATATTTGCACGTTTTGAGGCTTCTGAATACCAAAGTCAAGTTTTATAATTTGATCTATGTCGGTTATAGTTAGTGCTGTGCTGACTCTATGCTAATTTGGCAGGGTACCAAACCTGCAGCCCCCCTGCGGCCCTTTAAAAAATATTTTAGCACCCTGTGTCCCTTTTTGAAACCATTTTAGTACCCTGCGGCCCTTTTAAAAACATGTTATTACCAAGTGGCCTTTTAAACATTTTAAATGTTCAGAGACCTTTAGATAATTTTTTCCCTGACACGTAACAATCTAGCAATAGTTTTACAGCATTCCAGAAACAAAAAATGTATATTGCCTACATATACACACGACACGTAAAACTAGTAATTTACTTTTGTCATATTCAAAAATCACAACATGTAAGACTGCAAATAATGCTCTTTTTATTGAATTCCCCCTGGCGGCCCTTTTATTCTAGACTCAGCACTGTATAGTAAATTAAATACAAATAATTTCAGGCAATCCAAATGATGTATTTTGAAGTTAATACTTTTAATACTAGAAAAGTTTAAGATTGATAAGTTTCAAGGAATTATGTGTGTGAAAGTTGTCTGAATAATTTTAAATGAACTTTTGAACTTAACAGATTTGAATTCAATATAAATGTAGATACAGTAATAAAACAGGGGGTTGAGGGGGATGTAGCCCCCCTCACATAGAATTATTTGTCAAATAAAGCTGTTCCAAAGCCTGATTTGAATTGTTTTAACATAAATTTACATAACAAAACAATACTCATTACCTTAACCCTTAATCTCTAATCTGTACTTATCGGGTAAAAGAAAGTCGTGTGAGTGACACACCTGATTATTTTTTAATTAAAAATTTTCGTTTAACTTTATTATTACTGCAACAATGAAGAAAAATAAAGCAATTTTTTCCCATTTTTAAGCAAACAAAATAAAGAGGTAATTAAAAAATATATATATCCTAATGTAAACACATACACTTAAGCCCTCACAAAATATTAAATATTTGAGTCATTAGTTATTGCATTACCAAGTAGCAGTATATGTTTATCTAGAATGTAAGTTATTTAATCATTGCAAGATTACATAATGTTGGAGAAAGTTTGTTTTTATTAAATCTTTAAATATTTTATTAAAATTTTCATACATTTATATGAAAAAAATTCCTATTTTTTTTAACTCTTGGTGCTGATAGCATTTTGGTATCAATCGCCCATCAGGTGGCGTTATTCTGTTTTTCCAATATTTGTAATATGGCAATGCAAGTCAAAATTTTGTAGTATAAATTATATAATACAAATTTTTAACGAATGATTTAAAATTAACAATAGTAAATTAGAAGAAAATTTTAAGTATTTGAGAATCGCAGCCTCATGAGGGGGGAGGAATACCCCTCTGGGAATGAAAACTTTCCGTAAGGGTATTTTCAAAATAACTCATCAATATCTTTTTAAAACTAATGGTTGAACCATAGGTGATCTATCGTAATTAGAAACCATTTTTTTTTTTTTTTTTTTTTTATCATCAGCTTTAACGAAGAAAACCAATTTACTGCAATATTTTCTGAAATGCAGAATTGATTTTATTTTGATGTTTGTGTTAGTTCCCTGTGATGAAAATACTCTGCATTCATGAAAACTAATATTAATAAATAATACGTAATACATGAATTTGTATAAGAAAATATAGTTTTCGTGATGGCTAGTTTCTTTTTAATATTCACTTTTTTTAAAAACTTTTTTCTATGTACCTAAGAAAGTATTGAAATCATAATTTTTCGACATCTTGTCAGGGCCCAAGGCAAAGCATTATTTCAGGGCCCTTCCTTCTTCCAATTTTATTTTTTTAACCATTTAGCAAAAATTTAGTCTTAGATTCTCCTCAGAATTATTTGTTTTGTTATTAAAAGATACATATTTAAACAACGATGCCTTTACTTTTTTAAATACCAAATTTAGATATATTTATTATTTACATGTAGAACAGTCGGGGAAAAAAAAAAAAAAAAAAAAAAAAAATGAGGATATTGGAAATGGAATGCAGTGCAGACTTGTTAAAGCGCTTCTAAACTACCGTCATAGTCGAAAAGTTAATAATTTAGTTCATATATTGCTTAATTTTTTCTATTTATTTTTTGTGGGGGAGGAGGATTGTTATTTTAAGGGAACTTTAGCTTTTAAAAATTATATTTACAAATATATTTTAATTAATCAACTATATTTTCATAGAAATTACAAAACAAATTGTACAGTTTCAAAGACTTAAACTGATCAAAACTGGTAAGTACGATTAAAATTTACTTCATGATACCTTGCAATAATTTATCGAGAGAGATTTAGTTTATGCATTGTTATGTGTATTTTTGTATATAAGTTATTTCAGTTCGTATATTATGTCACACGTACAAAATAAAATGAAGGAAAATTTAAGTTTTATTGGTGATCACTATAGCCACGATGACATTTTTGAATTGAAAAATATCGTACATTTTTCAATGGACGCTGCTTGACCAATCTAAAATGTATTAGTCTAAAGAAGTATTTAAATATATACGCATTTAAAAAACGAAATCAGGGTTAGCCAAGATGCTTTTATTATACATTTATTTCTTAAATTTCTGGTGTGAAACAATAAAATTTTGTGTACTTTTTAGAGGATCTTCATTTTATTTTTCTAGATTTACAGATAACCCCCCAACACATTTTTGGTTATAACTATGATTATTAAAGTAAAGTATACACACTGTATACTTTTCTGCACCGCCAGACTCTCAAATTCAATTATGAAGTCAAAATTGGGTGTTGCTTATTGGGAGGAGGGGGGGGGGAACGAAGTTGGCGTTCATTTCAATACGTAGATGATCCCTAATTCAAAATTTGACATTTTTAAAAAGTGCATTTAATATCCTGTTGAATGGTGTCTATTAGATTTTTCTGCGTCAAATAATAAAATTACTGCGAATGTTGATTTTTTTTTTTTTTCCCCTGTCTGTACATGGTATGAAAATGCTTCTACATATCCTGTACATTTTTTTTTCTTTCATTCTTGATTACTGCTAATATACTTATTTTTAACTTCACAAATAAAAATATTCATATTGTACATATTTGCGTAAATTGTCCTACTTCAACATTTAATTATGTAAAACCTGGATAACACCATCTGGGCGATTTGCAGCAAAAGTTGATAGGTTGATTTTTATCGAGGGGCAACTAAATACAGATAAGAATTTCTGTGTACTGCTTCGTAAGATAATTTTGCCACAAAAATTGTCTCTCGGACAGATATTTTCTAAAAAGTTTATAATAAAATGTGTTAGCCCTCCCCAAAACCAGATTTCGAAAATTTGTTACGAAATAAATATTTTCTATTAAAGAAAGTTAAAAAAAAAAAATCTCAGTTCGTATTGGTGTAAATTGAAAATAATAGGCGGGTAGCTTTTTAATTGTAATTTTATGTCCATATTATTTACATATTAAAACTAGCTATTAAATGTATGAAAGTTAAAAAACTAATTTTTGTAAATATAATAGTAACACCATGCACGGTTTTATTTAAATTGAGCATGGGGGGGGGGGGGACTAGAATGTTGTGGCCACTTCTGTATTTTCCTATGCAAATTCACTCAGTAAAAATAATTTATTCAAATCATTTAATAAAATTATCTTCCATGATAATGCTGTACGATTTCCATATTAAGAGAAGTAGTATAACACTAAATATAAAAAAAAAAAAAAGTTAATTTTATTATCGGTGTTACACAAAAAAAAAAAAAGTAATTAATTATCGCAGTAAAAGTAAAATTATCGCAGATCGATGGTTCAACCATTAATTTTAAAAGTATTGGCCAGTTGATAGGCACTAATTTGTCAAGGTGTAACTACATACCAATTTGCATGAAATTCTGTGCAGTAGTTCCTGAGATACAGTTGCCACAAAAATTTGTCTCACACGCAGACGGACAGACATTTTCTAAAAATGGTCAAATCGTGTTCTACAACTTTCAAAACGTGTAAATCCCTCAAAACCACAGGTCGAAAGTTTTACGAATCAAACACTTTCTTTTATTGAATATTGAAGAAAGAAAGAAAAAAAAAAAAAAAAAAAAAAAAACTGTTGAAAGAGGTTTTATGTGAAATAACTAAGGAGCCTAAGCATTTGTTATAAAACAACTCAATGAATTATATATTAATTTAATTACTCTTTATTTCACACTGCTCTTTCTAAAAGCTGAAATTTAATACTGTTCATATTTTTTTCTTTCGAAATAGTATTTATTAATAACGCAAATAAGTTTATAAATATTCTTAATTATTTAAATAGCCGGAAACGCCCTTACAAATTTTCTCTAAAAATAAATTTAGTCGTTCGTCTTGAATAGCAGCTATACTACTAATTAGCATTGATGCATAATTTTTGATTTCGAGATGAGCTTCGCCATGTCTCTTGTAAACAGTTAATTAGCATTTTTATTTTGATAATTAAAGCCACGTTTTTACTTTTTTTTTTTTTTTTTTTTTTTTTTATAACTGATACTGTAAACTTATTTACACTTGTTAATGATTTTTCTAAGACTGCAGTTAACGGTTTTAGTAAACGGTAATTTCTTCCAATTGATTAAAAAGGATTTGTATGAAAACCTTAGTATGAATAAAATCAATAGGTATATAGACAATTTTTTAGAAAAGTAAATTATGATACATATAAAATCATTGTGTATTAAAAATTTAATACATACTGAAGTTGACTCGTAGTCTAGCTCCCCCCCCCCCCCCCACACACCCACCTACCCTTTATTGTATTGCGCAATTGTCAATGCGTTGTCTTAAGAGTGATAGGGTATTAACTCCAGTAAATAAAGGATTTTTGTCTGATCAAATTAGGATAATAACGGGTATTTTATTAGTTACCTTTTTCTTCATCAAAATTTGTGTATTTTCATTTTAAGTATTTTAATAAATTATACTTTCCCACACCCCTACTAATAACTATAAAGTACCTACTATTTTACATAAATATTTTTCTTTCTAATTGTAATTAATAATCTAAATTAGGCTTTTTAAAAAGCTGTTTAAAAAAAAAACTTTTGGCTGCCGCAGCTTATTACATCGACTCAAATGGTTAAATTCGTTTCTGGATAAAAGATAAGCAAATGTTTTTTTTTTTTTTTTTTTTTTTTTCGGGGGGGGGGGGGCACAAAAATGACTATGTGCTGTAAAGCAACACAGGACCAAAAAGTTTTAAATATTGACTTTTTGAAAAATATTTTTTATGTAATTCTAGAGTGTTAGGAACAATTTTAAAACAAACTACATCAAAATCGAATGAAAATTACTTCAGCTACAATTATAAATGTAAAATCAAATGTAATACTTGCCTTAATAATAATAAATCGTTTAAACGTTGTTTTTCCCAGTTTCTGATTTTTATTTTCAATTGTGTGTATGTATTTTTTGCCTTTTTTAAATAATTTTAATTGCAAAGCCAGATTCTCATTTTTAAACCTAGTGCTATATTTTATAAGTTTTTACCGTTTTCAATTCTTACCATTAGTTCACACTCTCCCTATATATATCTTATACAAATCTTGCAATAGATTTTTAACTAATTTCCGGACTAGCTAGAAATTTGAAACTTTCACAATTGCTCAGAACACGGTGACAACGCAATACTTCGAAATCCAATTTTCAATTTTTTTTTATTAGTTTTCTTATAATTAAAATATTAGCTACAATTTGTTGCCAAAAAAAAAAGTTCATTTTCTTTCGACATAAAAATAAATACATTTAATTAAACGTGAACATTAAAAAATTATAAAAAGTTGATTACGCATCTCACAAAAATTGACGTCATTATCACTTTAAAAATTTTATGCACATTGATAAGAGCTCTGATTCATCAGAAAATTTAAGACGTGGGACATGGTATATAAAACGATTTTTTTTTTTAATCGTGTAATTATTTTTATTTCATTTTGCACGCGCGCTTTTTGTTTCATAATTCAAAATTATTAAAAAAAACTTTTTCGATAGTGTTAGTTTGTAAGTAGGAATTGACTTTAAAAAATTTTCTTTTATATTACTTGTTAAATTTTAAAACGAGTAAAAGTAAACCTAAGATTAGATAGATATATTTTTTATACCTTGAAGTATTGACACTTAACGAATTTAGAAGGAATATAGGTACTAATAAGATAAAGCATGTTTTCTTGAAAGCACTGAAAACAGCTTTAACAGAAATTAGTATGTTGTGGCCTGCGGTTACTACAAGTCTTTCTTTTATATATTCCTATACGCATTAATCTATCACATAACTTTTCTTAAAATTATATTAAAGGCGCTGATGAAATCTTTCGGCAGTTTGATTCAACTATTAATCTTAAAGGTACTGATAAATTGTTTTTGAAAGAAACTCAATACCCATATCGGAAGAGTACTTCCCTTCTCATACATATACGAAATTTCTATGGTTGACTATTACTGTTAAATATATAAAAATTCACTTTTAAAAGTTAAACATTTCCATTATGTACATCCGTGTTAAAAATTGTCTTATGACAGCGCTACCTGACGAGCAAATTGATGCCCAAATGGAATCGGCTTGCTCCTGAAATGAAATCAGCTCCAGTTTAGGTCATAGTCCAACTAAATAACAAGTTTGGTTAAATTGCGCTCATTTCTTCGTGAGATAGTGTCCAATTTTTGTTACATTTTCTAAAAATATTCAAATCATGCTCAGGAATCTGAAAACGTGTAAATCAATCAAAAACAGGAGTTCAGAAAATTTTCTAGAATTAAATATTTTTTTTTTCTATAGAAAATAAGTAAATAAATTACAATCCAAATTTATTTATGTAAAATCCCGGATGTCACTATAAAAATGAGGCGCTAAAATATAATTACATCCCCCCCCCCTCTCCTTATTGCAGCAGATACCGAAAAGATCAGTTTGTAACTTTTCCTTTTGATCGATTTATAATTTTTCTTGTGCTAGTTAATGTAGTCTTCGTTTAGTTAATTTTTTTGAAATCACAGACGCAAATATAAAATTAAAATGGAGAATTATAGTGTTGCATGTAATCGGAAGAGTAGCTTGAGTATTTTTTATGAAATCTGAGTACTCATATATATAACGTGTTAAAATATTCGGGATGTATGTCATAATTAATGCTTAACGCATCTTGCTTGTGGGCATTTCCGCCACTCGTGCACCAAGATATTAAAATCTGATCTAAAACGAAACCTAAACGCAGACCTACAAAAGCACGAATATTTGTTAATGTTTTATTTTTTCTAAGCAAAACCTGTCACGTTTTAATCTGTAGCTTTCATCTTTCAAGAGAGGAAAAGTAAGAAAAAGCCTGTACACTTCTTTTCTCATCTTCTACCCTTTTTAATGGAAGCTGAAATGTTTATATCTTATGTTGAAATCTATTCTTTCTGTTGGATATACGAGTTTCTTCAATGCTAACTTTGTTTTACTTTCTTAAATTACGCAATAAAAGTAAATAAGAATGTAATTTTTTTTTCTCCCTCACTTTTCTCTAGAATAAAACATTTTTCGTTTTGGTGTCTAAAAGTTAATGGGACCTAAACAAAAATAGAAAGCTCCCTTCTTTCTATTTTAAGAAGTCTAAAGTGTTGACTAAAGATAGGAAATATGCAGTAAAAGTTTAAATGCAAAAATTTCTAAATATTGGGTTATATCACTGCATAATTTTTTTTTTTAATTATTAGGGAAGTGATTTAACTTTCCGCCTGCCTTTTTGAAGCTTTTTGTTCAATGAAGCTGTTGCCTTCGCTCTGCTGTGAAAAGTGTTGTCATAATATCAGTGGTTACTTGGAATAAAAGGATGAAACATTTTTCGCATATTATAGGATATTGCTCAACGAGAGTTCGATTTGGAAAAGGGGGGGGGGGGAGCGTTGCAGTTTTTACCACACAAAATTAGTTTGTGTCGAAACTTTCTATTTTTGTGTAGCAATTTAAGAATGAAGTTTTCAGGATTATTTCTTTTCTTTTGAGAGTAAACTAAGCCTATATTTAAAAAAGTCTATAATAATATCTTTAACAGTTAAAAATGTTTGTCATGTTCATATATTTCGCAGTAACTAAGTGCAAAGAAAATTTCCATCTCAATTAAATCGGACATAAATTACTGTGTATCGCAACACCTTTTCGTCAAGTTTTCTGCTGTTTTTGTTTGAACACAATGAATGTCATATTTGTTGCTAATGCCCATAGATTCTTTCTTGACCATTCTAATTTGATGTTTCTTTGTTAGTTTTCATATTTATTGATAAAAGATAATTATCTATATGTACACGTTGTAAAAGATATTGTACAAACTTTTCTGGACAGAGACGTAACAATTAAAGTCATGGTTATATCTTAAAAGATTTTAATTCGAAAATGATTTAAAATTTTCAGGCAAATCAATAAATGTTTACTCATTAATATAAATTACAAAAATTTGATAGATAAATGAACATTTTTAAAAAGGACACTTCTTTCAAGTTTGGTATTCTGAATTCTCCCCTCTCTTACACCCTCCTGAATCTAATGTCTAATAAAATAGCGTGTTACCCCCCCCCCCCCCCAAAAAAAAAAAAAAAAAAAAAGATTCGATGAACAGCTTGTTTACTAGCAATAATAATGATCCTATGGGTTTTTTTTTTTCCTTGAATTTGCATATCATCAGAAAAATTTTAATAAATACGAAATCTTCAATATTTAACCTTCTAATCTTTAAATTTCCAATTCGTTATGGTATAAGAAAAAAATCTGGAGTGACTCCACTCGACTTTCCGAACATTGAGTAATTAACAGTTTTGTAGATAAAGTAAAGAAAGAGTAGTTGTTAAACAAACAAGAGAGAAAACCATAATAGAGTGTTTGAGTACTTTTCTCCATCTATTACACGTTGTTTTATTTAACGCTACTGAACTTTGAGCCCATAGATCATAATGACAAAGAAATTTTCGTTGTGTCCCTGTAAAAACTTATAAATGCTACATTCACCAAAATGCTTATAGTTAGTGCAACAGTGATTTATAATACTGATATAAATTTTCAGCTCAATTCAATAAGGCGTTTAGATGCTATCGTACTTTTAAAAATTTAGTCCCATAGGCCATAATTATAAAGAATTTTTCTTTGTGTCCCTGTAAAAAAACTGTAAGTGCTAGATTCACCAAAATCTATACAGTTAGTTCAACTGTGATCTATAACATGTGTACAATTTTTTTGCTCGGATTAATAAGGCGTTTAGACACTATCACATTTTTAAAAATTTGGCCCCATAGGCATAATGATAAAGAATTTTTCTTTGTGTCCCTGTAAAAAAACTATAAGTGCTAGATTCTCCAAAATCTATACAGATTGAGTATTTGTGATCTATAATATGTGTATAAAATTTTTGCTCAATTGAATAAGGCGTTTAGATGCTATCGCACTTTTAAGATTTTGCTCCCATAGGCCATAATGATAAAGAATTTTTCTTTGTGTCCCTGTAAAAAAACTATAAGTGCTAGATTCACCAAAATCTATAGGGTTCGTACTATGGTGACTTACAATATGCGTACCAACTTTCAGGTTAATCGAACGAAGCGTTTAGACGCTAGCGTGTTCACCCACAGACACACATACACACATACACACACACATACATACATCATCGTAAAAATAGTGAAAACGGACTCAGGGGACCTCAAAACGTATAGAAACATCAAAATCTCGAATTCGGATTTTTGACATGATTACAATACTTTCCTCACTATAGTGTTCGGAAAGTAAAAACGTTCTCGGAAAAAAAAATATACCGCCCAGAAAGAACGCCTCCCCGGATAAAACGTACCTAGAAGTAAATTACGGAATTTTCGAAAATTCCATTTTGTAGGTCAAATTAAAAACGAATTTATTGTTCAAAACTAAACGAAAATTATTAAAGAAACATAGTATCTTTTGGCCACCACAAAACTTTTTTATGTATTTTATATAACAGCGGTTAACATGCGCAAACATAGGCGCCGACTTTTCAAACATTCATTGGGGGCATAAATCTTTCCCCCTTTTTTTTTTTCTGAAAGTCAATGTTTTGCTCGGGGGCTGTACCGCTGTTCAATCTCCTCTCCCCCCTCTTTCTCCTCATTTGCTTTGCAGTTAAGCTTTCCTATATTCAAATTTATTTTATTTTTTAAGATGAAAATTTACATGAAAGAAGAGGAGTAACTTTCTGTTCCGAGCTCGAGCACTTTATTTTCTCTAGGTCGATGTCAAATGAAACATTGTTACCACTCAAACCAAAATGGCTTGGTTGGAAAGTATTTCAGAAAAATAATTTTATTTTGTGTCACAAAAATGTAAGACAGGAAATTATAATAATACAATGAAGAATATAAGGAATCCCCAAATATAAAAGTTTAGTCTTTAACCTTTTGCACGCCACATTCAGATCGGAGTGCAATTTAAGTTTTTTACATATTTTGCATTCTAATGCTTTAGTTTAAAGAACTCTATCATTAAAATGTATAAAAAAATTGTTTAATATAATTTAAGATTATTATATTTAATATTATTAATTTAATGTTTTTATATTTTAATAATGTAAGCTATTTTAAACATGCCAGCCCATTTTTAGAAGCATTTACTTATTTTTCTAAATTATGTGAATTTTTAAACTTTGGGGTAAAAGGGAAAAGAGTAGGTCATTTTTATAATTTCCTGTAATCTTCCCCTTTTATAATTGAACTGTAATTTCTATTTCAAAAAATAGTCATCTTTCTATTATATCTGATAATTTTTTCCAAGTCAGTATTCATTGTATTAAATTTGTAAATGAATTTTTAATTCCATGTTCCATTTATGGACATTGGAGTGTTAAAGGTTAAATTTGCAAACAACTTATAAAATCGATTTACAACAATTTAACATTTTGATACCGAGTAGATTCGCTTTTCTCCAGAAGGGGAAAAAAATAGTATGCATTTAACATGCAATTATACAAAATTTTAAATCCCAAATATCATTTATCCAATGTTGTGGCCACCACAAGACTTTCATCTATATTTTTTTAATAGTAATTCACTAAGTGCAAATAATTTATTAAAATTATCTAACAGGATGAATGCAAACGATTTTCATCTTAGATAAAACTAACGCTATATATCCAAAAAAAAGACAGTTTTAAAAAGTGTATTCTATAAATAGCATCTTAAAAAATGCGTTTTTGTAATGGTTTCAGGATATACACATCAGGATTATCAGAATATACACATATCAGTTATATGCCATAGAAGTTGAGATATAGCCTTCCCATTATCGAGGAAAATTGCAGTATAGCACCACCACCTGTTAGCTGATATTGATAAGCATCCGAATTGAATCAGCATGTCTCATAATGGCCTTCTCACATATTAAGTTTTGTTTGATGATACTCAATAGAGCCTGAGATATAACCTTCCCCTAAATTGAGGAAATCGCGGTATAGCAGCGCCATCTGTTGAGCGGTCAACACCAAAAGTTGATAGGCATAATTTTGTGTCAAGGTGCATCTACATATAAATTTATATGCAATTCTGTGCTGTAGTTCCTGAGATATAGCCTTCCCTTAAACTGCGGAAATCGCTTATAGCAGCGCCACCTGTTGGCTCCTAAGCATTCGAATTGAATCAGCATAATGTCTCATAATGGCCTTCTTACATATCAAGTTTTGTTTGATTATATGCAATAGAACCTGAGATATAGCCTCCCCTTAAAATGCGGAAATCGCTGTATAGCTATGCCACCTTTTGAGCGGTTGACACCAAAAGTTAATAGGCTCTAATTTTGGTCAAGGTGCCTCTACACAAATTTATTTACAATTCCGAGCAGTAGTTCCGGAGATAGTCGCCCTAATTTTTGGTACACACACACACATTTTCTAAAAATGGTCAAATCGTGTTTTAGTTCTCTCAAAACGTGTAAATCCGTTGAAAACAGGAACTCGAAAATTTTTACGAATCCAATACGTATTTTGTAAAAACAATGTTCGCAGTCCATATTGTGCTGGGACCCACCAGCGGCCGAGCAGTTCTGCGCTCAAAGCTGGTAGACGGGAGGTGCCGGGTTCGATCCCAGTTCGCGGTCGTCGGTCTTAGCCGTTCAAAGTTTTCCGTGTTTTTCTTTGAAGCTTGCGTAAGTACGCGGGGTAGGACCCCCTCAAACCCAGGACCCTAGTGCAGTCAATCGACCCTAATTCCCACAACCCAACCATATTGTGCTGGAAATCCCTTTTCATAATTCTGGGAAATATATGCTTAATATTGCGCATACATATTGTAAGTTTCAAGTTTATGTAAAAATTTCTTTCTATTTTTAAATTTTAGTTTAAAGTATAATTCAAAGACTGACTATAAATCATTATGTAAATCAATTTTTTTTATGTGGCACCACTACAAAAGAATTCCAAATGTTATATATACTATTTTTCAATAGGAAAGTTCTATGAGTGGCTGTGCTAGCAACTTGAGAACACTCCCGCAAATTATTTTAAGGAATCTCTCTACTCATAATAATAACGTTTTTTAATAATTCACTTTCAGCAAGATATTGTTTAACTGGTACAAATCATGTAAGAAAAAATACTGGAATAAAAAAAATCATAACATTTGCAAGGTATGCTTAAATAACAATAATTTAAAAAAAAAAAAAAATATTGTAATCTTGTACAAAACTGAAATAAGAATTTTCAAAGTATTAATGTATGACCTTGCCCAATGCAACTTCGAAGTTGCACTTGTGCACACTTTTTATTACCTGACGAAGGATTTTACTTTATTATTTAGACAAATTTTTGGTGTTTGTTATTTGTTGTTCTTTTATTCTATAATTTCTAAGATAAATTTTAGGGAATCTCTCAAAAGCAAACATACAAATCGTTAAATAGTCTGGCATTTTTTAAAGATGTCTATTCGACAAGAGCTTAAATACCTCGTTTATTTATATAGCAAAAGAATAACTTCTTATTTATAGTAATTATACTTTTATTTTCGTGTCAATATTAGACATTTAACAGCTTTGTTTACAAATGATTGAACTCGCACAATTATAAAATAAACTAAAGCATTACAGATCACTATCTCTTAGAAAAAAAGAAAGACCGATTGTGCACCTAATAATAAAATTTTGAAAGGTCGGCGTCTATGTTTGTTCATGTTTACCGTTATTAATATGAAATGATTTTCAAAAAAGTTTTTTGATGGCCAAAGCATACTATGTTTTATATATATGGACGGTTCATTATAAAAATGGTGTAACTCCATATTTTTTAAATATGTATATTTTTGCTTAATTGTATCACATTTAGTCAAGTGAAAAAACCCCAATGATTGCATTAAAATCTCATAAATGGCATTACTTGTTATTTTCAGAAAACTATAACTTCTATATATTCATTATAAAAATGAAGTTACTTCAAATTATATTTTATATAAATAATTTATAAATTCTTATAATTCCGAGTTGTATTAAACACACAAAATCGATAACATTTACTGAAACTTGCCTTTTTTCTATAAGCATGAATTTACAAAAAGCTCGTTATTTCAAAATCCATTTACAAGGAGATAATTCACTTTTACAATGAACGACCTATATATATATATCTCTTCGTATTTAATTTTGAATCATAAATTTCGTCCATAATTTTATCTACAAGATGTGCGTGAAATCTCTGAATTTATTTCAGGACTATTTTTCCAAGAACCATTCAATACAGTTGAACCTCGTTAACGTGAACACTGTTAACGCGAATTATTTTTAACATGAACTGTTTCCATATAATAGCAGGAGACTTGGCGTTGGAATATTAAAACAGGAATAAACTACTACGTCAGAAACGCCAAAGAAAAAATATTGAGGTGCATACAGCTGTTTCGGTAGCCTGAAGCATACCGTCATCAGTGCAAAAAGAATTCTGAATCTTGAGAAGTGCTCGTATATATAGGAGAGGGACCGGATTTAGTCCGGATGGGGGGGGGGAGGGACCGGATTACTAAATCCGGTCCCTCTCCTATATATACGAGCACTTCTCAAGATTCAGAATTCTTTTTGCACTGATGACGGTATGCTTTAGGCTACCGAAACAGCTGTATGCACCTCAATATTTTTTCTTTGGCGTTTCTGACGTAGTAGTTTATTCCTGTTTTAACTGTTTCCATAGTTTCTGATGGCATGAACTACTGATAACATGAACAAATTTTTTTATCTCCCTTGAGATTTACATTAACGAGGTTCGACTGTATATGGACGATTTCTTTTAAATTGCCTTAAATATGTTGTTAGAAAGTAATTTATTGGTATGGATATTATGCTATTTCATATAAATAAATTAAAAAAAATAGTTTTTGTGATTTTTTCCGAAGGGAAAGATATAACCCTTCTCCTATGGCCTTACTCTCTTAAATTCTATTTAAATCATACCGAAAATATTTCCCTGTAGTAATTGAATTCTACTTTACCCTCTCTTTTTAATTAAAAAAAAAAAAAAAAAAATCATTGCTATACTTTTAATCAAAATGTCGGATTTTTTTTTTTTTTTTTTTTTTTTGTGTTGTGCCTGCTGAAATATCTATTGGGTTATCCTCAGTGTTAAAGAACGATAGAAAATGACAAATTTTGTTTTTCGATAGATATATTTTGATATTTATAACAGTTTTATAAAAGTAAGCCTGAATCGCTGACGCAATAGTTATTAAAACTTATCAAAGCGAATCCATGACATTCTCTTGAGTTATGTTTCAAGAAAAACACAGACGAAGACAAAATATTCATTTATAAAAGGAAAGTTACTTCGGTATTGACATCGAGAACAACGCTTCCTAATTGTGAAGTGCGTAATCCGTCAGGCAGCTTGCCAGTGGTCAATGCCGAATATTTCCGCAATAACAATCCTATTGTCACCGGTGTGACTGACTTGAGTGTCATACTATACTGAAGATAACTCTTCAAGGTTGAATGTTAGTGTATCGTTCGTTGTTTCTAGCCTAAGATTACCGTGTTTTTCAGGCTCTTATTTGATCCGTAGATTTTTTAGTGAAGGGAAAATCCCATTAAAGGTTGAAAGCTTTACTGTTTTTTAAGTATAATTATTAAAGGATTATTTGATCTGTTTTGCACGAAAGAAAGCGAGTTTTTTTTTTTTCTTCCCTTTGCCTTCATATTTTGTAGCTTGCTGTGTTATTTTTGCTGTGAATTTTCTTAACGTTGTGTGCGTATTTCTAATCCTTTGCTAACATTTAAGTTGTGAGGATTTTCAAAATAGTTTCCGTTAAAGAGCGGTTTGTCTGTGAAGGAGAAGGGGTAAAAACTCTTGAGATTGTGCAGAGATATCTACAGTGGGAAAAAATTAATACCCAATTTAAACAAATACATAAACAAATATTTAAATACATAAACATACATACATAACATAACATACATACATACACAAACATACAATATACATAAACAAATATTTAAAAGTATCTATGAAATATAATAACTTGGATATGTATAAATATTTATTAAAACATAGTGTTTACACATAACAATAAGAAAGGGCGAAATTTACGTTTCTGCACTTTAAAATAAAGATTTTGTATGTGTAAATATGTGTTGACTTTTTAATAAGAATGGTCGAAAAGTTCTGTATTAAATCTCAACATTCCAAGACAATTTTTGATCCAGTACCAATCAGTTTAGTTACTAATTGCAAAATCCCCGGTAGCATATTTCCCGGATAATGGCATGTAGTTAAGTAATATTTGTAGCTATGGCGAATTTTTGAGTTGGCAAGCATAGTGTTTTCTAAGGTTTAACTTAAACTCTGTCAAATTAATCTTGGTAATTTCAATTTTTCGTTTTTTCTGAAATGTAATGTTTTGTATAAGAATATCTTGTTTTGCTGATAATTTATTAAAGAGGACTTAGAAGGGTTTTAATCATAAAATATATATATATATATATATATATATATATGTGTGTGGATTTTTTAAGTTTTGAGGCTTCATTTATGCTTTTACTTATTTTGGTTCAAAAGTTGAGTAAAATTGCAGCCGATGTTGACTGCACATCCAGTTAGATTCACCAGTTCTAAATTCCCGTGTTATCCTATGGTATTTTTGGTGCTTCGTATTATACTACGTCGATATCTCAACAAAAAATAGTTTTTAAATTGTATTTTGAATTCTGCTATTAGAACATGCCGCCTTTTTAGCTTTGTGAGGCACTAATAACAATAATAATAATAATAAACTTAAAGTTCAAATTTTCAATCTCAAAGAAATATTTTGAATGTATCTTAAAAAAAAAAAAAAAAAAAAAAAAAAACTCCCTCTAAGATAAAAGACGACAAAGTAGTATTCAAGAAAACAGAATTCGAAAAACGTCATTTTAATGACATCCTTATCAGTGGTCAATCCAGGCAACACTTCAGGCCATTTTGCTTGCCCCTTCACAAAATTCTAATCCACAAAATAGGCCCACAGAGGGCACACCATCCTAGACCTAGGACCCACGAGTACTCAATCGACCTTACTCTCAAATACTAAACACACGCCCAAAAAAATGTGCCCCTCCATAAAATTCAAATTCATAAAAATGACCCCCTTCACAAGACCTTGTTTTATAAAAATGATCTTTTTATTTTTCATGTTTTCAGTAATTTTTAATTAATGCCTATATTTGGTTCACCGAAACCATAACTTTATATTAAACATTATATACAGTCGGTAACAAAAGTGTCCGAACACTAGCAAAAATTCCTATGCAAAAAAAGTACACTACATACGGTTTTGTTAAATAAATCCTTATCGAATCATGTTCTTAGACTGACTAAGAACAGGATTCGACAAGGATTTAGTTAACAAAACCGTATGAAGTGTACTTTTTTTACATAGGAATTTTTGCTAGTGTTCGGACACTTTTGTTACCGACTGTAGAATGACTTAAAATGGAAGGTTTTTATACGACTCTTTTTGTGTGTGTGTGGGGGGGGGGGGGTTACAAATATTTCGGTTTTTCATAGAACTGGGTCCCAAAAGTAAAACCTTAATCGACCCCTGCATTTTATACGCATCAACCAAAAATCCTGTAGGATAAACAAACTAATTTTCTCAAAAATACTTTTCTGCCACATTCCACAAGAATTTGCCAAAAATTCTTCACTTATTGCTTTAAAGCTTTGCACACATGTTAAGGCTGTCTACAAAATACATGTTTAGTGAAACTAACTATATATATTCAAAGAAAAAAATATATATATATATTAAATGTATTTTTTATTTTTATATATTTTTGAGATCTGCAAATACCTAATTTATTTTGTAGATATCCTTTATATAAATGTGCGAAAGTTCCAAAGCAATAGGTGAAGTTTTTTCAACACTTTTCGCATAGTAGCAAAAAAGCACTTTTGAGAAAGCTAGAATTTCATTGCATTTCCAAATTAAATTTGAATATCAATTTTGCTTATAACTTTTAAATTAAAGTATGTAGAAGCATAAATAAAGCGGCCAAAATGTTTTGAATATTCAACTTATCAAAATATATTGTTTTTTCAAAAACTTTTTTGAATTACTTAAAATATAAATATCAGGGATGAGATTTTTCAGCTTTTTTAAACATTTAGCTTCTCAGATTTTTTTAGTTTTTTCAACTTTTTATGATTTTTATGTGTAGTTGTTCCTTTTTTACTTTCTTCTATATGTAATATAGAGAAAGTATTGGATTCGCGAAAATTTTCGACCTCCGTTTTTTGACGGATCTACACGTTTTGGGATGTCCTGAACACGAATTGATAGTTTTTAGAAAATGTCTGTCTGTGTGTCTGTCTGTCTGTCTGTCTGTCTGTCTGTCTGTCTGTCTGTGTGTCTGTCTGTCTGTCTGTATCATTTTTTTGTGGACGCTGTATCTCACGAACATATGAATGAAATTTAACCAAACTTGGTATTTAGTTGCACCCTGACATGAACTGGTGCCCATTAGATTTGGGGATCAATAGCTCAACAGGTGGCGCTGTAATCGCATTTTATGCAAATTTTTAACATGGCAGCATAGGACAAAATTCCGTATAAATGGGCATAATGAGAGTTATTTTAAACTTGTGATTGTAAAATTAATTTGAATTATTGATGATAGTAGTAGTTAACTAGGAAAAAAAAAATTGTGCATGGGGGGGCATCGGTTCCCCCCCTGGGGGGGAAGTACCGCCCCGGGGGGGTTAAATTTTGAAGATGGGTATCATTCGAAAGATCTCGTCAATACCTTTAAAACGAATGGTTGAACCATAAATCTGTGATAATTTAAAACAAAGTTATCGATTTTTTTTACTTTTAACAAAAAAAAAAAAAAAAAAAAAACTTTAAAAAAAAATTTCGATTTTTTTTTTTTTTTTTTTTAATTATTATTGTTAGTGATTGAATATGTATTAATTTTCACAAAAAAAAAAAAAAAAAAAAAAAAAAAAAGAAAAGAAAAAGAAAAAAAAAATCTTTTTTTTTTTTTTTTTTTTTTTTTAATATTGTTACTGATTGAATATGTATAGGAAAATATAGAAGAAAGTCTTGTAGTGGCCACAACATACTAGTTTTTTTTTTTTTTTTTTTTAATACATTGAAGATTAAAATAAATATTTATTACTCTAATATAATAGATTTTGTCATCTAACTTGTAGTGTTTCATATCAGTGTTTTGCCTTTGCATACAGTTTCAGCTTTTTTGTATTTTTTGCTAATCTCATCCTTGAAATATATATAATGAGGATTTCTAATTTTTATATATATTTATACCTGAAATAATGTGTATTAGTCTTTATTTTTAGATTTCAAGCATATAGAGAAGTTTTTATTTTCAAGGAGAAAATTTTTGACTAAAATTTCGGCTTTCATCTGTATAACACACTGATGGACAAAATTAAAGCAACAACCTGTTTTCTCGTTTTCTTCTTTTGCACATGATTTTTAAACAAATAAACATATGAACATAAAATTTGGATGGCCTGTTCGTTATATTATTAACCGAATGTTACATAACTTTATCATAAGAATAATTTTTAAGCTAATAAACATTAATTTTTCTCTCAAAAGTAAGCTTTGGAAAAAATGAAAAATTTTAAATAATTTTAGGAAAGAACACTTAATGAAAAGTGGTGTTGATGATGCATTAGAGATAGGTGAAGATGCACACGCATCCATATGTTAGATTACAACCAAATCTTTCTACTTGTATTCACTTTTCTGTTTATTTTTTCTTTTTTTCGCATGTGAATAGATTTTTAAAAATATACATACAAACATGAAAATTGAATAAGATGTTAATTATAAAACTACTTATCAACATTTTTATTATTCTGGTGATGCTCATAGTTTACAAATTATTAATTATATTTTTTTAAAAAATCCATTGTAAAAGAAAAGTTAATACATAAAGAAAAATCGAGATTTTGTTTAACATTTCAAGGCATGTGCGTCTTTACCTATCTCCAATGCATCCTTAACACCACTTTTCATTAAGTGTTCTTTCCTAAAATTATTGAAATTTTTCATTTTTTCCAAAGCTTACTTTTGAGAGAAAAATGTATATTTATTAGCTTAAAAATTATTCTTATGCTTAAGTTACATAAAATTCAGTTAATAATATGATAACGAACAGGCCATCCAAATTTTATGTTTATTTGTTTAAAAATTGTGTGCAAAAGAAAAGAACGAGAAAACAGGTTGTTGCTTTAATTTTGTCCACGACCACTTTTGTGTGTGTGTGTGAGATAGATATCGTAATAAAATTCCTAAAATTTAGCAATTAATAGATACAAAACAATACCAACACACAAAAATATAGACTTGATTATAACTTAGAGGAAAGACTGAAACAAAATTGTTGCTATTTAGATTGAGACAAAAATAACTTAAATTACTTACGCCGACATGGAGGATAATAATAATAAAAAAGACCATTGAACTTAATGACAGAGAAAACAATTAAATAACCACAGAAATAATTGGATAAAAATGCTTAAATTAAAAGTAAAATAATTTTCAGGGGCCATGTACTTCATAAAGCTGTGAAAGCTGCATCGATTTCGTAAAACAATATAGCTATACAATATTACTATACAATACAATACTATTAAATACTATACTATTAATTACTATACAATACAATATTACTATACTAAACAATATAGCTATACAATATTTCGTAAAACAATCATAGCAAATTATATCATTTCAGCCCCGATCGAAGCAGCAAAACCATATAGAATGAGAAATTTATATATATGCGGTTTCTTACTCAAGTATTACTGGACCATAATGCTATCATAAAAAAAACTAATAATACCATTAAACTGATTTTCCATTCTGATGTTAATTTTGAAATTTTCGGTTTCTAATAAGTCTATATACATACGTAACATATTCGTACCGCTTAGAAAAAAAATTATCATTGTGTTTAATGATGTACTTATTTTTGTCCATTAACATTTTTTTTTTAGTACGTAACATATTCGTGCCTCCTCCCTCCTTAGAAAAAAATCCTTAATATCACTGTGTTTAATGCTGTACTTATTTTTATCCCTTTTTACATTTTGTTTTTGATGCTGGATTCTATGATAAAGGGGGGATGGAACTTGATTACTCTGTGTGAAATGACACTTCTAAAAATGCTTGTCCAAGCTCAATATGCTCTTAGTGAAATCGTGCCTCCAGGCATTCTGCCAACAATTCATTGCATAATATTTCCGCCTAAACAAATTGAGACACCTGTCTGTCTTTACCACTGCCGCTTTGTTAAAAAGAAATTTTTAATGAAAGAACTAAATAAACCTTCAAGGTTACCCTAGCTGATAGTTTCCTCTCTTTGTTAGTATAAATATTTTATCGTTGCGAAAATTAGTTTATTGTCGAAGATTATAGGAGTAGGAGTGCGTTATACGAATTTAGGTAATATAATTAGTATCGCATTCTAAAGATCAATAGTATCTCGACGACGACGACGACGACATATAGTGAAGTAATAATTATAAAGTTATTTTTAAAATATAACAAGTCTTCTCACTTTTTAAAGTAGTCCCTTATTAGTGTATTCTTTGATGTATCGCCTATTGTGATTGTGGAATAGTTAGTGGTCTGGTCTTCACATATCAAATACCAGGCTCTAATCCCGCTTTAGCAGGCCTGTTCACAGGGTTGGACCCATTTGGGTCAGGTTTTTTTCAATTTTATAATACTTTCTTCCATAAAATACGCAAAATACTAAGCATCTGAAACTCTTTTTTTTTTTTTTTTAATTTTTACAAATAGATTTAGCGTTGTATTCAGATGCTTACTAAATAGTGCTACAACCAAAAACTAGCTGGTATAAGTGTAATATCTTATATACCCTATTCTCCATGAAATATTTACTATAGACCATAATATACTATATTCAAGATTAGAGCAATGAACTCTGCTGATGGTTATTTTTCAGTCAAAAACTGAAATGCTCCACCAACTAGGGTTCCCATCACCCGCTTTGACACATTTACCTTTATACCTGCTTCTTAATCTTATAGATGTCAATTTTGTATTTAATTTATCATGCAATAATTCTCAAAGCATATTTATGTGGAATTTTCTACGATTCAGCTATGTTATGAAAATTTTAAATTTTGTATAAATTTATAAAATTTACAAATTAGAACATATCGGGGGGGGGGGGGGGGTCATAGCATAATAGACACTATTTAAAAACTGGTCTAATTTTTTTTACCATTATTCATTGTTAAGATATAGTTTACACAAATTAACAATAAGTTGATTAACTTAAATACGGACACCAGCTTTTTTTTTTTGCGTTATTTAGGATTCTTCACACCTCAAAATTTGTAAAATGTCAAAAAATTGAGGTTGAAAATTTTCATGAATACCAAAGTTTCCCATACCTATAGGGCAATAGGAAACTAAAAATGATTTTTTTCAAACATGAATGCGTAAATTGCTTATAATTTAAAATTGGCCAAGAACTAATTTGAAATCTTTGTATCAAGCATCAAAAGTTGCTTTACTTTAATGTAAGTTAAGTTACATATTTAAGATTTACAGTAAAAAAGGTTACATATCCATAAATCATCACATGTAAAAACTGAAAACTGATCAATCGGATTTCAAGAACTTTCGCTTCATATACTTTGATTGAAAGACTTCTTTTTAATTTTTCAATAATTAAGATAACTGCATAATAAAAATGTAATTTTTTTTTTTTTTTTGTAATTAACCAGTATTAAAAAAATAATAATAATTACAAAACTTTAGTGCATGTATTTTATTGGTTTACAGTCGTAAAAAAAAAAATTGCACTTTGTCCTTTTTTCTTCATGTGATTTTAGAATGTTTAAAATTGGGTCAATTAGTCCTGAATAAAGGAATTTTAGAATATGATTAAGAAATACATTTAGAGAACAATTATTCTTGAATTTCATTTTTTCATGCTTTTCTTTGCTTTTTCTTAAACTTGCAATTAGTTATGGCTATGGGATACTTTTGTATTAAGTGCATGCCATGAATTTTGGTTAACAAAGAACACCCTAAGAATAACACAATTTGCGATAATTGGAGCATAAAAGAAAAAAAATTATAATATTTTTTTTTCCAATATCTTCTAAAAATTAAATTTATCCAAAAATTACATATATAGTCAGAAGAAAAATAAATGTTCGACTTTCAAACTTATTTTGGCTATTATTTATTTATTACTTTCAAAAAAGATTTTTCTGGGGGGGGGGGGAACCTTTTTTTCCCCCTTGAAAAAACACGAAAACCCCCAAATAAGACTGAATTTTTTCGGGTTTTATTCGAAAAAATACATTTTTTCTTAAAAAAAAAAAAAAAGGGGGGGGGGGGCGGATTGCCAACCTTGCTTATTTGGCTTTTCTCTGTTTGGAATCCACTTTAAGCTATATATCCCTTTCCAGTGAATCTTATCAACAAAAAAATTATTTTAGAATGACATTCCAAAGCCCTTTTAATCTATTTCAATCATTTTATGGAACATATCAATTATACGCATTGAATCTAAAACTTCTTTTAGCACTGTCCCCCCCCCTCCCCATCCAATCTCGTGTTATACATTAAATTGAACAAAACAATTTATCATCTGCATTGCTTTAGAACTTCTGAAATCAACCCCACGATATTATGTGCGTGTTAAAATATATAGGTTTTTAATTTTGCACATTTTTGTGAAAAATTCAGTTTTTTTCCCCCTTATGGTGAATTTTTTTCGTTTGCCTAAAACAAGAATCCCCCCCCCCTCCCCCCCCACACACACACTTTAAATAAATAAAAAAAATTCTTAAACAATGTTCCTGCGGCTCTTAAAAAGGATTCTAAATATTATATACCTTTTTACTAATACTAAATAAAAAGCCCTAGAACAGGGTTTCTCATCAGGAAAAAACTGGGTTGCAAATTTCTCACCCTTGCGCAGAAACAATTTCTAAAGAATGAGAACTGAAAAATATTTAAAAATAATGTAAACTGCTAATGATGTCTAATTTTACTGCTCGGTGGTATAACTGGAATTTATCACGTTTAATTGCTTTAAATATCTTTTTTCCCTCCCACTGCCGATTACTGAAATAGACAACTGTCTATTATTAGTTATTACACAGCAAATTAATAAAACTTTTTTAGATTATTTATCTGAAGGTCGAAAATTCTTGTTTTTCTGGTGTTGCCATTGTAGAAATATATTTTTGCAGTTGATCAGCAAAACGCGTTATTTTCTCAAAAGTTTTTTGAAAACTTTTAACCCTAGATGACTAAACATTCGTCTAATAGATTACCGACCCTTGCCAGTTTTGCGAATTCGAGTTATCGAAAAATCATTGTTATTTTATGTTGCCCCCCCCCCCCCTCCTTAAAAAAAAACTGCGTGAAATATTCATTATTCGTGTAAGTGACAAATCTTATTTATGAATGATTCATTTCGGAAAAGCCTGATTTGTTTTTCTTATTTTCATAACTAGTATTAGAAATCCATGCATTCATTCAATTTCTAAATCCAAAGTCACTGTATAATTTTACCTCCGGTTTCTTCTTCCAGCATTTACAAATGTAATATTTCGTTATTTGCATTACCTTTTCAAACTTCAAGTGATGACGTGTTGAACAAATAAACCTGGGAAGAAATCTGAAAACTTAAAAGAATAAAACTGCAAATATTCCTGGAGTATGAAGATATGTTGTGGAAATAAAGGTTTGAATTGAATGAAATCTTGAGTGCGCTCAGTTACGCACTCGATAAAGCACTTCAGTTGGTTAATAATAAAGATTTTTCTTTTTATTCAATAGTTTTTTATCATCCGTATCCGTTTAGTTAAATTTTGTTTTCTTTCAAAGATTATGCCTTACAAAGGCTTAAAAAGATAAGTATTTGTCAGCATTGTACTATGCTTTCCAATTTTATTCAAACTTTTAATTGATTGTATTCGTTTAATTGCATACGTTTACTAATTTAACGTTGAAAATAAAATATTTAGTATACATATAAAAAATACAGAGAGAGAAAAGACAGCGTAAAGCCAGTTTAAAAAGTTAAGGGCAGTTAAATAGTGAACTTGTTTAAGTAATACATACGTTCATACTTAAATATATTAGCCAGATTGTGACTCATGAAATCAGTCTCCCTCTCCCGTTCTTTTAACATTATAGCTGTTGAGCATGTCTTGCTAGGCCATTTTAACCCTTTAACGTTCACTACTTAATTTATTTTAAAAATTACTAAAGTAATTTTTAAAAAATGGCTTTTAGACACATAGTTTATCATAAATATTTTTAAAATAAAAAATTAGTATTGTCCCTTTTCGAGAAATTTTGGTTTGAAACATCTATAAGTTAACCTTATTAAATACAAATAATATTTAATAAATAAAGCACTTTGTAAGTAAACATTATTGACTATAAAAACCAGGGTTGGCAGGTTTTTGACGCATGACAGTTTTTGACGGTTTAAACCAGTTTAAACTGTCACGTCAAAAACCCTTTGTCAAAAACCTCAAATTTTACATTTCTTGGTATATTTTAACAATGAAGTAGTCATATTTAGAGACATAAAATAATGTAGTCTTAAAAAAAAGTGGTTAGTTTATAAGTTTCCCATGATAAAAATAATTTTTAGAAGAGTATCTGTCTGTTTCTTATGAATGCCAATGATTTCTGTGTAAGTAAAAAAAAATATATATATATATATATATTACCTTTACAAAATACAAAAATTTGAAAATAGAAATTTGTCTGTTCTAAGGTGAACTACTTATTGCACTTTAAGTTATAAAACATTTTACA
Organism: Salticus scenicus; assembly: GCA_963930645.1. NCBI lineage: Eukaryota > Metazoa > Arthropoda > Arachnida > Araneae > Salticidae > Salticus > Salticus scenicus. Next base: position 330,534,551 of record OZ005649.1, read on the forward strand.
AAGTCTTATTTTAAAAAAGTATACTCTTCTAAATATATACTGACTGATAATTAAAAGGCGCCGTAAGTATTTTATCCCAATGAATAAAATTACTGTGCAATATTGCATCATGTTTTTTTCATTTTGGGTTATAATCAATACCATGTTTTATGATTAAAAATTTTTGAGGTATTGCATGATTAGTTGAACTAAATTTTTAATGATGAGGTTAATGGAAAGCATATCTCTCTTTTGTGAATTAATGTCTTAAATGTATGAAAATTTGCATTTATATGCATTGGAATGTAATATTAAATACATTGAAACCCAATATTAAATAATACATTAAAATTTCTCAAACTGTATGTAAAAAATAAGTAAATAGCCTTCACTTTTTAAAATTGCTCGCATCCTAATTAATTTTTAGTTTTATATATTGATTTCACATTATTATAAGTTTAACAATATATTCTAAAATATCTGGATATTATTTTGTGGATTCATTGATATGATTTAATTTAATATATATATATATTTAAATGCTAAAAATTTTCACCAACCCTGATAAAAACTCGTAAAAGTTGTTTCAGGTGAAAATAATTGTACAGCTCTTCATTAAATGAAAAAAGCTAGACATGAGTGCATCATCGAACCAGCAATTCGTACTCGCGCCCACTAAGAAACTTCAAGTGACTTAAGCATTTAGCTTTTTTTGAAGCATTATTTGTTAAATTTTGGAATAGTGCTGCTGTCTATCGAACAGAAAAAAAACAAAAGTTTAAAAACTGTTTAAAACAAGTGGGAAATGTTAAAAAAAAAACTGCTACATAAAAAAATTGTTAAATGCTCTGTCAAATGTTTGGTTTCGCTGCGAAACCAATGAACGTTAAAGGGTTAAAGCGAGGGGGGGAGGAAATCAGATTTAAAATTTTCTTCTCAATCTTAGTCCTGTGAAATCGGAGGACTTCATTTTCTTAGAAATTCTTAAGATATAATTCTTGCTTACTAATAAAATATTAAAGGGAGAGAAGTGTTCGGAACAAATTGCAGGATGTCATACAGCATATGATATGTCATATCTGATGTCATACATCAGTGAGATTGAGCCTCGTATAAATTACAAATTTATCTTAGTATTTGTGCAGAAAAGTAATGTAAAGTCTCATAATTTAAATACGCACATGTTTGTGCATAAACAGAAATACTTATATAATATATGGTATTTTACTCGTGCATACAACAACAAAAGTAATTTCTCATTGAGATACGCTTATCTGATGGCGGTCGAATGGCTAGTGTTTAGGCCTCCAGTTGTTAGGTTCCGGGATCGAATCCTGGTTCGAAATTAATGTTTGTAGTAGTTTGGTATCCACTAGAAGTAGGTCCCGGGCCTAATTAGGCTTAATATGCTAAAATAAAACAAATCAAACTTAAACTTTTATGAAGATGAGTACTCAAACTGGAGTTATTGTGGTTCATCTGGTATCTGGATAAACATTGAAAATATGCAACTTTTAAGTTAGGTCTAGATGTCCAATGTTTAGGACGTGTATTTTTTTTTTTTTTCCTCTAACTCTACTGTAATATTATTAAAGCGTCTGTCGAAACACCGTTTTAGTTCACGAAAGTTTTCAAGTGGGTTATCAACTAGCATAGTAATCCTCTGTCCACCCATCCACTTCACTCCTTAGTATTGTCAAAAATACATTTGCGTGACCTACCCAACAAATCGCACAATTTTTAAGAAATATAAATTAAGACTTCATATCAAAAAAAAAAAAAAAACTCTCTTTTTTTTTTTTTTTTTTTCAGGAAAAATGACGTCAGTTCGCTCCTCCCCCACTTATTTTCTTATTTTACCAAGAAAAAAAAAACTTACCCGAAGTCTATAGTTGAGTGGGGGGAGGGGGGGGGATTAGGCTTGCATGTCAAAGTAAGTTTTTGCAATAAAAAATTTAAATTTTAAACTATAAATGCAGATTTAAAATGTAGAATGTGTGTAAGGGGGAGGGATATTTGATTTATTCTCCCCCCCCCCCCAAAGAGCCGTATTTTCGCATCTTGTCGTCCCTCTGGAGTTTGATAAAAATAAAAAAAAGCGACCTTGGGTTCGGAAATTATCTTAATTCTTCCAATGCAGCAGTTTACGCCGCCTCCTGCTGCCATTCCACAATTTTAGGGGCCTTGTTAAGGTTTACCTCAGTTGAACCATATGTACTGTAAAACATCAACGATTTATTAAAGCACTTTTGAACCCGCATTTTAGACGAAAAGAAATAACTTCCCTCTTTTATGGCGGGGGTCAAAAGTACGTAGTTTAAAATCAGACTGCCATCCGTAACATTTTAACAAGAATAGGTTTTTACTATTTTTGTATTTGAATTGAGGTTTTTTTTTTTTTTTTTTTTTTTTTTTTTGTGTGTGTGTGTTTAAAGAAGGAGAAACTTTTGAAAAGTTTAACCCTCCATAGTTTTACGTGATATTTTTTGCAACTAATGGTGATTCTATAATTATCCTGTAAAGCCATTGCACAAACAATGAAATCTATTAGCAGTAGCAAAATGATATTCCAAAAAAGTATTAAAAAAAAAAGTGAGAATTATAAAATCTGAAGCATTGAATCAAACAAAATGTAACATTGCTAACAATAGTTAAACATTTTTATATACATTTCCCATGATCACAAAATTTATCAAAAACTAAATGCAAACTTTAATTTGTTTAAATTATCTCTATGTATTCAATTTCTTTTTCCTCCTATTTAGTTAAAACAATAATAAAACTTTAGCGTCATTGTCACTAGATTTAGCAGATTTGCTAACTTCAGGGTTGGCAAGTTTTTTCCAACGTGGGAAAAAACCGGCTGGAAGAAATAGGTTTCTTTCAAGCGGAAGAAACTATTTTTATTAAAATAATAATAATAATCATATAGTAATAAGTTGCAGCTTTGTAAGATACAAGGGATGCATTTTTCTTATAAACAACCTAAAGCAAACTTTATTATACCTATAAAAATTGAATTATTAATTTATGTATACCAAATAATTATGAGATTTTTAGCCAAGATCAGATCGCTCTCTAAAATATTCAAAATTTATTATAGAAATAGATTTCAATTTAATCAGTATAATGTTTTGTAATTTAAACAATTTTATTTCTTTAACTGGTAGTGAATAGTAAAGGTCACTTGCTTACTTCCTGATGAGAGCTTTTAATTAACATTCAGTTAATTAAGGGAACGGGTATGCAATGATTGTATCACAAAATGTCATCAAAAATTCCATTTTCTTTATTGTTAATTTCTTAAAAACTTTTCATTTGTTGTGCTGTATGTTGTATAACAAATTAAGTTTTTCAGCAGTTTAATACTGCATTCTGTTTCTTAACTTAGAATAGTATGAATACAAGATAAGTTTTTTTTCTTTCTTTTATCCCGGAGAACTTGCGGGGCAGTTTAAAAGTATTTTGATGTATTGATACAGTTCATTGGTTACCAGCTAGAAGCCATAAAAGGATTTTTTTTTTTTTTTAAGTGAATAAGTAGTGAAATTAAAAGTGAAATTTTTAAAGTGAGTATTTTGTCTAAATTCCATAACTATTATCACTTGTACTACTTGAACATGTAATATCAAGGGTCGATCCAGGCAAAATTTGGGTCCCTTTTGCGGCCCCTTCACAAAATTCCACATAATAAAAAGGGACCCTTCACAAAATTCAAATTTGTAAAATGAGACCCTTCACAAGATTGTTTTTATAAAAATGATCCTTTTATTAAATGTTTTCATATTTTCAGTATTATTTTTAATTTATGCCTTAATTTGGCTCAACGAAACTCTATTAACTTGATATAAAACATTACATAAAGTGATTGTAAAAACTGAAGATTTTACGCAATCTTTTACTTTTTCACAAAAAAATTTTATATTTCACAAAAATAAAAATTTCACAAATATTTTGTTTTTCACAAAAAAGGGACCCAAAAATTAAAACCTGGATCGACCCCTGAATATATAGTAATATGAGATAATAATATAGTAATATGAGTTTGAGTCATTCTCTGAAAAGTGGGTTTATATTAAAAGAAAAAAAAAAAAAAAAGTTAGGCAAATAAAATTGCTTAATCTTTTTTTTTGTGCATGTACATATAGGTTAAAGTTAGTAAAAAAAATAACATAAACCAAACTGTAACTGATAATTTTTTGAAATAGTACTAATTAGAAAAATGAGGGAATGACAATTTTCTTCTAGAAATTACTTTATAAAAATATGATTAGGTTTAATTGTATTTTCAAACACTAAATATTTATTAAAACATATTTTTATTACTATAACAACATAAAAAACCAAATTTGATTTCTTTTAGTTAACTTTATAATGAATGACGGAATGACATTAATAAAAATACTGTATTTCAATCAAATGTTTGAGAGCCATATGCTACTCATTGTAAAATGTTTCCAACAGAACACAAAATGGCTTCTTTACTTTGCGGCTATATAAATTAAGTTTGACTTAAATAAAGCACGTGCTGCTATTAACGGAGTAAGTAAGGGTGTAATTATAGTTTGATGTCTGTTACCAGGGGCCACAATAAAGAATGTTCTAATATCTTTCATTGTATAATATATAAATGTGGTATAATGGATAAATATTTATAAAGTATATTTAATAAATTTTCAATTCAAATAATCTAAATATACATGCTATAATACCATAGAAATCATTTTATTTACTCACATGTGTGAATGGGGACACAGTGAGGGAATGATATTTTGCATTTAAAAAAATATTTAAAAATTGTATTTGAATTCCAGTAACCAAAGAATAACAGTTTATATACATAACTAGTTAATATTGATAGTTCTGACACGTTTTTGTGATTTTAAAAATATGTCCAAGACTACTGGAACATGAAATAACGATTTTTCAGAAAATTACTCATATTCAAAATGTTTAAAAAAAAAAAAAAAAAAAAAAAAAAGCCTTTAAAAATCAGCATTGAAATATGAATTGCTAGTACATTTAAAAAATAGCTAATATTTAATTATTATTATTTATTTATTTATTTATTTATTTATTTTTTTTTTTTTTGCTTTCTCTTATCCAATACGGTAGTGAAAGTATTGTTTTTGGGTCAAATTTTCGAAAGTGAGTTTTTGTTTTATTTACACCTTTTTTTGAGGTACCCTGAATCAGAAAATTATGTTTTTAGCGGTTGTTTTGTCTGTATGTCTCTGTTAACAGCATATTTCAAGAACAAATAGTAGCAGAAAGTCAAAACTTGGTATTCTAAATGTATATCATATAAGGATGACACTAAGATTTTCGTTGATGAAGCAAATGGTTCGTGTACAGGGACACCCGAGAGAAATCAAATACATTACGTCTATGGGGGAAAATTACAGGTAAGTAGAATTTAACATCTATAGACTGCACTAAACCAAATGAAATGAATATATATTTTTTTATGTGCGCAAAAACATGTCTCATGTCGAAGGGAAATCATTTGACTTTTCGTTTACAGGGCTACACGAACTAGATTATAGTACAATAGTTGAAAATTGATTGAAGTGTGTTTCAGGTTGTGCCGTGCATTATTACTATGGGATTATATTTAGATACACCATGTAGTCTGTACATAATCTTCAAAAGATATACAGGGCTGCAAATACTTAAGCGATGATATTCTTTTTTATTGTTAGTGGAAGTGCTTTACTATAATATTTTACCATGTCCAGGAAAGCTGCTCAGGAATTGAGATGAATTCCTCATAGAGATATCTTATACTATTAAGTGAGCAATATTTGTATATTTCACTGTTCTCGACAACGGTAGCTCGGACAGTCACGAGATTTAATACAAAGGTGCCCCCCGAAGGGTCATTGTGCACATCGAAGTCAGATTTTCGAATTTTTGATTAGTTTTTTCTTAATTAAAATGTGAAAATAATAACCTTCTAACTTCTGATAAATAAGCCATTTAAATTTTAACATTTTATCCATAATTTAATTGTTGCCCATTTTTTTTCAACAAAATAATAATTAAAAAAAAAAAAAAAAAAAAAAAAAAAGTACATTTATTTAAAATGAGGAAAATAAATCAGATTAGAAAATAAATTAGAAATACCAGTCGTATCGTTACAAATAAGATAGCAAATGAAAGGGAAAATTTTTGTAAATCCGATGCATTAAACAGCTTATCAATCGGACAATTAGATTTTTTAAAATTAACTAAAGTATGAATTTTAGGTGGCAACAGCAGAAGATTGTTTGGAAACCGTTAGGAGAAAAAAAATTGAAAAATCTGCTTCACATTGTCACATGATTTTTAAGTGGGATTAAAAATTGCAGTTTTCAAATTCTTTTAAATTTTCTCTCACGAACACAAAAATATAATATACAGCCTGTACCCCACAAGACCAACTTGCATTTCAAATTTCATTAATTATTTTGGTTAACAAACAAAAGTTTTTTTTTTTTTTTTTTTCAAATTAAGTTTTATTCTATCTTCGAAAAGATTTATGTGATCATAGATGTAATAATATATATAGATCTATCATCCCCATTTTATCGTGCAAAGATTTTTGATGCCGAAAAAAAGCTTTGGAATCAGCCATTAAGTGTTATTGAAGGAAAAAAGGAAAAAAAAAAAAAAAAGAATGAATTTGAAACTATATCTGGAGCTTTTCATTCACTTTAGTAAATAAATTATTCATGAATTTTATTTGCTAAAACATTCGTGCGTATTCCCGTGTGTATTCACTCGGGGAAAGACTGCCATATTTTGGTAAAATCGCCGTCTTTTCCCGAGTGAAAAGGAATCACTTTTTTGTCCCCAATGATCAATCTATATATTATTACTATATCTATGTATGTGATACGATACATTAATAATTTGGGTTTTAAAAGTTTTTTAAATAGATTATTTAAACTCTATGAACCATATTTTTATTTTATCAGTTTCATTAACAGATCCTGCTGGCGCTTTTTTAAATTTTGGTGTGTAAGTACACCGAACGTTTTTTGACAAGAAGTTTAATATAGCAACAGCCATTTTAATCTAAGTAGCGCATCAAATATATAAAAACATAAATGATTTATTTTTACACAAAATTTACAGAACAAATGCAGTTTTAAAGATAGGAAATTTATTTCAACAAGCACTATTTTAAACCTAAAAACCATTAAAAATATAAGCAGAATATGAAGGATTCTTATGTATAAACAAAAAAGAGTCTGATAAAATTATTAGCAAAATAGTCTTCCCCTTTTCATACCAAAAAAAAAAAAAAAAAAAAAAAAAAAAAAAAAAATCCATCGCTAATATGGCGACAAAAATTCAAAAGCCGCCAATGGAGCGACATAATAAAGTTGTGTAACACGATAATGTTTACCTATTTATTTTTTTTATATAATAATCACTATGCTAATTTATCATACAAACAAATGAGCCTCTGTGTGTTACTGCACTTGCACGCTGTCGAACAGAAATATTTGAAAAATTCAAATTAATATTTAAATAAATAAAAATATGTTTAATGGGAAATATATATAACCATAAATAGATTAGCTGTCTAAAATACGGCAGAAATAGCGCTCATAGCATATGTTACAAGATATTAAGTCTTATTGTTACAATGGATTAAGTCTAAAATGGTGACAAAAATTCAAAAGCCGCCAAAGAGAACTATATTAAGGTTGTACTATCAGGTTTACAACCCATGAATTATATATAAACACAAAAAATTGTCTCATGCGACAGACGTAGCCGGTCACAGCATATTGTAATATTTGGCGTGAAATTGCTGTCATTTAATGGTTGATTGGATAAACAAAATAAACATATGAAATAACGTAAAAGCAAATATTATGTTGTCTAAACCCAGTTACATTTGAGTCCAGTCCGAGTTACATGTGAACAACACGTATAGTGTTGTTCACATGTAACTGGAATTAAAATATAAAAGGGAAACTCCAATTTTTTTCGATACTATCTATTTCGAAACTGTTATATAATAAGCACCTAAATGGAAGCTCATTGGTAAACTATTGTCTCAGGTAATAGGGACAAGCGCCCGAGTTGCAGTGGATGACCAAATCGCTGCCGAATGCAGCAGGGACCTGGAGCGAGCTTTTGAACAATTTCAGTAATTTATTTTATTTTTATAAAGCTATATAGAAAAGAGTTTCCTTTAAATTTAGTGGCCAGCGAAGCGGGCAAAGCCTGCTAGTAGTAAATAATGTATGCTTTTAAGTTAAATAGTCATCGCATGTTTTTTGTATATTTACACGTTTTGAGGCTTCCTGATTACCGAAGTCAAGTTTTTTAACGTTTTGATATTTGTGTGTGTCTCTTAGAGTAACTTAAAAAAGAATAGTTTCAGGAGATTCTAAAGTTGTATTTTGAAGTTAATATAAATTTGTTTGATGAATGTTAATATTTTCGATTTGACTTTGTCTTTGTGCCTTCTGTACGTCTGTAATAATGAATTTCTTTTTATATATAATTATCTTGTAATAGGTCAGCAGTTTTGTTAAAGAACATTGCTTGCTTGGAACATTCTATTGCTTGGCCGTGTAAAACCTCTACAAAACGCATACTAAAAATCCTTTTTCATAGAAAAACATTTTTTTTTTTAAGCAAATTTTTCAATCATGTCGGGCCTGATTTTATAGTTTTTTTTTTTGTCCGGGCCGAGCTGTACACTGGTAAAAAATAAATAAATAAATAAACGCGTCGGCCCGTGCAAACCTCTAGCGCAGTGACCGACACATTTTTGTGACCAATTGAATTTAATTTTTCGTGCTCCCTTAATAAAATAAGTTAAATTGTAAGAAATATCAGTGGGACTTTCCGCCTATCCCACTCCCTCTTTCAACCAAAGTTGAAGGAAAATTCTTCAGTCGGTTTATTGACCAAACAAAAATACGATTTTGTTTAGTTTGTTTCAATGCCAATAGAATTTTCAACAGGCATTAAAGAAAATTGAAATATGTATTTCGCTGAGATGTGAAATTTTCTGCTTTTCGTTCTAAAGATAAATAAAATTACTCTGGTTAGCCAACAACAGATTTTTTTTTTTTTTTTTTTCGTATTAGTGAAACATAAGAGTTAAAGGGGAAACAATCAAGATTTAAATCAGATTTTAGACTATCAGTAAAATTTTTGTGCCCTTTAGAGATCTCGTGACCTGGGCACACGTCCTGTGTACCCGCGCGATAGTTAAGGCCCTGCTTGTGATGTAATCAGACACCCACCCCACCTTGCGCTTTAACATGTACTCTATTCACTAACCAATTTTTGTATTCGTATGATTTTTTTTCGGTGGAAAGAGTAGTAATTCTTGTCTTCCCTATTCCCTTTTTCGTGGTGCTAGTGCAATTCTGTCACTGTATAATAGGAGAAAAATTCTAATGTAGTGGTACTGAGGCGCTCACACGAAAAGAATTTTGAAAGCACAGAGTCGGACGGCGTCTGAGGGGATGGGAGAGTAAATTCCTCACAGTCATATCAGAATGAGGGAGCGGATCTTTCTAAAATTAAACATTTAACCGCGTTTCTGAGAAGAGAGAAGGAAAAACGCATCAATTGTTGTCAGCCCCTCAGCGTAAAATTGGCATTGGGTACTTTTAATTAAGAGAATATTATTGGTGTCAGTGTGTTACTTGCTTCAGCTTGGGTTTTTTTAGTCCTTTTTTTTTTTTTTTCTTTTGAAAATCTTAATCTGATTGCTAATTTCGTCTCTGATTAATTAATTTTATGAACTATACAGTGAAGAAGGAAAATGATAGTTCTAAACTATTTTAGTGTAAATAGTTTTACAGTTGAATAAATTCTCAGTTAAACTGCGATTTATAAAGACAGGTAAAAAACTCTCAGTCTTCATAATCCCCCCCCCCCTCCTTTTACCCAAGTGACACTTTTCAGAGTACGTCAAATGGAATAACTATACTAATTCATCAACAAGCCTTAATTCTTAACTGCATTCAGTGAATTCGTTTCCCCCCCCCCCCCTCCAGTTTAAATAATTGGGTTATAAATTTATGAAACTAAGATTAAAGTTCTCAATTTTCACTCCTTTATTTTTTCCAAATAAGTTACTAAATGAGCTTTATGTTGACGTACTTTTTGACTCTGCAGGAATATTTTTGACAATGAGATACTTAAGTATTTAGGTCGACGTGTGTTATGATTAGCATTTTTTACTTTTTTTTTTTTTCTCGCTTTCCTGCCTATACTTTTTTTCACTCTTTCAAGGCTTACACAAAATTCAAATAAACCATATTTAAGTGTTCTGATAGCACGAAATTTCTTCATTAAAAAAATCGCGTGCGATTGTGCTCCTCTTAATTCTTTTATCTCGTTTTAGCGACCTTGTCTTGTTTACTATTCCATGTACGTCCTCATGTAGCATTCTATGTTTTCACATAATTCCAGTGGTTAGTAATCTGTTATCCAAGTTTTAAATTTATGCCATGTTTTATATTCCCCCTTATTTAGGGGGCAATGACCGATCTTTTCATTTTATTTCATTTTTTCTATTTGATTTATCGCTGTGGCCGAGGACAAATTGGTTACTGTTACTAGGTCTCCTGTGGCTGTGTTGCGTGCGCATCAAAACTATCATTGATCTAGAGACAAAATGTCTACTCGTGGCGGCCGTAGCCTAGACTGCAAGAGAAAACCCCTCCCTTGCTCTCATTGACTATCATATGTGCATAGTTTTCATTAGAGTGCCTAGTTTTCATAATCTCTCGTAAATTGGGTTCATCTTGATGCTCTTTTTTTCATATCTCATTTACTGAATAGCTTAATATCTAATCTTTTATTTTCTATTAGCGGACTTCCCGGTTTTGCTGATCATTATGCTTAAATGAATCACTTATTTATAAAATCTGATAAATTATAATTCTGAAACTGAATTTCAATGAATTCGATCAAATCTTCGGTACGTATCGCCGATTTATTCAACAGCATCTTTCTTGGCTGCACTATACAGGGTTCGAGTCCCGCATGTCGTATTATTGTACTATCCTTTTTTTAAAAAAAATTTAGTGTACTTATTAAAAAAAAAAAAAAAAAAAAAAAAAAACTAAACTGCAGCATATTAATTTATAGATTCAATTGTTTTTTCTTGTTTCTGCATAGTATATTTTGTAATATTAGTACAAAACAAACAAGGGGGTGTTTATTTTTTGAATATTTAAAGCTATTGACAATATGTAAGCATTATTTTGCTGATTTCTACATTATATGTATCTTTTATGAGTAGTCCCCCCCCCCCACCAATTTTTGATTAATTGGTTGCAATTTTCTAATATAATCATAAAATGAAAAATGCTTACATTAAAATTTTTAATCTGAACAAGCTTTGAATATGTAACTGTTTTTTAACCCCTTCTAGGTCAGCGTCACATCTCGCATATTTGGCCTTTTTGTGCCAATACGGTCGGTGTCGCAGGCCATGCGAGGAAAAATTTCATCATTGAAATTGTATTTGTCGCTACTTGCCTCTTTGACAAATGATACGGCCAGTACGATGAAAGATAGGCAAAGACAGGTGATGTAAGAAACAAAATGGCAGCTTGAAAGGAATTTGTTACAAAAACATTTAAGCCCCTAACTTGTCAGATCAAGGATTTCAATAGCTTTAACCCTTTAACGATCATTGGTTTCGCAGCGAAACCAAACATTTGACATAATTTAAAAATTTTTATGCAGCAGATTTTTTATTATTTCTACCTTGTTTTAATTAGGTTTTAAACTTTTGTTCCTTTTCTGTTACGTATATAACTGCACTATTGAAAATTTAAACAAAAAATGCTTCAAAGGAAGCTAAAGTCACTTGACGTTTCTTAGTGTGTGCGGGTGCGAATTGCTGGTTTGATGATGCACTCATGTCTAGTTTTTATCATTTAATGAAGATCTGGACTATGATTTTCACCTGAAATAACTTTTACGAGTTTTTGTAGTCGATAACGTTTACTTACAAAGTGTTTTATTTATTAAATTAAATATTATTTGACTTTAATAAGGTTAACTTATATATGTTTCAAATCAAAAATTCTCGAAAATGAACAATGCTAATTTTTTTTATTTTTTAAATATTTATCATTAGCTACTTGTCTAAAAGCCATTTTTAAAGTTCGTTTAATAATTTTTAAAATAAGTAGGTGAATGTTAAAGGGTTAAATGAAAAAGTGATGTAGTGAATGTGGCCTAATACCTAACTTCCTCCTGTCCCTGTGGCAGAATCTACGCGACACAGCGACATTGTCGCAGAAGAGAAATTGTCACTAGCAGAAAAATTTACTCATAAATATTACATACGCCTAAATTTCAGTAGAAAATAGAAACTTGTCTTATATTTAGGAACTCATCAATTAATGTTTATCTTTCTAATTGTATGTGTACATATTATGTGTAAATTAGAAAATATGCGAATATTGTCTTAAAGAAAATGTTTTCGCGAACAAGGCTTGTCGCAGAAAGCATAAAGATATTCTGCCACAGGTTCCGAATACTTTTTTTTGGCGTTTATTCAAAGTTTTCTTTTCAGCGCCAGTCCTGGTGCATTTTTATTATAATCATGGGTATGTTCATTTCACTAATACAGTTATACAGTTCACTTATTCAGTATGTTTATTTTACTTATATTTCTGCTTATTATTGTGGTAAAATTTTTTTGAAAGATGTTCTGAAGTCGATCCGACTCGTTGAAAAATAAACCAGACCTGAACTGCAGAAAAAAATTCAGTCAACCGGACCCACAAGAAAAAAAATTAACCCGACCCACAAGAGGGGGGGGGGGAAGTCAACCCAACCCGATGCGGGGTATGTGCTATACTGACTCAAAAATTACTAAACCTATTTACGCCCGAATTTTTGCTATATAATCTGCCTGTTCCGAGGATGGTTTCAAGCTGTTGAAATCTTCGATCTGACAAATAAAACTGAAGTTAAAAGCTTCATGAAATAATGATACGCGACTGATTCCATCTACATTTAAATAATGCATTACTATAGGCATCACTACCGTTACAACAGATTCTTTCCCCTGCATCAATTCTCCTGTTGCAGTGAAAGTAGTTTTACAGGCAAAGCAGGGTTGGCAAAAACCAGCGTTTTTTTGTTTGTTTGTTTTTTGTTTAAACCTGGATTTTATGCGATTTCCAGTCACATTTATCTATATATTAATAGGCAAGCATAAAATTTGTTGTCCCTTTTTAACATATTAATTATAGGAGTAGAGGGTTGAAAATGGTATCATTCGAAAGGTATGGTTAGCCGGAAGGTGCGAATACAAATATTATTTTCTTACGATGTCAAGAAGGTATTTAAAAATACATTTATTTTTTATGCATTTTCCCCCATTTTTCCCTTTTATACACGTATTTCTTCACATTAAAAAATACCTAAAAGTAGAAAGTTGTTAAATCTGGCAATTTCATAAAGCTCAAATAAAACCATACACAGTAATTTGTATAATGTAGCATCACTATACGCAAGCGAAGTGATGACGTCACTGTCTGTTCATGGAGCCATGTAAAAGATTTTCTATGTTAATTGTCCATTGAATTTTTTGTAAAAAATTATTAAAAAATAACTGAAATTATCTGCCGATTTTAATTCCGATATTTGGATCAACGAGATATATAAATTAGAGTGCTGATTCAATGGATGAAGGATTAGCTTTCCGTGGTTCAAGATGAATCACGTGACATGCTCCAATAGGTTGCTGTGTTTGGCCCTTTATCGCTATTTTAGCATTTAATATATCAGTTCGACAAATTATTATTAGGTAACATGACATTGACAGTCCTATGACCGAAATAAATTATTTTTAAAATAATTTTACACATATTTCACATTTTAATAAATAATAAAATACCTTTTTTTTCATCGTTTCTCAACAAAGTTTAAAAGTGTTTATAAAAGAAAATTTAAACTTTTAAAGCGCTAAATTTAACAACAAATAATAATTTTTCAACTATTTTTAAGCATTTTGTTCAACTACACGAAATAAAAAAGAAGTAAAATCAAAATTGTTTGGAACAGCAGAATATTAAACTACGTAAAGTAAACAAAAACATTGAAACCGTTGCCATAGAAATTTACTGAAAATGAGCTGTTACCAAGGAAACCACTGAATACGCAGGTGCAAGGAGAGCATGTCACATGACTCATCTTGGACCTTCTCAAGGGTTACCATTTATCACTCTACTTTATATATCTCGTTGATTTGGATATAGTTATATATAAGTTACTGTCTACATGTGTTTGATTGAGTTATTTTTTCTGTAAAATTGATAAAATTTTAATTTAAAATCACAAAACTCCAGAAAAAAAAAATGGCAAACTTCCAGTTTCGAATGTAAACATAAACATTTCATTTCAAAGGGTGATATTTAAACAATAAATATTCAAATAATATACTAAATAAAAGGAAAAATGGATTTGTTACTAGCTGCTGCATGTATAAGTAGACGATACGGAAAAAATTCAGATTTCCGTTTTCTGCTGAATTTACATGTTTTGAGCTTTCGTTACGTTTCAATTAACTGAAATTGGCTACTTATTTTTAAAAAAGTGTCTTTATTGCTAGCTTTTGTGGGTAGAAGCAAGTAGAAGATACATAAAAACTTTTGATTTCCAGTTTTCGATGAATTTACACGTTTTGAGATTTCCTTGCATTTTAATTAAGTGAAATTAGTGAAATTGACTACTTATTTTTATTTTTTAAAAAGTGGATTTATTATTCTTTTCTCTGCATATATAAGTAGAAAATATAAGATTCAGAAATGTTTTAGATTTTGGGTTTTCGATAAAGTTACACGTTTTGAAATTTCCCGAACTCAATTCGACCATTCTTGAAAAATATCTTTTTTTTTTTTTTTGTTCAAACACTGTACTTTATGAACCAATCGAATTAATTTAACAGAATTTGATACTTGGTTAGACCTTGGTCTGACATGGTACCTATTAGCTTCTGGGCTGTATCACACAACAAGGGGCGTTTTCACGTTGCGATTTTCTCTCATTTCAGGAAAGGCTAACATCTACAGAGAGAAATAGTTATATTAAGTAAAACTCTGCTGATTCAGTTAGAGTGAATATTGGCAAACAATTGCCGCAGCTGTGTTGCAATTGCATTCCGTTTAGGACAAGGCAATAACTTTGCTTTGCCTCGCTTTGCAAAAAAAATGGTCGAGTTTCGACCACTGGGCGACACTAGTATATATAAAAGAGCAGAGTCTGTCTGTGTGTGTGTCTGTCCGCTATAGAAACCTAGGCCGTTTCACCGACCGGTACGAAATTCGGCACGGTTAATGTGTACGACCCGAGAAACACAACGCCGCAAGCGATTTTACAAAATTCGCCCCCCAAGGGGGGGAGAGGGGGGGGGGCAAAACGTAATTTCACATAATCCTTCATATCTCAAACAAAAAAGCAGATATCCGTAAAATTTTGCTTTAAAATGTAGCTAATACAAATGTCTAAAAATCGGCTTCTGGAATTTTTGAAATTCGGTCCCCAAGGGGGACGGGGGGGCAAAACGTGATTTCACATGCGTAAAACGTGATCTCAAAAAAAAAAAAAAAAAAGATATACGTCAAATTTTTGCTCTAAAATATAGCTAATGCGACTATCTCTTTCTGGAATTTTAGAAATTCAGCCCCCAGGTGGGGCAGCAAGGGCGGGGGGGCTATGGAGCAATAACAAATAGAAATTTCGATTGTGTAAAGTTATTAGGAGGGGCAATAAGGGGAATGGGGGGGGGGGCAAAGGAATAAAAATACTGTCTTATCGTTCAAAATTGGTACATAGAGGTTTTCGATACTTACAAATCGATTGCGGATGTTTTTGAATTTGTAAAATTATTAAGAGGGGCGGTAAGGGGGGGCTATGGACAAAAACAAATAAAAAGACAGTTAGGCCGTTCAAAATTAGTACAGATAGGTTTTAAAGGCCTGCAAATCGAATGGGGATATTTTCGAAAGTGTAAAGTTATTAGAAGGGCCGGGAAGGGGGGGGGCAGAGGGGCAAAAAAATAGTTAGATCATTCAAAATTGGTACATCGAGGTTTTCGATATCTACAAATCGATTGCGGATCTTTTTGAATTTTTAAAATTATTGGGAGGGGCGGGAAGGGGGGAGGGAGCGGAAGGGCAAAAAAATAAAGATAGAGATAGATCGTTCAAAACTGGTGCATACAGGTTTTTGATACTTACAAATCGATTGCGAATATTTTCGAATTTGTAAAATTATTAGGGCGCTCATATATATGCATTCGCGCGTGCGCATCGCGCACGGGTCTACGCTGCCGAAGGCAGTGGGAACCCGGTGCGACATTTTTCCCGATCAGTTTTTTTTTTTTTTCTTTTCACATGATAAAAATTAATGCAATTTTGAGAATTCATTAATTATAATGATTCATTTAAAAATAGTGACCAGCGAAGCGGGCATAGCCTGCTAGTTATACATATTTGTAAATTACCACGTTAGAAAAGTAATTAATGTTCCAATATTACTTCATTTAAAAATAATTTAAATTATTAATAATAAACAAGGATGAGATTTTGCAGCTTTTTTTGTAGGTTGCGATTTTCTTTCTGTAACAATGTATACAAGAAACAATGTTTGTACTTTCAGACATGAAATTGTTATATCTTATCTAATTAAAAAAGTTTTCACATAGCCATGTTAATAAAACATTTATTTCTGTAACACAGGCTTTTGCCACCTGAATTCTTGTATTTTGCTTTAATGTTTATCTTTTTCATAAAGTTTTTTTTTTTTTTTTTATACTACTGTCGATCTCATCCTTGAATTAAAGAACTGTTGTATAAAAGTGCATTAAATTTTATTAAAGCTAAAATCTTTTTATATTCAGAACTTTTAAAAATATTCCATAATTGTAGTATTGAGTTTTCATTAAAATAATGTAAGTGGTAATAAAAGGATTACTGTGAGTTGACAAATTTTTTTTTTTATAGTGAATATAAACTTAACATGCCTTTCGTACAATTTAATGATAAGAAATTAACTTAATAACAATAAAATTTTTAATTTAATGAATTAGGGAAAAAAAAAAAAAAAACTCCAATACAATAAATAAAAGAGTTATGGGAAGAGATTTAAGAAAAAAATATACTTTTGGATTATGTAATGGAATATTGCAATCCGTTTGAAAGTTACATATTGAATAGAATTTACATGTAATATTTTAAATAAAATTAGAAGTTTTATAGCTTTTATTGAAACTAAATTTTCTATTTTAAGAAAACACTGGATGTCGAATCATTTGCGATTAGAATTATTTCAACATTTTTCAACACTTGGATATTAAAATTTTTAATGTCATTTTTTGATTCTAGTGCTGTTACATTCTAATAATAAAATTCTCAAAATGTCCTTGAATGGAGATCTTTTTGCATGAAATTTTATTTATTTATTTTAACTGCCTGGACAAATTCTAATGCAACTTCTTTTTTGTTTGATTAATTCAAAATCAGTATATCTTGCTTTTGGATTTACTATATACGTAAGAAAATGGGTTGCTATTAATTACCATATTATAACAAATACCATATACATTTTTACTTTCTGAACACTATAGTGAGGAAAGTATTGTAATCATGTCAAAAATCCGAATTCGAGATTTTGATGTTTCTATACGTTTTGAGGTCCCCTGAGTCCGTTTTCACTATTTTTACGATGATGTATGTATGTGTGTATGTCTGTGAGTGAACACGCTAGCGTCTAAACGCTTTGTTCAATTAACCTGAAAGTTGGTACGCATATTGTAAGTCACCATAGTACGAACCCTATAGATTTTGGTGAATCTAGCACTTATAGTTTTTTTACAGGGACACAAAGAAAAATTCTTTATCATTATGCCTATGGGTCCAAATTTTTAAAAGTGTGATAGCGCCTAAACGCTTTATTAATCTGAGCAAAAAATTTGTACACATATTATAGATCACAGTTGAACTAACTGTATAGACTCTGGTAAATCTAGCACTTACAGTTTTTTTACAGGGACACAAAGAAAAATTCTTTATCATTATGGCCTATGGGACTAAATTTTTAAAAGTACGATAGCATCTAACCGCCTTATTGAATTGAGCTGAAAATTTATATGAGTATTATAAATCACTGTTGCACTAACTATAAGCATTTTGGTGAATTTAGCATTTATAGGTTTTTACAGGGACACAACGAAAAATTCTTTATCATTATGATATATGGGCTCAAAGTTCAGTAGCGTTAAATAAAACATCGTGTAATAGATGGAGAAAAATACTCAAACACTCTATTACGGTTTTCTCTCTTTTGTTTGTTTAACAACTCCTCTTTCTTTACTTTATCTACAAAACTGTTAATTACTCAATGTTCGGAAAGTCGAGTGGAGTCACTCCAGATTTTTTTTTTTTTTACTTTCCGAACACTATAGTGAGGAAAGTATTGTAATCATGTCAAAAATCCGAATTCGAGATTTTGATGTTTCTATACGTTTTGAGGTCCCCTGAGTCCATTTTCACTATTTTTACGATGATGTATGTATGTGTGTATGTCTGTGAGTGAACACGCTAGCGTCTAAACGCTTTGTTCGATTAACTTGAAAGTTGGTGCGCATATTGTAAGTCACCATAGTACGAACCCTATAGATTTTGGTGAATCTAGCACTTATAGTTTTTTTACAGGGACACAAAGAAAAATTCTTTATCATTATGGCCTATGGGACTAAATTTTTAAAAGTACGATAGCATCTAAACGCCTTATTCAATTGAGCTGAAAATTTATATGAGTATTATAAATCACTGTTGCACTAACTATAAGCATTTTGGTGAATCTAGCATTTATAGGTTTTTACAGGGACACAACGAAAAATTCTTTATCATTATGATCTATGGGCTCAAAGTTCAGTAGCGTTAAATAAAACATCGTGTAATAGATGGAGAAAAATACTCAAACACTCTATTATTGTTTTCTCTCTTTTGTTTGTTTAACAACTCCTCTTTCTTTACTTTATCTAGAAAACTGTTACTCAATGTTCGGAAAGTCGAGTGGAGTCACTCCAGATTTTTTTTTTTTTTGAAGACCACTATGTTCAGTTTTGAATAAACAAAGATGAGAGCAGTTTTTTTTATTATACAATTTTCATTTTATATCTTGTACAAAATAAGTGTGCTTTGTACTTTCCATAATTATATATTTTACTTTACTGCATTTAGCCTTAGGCCCTTTCATTTATAAATTTTAAGATAATTAGTATAGACACTTTTCTTCTACAATTTCTAGATCCCCCCCCATATATAGTAACTTTTAATAAAACCAGCCAATCACACATAAAACACATAACTAAAACCTTCTCTGAAGCAAAATTACAATTGAAATAAAGTGAATTAAAAGTAAGTCATTTACATAAAAATAATTTATACATTTCAATTAAAAAGGGACAATAGAATAAAAATTTTGAATTTTTTGGAAAGGAAAAGGAACCCCCCCCCCCCCCCCCCCCCCAAAAAAAAAAAAAAAAAAAAAAAAATTATAATAAAAAACCAGTTGCTTTAAAGTGGCAGTTCATTAATTTTCAGTGAGGTCAGACTTGAGGATGAATCTGGCGACTTGGCACCCAAATTTGGCAAAAAATAGTAGTTTAGGGTTTCCGAAGTTTCGAAGCTCTACTATGCACGTGGACCCTGATCTAGAACTTTCCATGGGATTTTGGATAGAATTATCGGCAAACCCCATCGCCAAAAAGTTGTAAATAGGAGTGAGTTGACTTTTGCGAGAGAGGGAAGTCATTACGAGTTAATGTTGTTCAGAGAATTATTCTGAGCGATTGAACTTTCTTTCGTGAGCTAGCGAAGACTTCTGCTCTGTAGTGTTTGACGTTATTTGCTTTACTCCTGTGGAACAAGTAACTGTTTTTTTGGGCTGTTCCAGAATATTCGTCGAATAGTAACTTTTGCGGTCCGAGTAACAGCTTCATTGGATTGTTGCAGATGAAACTGACAGAAAACTAACAGAAGTGCAGTGACAGTTCATATAGAATATTCGATGAAATAACAGTACTATTGGACCGTTTCGAGAATATCCGTTGTGATCAGTTTTGTTGTACTGATTTGAGAAGTTACTTTGAATAAAGAGTATTCATAGACTAGAACCTGCCTGTTTCTTTACGAACAGCTTTCTCACACAAGAAAGTCAAGTTTTTCGTAACATTACTATTATTCATGTCCCAGAATCGTTAATGTTGGCATATAATTATTTGTCGTAGCCAAAAGATTAGAAACAATCAGAGGAATCTGAATTTATCATTTAAATTAAATTATTTCAATTAGTTAAAAAAATATTAATCAAAACCCTCATATAGCTTCAGAATTTTTAAATGTTTAATATTTTAATAGTTATATAAAGAAAAACTATAAAAGCGCTTTAGAGTAAGATTTTTCACCTGAGAATGAATTTAGCGCAATAACCGATGGCAAAACAGAGAGATGAAATTAAGTTTAATTTTTTGTATAAACGAAATGTTTTGAGGATAAATTAAAAAAATATTTTTTAGTTTTTATTACTATTGTTTATATATAAATACATTGAAGAATTATCTTAAACAAAACACTGCAAAGTTGATTTTTTGCTCTTTGTATTGCTAGCAAACACTGCCAACAGGGCGTGACGGATATTACCAAAAAGCATGCACGCTGTTCTTTCATTCCCTGCCATGAATTCCTGTTCGTGTGGAATTCTTTTTTTGCTCTCTATTCGTGCTCAGCCGGCTGTGGAAGTTTCCATATCATGTTCTCGCTTCGTCTAGGGGAGTTTTCCCGTTTTTTATTCTGACTAAATGAAGATTGGCTTCTTATTATAAGGTCGATAAACTTGGGAAAATCACGGAATTATTTTCTCGTACTGATATAACTTCAGTTAGGACTTGCCGTAACTATCGTTCATAGTGACAATTATTTGTCTACAGTTGATCTACAATTGTATTGTGTTATATGCAGTTTTTAAGATTTCTTAACATTTAAAACTTTAACAGTTCAATTTTCGGTTCAAAGAATATGTTGAAAATTTATATCATTCTATGAAAAAGCACAACCTCAGAATAAATATTTTATATAATTATCGTATGTTAAAATACCCCAAACCTCATCAAAGTTCGAAATGTATATGCAATAATTGTTTTACTGATTGCCTTTTCAAATTGCTTGACTGCTGAAAGGTAACACATACACCTTAACTAGCACTACATAAAACCCCAAAAATAGAAATTACGTAAAAATAAACACCTTTTTTATCTAAATGTTTTATTTCAGAGTATCTTCAATTGGCACATCCCCATAAAGATAATCTGCCGTTATCTCAACCACTCCCTGTTGCCTGTTTGGCCTTTAATACTCCTATCGTTCGTAACTCAGAGCGTCTCTGGGAAACAGATCGATAAAAACTTTTTTAGACATACAATTTTATTTTCTCTTTTTAAAATCTAAGTGTTATGGCTATTGCCATTAAGTTTTCTGTTTCTCCCCCACTATGTAACCACTGCATTATTTGTCGTTCGTTAGTGATCATTTTGACTGTTTATAGCTGAAAAGCGGAGTTTTTAAATAAAATTTCACAATGTCCTAGTTGCATGTGTTATAGGTTGTGATCGAGTGATCAGATCATTTGCCATGTCCATATATTAACCCATTAGGCGCCAAAGCTCCCGCTGCGGGAACAATTTAAGATTTTATTTTTTCTCTGCAACTAATTAAGATAAATATATTTTTTACACTAAATATATAAGCGCCTAGCTTCGTTGGTAATTTTTTCAAAAAGTTTGTAATGTAATTTTAATTTTTATGAATTATTCAAACAAATATTTTTTTTTTTTTTTTTTTTTTTTTTTTTTCCCTGCAAAACATCAAAGGAAAAAAAAAAAAGAAAACAAACAGCAAAAATAACTCATTCGAGTATAAGGGTTTAAAATGTATTTAATTCGTTTCAGTACAATTTCTAAATTTTTTTCTGAAAATTTCAAAGTTTTTTATAACTGTATACGTACAATTAACTTCTATTCCGTATATTTTAATAGTAAAAACTCCAAAAATCAAATCTAATTTTTGAACTACAATATTATAAAGAAACTTTATTTTATACAATTCTAGAATCGCCTACCTGCGCAGTATTTGTCAGGAACGTTAAATTCTGACTTTAGGAATGACACAATAGGTCAAGTGAGTTCAAATCTCTATTGATACAAAGCCAACTTCCTGTTCAACTGAATTTTGTTTACCTTTCTGTTACGTGACTATAGTGAAAAATTTCAAATTTTGCGTGACCGGCTGCCACCCACACTCTGTTATCTACAGGCTGTCCTTTTAGATTTTAATTATATTTAGCTAAACATAGGGTTTCAAAAAAGTGTTTAAAAGAAAAAAAAAAAATTCTAGTGGTATAATCAATTAAAATTTTAGAACAGTCATTCTTGAGACATGATTTTCTGAATAAAAAGAAATTCTTCATCCTGAGCGTTTTTAAATATTAAAGAGAGGGGAGGAGGGGATAATTAAAATATAGATTTTCCACATTTTGATGATTTACGTTTGTGAATGGACTTATAGATTTGAAATTTGTAAAGAAGCAGCTAAAGAAACCTTAAATCGGTGCCTGAAATCACATTAATGTTAGCCTTGAAACTATAACATTAACATAAGCCATACCATTTTCAAAATGAAATCTATTTAATTTCATTTTGAAATTCTAGACTGTGGGTCAAATGATAAATTAGTCAAATTTAATCTACGTTAAGTCATCTCAAAGTTATTGAAATTTCATTTATGGGCAAAGAGATTGAGATTAATAATTTTAATTTGTAAAAACTATTTTGCCTGTTAATTGTGTAGGCATTGTTAGTGCGATTTTACAATAACGTAATAGAAAAACAAATAGATATATCAAACTCCTGAACAGAATTTATGTAAATGAAATGTAAAAGTTAAATTTTAAAATAAACTTCAATTATACCGTGTCCTATATATTAAGCAAAAGCTATAATTTTCCTGAACAGGCCTGTATCTAGAAATAAGGATTTATATTCATTCTATATATCCGTGCCATTCAGATAAATTCATCAAAATCTTTTCGTGTCTCGAAGATGAATCGGCAAACTCCTGAATTTATTCTGATTCAGCTGAAGGAATGCTGCTCTTTGTCTTTAAACAATAGCTTTTTTTTTTTTTCGCTTAGAAATTTTTTAGTATTTTGTTTTATAAGGCATTTAACATTTTAATCTTGCCTTTCTTTGCTGTGCATGTAAATGCAAGAAATTAATATAGATGTTATCACGGTAAATCATCAAAATAAGATGCGAAGTACGTTGGCAAAAAGAGAGAGAGAAAAAAAAAAAAAAAACACTGATCTTTCGTTCTCGTGATATCTGGGCACAGGTGTGTGTGTGCCGACATTTGATGGAGCCGAGGTAAAAATAAGCACAAAAAGTATGTTGCAGTGTGGGCGACGATTGACGGGCAGGTGCAGTGCAGGAATATGCAGACGCAATTTGTGCTCTCTATCGGGTCGGGTTTGACTATTCGCGAGTTTGATTCAGAAACAATTAACTCTTTTTATTATTGCGGTATCAGTTAAACAAGGGGAACATTCATGATCAAGAAATTAAACATATAATTGCATATATTTTTAGTTGCTTTAAAATTTTAGGGGTTTTCTATAATTATATGTCCGGTCCACGAAAATTGGATAGTTTGAATCGAAAAAATTTCTGAAATTTCAGATACAGTTCTGTGGCACAGCCTGACCTCAGCTTGATAATTTCATTTAAAAGTCTAACTTGACTATTTAGGTGGAGCCTCATAGTTTAAAATCCATTAAATTACTTACTGAGAATTTTTTAAGAAACTACATAAACGGCAAAAGATTACATATTAAAAAAAAAATTATTAGTAATATTATAAATAATTATAAATCTGTTGCCCAGAAAATAACCCTGAATCATCGCATCTAATAGAAGAAATGTAATTGGTAACAAATTGCTAGGTACTGAGATCATATGAATATAGATACAAATAGGGAATGCGCGAAAGCAGGTTATAAAATCTTAATATGTAACACAATAGAATAGAAGATACGTACATTGCAAATATTAGGGATACGACGTAAACATGAAAAATGTACATTGCCATTATTTAACCCCCCCCCCTCCCCCCCACAAAAAAAAAAAAAAGAAAAAAAAAAAAGAATTCACCTAGAATTGCATAGAAACTTACTTTTTTCGGGGGGGGGGGCATTTTTCATATAGATATGCGTCGAAATTTCCCCCTTCTCTTTTTCTTTATCGATAAAATTTCCTTAGTGATGCCTTTTCTATAAAAATAATAATGGGAATTGGATTAGGGAAAGAGGCAAGATTTGTCCAGATTCACATTTTTAATCCTTTAAGATCTTTTGCATTAATATATTTTATAGTAATTTTAATCTTTTAAGAGTTTTTGCATTAATAAATTTTTAGTAATTTTTATGAGACGGCTGTCCCGTCAACAGGATTCACTGATTTTGTTTCTAAAAACAGAAGTACTGAGAATTTTATACCCCAGGTCAGTTTTGTTTGTCTTTCTTAAATTTTTAAAGATTTTCACTTTCCCGCTCTTTTTCACTCTTCAGTTTACAGAGAGAGAAATGAATTTTTCATTGAAATTAACCTTTTTAATGCGATTTTTAATTCATTTCAATGTTTTAAATTAGGACGCATTACACTACTCAACACTAAAAAATTATCTGAATATGTTTATATCGTTTCATAATGAGGTAGTCTAATAATGAATAGCTATAGGCATTTCATTTGCATATCGCATCTAGAAAAGGAGAAAAGACTTTTAGTTTTTTGTCGTCCGTAAAAAAAAAAAGCCGCTCTCTTGACTTAATTAAAAGTGTTATCTTGTTTATTTTAACTGTGACGCAAAAATTAAACCCCGGGTTCCTAAAGTGTGCTGTTTAAGATGCTGTACGAATCTCAATGGTTGGTACACTGGAAGAGTTAAGAAAAGTGCCATTTGGTACACCAACGATATGGAGTGAACCAACGAATCATGCAGTTGATTGTTATTTGTGTCTAACGCAATTAAAGGGGTTTTCCAAAAAATCTAAACGATTTATTAAGTATATCGATGTGTCATCAGTAATAAAAAACCTCAGACACATTCCGATGATTTACCAGTTCCTGAGGTCCCAGTTCAATGTAATCCTTTCATTCCCAATTTTTTTCCTCCATAAAACAATAAATCCTATGTTTAGTTATAAATTTATTTCAAAGGTAATATATATAAATTTATTTTAAATAGGAGAAATAGCAGAGTACGAATTAATATAGCTAACAAAGCAACTGAGAAGTGTTTATTTATGTTTAGTATAACCACTGATGACATTAAATATCATAGCTTTTCAATAAAAAATTTCAAAATTTTGGAAGAAATACATTTTGTAATTAACTAAAATACAAATTATAAACATTGAAATATATTTTATTTTTTTAAACAGTTAATTTATTTAACCCTTTATATCCCAAATTATCTTATTTTTGGAAAAATAGTTTTAAACTTTTTTTTATTATATTTCTTTGCTGCATGAGGAAACATCTCGTATTAAATTTAGCTTAAACTATAGGGACTTTGAAGTTCCAATGAAATTACTGTGAATCAAACCAGACTCAATGACCTGATAAGAGATTTGAATTTGCCCATTGATAGAACAGAACTATTAGCTTCGAGATTAAAGCAGTGGAATCTGTGCGAGCCAGATGTGAAGGTAACTTTGTATCGAAAGAGACATAGTTCGCTTGTTCTATACTTTTACAAAGATGGTCTAGTTTTCTGCAATGATGTGAATGGATTAATGTCGCAATTTGTTCATGATCATGTTGCCATAGAATGACGCTTATATATTGATTCATCGAAAACGAACTTAAAAGCTGTCTTACTGCACAATGGAAATAAGTTACCATCTTTACCACTTGCCTATAGTGCTAATCTGGGAAAAAAGACTTTATGAAACTTGTATTAGGAACAAGACGTCGCTATATTCGAAAAGCATTACCAAGGAAGATTGGAGCCTACTATGCTCGCAGATTACCGTTGGAGCCTTGTCAGAGATATACCTGGATCCCATTACAAGAGGAAAAGCAAGTTGCATAAAAAAAAAAAAAAAAAAAAAAAAAAAAAAAACTTTTCAATTAAAACTTCAATAAAAGTCGAAATGAATGCTTAAATTTGTAAAAAAAAAAAAAAAAAAAAAAAAAAACCCTAATTCTTGAGCTTTGTTTATATCTGGAAACTGAGATGTTCTGGAAAGTTTTTATTTATGCATTTTTGTGTAAATAGTAAGAAATAATAATCACATAGTGAGACCCCGGATAAAATCAAAAGTGTGAAATTTGTTGTGTAGTGTTACTTTAATTATTGGTTTATTCCTTCGTAATTGCTGAAATGAAATCATTCATATTTAATAGCTGATGAATGAGAAACAAAGTTACTCATGCGTATAAAGGTCCAGCCAGTCTAGATCAAAAACCTCTTGCTACTTGATTATCGTATTTCGAGATTGTCATCAATGCCGGATTGTCGAAGAAGCATTTATCTGACAATTGTAAGATGCCGCACTAATTGCGTAATGGGTGTTGTGAATCGTAATACAAACTAATATTGAAGCGAGTTTTTCGACTTAGTCCCCCCCCCCTTTTTTTTTTTTTTTTTTTTTTTAACATTTTTAAGGTGCCAATTAAATCATTTTATAAATTAAAAAGAAAAAATTGAGCTTTTGCTTTTTAGATGCAATACACAAAATTGTATTGTTTGTAACAGTTTTGACATGCATTTCTGTTTCCTGGAGGGGTGTTAAGAGTTTAAAACAATTTGAAATGCTTTTCTAACCCATTTTCAACCCTAGCCCCTAATGCATTTGGATGTTTTGTACGGCCCTGAAAACAAATGAATACTTTTCATACCATTATTCTATAAGAAACAAACTTTCGTGCATATAAAACAAGTTAATTTCATTATTGGAGAAGTCTTGCATCGTATTTAAAAAACAGAATAACAATTCTAAATCGTGACATCCCAGTATATTCGTTCTTTGTCAATTTTAATTAGAATTTACGTTTTGATCTTTGTACTTCAATTCCAATACATCCTATGTTTTGCAATTAATAATTTTTATACAGTGATGGAAAAAACTCTAAGACCACCATTGAATTTTTTTGTTTACATTCAAAACTGAAAATTTCTTTGTAGTTACCTTTACATTTAATGTATAAAATGTAAGAAATAAAAAAATATATATATGAATTTAGAATTTAAAATACGTTTATTTTCGATATAAAATAAAAATGTGTAATGTAATCAAATGGAAAAAACTTAAGACCAGTTTTAAAAGTGATTGCTTGCACGGTTTTGTGCGGGACAGTTGTTAGAATAAATAAAAAAAATTTAACCATTTAGTTGAGTGTTGAAGCAACTGAAATTATGGATAGAGGAAAATTACTGTGACATTGAAAAAGGGAAAATTTTGGTCTTTCGAGAAAGTGGAATGAGTGAAAGGCAAAATCGAGAGGTCAAAAACTGTAGTTCATAAATTTCTCGCAGATCAATGCAGATATGGTAAAAAAAAAAGAGGTCTTCAAAAGTATCAGCCAGGATGAAAAGAAGTGTTATAATAATGGCTGTTAAGGAAAATGCATATTTTTCAGCAATAAAATCGGATCTAAAGCTTCGAGTAAGAGCTTGAACTGTTAGAAATGTTCTGAATCGTAAATATCAAATATTCAAAAGTAAAAAACAAACCTAAGCTTGAGAAACGGCATATTGAAGTAAAATTGAAATTGGAAACGTCTAATGTTTTAAACCCCAACATTTTGTGAAAAATAGTGTTCACAGTTTAAAAGAAATTTAATATAGATGGACCTGATGGTTTACGAAATTATTGGCATTATTTAAGACAGGATCCTACGTATTTCTCAAAGTGAGTGCATAGATGGGGATCTGTCATGATTTGGGCAGGTTTCTGTGCTCGAGGCAAGACTAATATTGTATTTACTAAAGGTAATATGAACTCTTTTAACTATCAAGGCTAACAATTTTGTTCCATTAAAAGATGAATTTATGGATCGAAATTTGATTCTGTTGCAAGATAATGAGTCTGTGCACAAATCTGTTTCAACCATTTCTTAAAACTAACTAACTGAAAATAATCTAAGTTTTTATGAAATTTCCGGCCAAAAGCCCAGACCTGAACCCCATGGAAAACATGTGGGGTACCGTTGCATGCAACGTATATGAAAATGGTAAATAATACCATTCTGTTTGAGCTTAAATCTGCTATTTCAAAAGCATGTGATAAAATATCGATTCTAACATGCAAAAACCTCCAACCAAAATCGACTTGTAGAAGTAATTCATGTGAAAGGAAAACACACGAAGTGCTAAAAATTAGAATGCAATATTTTTTTAGTTAATGTTTAACTTTGTGCTCTTAAAGTTTTTTTTCACCCTTTTATGTTGTGGGGAAAAAAAAAAAAAAAAAAAATATATATATATATATATATATATATATATATATATATATATATATATATATGACACGACATTATTTCATTATTTAAAACATGAAAATCTGACATTGACAGATTTTAATTTAGTGCCAGAGGCCTACTGCTAAACTTGTTAATATCGACAAATTCTTCTTTAGTTAATTCGTGACGATCTAAATTCCATGATAAAGTTTTCATTAAATCAAACCAATGTGTTTCAGCTGCAGATATTGTAACAAATAACGTTGGAAGTCCAAACTGTCTTATAGCCGCAAAACGTTTTTTTCTCTTTTTCCCAATGAGGGGGAGCTGTGCCTTGGGGGGGACTCATGTCAAAGGTGTGCCTTGGGGGGGACTCATGTCAAAGGTGTGCCTTGGGGGGGACTCGTGTCAAAGGTGTGCCTTGGGGGGGGACTCATGTCAAAGGTGTGCCTAGGGGGGGGACTCATGTCAAAGGTGTGCCTTGGGGGGGACTCATGTCAAAGGTGTACCTTGGGGGGGACTCATGTCAAAGGTGTACCTTGGGGGGGACTCATGTCAAAGGTGTACCTTGGGGGGGACTCATGTCAAAGGTGTACCTTGGGGGGGACTCATGTCAAAGGTGTACCTTGGGGGGGACTCGTGTCAAAGTTGGACCTTGGGGGGACTCGTGTCAAAGTTGGACCTTGGGGGGACTCGTGTCAAAGTTGTACCTTGGGGGGGACTCGTGTCAAAGTTGTACCTTGGGGGGACTCATGTCAAAGTTGGGCCTGGGGGGGGACTCATGTCAAAGTTGGGCCTTGGGGGGACTTCATTCAATAAATCCCCATTCAATAAACCGACTGAAATAGGCCCTTAGCACTAATAAGAGTGTATTATAAAAATTCGACAACGCTGTACCGACTGAAATAGGGGTACCTTGGGGGGGGGGACTCATGTCAAAGTTGGGCCTTGGGGGGACTTCATTCAATAAATCCCCATTCAGTAAACCGACTGAAATAGGCCCTTAGCACTAATAAGAGTGTATTATAAAAATTCGACAACGCTGTACCGACTGAAATAGGAGTACCTTGGGGGGTACTCATGTCAAAGTTGGGCCTGGGGGGGGGGGGACTCATGTCAAAGTTGTGCCTTGGGGGGGACTTCATTCAATAAATCCCCATTCAATAAACCGACTGAAATAGGCCCTTAGCACTAATTAAGAGTGTATTATAAAAATTCGACAACTGTACCGACTGAAATAGGCCTCTAGCACTAAAAAAAAAAATAATAATAATAACTTGAGTATAATACATAATTATAAACGTTCTTTTATAAAAATATGTGAAGAATGTGTTATTTTTTATTCTACTATTTGTACTATTTGATGTTTCTTTATTTTAGTCCAGGCAACGAAGGCCAAAATTTGACGAATAGAGGAAAAAAATCGTGTAGTTTTGAAATTTTACATACTCATAGCCGAGAGGGTCCTGAACAACATACTGAAAGTCGGTGAGCGGGGGGGCAGGGGGGGGGGGCATTTAAGAGGGGCAATTTTTCGTTTTTATTAAATATCTTAAAAACTATCGCATTTAGATAAAAAAATGTCAATTACAAAATTGATCTACGTAAAATTTCCTACAAAAATGTATATTACATTTTGTTTGTACGATCATTAGTTTAGAAGATATAGGGAGATGAAATAACACATTTTATTGAAAAATTCTTTTTTGCAATAAAAAAATCAACTAAAGTGTGCAATTAAAAGGGTTCTTGTCAAATATTTTCTAATGTAAAAAACAAATATATACATAGGGAATATGCAAGGATAATACAGCATGTTTTGTAAGTTTTAAATAATTTTAAGGCTAGTAGGCGCAAGTGGCGGTTTGAGTAAAAATCTAGATAACGAAGACCCAAAACCGATCAACATTTAAAAAAAAAAAAATAATAATAATCGTGTAGCTTAGAAATTGAGCACAGTTAAAAAGTTAAGTGCCCTGAATAACATGGTAAAAGTTCCTAACCATGTGTGTGGGGGGGGGGATGATTTAAAGGGGGCACATTTCAGTGTTTATTAAGTATCTTCAAAACTATCGCATTTAGAGAAAAAAAATCTCAAAGTTATAAGATTTTTTTTAATGTTGATCGGTTTTGGGTCTTCGTTATCTGGATTTTTACCTAAACACCACTTGCGCCTACTAACCTTAAAATTATTTAAAACGTACAAAACATGCTGTATTATCCTCACATATTCCCTATGCATATATTTGTTTTGTACATTAGAAAATATTTTATCAGAACCCTTTTAATTCCACAATTTAGTTGATTTTACTATTGCAAAAAAAAAAAAAAAAAAAAAATTTCAAGAAAATGTGTTATTTTGTTCTCCTATATCTTCTAAACTATTGATCACACAAACAAAATAGAATATACAATTTTTTTTAGGAAATTTCACGTAGATTAATTTTGCAATTGAGATTTTTTTTTCTCTAAATGAGATAGTTTTCAAGATACTCAATAAAAACTGAAATGTGCCCCCTTTAAATGCCCCCCCCCCCATGATTAGGGACTTTTAGTATGTTATTCAGGGCACTTAACTTTATAACTGTGCTCAATTTCTAAGCTACACGATTTTTTTTTTTTTTTAATGTTGATCGGTTTTGGGTCTTCGTTATCTAGATTTTTACTCAAACCGCCACTTGCGCCTGCTAGCCTTAAAATTATTTAAAACTTACAAAACATGCTGTATTATCCTTGCATATTCCCTATGTATATATTTGTTTTTTACATTAGAAAATATTTGACAAGAACCCTTTTAATTGCACACTTTAGTTGGTTTTACTATTGCAAAAAAGAATTTTTCAAGAAAATGTGTTATTTCATCTCCCTATATCTTCTAAACTAATGATCGTACAAACAAAATGTAATATACATTTTTGTAGGAAATTTTGCGTAGATTAATTTTGTAAGTGATATATTTTCTCTAAATGCGATAGTTTGTAAGATGTGTAATAAAAACTGAAAATTCCCCCCCCCCTTAAATGCCCCCCTGCCCCCCGCTCACCCCCCACGGGCGGGGACTTTTAGTATGTTGTTCAGGAATCAGGACCCATTCGGCTACGAGTGTGCAAAACTTCAAAACTACGATTTTTTTTTTTTTCTATTTTTCCTATTTTGACTGGACTTATCCAGATTTTTACTCAAACCGCCACTTGCGCCTACTAGCCTTAAAATTATTTAAAACTTACAAAACATGCTGTATTATCCTTGCATATTCCCTATGTATATATTTGTTTTTTTGCATTAGAAAATATTTGACAAGAACCCTTTTATTTGCACACTTTAGTTGATTTTACTATTGCAAAAAAGAATTTTTCAAGAAAATGTGTTATTTCATCTCCCTATATCTTCTAAACTAATGATCGTACAAAAAAAATGTAAGATACGTTTTTGTAGGAAATTTTACGTAGATTAATTTTATAATTGACATTTTTTCTCTAAATGCGATAGTTTTTAAGATATTTAATAAACTGAAAATTGCCCCCCCCCCTCTTAAATACCCCCCTGCCCCCCGCTCACCCCCCACGGGCGGGGACTTTTAGTATGTTGTTCAGGACCCCCTCGGCTATGAGTATGTAAAATTTCAAAACTACACGATTTTTTTCTTCTATTTTTCCTGTTTTGACTGGACTATTTTAGTAAAATTACATTTTTTGCAATTTCACATGTTGTCTTAAAGTTTTTTCCCTCACTGTAGTACGACTACGAGCGAATCTAACTGTTTAGCATCACTGTTTTTTAGGCATATAAAATAAAGTGTGGTTTCTTAAATTTTCTTCTTCCATTTTTTTTGTTTCATAAAAATTTTTGAATATAAATTTAGAGCTTAATTTGAAAGAAGTACATATCAAAGTATTGTTTTTAAATTTTTGTGACTTATAATGTCCTGAATGAAAATTATTTTATACTTGAGCCCAATTCCAATGGATGATTTTGCTTAATATGAACTGAATAAGAAATCGGAAACCTATGGGTCCTTCTTAGCATTTTCTAACAACAGTTTTGTGTTCAGTAGTTCGTTTGATATATCGGTCAGAGCTTTCCCACCTTTTTATATTTTTAAAATGTTTCGTACAGCAGAATTGATTTGTGTACAGGAACTCTCAAAAGCATCTTGATACATAAGTCAGGTCTTTTGAGAGAGGTGGGGGGGGCTAAGTGTTATATAGTTTTTACACTTTTACAGTTACTTATATATTTGACAGTGTATACAATTGAAAATGTTTGTAATTTATGGGAAACCACGTGATATTCTTTCACTTTTTTTAGAATACTTTTATTTTTAATAACAGATAAAATAAATTTTGTTTCTATATGTAATCCAAAAAGCGAATTTTCTGCTATTTCTTGGAAATCCTGATATTAGTCATTTATAAATTGAAGTACAGTGAAGCATCGATAATCCGGCATCGGTGGGAAATAGACATTTCCGGATTATAGGTGTTCCGAAAATGTATATCGAAATCATCAGTCACAGCATCTAAAGAAATATTTTTTGAAAATTAGCACTTAATAACAATAAAATCAGAAATTAACGTATGCACGTTCATTAGTTGGTTATCACTGATAAAATCATATCTTTCAAGTCTTTCTAAAACTGTTGACAGAGATTTCGGGTGGTCGTGTTTATTTTGACAGGAATAGGAACGATCTCTTTTATTAACTTTTGGGTTTGTCATAAAATTTTGCTGTTCTTTTTCGGAATTTTTGCATCCTGATTAATCTGTAAAAAAAAAAAAAAAATCACGCTTATCCGTAAATCAATAAAATTAAATGAAAATCCGGAAACTTTACTAACGATTCATGAAAGTTGGCTAGCATGCTGCAAATAAGAAGTTGAGTACTACTACAATTTATGGACTGAGGTATTTTTTTTTAAAAAAAAAAAAAAAAAAAAAGGTCGTTAGGGCCGGTTTATGGGTGTTGCCGGATTATAGAATTCATGATTATGGATGCTTCACTGTATTTTTAATCTATGTGGTTTAAAAGTAACATTTCTTCGGTCCATTGTTGCAGTACAAATGCAAGCTAGTGCTATAAAGTACTCGTTTTATATTACATTCCAAAATCTGTAACTGTTTTAATGTTGATCAAACATCATCTAAGATCATCTGTTTGTTAACATAGTTGAGGTAGTTATTCCTTTGTCAGTCTGTTTTGAACTCATTCTTTTGTTCTGATCTATTTTTGCATTATGCTATCGTCTACAGATTATTATCTTTTTATTGCTTGTTAAGGATCTGCTGAATTCTTTCGCTGTTCTTATCAAAACTTGTTTTCAAGGTTTTTCTAATCAGCAGCGGGTAGAAATATTGTTGTAGTACAAATTTAATAAACATTTATTTTGTTTCATTTTGTGAATACAAAAACTTTTAAACTGAGTTCAATGTACTTTATTAATTTCTTTTATCTTTCTTTTACAAGGAAATAATGGATTTGTAAAATTTTTGGTTACGGTTTTTGAGATTTTTTTTTTATTTGGGCTTAGCTTGGGATATCTTTTTAATAGGAATTGTTCTTTGAAAATGTTTGCTCAGTTATGACCCCTGTAATTGGAACAAATGCAATTTATATATAATAAAAATAAAAAAAAATCTGATAACTAGGTCGCTGCCTTTTGATGCCTGCAAGTCTTAATCAAATTTTTGTTTAATCTTTCTTCTGCGTCTTCTTATATAAATTCACGCAATAAAAATTACTTATTAAAATTATTTTCCGCAATGAATGAAAACGATATTATTATCGGAGAAGTATGACACTAAATGTTAACAAAAAGCCAATTTTGTGCCAAAAAACATTAGAGAAAATGCCTTTATTATTGTTTTTCAAATAAAATAAATCGATAAATGTGTTTAAATTATCAGATTTATGGCTCAACCATTATCTTGAAGGTAGTCCTGCATCGGGTCGGGTTGACATATTTTTTTCTCTTGCGGGTCGTGTTGACTGATCTTTTTTTCGCGCGGGTTCGGTTTTCAACAAGTCGGGTCGACTTGAGAACACTTTCAAAATGCTTTTTACAATTATAAACATAAATTTATAGGCATGTTTGTTTACAACTATGCAACTAATTTAAACATTGTGCTCATACTAGACATGTATCGGTTGGTTGTTTGGTTGGAGGATTAAAGGCCGATTGACTCCAGATGTGTCCTAGGCCTATAGGGGGAATGCCCTCCGTTTGAGTCTTTCTAAGGGATCCTAGCCCGTATTTACGCGTATTTTGGAGGAAACCACAGAAAACTCCGAACGGCTAGGTTGATGAGCGTGACCTGGGATCGAACCCGCACCTCCCATCTACCAGCTTCGAGCGCAGAACCGCTCGGCCACTGGTGGGCAGACATGTACCGGAGCTGAGCTCCCTATTCGTATCCGCGGATATCCGCCAGAAAAATAGATCCGTATTTGTATCTGGATCTGTTTTTCTTTTCTTCAACGGAACTAATATCTATCTTTTGTAGAAATTGTATGAAAATTAGAAAAGTATTATAAATCTTTCTCGACTGTTGAGAGGACAATACCTAATCTCGCCGGCAGCCTTCGCCCATGTTATTCTATGAGAAAATTTGTTTACATAATTACTCATTACCTAATGAATATTTTTCAATTCTGTTTTCACATTTAGAAAATTCATAAGCGTTAAATTAGTACGTTTTCCAAAAATTGATTTTTTAAAATTGTAGTATTTCATTTTGCGATTAGAAAATGAAGAAAATGCATTTTGTGAAAAATCTCATTTTTGAACTCAAAAATAAAATGTAAAAAAAAAAAAAATGAATTTTTCAAAAATGAGTACTTATTTAACGGTTATGAATTTTCTGACTGCGAAAACAGAATTTAAAAATATTCATTAGGTAATGTGTAATTGTAGCAACAAATTTTCCCATAGAATAACATGGGCGAAGGCTGCCAGCGAGATTAGGTATTGTCCCCTCTTAATATATAAATATAAAGAAATAAAATTACAGTATAACCTCGCATTTACATTCTGGAAATTGAAAAGATTTCGCAGTTTACAAGGTTTTTTATTTCACTTTCTTCTATATTCAGTAGAAGAAAGTATTACATTCCATCAACATTTGGTGTCAACCGCTCGACGCGTGGCACTGCTATACAGCGATTTCTGCAATTTCAGAGGAGGCTGTATCTCAGGTTCTGTTGCGTATAATCCAAACAAACTTGATATGTGAGAAGACCAGTATGAGACATTATGCTGATTAAATTTGAATGCCTATCAGCCAACAGGTGGCGCTGATACACAGCGATTTCCGCAGTTTAAGGAAAGGCTATATCTTAAGAACTACTGCACAGAATTTCATATAAATTTGTATGTAGGTGTCATTTAATATATATTAGTGCCTATCAAGTTTTTTTTTTTTTTTTTTTTTTTTGGGGGGGGGGGGGGGGGCAGGCATTATTCTTTTTGCTTCGAAAAATTACCATACAACTATTCTCACGTGGGTATATAGTCCAGTCAATAGGTGCGTAAAAAAGGGCTTACCTAGCAAAAGGTGGGGTAGAAGATTTTTCTTTTTTAATTTGTACATATGAGTGTCAATATGAAAAAAACGAGTTATCCAACATGATCGACCCCGGGAGAATTTTTGTCGGCTGAAAAACCTCGAAAATTTATCAATTTTTTGGCTTTTTTTGAAATATCTCAGAAATGGCTAAATTTAGCGATATTTTTCTATTATGAAGTTTAAAGAAGATTAAATTTCCTACAATTTTCTTCATTACAACTTTTTTGTAGCACTAATAGCAAGCGTGTTACAGCCTCTTGAAAGTCTGAGTTGTATTTTATTATCTTGAGAAAAAATGCAAAGAAATGGGTCGGTGCATGATTGTTTTTTAGAAAACGGAAAGAAAGGAAGGGACATATTCAGCTGTCTGACCTTAGGAAATGACATTTGCTTCGTAGTAAAGAAGGTATATTAAAAAAAAAAAAAAAAAAAAAAAAAACTGCCCCCCCCCCCCCCCCCTTTTACGCAAAAAGCTCTCCCTTTTCCTCCCGCCTGTTCTTATCCTGTAGTACGCTGCCTCGGCTGAACATCTACTATGTTATTCAGTTCAGTTCGAACGTACTGTTTCAACCTGTGAGCTTTTTCTATTACAATAAGCGGAGTGTTTGTTTTATTTCCGAAATCAGTTTGAATAAAGGTGAAGTAAAGATTCTGAAGGAGAAAGGTACACAAAAAATCTGTAAAAGTGCAATGCAAAACGTCAAAATGAAGAATATTAGTGTTTTTTGAAGAACCTAAAACAAGTAAGAATTCACAATGCCTGTCACAAACGATACATCAATGAGCTACTGATTGCAGCATATGTACGGCGTCATACAACTGGTGATGGAGCTGGTCCAAACTGTGTGGTTCCATATCTTCCATCAAGAATTGAAGGTTTCAGTTTTAAAGATCAGTGTTTCTTGTGTGGAGTGGGGATACTTGAAGATTTCTTTAAGAAACAGGAACGACTTCCTGAGCATGAAAGAAATTTTATCCACCATGCTATTGAACTGGTGTGAAAGAAACACTTGTAAATGGTGCTGAAAATCATGGGGATGAGAGAAGAAAAAAGTACTTGAATGCATCGGAAATGTAAAAGGTTTAGTTGTAAAAGGTTTATAATTATAAATAATGGGCATCACAGGTTTTGTCATCAAAAACTGCATTGGAGGCCTAAAAGTAAGATGAAACGAGGATACTACCCTGCAAGTAACACTGATGAGGCAATGGAATCAATTAATCCCTGAAAACGACTTGGAGGAGTGCCAGTCTCGTAAAGTATTTGATGAATAAAATAGAGGGTGATTTTCGTCCTGGCATCAGAACAGTTACATCATACCTTTGCAAAAAATATGGTGAAGATGTTTTAATAGCCGAAACTGCCAACAAGAAAGCAGTTTGCTTCCAAAATTTTGACTATAAAATACTCAGTGAAACTGGTATAGTAACAAAGACTCTGATCCTCAACAGGAAAATGTCATACTAATTTCATCATTTGACGAGGCTGAAGAAGATAAGCTTTTCTAAGAGCTTTTATAATTACTGCGAGACGGAGAGGAAGAATTTGAGGACGACAAACCTTCCTTCTACCTCTGATGACTATTGAAATTTAAGAACCCGGGCTTACAAAATAACCACGAAGAAAATAAACATGTATATTATACATTAATGTACGTTTCTTTATTTATTTCAAGGCTAAATGAATCTCCCTATAATTTAGATATAAAGTTAAATTTCTACGATTTACTTTTGTAATTATTTGCTATTGTTATTCAAACAAGTTTGCCTATTTATGGAGTTCATTTAAAATTAAGATTGTATCTTGTTATTATCATCAATATTAATATAGCAGTAATTAATGTTTATTACAACATTATGTATTGTATCTAAATATCATTAACGTTTTATAATTTAATAAATAGTAGAATTAAAATATTTATGTATCAATGCATTGAGTTTTTGCTTATTAGCCCCCTAATATTTATTATACAAATATTTTTTATTTTATTTATTTTTCTTTGTATGTGTTTGTGTGAGTATTATGTGTTGCAGTGATAGAATACTATACATTGGCAGTTATTGGAGTCTGATGATGACTACTGTTGTTAGGCCAGAATTGTCCGTGCGTGGCCGGGGGAAGAGAGAGAGAGTTGGTAAAAAGCCAATTTATCTGGCGAACATATTTAATTCCTTTCAACAATCACGATTATTTTAACAAGGCATATGTTAAGAGAACAATCAAGAATATAAAACAGTATTTCTTACAATATATATTGTAAAAAAATACATCTGGCGTGTATATTTCCGTATTACGCTTCTGATCACCAAATCCAAAAATCCCAAGGACAACAGATATCACAGCTGTACCATTAAAAGTTGTTAAGCTTTCTTTAAATAAAGCTTCGAAATCTAATAATTACTGTACATTATTTATAAGGAGTAATGCGCTTTTTTTACGAAGTTGAGAAATCTGTTTATTTTCAAGAAGCTGTTACGCGCTTACTATTAGTACTACAAAAAAGGTGTAATGAAGGAAATTGTTTGAAATTTAATCCTCTTTAAACATTACAATAGGAAAATATCGCTAAATTCAGCCATTTCTGAGATATTTTGAAAAAAGCGATAAAACTAGTAAATTTTCGAGGTTTTTCAGCCGACAAAAATTCTCCCGGGACCGACCATGTTGGATAACTCGTATTTTGCATATTAGTACTAATATTTACAAATAAAAAAAATAAAATCTTCTACCCCACCTTTTGCAAGGTAGAATGTATTTATTGACTGGACTAATACTCAATATTCCAAAAACAAGAGACGAGTTCAGTAATTTTAAAAATATCAGTAATGGCTCGCAGCGTTCCTGAAATTTTGCGTGCGTTTAATATTGGCACCACTAAATTTAAAAAAAGAAAAATTCCTTGAACGTTTTAATAGCTGTTAGCATATTAAAAATAGCTGTTCTGATATATTGGTGGCAATATAGTAAAGTGTGAGTAAAATTTTAAAATCGCTGCGATCCCTGAGATTCTAATTGAAATTAATTTTAATTTGATATAACTTATTTTAAACACATATAAATAAACTTTTTAAAGTATCAATTACTGTGATGTTAATAAAAACTTATTTATAAACTCCTTTGTATAACACCAATTTATTTATTTATATATAATTGCTTTGCAGAGTAATCTGCCCTGCCATCTGTAACTTGGCGTTTTATTAAAACCGCAGATAGCGTGATTTATGAATTAAATCAAAAAAAACTTTTCTTTTTTTAAATCGCGCATTTCACCAATTTTTAACGAAAATTAAAAATTGGCTTATGAATATTGAGTTTAGTCTAGAAATCCTATTCCGGTTTGGCGGTTTATATCGAAAGTCTCACATTGTTCAGTCATACATTGAAATTATATGTACTAGTATGAATACTTTGTTCATTAAATTGATGACCTTATTAGAGCTTTCCATTACCATAAGCTTTTTCCCTGCTCATTAGAGGTCAAGACTTAAAATTTTTGTTTGTGGCCAGTGGCCACTGAACACGATTAACTCAGTGGCCACTCACGAGTCGACGTTATACCTAGTATTCACACACATAATTAAAAAATATATATCTATATACATGTAAAGACATAAAACACATATGATGTGGTCGGAAAATTATGAAATAGTGGAATTTATTGTATTATTTTAATAATAATAATAATAAAAATATGCACTTCCACAGATATTTAAAAAAAAAAAAATGCACTTCCACAGATTTAAAAAAAAAAAAAAATAAATCGTTTGAAAATAAATATTTTTTTTAAACTTTCATACTTCTCGGGTTTAAAATTTTCAATATCTGAAATGAAAGCATGTGGGAGAAAGACAAAATTGGCTGAGAAATCAAATCATTGTAAAATGATTCGACTTTTGAGAGAAGATATGATCTCGTTTGAATGTCCTTTGAGTGTTTATGATTTTATTCTTATTAGTATTTTAAGAGTGAGTTTTATAAAAAATATAAGGTAGTTATAGTAGAGTAGCATATAATGCAACTTTTAAATGCTATTAATAACTATAGTATTAGAAAGAAGATTTTAAAGTTTTAGTAATGAGGAAAAATATATGGACTTTTGTAGTAAAGTATTAATTTCATTTTGATACAGAAAACAGCAGGCTATAATGATGACGCACTAACAATGTTATTTCTCATACACAATTCGTGTTTTGAAAGACTAATTACTTATCTAACTATAACTGGTTCATTATTCGAAAATTTATTTTTGCAATTAAAAAGAAATACTTAGTAAACTTTCTGAATGTCTTTCAAAGCCAATCCTATAATAAACATTTTTCAGACATTTTTTATGATATTATAATGTACAAAATCAAACAATTTAATTTAAAACTTAATAAAAAGCCCAACAAATTTAAAACAAATACTCAATTAATTGTGAATTTTACAAATCAAATATTGAACAGTATTAACATTACGTCTATCATTAATGACAAAGAATGTTTGTTTCCGATTAAAGATTTAAATCTATCTCGTACCTTCAAATATCCTCTTCCTCTTGGCAGAAAGATATTCAATTATAATTCTGTATCTAAGTCTACCTCTTTTACTAACACTGTAACCTGTAAATGCAATGATCCTTCTTTCTCAAAATTTATTGACAGAGACCATGGACACATTATCACGGGTAATCTCAATATTATTGATAATTATCAATTAAAAAAATTCATGAAATTTGGCACCAAATTTAGACTTCCAGTTAAAACTAGCATTCCACAAATCTTTCAACAGTTTTCTTATGACCTAGATTTATTTATTTATAAAATATCTATTACTCATAATAAACCTATTGCCTACTTCACTCAATGGAAAGTTTTAGTGTTACAAAAAATCAAAAATGCATTATTTATCAATTCTTCAAATCTGGTGTTATTTAAAAAATCTGTACTTCTTAACTCAATCAAATCACTACAGGATGACTTTGTGATCACTTATGTTGACAAATCACCTAATAATTATGCCATTATTTGTAAATCCTACTATCTCTCTATTTTAAACTCATCAATCAATAATAGTAACATCTTCAGTTTAACTAATAATAACCTTATTATTAATAACCGAAAAATACATAATTACTATAAACTACTTCAACTTCCCTTCAATAACTTTAATTATCCTTATATAGTTCTCATACCTAAGTTTCACAAATCTCCAATTAAATTTCGCACTGTCACTGTTGGGTGTAACACTTATAACAACAATGCTAATAAAGCTCTACTGGATATTCTAAAACAAATTTACAAATGTACTTGCAAAGTTGATAATTTACACTGTCTTAAAAATAGCTTTCAATTAATTCATTACATAAAATCGCTCGATTCAATAGACAATATTATGACTTTTGACTTTCAAGATCTTTTCAATAATATTGAGTTATCAGATCTTAGTAATATCATTTACAGTCTTTTTCAAGAATATAAAGCGCAAATTAATCTTCCTTACAATTTTAAAGCAGAAAAATTTAAAACTCTTCTTAACTTTGTTATCCATAATAATTATATCTTCCACAACAACGCTATCTATTTGCAACAATTAGGCATCCCACAAGGAGTTTGTAGCTCCAGTATTTTGGCAGATCTCTATCTTTATTATTATGAAAAGCAAATTTGCAATGATGATGTTCGATTTTATCGTTACATCGATGATATTATTGTATTTTATCTCAACAAGAACTCACAAAATGGCTTTTCCTTCAATTATCCACCTAATTTAAAGCTAACTCAAAATACTCTGACTAATCAATCAATTAACTTTTTAGATCTAAAAATAATCATCGATGGTAATAAACTTTACACAGATATCTATGACAAACGGCAAGATTTTTGTTTTAATGTCAACTTATTTACACATTTTAATTCATGTCTGCATCTTTCGGTATTTAGAAACATCATCATTAACCATTTATTTCGAATTAATAATTTATGCTCTGCAAAGTTTAAAAACAAGAATATTAATAAACTGATCACAGCCACTGCTAAAATGGGTTTTCCTAAAAACTTTGTATTTTCTATTTTATATCCTTAACCATGTCTCTGTTAGTACAAAAAAAAAAAAAAAAAAGCTGTGTACACTCTTGTGTATATCAACAA
Organism: Salticus scenicus; assembly: GCA_963930645.1. Classification (NCBI taxonomy): domain Eukaryota; kingdom Metazoa; phylum Arthropoda; class Arachnida; order Araneae; family Salticidae; genus Salticus; species Salticus scenicus. The sequence goes on from OZ005649.1 coordinate 330,576,794, forward strand.
AAAATTATAAAATAATAAAAGACAATAAAAAAGGTGGCGGTTGGGTGGGCAGATGTTTGATTACGGAGGTGGGGTGGTGTTGTAAGGCTGGATGGTTGGGTGGGTTTGTGAAATTAAATTTAAAAAAAAAAAAAAAAAAAAAGAGTAAGGCTTGTTGCATTTGCTTTGTATTACTATGCAAACTTTCATTTTCCAATAAAATTTCAGATTTTTCCTTTTTGAGTTGTCAACTATATTTAATGTTCTAATTATACTGTTAAACACAATGTGATCAATCGGTGAATTTCATTGTGGCTTCGTGGCTTCATTGTTGTTCATCTGCTTTGAAATTTTGCATTTTTAAATCCATATGGTTCCTGTTCTGGTTGTGGCAGGCTGGGGGAGTGTTGCCGGCGTAAAACTAGTGTAACCCCACAGGCAAGTCACAAGTCTTGCCGCCTGCCTCCTTCTTCCTATCTTGTGTTTCTTGGGTTGTTTTTTCATTAATTTTGATAAGTTTATGGTTTTAAGTTAAGATTTGTTGTTTTACTTTATTGATTCGTTTGTTTTTGCAGACTGTTAATTAATAGATCTGGTTTCTTTACATTAATGTATTTCATCCACTGATGATTTTTTTTTTTTTTTATCTTATTGGTCATTGGTGTTTCAGTGATCTTGTATCTGTTGCTTGGCTTCTAATATGCTTAATAGATCATCTTTATTATATATATATATATATATATATATATATATATATATATATATATATATATATATATATTAAAAATTTCAGGATTTTTTTAATCAGCACAAAACAATTCTTTAATGTTATTGCAGTAAGTTTTATATCCACATAAAACCTTATTAAAATTCCATGTCAACAAGGGGAAAAAAAAAAAAATTTAAATATGATTTTTATGTATGTACATTAATCATACGTATCTAAAAAAGCTACAGTAGTTAATTATCAGTTTCTAATATGCATAAAAACCGAGTATTAATTTTCTTAAATTGATTTAGAAAATAATTTCCTACCTGGAAAATTCAGTCTACATTTTTTCCCTTGTTTAAACTTTTGGAATAGATATTAAATGTAAATATTTAATTTAATTGACAAAAAATAAGTAGATTTATCAAGTTCAGTAATGAAGTTTAAAAATAATTACATATGTGAGAAATATTGAGCACTGCTATCTCTTTGTTTCTAGAATTAATCACTGATCACTATCTGGAGATGTGGGGGGGGGGGGGGGGAATAAAAAATTAATTACATGGGTAGGAAATATTAAACTCTTTCAGTTCTACTTCTAGAATCTAACAAACCAAGTTTAAAATGAATATTGACATTTATGTTGTGGATGGACAAAGACTGGGAAATAAAAGAATTCTGCAGATCATCTGATCGCCGATCACTAGTTGGAGATAAGAAAATGGGGGGAGGGGGGAGAATAATTACATGAGCTAGAAATATTTAACAATTCTATTACTTTATAGGTTCTAGAATCTCATTAAGCAAGTTTAAAATGAATATTGACATTTATGTTGTGGATGGAGAAAGATTATAAATTGGGTGGCTTCCGTAGCGAATTTAATCGCCGATAGTTTTTTTTTTTTTTTTTTAGCAGAAGTTAATTCGCAAAATTCCGCGAATTAGAGGGGAAAAAATCAGATTTCCGCGAAATCGCGAAAAAACCGCATGTCTGATTAACGACTACAGCAATTTTTTTGGATCGCCACTTTTTCAAATTAGGTCGCCACGTGGCGAGTGGCGACCGCGAGTCTTGACCTCTACTGCTCATGTCACTTTTATTTTTTATTTTTATAAGCAACCTCCAGTCCCTATGACGGAAATTGTTTATGCTTTCTGCGGGAAGTCCTGTTCGTGCAGACCTTTATTGCAAGACAATATTGACACATTTTCTTATTTACACATACATGTACATGTAACTATAAAGACCAATCTTATTAGTTAGCTGTTGAAGAATCCTTAAATACAAGGCATGAGTTTCTATTTTCTACGGAAATTTAGAAATAGTTTTCATTTTTATGGATAAATCTTTCTGCAACTGATAATTTTTTTCTGCGAGAATGTCGCTGTGTCGCCTAAATTCTGCCACAGGGCCTCCGATAATTGGTAAAGCTCTGCCAGTATAGTCGTTGATAACCAACAGTTTTTTTTTTTTTTTTTTTTTTAAGTACGCAACATAGAAAATAAACTTGTTTTGTTTTTAATGTATGATGTTAATAGTATTTAAAACGTGGTACCTTATGTTTAACTGTTTAACATATCAAAGGCTGATTAATTACTTTCGAAATTGCTGCAGGCACAGACGTGCTTATGCAGAAAGTGAAAGTATATCACAAAGATGAAGACGTATCTAAGTGAAAGTTTCAACTCTTACCCTCTCACCTTTCAAAAAGTATAAACAGCAGACTTATTATAGTTCAAAGTATTTCGAAACATCTTAAAGTAGGTCAGAGACGTGGAGAGAATACATGAATACAGCACCTTGGTGTATCGATCAGTTTTGTCTGACTTTAAAAAGCCATTAAGCATGGAATTGTAGAATTCGTGCGACTGCCAATTAGTCTGATCCGCTGAAGCAAATCCCAGAATGAATTCTCTTCAAAGTAGATTGTACAATAATTTATGTGTATGAATGCAGTATGTACGTGTCGAAGAAAATTATTTAATTCAAATCTACCTTCATTTTAAAATAGTTTTTTCAATAGTATGGCGAAAGATATTATTTTATACATTCAAAATACTTTCAACTAAACTATGACTAAAACAGTGTCATGTGATGTACCCATTCCTTTCCTGCTAATGCCCAACTAGTAGCCGCGAAGTTCTTTTGTCAATGGCTGGAGGACTGGAAATGCCAAGTTCGATTTCGGGTCGTGCTAGTTGTTCAGAATTTTCTCTGGTGGTTTTCTCTGAAACTCGTATAAATACGAGCTCATAAAGACAACCCCCCCCCCTCCCTCTCCCCATTAGGATACTATCGTAGTGAGTGAATTGGCCTTAATCCACAGAACAACTGTCTACCCTGCTTAAAAACTATCTGGTGGTGATGCAGTTTGATGGTAAAAAATTCTCAATCAAGAATTAGATTTGAATTACTTTTATTTTTTTACAGTTTAAAATTAAAAATTGTGTAATTGTTTAAATGTTAAAAATATATATTATAGACGCGTTGATAAATTCTTTGGAAAAAATTTATACGTCCATAACAGTTCGTCGCATTGCTAGTGCTTTTAATCTCAAATGTTGACTAAATTTAGGGTAACCACTTTTAGCGTTCTTATCAGAGCTTTTTTTCCATCCTGCAGGAAGTTGGGATGGCGAAAAAAAAAAATTACTGGAAGTTCATTTTTGGCCCACGAAACAGGGTCACCCCGTACGTTTAAGCCACTTGATCTTAATTTCTGGAAAGACTTGCCTCAATATAGCAAAGGTCCAATCAGCATAGATATAACCGACCCTACTACCAGAGCAGCCCAACCGTGGGTGTGGAAGTTTCTTGTTACAACTTTATTCTGTTGTTACTTTAATAGACCGTTATTAAGTAACTGAAGATGATTCATAATTCAAAGATGGGATGTTCATAAATTTATGACGTATTTTTCATATCTTTAATCTTGCCAAAAATATCAAGCGATGATCTGTGGTGGCAAATAACTATCTGAAAATTGCTCAAAGTATTTTCTGCTTAGATTTGTGTATTTAAATAATAAAAATCGGTAGTATAAATTATGTATAGATTTTAGTTTTTGTATTTGGGTACGTTATTTGACGATTAATTACAATATTTAATTTTTCTTCTTGAATTATTAGTCAAAATATCTAACATTTATTCTCCGTGGATTTTTTTTTTTTTTTTTCTTCGGATGCATTTAGTTTTTAAATATGAGCTTGAAGTTTTGTTTAAACATACTAGAAAGTAAAAAATTCCTAGCTCTTTTGTGAAAATTTTATGTTACGATTAATATTTTTCTTGCTTATTGAAATGAAAAGTTTTTACCATATTTTTATTAACTTGCTTTCTTGTTTGTTTGTCCAGTACTAATTTAACTAACTTCCCAACTAGCTAGACATTTGAAACTTTTAGAATAGCTCGGAACACGGTGACAATGCATTCTTTTAATACTTCTTTTATATTCAGTTAATAAATGTTTGAAAATTTCTTATAATTGCTCTTTTATTACGCATTTAATCATTTTCTTTCAAGTTGGTGGGATAATTAATCAAAAAAATTTTAAAGCATTTATTAATATATAGAATTGTCAAGTTTATAATTTTCAACAGAAAATTTTAAAACGTGCTCTCTCTCTCTCTCTCTCTCTCTCTCTCTCTCTCTCTATATATATATATATATATATATATATAGTAATTACTTAGCTGTAACTGTAATTTACGATATCCCCCCCTCTCCCCCCGCCCCAATTTCTTTACGTTTGCTACAAATATTAATTTTTTATTTTCACATCGGACTTTATTTTAATGTAAAAAGTCATTCAGTAGGATAATTTTATAAGATTTATATTCTTTTACGAGAATCAAAAGCATCAAAAATTGCTGCCTGCCAAGTCATTGTTCAACTAATATGGCGTAATGCCAGTTGACCTCAAATGAAATTTTCTAAAGGCGGTCGTTGCCGTATTTATGTCAGGTGTTTGATGAATTTGAACAAGACAATCTTTTATATTCTTTGTGAGAATAGTCAACGTGTACCTTAGTGTAGTGTAGAGTCCTGCTACGGGTCGGGTTGACTTTTTTTTAATTGCGGGTCGGGTTTATTTTTTCAGCTGGTCGAGTCGAGCTGAAAACATCTTCCAAAAAATATTTTACAATAAGCATAAATGTGTTAGCTATAATTAGAACTGATACAAGCATACTTTATATATCCATGATTAAATGTGCGCGAACCAAAATTATTGAAATATTTATATCTGCGAAAAGCAATCTATAAAATAACATTTTTCTTCTCTAGAATATGTGCATTAAACAGTAAACTGAACTTCAAGTACATTATAATATACTTGAAGTACACAACACATATAAATGATTAAAAATCTGAAAACCAGATTAATAATTTTTAAAATTTTAACTTGTACACCAATAATTGAATTTTCAATTGTTTTTTAAATGGTTTACCAACTGTGTAAAAATGAATTTTATAACTCAACCAAATTTTTGCATGATTTTTTAAATAAATTAGTAATTTCTACTTATGTCGAGTTATTGGCAGTAGCCGGATATTATCTGGCAGTACATTTGGCCTAAAATTTATATAAAACCACACTGTTTTTTATTCATTGATCTTAAGTTAAAAATTTTAGATTATGAAGCTGGAAGTTCAATTTTGTAAAAAACAAAGCATTTATCAAAATCTTATTTACTTATATTGATGGCATATTGGGTTAAAAAAAAAAAAAAATGCAGACAACTATTATTTATATATCATGCACCTGTATCATGAGCAACAGACACAGTTAAACTTGTATGTTGTGATGTGATTTATTATTGTGTTTATTATTTTCTATATATATATATATATATATATATATATATATATATATATTCGGACAGTAAAAATTTTTTATTTAATTATTTTCCCATGATAAATGAGACTATTTTCATCTCGGAAGTAAAACACTAAATTTCTAAAGAGAATCAGTTTTGTGCAAATATCTGAGAAATGCTAAGAAAAACAATCGATAAATTTGTTTTTACATTATCATATATCTATGGTCAACCCCTAGTTCTAAATATATTGAAAAGTTCTTTTCAAAGATATTAAAAATTCAAACAGGGTTTTTATAAAAAAGTACAACCCGTGTTTTTTTTTTTTTTTTTTTTTTAATAATGGAATTTTTGGGTTTAATTGGGTATTTTATATTACACGTAGAATAACACTATTGGGTTTGAATTTTAAGTTTATTTCAAAAGAGAACAGTTTTGGACTAAAAGAAAACTTATTACAAAATAATAATAATTAAAAATTAAATGACCTTCATATTCTTAATATTTGGTTTGGACTAAACTGTAAAATGATTCTATTCAGTTATTTTATCACATTTTTTAATTTAAGTTTTTATTAAGTTATTTTGTGTAAAATTAAAACTAGTAACAAAAAAAAAAAAAAAAAAAATATTTTAACCCTTCCGTGTACGATTTTCATATTAGAAATAATTATGCATTTTTATATGTGTAAAGTAAAAAAAAAAAGTGTGCAATTTTTTTTTTTTTTTTTTTTTTTTGTTAATATTAATACTGATAATTTATACGTTTTTGAAAACTTATTTAATAAAGGAATACAAAACAAAATTATCACTGCCTACTTTTTACACTTATGTGTCGGGAGTCAATCCGGGTTTTAATTTTTGGGGCCCATTTTTATGAAACACAATGTTTTTATTAAATTTATTTTTATGAAATATATATATGTGTGTGTGTGTATATATAATAATCATGTAACACCTTCCATTTTGTCAGTCAGGACCGGCTTTTATAAACTTTAGCTTTTTTAAAATCGGTTTACCCCCCCCCCCCTCCTTACTTCATGAAGATCCGTGCTATTATATCCATCAAAAACAATTGTTGTGAATTTTTTGTAGTTTATGGCGTTTGTATACGAAGTTTACTTCTGTTTTCAACTCTGTCTACGACATCTTTTATTTTAACTCACTCTTGGAATCAATGGAATATCAATGTTTGCCAGTTTCTAATTTTGAAACAGATTTATTTCTGAAAATACTATTCACTTAGGACTTGCCTTTTAAAAATATACTTACCCAAAAAAAAAAAAAAAAAAAACCACTAAGTTATTAATAACTATTCAAATGATTTTACCTGAAAGTATTAATTAGGTGTTGTTCCAAAGAAACTGTCGCTACTCGCCCCGAAAGGGGAAGGAAAATAAATAAAATGTAACTAATAAAACTACAAAAATTATTCTTTAAAGCCTAACTTTCTTTTTCTTCATGTACTAAAATATATCTCGAAATAAACTTGGAGAATTTACTGTGGAGGAGTATATAGCCTTAAATGTTGTCATTTTGAATTCGTTCCAGGAAATAAATTAGCTGAATTGAATAGTCTGTCTAAATCATATTCAAGGGTATTTCATTCATGTGCTTCTTTCCACTATGAATAGATTAAATCCTACGCTTAGTTAACATTGTTCATAAAATATTATTTGTGACTGTTACAGATCTCGTACTTTATTTCTGAAAGTTTTTTTTGTAAACAAGTACTTATCTCTATTTTTATTTTTGTGTCAATCTTATTTCGATATATTCCAACCAGTAAAAATTTTTGTTTTCTACAGATGAGTTAGAAGAGTTTTTGTTTCGCCTTAAAAGTTTGTGTATCTAATAGTCATAAATTTTATGGTATTTATTACGAAAATCTGGAAATTGGATTTCATTCTTTTCAAAAAAAAAAAAAAAAAAGTGTAATTCTATTCGATTTGCCGAATATTAAATTAACGATTGTTTAAATCAGGATTCAAAATAGTTATTGAACTAAGTTCATGTTTCGCTGGTTCACAAGAACTTTTCCAACTAAAATTCTAACATAAAGTTCAAAAAGATTTATCAAAAATCTTTTTGATAAAAAGTTCCATAAAATTTATACCAAAAGAACTTTTTTATAAAAATTATGCAATTAAGTTCTTACAAACTTTTTCCATGTTCTGATAATAGAAGTCCCTAGAACTTTTTAAATATAAATTCTCTTACTTCACAAACATATCCCACAGAATTTGATGTGTTATCACATTTGGGAGAAACCTCGGGAGAAAGCGGATACAGTTTTTTTTTTTTTTTTTTGTTCAATTCAAAGTATTCAATTGACATCTTAAAACAGCAAACTATTTTCATTCCTTTTTATTTATTTATATCTGAGATTTGTTTTGAAACGTACGTCGCTGGGTAAAAGGACTTGTCTTAATCAGAGCCTGACTATGACTTTTGGAGGCCGTGGGACAATTTTTATGCGCCCCCCCCCCCCTCCCACAAGCATATACAGTTAAATAATTTTTTGAGTATATTATATGTTATACGACTTTTATATATGTAATAGATAAATAATAAAAGTTTATATAAATAAAATTAAATTATTGTGTATCACTTATAAAAATATATTTCTATTAACGCAATCTAAGAAAAACGAAATTGAGAAAATCTTTCTTTGGAACACAACAAAATATTAGATTTATCTGTAATAGTTAAAATATGCAGCTATAGAATTGCGATTCTTTTATATCCACAAATAATTGAAGCCTGAATAAATGGATTTTAAGAGCTAAATTTTGTGAATTTTCTAAAATAGGCAAGCAACGTGCCTTATTTCCAAATTTAAATTGCATTTGTGAAAAACACTTTTTAAAAAACATTTTTAATTCACGCTTCGGTCCTAGTATCCTAAAAGGGGGAAAGGAAAGAGTATGTTGTGCTTATTTCTTATCCTAGAAAACAATAAGCTCCCAGGTTTAGTAAAAAGATATCCCCATAGCCGTAGCTTTTACTGCGGCAATTAAAAAAGAAAAAAAATCCACACTCGGAATATAACTAGTAATTATTTTAAACAAATGTTTGACTATGAGCAGAAAACGTTCCCTTTGCAAATTGTCATTTGCCACATTTCTGATGACCAAACACAACTGATGTACATGTAATCGTTTTTTCACTTAAATTCGCATTTTGTGAAAGCATTAAGGAGGAAAAATGCAAAATAGACCCAAGTGCGAGCTTATGTAGATATTGCAGCTTATTAATCTAATTTAGCTTAAAAATTTTCGAATAATGTTAATAAAAAAAAATGATTTAATGTTTAAATTTTTATATAGTTTAATTTAAAATCGATTGACAAATTTTAAAACATTTTTGTAAATTTGGTGCCTCCCAAATTTGGATGCCCTGGGCGTGTCTCGTGTGCCCATGCCTTAATATGGCCCTGGTCTTAATTGTAAATGATCAGTCTAAGAATTTATATCAACTTACGAATGCGATTAACCAGTTGATCTACTTTACTGACGATAAGTAATTATGAAGAAGTGTTTCCTGGGCTTTCGGAAGCTTTGAATAAATAACTTTCTTTGGGAAAAAACATTTTCCTTTTTATAACTTGTTAATTGATAGGATGAGTATTTCCTGCTTCCTTCCTCTTAGTGTTTCATATAATCCTGTAATCCTGAATGAGCTAATCTCGCTGCCACAGTGCCGCATAGTCATAATAACTGTTTTGATTTGCCAGTGAGATGTGCTAACTTTGCCTTGTATCTGTGTGAGGGTGGGGGGGGGGGGGTTGAACTATCATTGGATAAATCTAAATTGAAATATTTAAAGTTATTTCAAGTTAATAGAATAAGAGGGGGGGGAGATTTGGATATTAAACGAACTTCCTAATTCTATAAGGGGAGAATGAGAGGAAATATAACGGAAGGGACAGTGAAGAGGATCAAGGTGGAATAATTTTTCAGAAGATCTAATGTGGAAAATAAGGAAGCGCAACCAGCCGATACAAATATTAGGTTGATTTCTTTAGAAATCGACCTATTGCAATCACTTCGTTTATCCATATATATATATATATATATATATATATATATATATATATATATATATATATATATACATTATCTATCTATCTATCTATAATGAAAATTTTGTCATCACGATAACTCAAGAAATAATACTCAAAACCGAACAAAATTTGGACAGTGAACTAATCTTATAAATATCTTGGATGAGTTCGTTAACCAAGTTGCTCCGACTTTTTGTGTTCAAGTGACAGCCACTTGAAAATTTCAAACCGACATTGTAAAAAGCATATTTAAAGCAAGATTTGCTTGAATTTTGATGTAAATACAGGCCACATAAGGGTCTCAATGAAGTTTATTAATGAAGTTTATCCGCCATTTTTAATAAAGTGGCAGATATTTTAAGTTAAGCGGAACCACTTGAAATCAGGCTACCACTTGAAAATTTAAAATCACTATAACTTCCGAAATAATACTCCAAATCGAACCAAATTTAGACAGTGTCTTAAATTATCTTATAAATATCTTAGATAAGTTTATTAACAAAGTTGCTCCACCATTTTGTTTTCAAGTGGAGACCACTTGAAAATTTCAAATTTAAATTGTAAGAAGCGTATTCCGAATTTGTTTGGAATTTGGTGTAAATATAGAATACATAAGGGTCTCGATGTTTATTAATGAAATTTATTCGTCATTTTTAATCAAGTGGTAGATATTTTAAGTTAAACGGCGCCACTTGAAATCACGTTACCACTTGAAAATTTAAAATCACAATAACTTCTGAAATAATACTCCAAATCGAATCAAATTTGGACAGTGTCTTAACTTAGATGAATTTGTTAACCAAGTTGTTCCGTCATTTTGTTTTCAAGTGGAGACCACTTGAAAACAAAAAATTTCAAATTGTAAATGCGTATTCCGAATTTTTTTTTAATTTTGATGTATACATAGATTACACAAGTCTCAAATAACTTTATTAATGAACTTTATCCGCCATTTTTAATAAAGTGGCGGATATCTTAAGTTAAGATGACCACTTGAAATGTGGCCACCACTTGAAAATTTAAAACCATGATAACTTCTGAAATAATACTCCAAATGGAACCAAATTTGAATAGTGTCTTAACTTATCTTATAAATATCTTAGATGAGTTTGTTAACCAAGTTGCTCTGCCATTTTGTTTTCAAGTGGAGACCACTTGAAAATTTCAAATTTAAATTGTAAAAAGCGTATTCCGAAATTGTTTGAATTTTGATGTAAATACAGGCCACATAAGGATCTCAATGAAATTTATTAATAAACTATATCCGCCATTTTTAATAAAGTGGCAGATATCTCTTAAGTTAAGCGGGGCCACTTGAAATCTGGCTCCCACTTGAAAATTTAAAATCACGATAACTTCTGATATAATACTCCAAATCGAATCAAGTTTTGACAGTGATATTATCATATAATTATCTTGAATGTTTTCACTGGGCAACTTGTCCCGACATCTTTTGTCTAAGTTCTAACCACTTGAAATCACACTGCCACTTGAAAATATGCCATCACGATAACTTTTAAAATACTAAACTGATTCAAATAAAAGCTGGATAGTGAACTTACGGTTCAAATATCTAGAATAAGTTCATTTGGTGACTTGATTCGCAATTTTATTTCCAAGTGGCGGCCACTTGAAAATTTGTCATTATGATAACTTTAGTAATACAGAATCAATTCGCATCAAATTTGGGTAGAGGATTTATCATCAAATATCTCAGATAAGTTCGCTGGGCATGTCACTCCACTTTTTTTTACAAGTGGTGCCACCTGAAAATTTCTTATGACGGTAATTTTTGAAATACTGATTTAATTTAAACTAAAACTAGACAATGAACTTATCGTACAAATATACTGGATGATACTTGAATATTTGCCATAATAACTTTTGAAACACGGCACTGATTTAAACCACAGTTGGACAGTAACCTATGCTTCAAATATCTTGGATGTGTTTGCTGGAACTTTAGAAATACTTAATCAATTCAAATCAAAGTTGAAAAAGGGATTTATCATTCTAACAACAAAAACTTAAAAATTCACGTAACTCGTGAACCAATCACGTTATTGCGTCCATCTTTGGTATATCGATAAGTGTTTTCTCGCCAAAAGTCGCCAAAAAGTCGCCATAGGGGAAAATTCGCCAAATTTGGCGCCAAATCCATTACTTGCGTTACTGGATTTTTTAATGCGTTTTTAAGGAAAAATTAGGCTATTTTAATGCTTAAACAAACTAGAAATGCAGAAAACTAACATTTTACCAACTTACTAAGCTTCTTTGAAAGAATTTCTACAAGAAAAAATTTCAAATATTTTCAAATTTGCAACGATATCTTAGATGAGCAACTTTCTCTGCCATTTTGATCGAAGTGGCAGCCATTTAATTTTTCAGCACGATGACTTTTGAGATTTTGAATTAATTCGAACTATATGTGTACAGTAGACTTATCTCCCAAATACATTTCATATATTTGTCAACTTAACCCACCATTTTGTTTCCAAGCGCCAGCCACTTGAAAATTTTAAATTCACATAAAAATGTATGTATGAACCGATTTGCTTAAAACTCCATATGTGCATACCTTACATCAATATTTCTACCAAGTGCATTAATAATTTGTAGCCGCCATTTTGAAACAAAATGACGGCTACTTGTTAAGGAAAAAGAAATCAACCTACCCTTCCAAATAAGCCGGAAGGACTTGTTTTTTCCTTTCATCTATAAATAAATTATGCGAAGTCACTTTTCATGACTGTTGAAAAGTATTTCTGCCGACACACCTACAAAAATTAAATTTCTGTGACTTGGTATTAAATCAACATACCCATCACGATGTAATGGAAAATCTCTTATATTCATTTTCTTAGTAATGTCTAACTGAATGATTAAATATGCTTATTTTTACTTTCTTCTATATGTAATATAGAGAAAGTATTGGATTCGTAAAAATTTTGGACCTCGGGTTTTTGATGGATTTACACGTTTTGAGAGCTGTAGAACACGATTTGACCATTTTTAGAAAATGTCTGTCTGTCTGTGTGTGTGTGACAAAATTTTGTGGCAACTGTATCTCAGGAACTACTATACAGAATTTCATACAAATTGGTGTGTAGTTGCACCTTGACATAAATTAGTGCCTATCAACTTTTGGTAAAAATTGTCTTACAGGTTGCGTTGCCATCCCGCTTTTTCTAAATTTTTAACATGGTGATATAGGACAAAATTCTGTATAAATGTGCATAAAGAGAATTATATTTTAGTAATCATTATGAAATTTACAATAATTATTTATAATAGAGATAGTCAACTGGGAAAAAATTTTTGTATGCGTAGGAGCCTCGCCACCCCCCCCCTGGGGGGGAAGTCACCCCTCGAGGGGAGTAAATTTTCAAGATGGGTATCTTTCGAAAGGTCTCGTCAATACCTTTAAAACGAATGGTTGAACTATAAATATGTGATAATTTAAAACAAAGTTATCGATTTTTTTTACTTTTAACGAAAAAAACTTTGGAAAAAAATCATATATATATTTGTTTTAAATATTGTTACTACTGCGTGAATTTGTATAAGAAAATATAGAAGAAAGTCTTGTGGTGGCCACAACATACTAGTTTTAATTTTCATTTCATAGTCGCTATTTTTTTTTTTTTAGAACGGATGACTATTAGTTTAAATCTGGATTTTTTGTAGATCAGTTTTGTGGAACACCAAAATAAGTTATAAATATCAGTTCTATCGTTAAAAATTCCGTACCAAATGAAAGGAACGGCTTTTCTGAATCCAGGGGGCAAATAGTTTTTCGACACGACAATTGGAATTTTTTAAGTACGAAAATTAGGTGGCAACACTTCATTTTAATTCATTTCAGTCATTTTAAAAAGTAGGTGGCCCAATTTTGCGGTAAAAAAGAGATAAAAATTAAAAATTTTACAGATTGAAATTAACAGTTCTCCGTACTAAACTAAATTCTGGTTTTGACAGAATTTTTAATGGTTATTTTCATTTTTCCTTGCATTTTTGTATTAATATTGTAATTCCCCCCCCCCCCTTCCGCCCTTAATTACAGGCATGAGAATTTTCCGCGGATCCGCGATTTTCTGCGTTTTATGATTTTCGTTAATTTCGCGATTTTTTATTTTGTTAAAATCAAACTCCAATAATGATCAGTGTTCAAACGCTCCACGAAAAACTTTAGATCATCCAAAATATAAATGTCAATATTCATTTTAAACGTGCTTTATCATATTTTATAAACATATAAAAGAACAGAATTATTCAATATTTCTCACTCATGTAATTGTTTTTTGCCCCCCCCCCCTTTTTCATCTCTAACCATCGCCAATCAAACATTCTGCGGGAAGCCTTTTATTTTTGAATATTTTATCCATCCACAAAAAAAAAAAAAAAATGTCTATTAATTTTAAACTTACTTTATGATATTCTAGAACCCATAAAGAAGAATTGTGTTCAATATTTCTCACTCACGAACTACTTTTTAACCCCCACCCCCCGTTTCCCATTTTCCACCACCAGTCAATGTTATTAAGTGTTGATTGCTAGCTAATGTTTTTTTTTTTACTTTCCGAACACTATAGTGAGGAAAGTATTGTAATCATGTCAAAAATCCGAATTCGAGATTTTGATGTTTCTATACGTTTTGAGGTCCCCTGAGTCCGTTTTCACTATTTTTACGATGATGTATGTATGTGTGTGTGTATGTGTGTATGTGTGTATGTCTGTGAGTGAACACGCTAGCGTCTAAACGCTTTGTTCGATTAACCTGAAAGTTGGTACGCATATTGTAAGTCACCATAGTACGAACCCTATAGATTTTGGTGAATCTAGCACTTATAGTTTTTTTACAGGGACACAAAGAAAAATTCTTTATCATTATGGCCTATGGGAGCAAAATCTTAAAAGTGCGATAGCATCTAAACGCCTTATTCAATTGAGCAAAAAGTTTATACACATATTATAGGCCACAAATACTCAATCTGTATAGATTTTGGAGAATCTAGCACTTATAGTTTTTTTACAGGGACACAAAGAAAATTTTTTTATCATTATACCTATGGGGCCAAATTTTTAAAAGTGTGATAGCGTCTAAAAGCCTTATTAATCTGAGCAAAAAATTTGTACACATGTTATAGATCACAGTTGAACTAACTGTATAGACTTTGGTGAATCTAGCACTTAGAGTTTTTTTACAGGGACACAAAGAAAAATTCTTTATCATTATGGCCTATGGGACTAAATTTTTAAAAGTACGATAGCATCTAAACGCCTTATTGAATTGAGCTGAAAATTTATATTAGCTTTATAAATCACTGTTGCACTAACTATAAGCATTTTGGTGAATTTAGCATTTATAGGTTTTTACAGGGACACAACGAAAAATTCTTTATCATTATGATCTATGGGCTCAAAGTTCAGTAGCGTTAAATAAAACATCGTGTAATAGATGGAGAAAAATACTCAAACACTCTATTATGGTTTTCTCTCTTTTGTTTCTTTAACAACTCCTCTTTCTTTACTTTATTTACAAAACTGTTAATTACTCAATGTTCGGAAAGTCGAGTGGAGTCACTCCAGATTTTTTTTTTTTTTTTACACATGTTTTATTGGGATAATGTGTTCTTTTAGTTTAATTTGTCACTTTTAAAATATTTTGTATAATTTTTCCCTGTGAGCATTATTTTTCAATTGAAATAAATTTTATGAACACATTTGTATAGTTTTCCCCGCACGCGTTATTTTTCAGTTGAAATTAATTTTATGAACACGCGTGTTTCCTCTTTTTAGGTAGATTCCTTATAGGAGATCTACCTATTGCAATGGTTCTCATGACACGACTTCTGGAAAATTTGTTCATATCTTTACCGATCATGACCCCTAGAACCCAAAACCACCTTCCGTTCAAAAGTTTATATATATATATATAGGTATATATATATATATAACGCTTTTTCCCATGTTAAGTTGTGAACACGATAACCGGAGTAATTTTTATTTAAATTTAACCAGCTCAGGATATGTTGTCAGGACAGTAAAAATCTCGGTCGAGTTCGTAGATGGGGTGTCCAGCTCAAAGGGGGTGGAAATGGTGGGGGGTGGAAATTTTCATATGCCCATAATTTCTTTAATATTGAAAATAGGAAAAAAATTCAAATCGGTCGAATTACCGCCTTACTCTAAAGAACAATTTTTGTATTTAAACTTTTTCGATAGCTTCAATTGCTTAGAAGTTACAAGCTAAAAAGTAATTTTTCGTGAATTGTGTTGAAGCCGACATTTTCTATCCGCGTTTGTAATGATCGATAGATGCCGCTTTCTCAACTGCAGTTGTTAGTAAATATTGCCACGTGTAATAATTGCCACGCGTATTTATTATTGTGCTTTCTTGTTGTTCTATCATTGTTTCAGCGTGAAAGCTAACAGTGGTATGATAATTTCACCTTAGCCCACCAGAGGGCGAGAATTTCATTACAATCGCGGATAGCTTTCATTGCAAAAATTTATAATCTGATGCTTATGTCACGTGCAAACGATAATAAAAAAGATCACTGAAAATATAATAAAATTTTAATCACGTTTTTAAACAATATAATAATCTGACTAAAAAAAAAAAAAGTTTGATTTAACAGAAAATATGACGTCACTATTACAACAATGTACTGAGAAAAATGAAATAAAATTTTATCCGTGATTTTAAAGAAATAAAATAAAAATAAATAAATAAATAAATAAATATGTAAATAAAATCAACATATCTTAGGGCTAAGCAGATTTAGACTTAGCTTTATGACATAGATACTATAATGTAAAAGATAAATGTCATCGTTTAAAAAAAAAATCGTGTAAATCGATGCTAAACGAATTAAACTGGTATGATAGAAAAAGTAATAAATTTGGGGACATTTAGATATTATCCCTTTGACAAATGAACTAGGGACGATTTTAATGAATTTTCCGTTGAAGTTTATTTTCATAAAAACTTAAATTTAAATTAAAGTATTTCATTACTCGAATTCCCTTATTTTGATAAATAAAATTATACCATTTAAAAAAAAAATAAAGAACACTCATTTATTGAAAAGTTAACTAATAAAGGTTTTAGAAAACTATTACATACTTTTAAATCTTTATTAAAAAAAATTAATAGTTGCCACTTGACGTTATACAAATACATCCAAATCCTGTGTCACATACGATAGTTTTGTATAAGTACATATTTTTTGTTTGCCTCTGGATCCTGCCCCTGATAAGAAAAGTGCGAGGAAACACTTGTATACTAGTATTGTCATTGATTATGAAGTCGTGTGCAAAATTTCAGGCCCTTCGGACGACAAGAAGTTGCCGAAAATTGAATTGCAAAATTCCGTTACATACATTAATAGTTGCATCATATCGAGTTAATAAAAGTGTGTTAATTAAAAACCATCTTAAACGCTTTAATTAATCATTTAAAATATATAATTGCAATAATACGTCAATCTTAATACTAATATCGTTTGTGGTGAATAGTTTAGAATGTCGGTTTAGGCAAGAATTTAAAATTTACTATAGAGAGTAATACGTTACAGCTTCCTTTGACTTTTTACCTTGTCGAAATAAGATATTGGTCTGTGAAGAGATATGAGGTTTTCGCGTGGAAAGAAAATATGACGACGCCAAAGCTGCCTTTCTCCACAGCCAGCTCGCCAAATTTTGTCGTCAGACAACAAATTATGTCGCCAAGTCAAAACTTTCGTCGTCAACTATCAAATTTTGCCGCCAAATCACAAATTTCATTGTTAAGTCGCAAGTTTTGTCACCAAAACTTCGCCAAATCATACAATTTACTAAATTCATAACAATTAACATTGAAATTCAGCGGTGCCAAATGGTCCAATGTTAACTAATGTTAATTTTCCAGCTTATATCAACCAAAACAGTTTCACTTTACAATTTTTATTCATGTGACAATAAGAATCACAAAAACACAATACAAAACTCTCAATAATTCAATAAAAATTACAATGAAATAACTATCCAAAAACCGCTACCACTTAACTGTATTTGACTTGACCATAGCAACGCCAGGCTTACCAGTGCTTGACCATAGTAAGGTCACAAGTGCATTTTCACGTTTCTGTTTTTTCTTTAAAAGAAAGATATTGAACAACAGTTATATGGATTTTAAATAAAAATTATAATTTTGATTAAGCTTGGGTAGGGAGGGGGGGGGGTGTAGACCAATAGCCCCCTCCGGGATTCACCATTGCTGGGATTGTATATCTTTAAGACTTCTATTTGTTGAATGATTATGAGCTTGAGTTCTAAAAAATTGAAACGTTTACAGAATAATAAATCTAGCCTAAAATTTTAAGTAGATTGAATCCTTTTGTAGTTGAAAATTGAATTTCTTGAAAACAGAATAGCTGCTTAAATAATACAATGTGTGAGAACAAAGCCATTGGTTAAGTATTAATCCATATGTAAAATTTCTTTACATTTGTAATATTAACGTAAAGGATTTTTTCCGAAAAGGGATTTTTTTTAATTTTTTGCACTCTCATGCCTGTAATTAAAACGTTTGACCAGATATCATTTTACGCTTCCCAACAAAGTATAAATGTGAGCAATTTGTGGATTCGTCTGTCTGCCTCCTCTAATTTTCGTAAATGCATTTAGATTGCTGCCAAATTTAAAGTAGAACTATAATGTGCTTCCATTTTTAAATATATATACTTTTTAAAATAAGAGATGCGAGTGAAAACTCAAATGAATGCTTATATTATAGACCATACTGTTTCAGATGTATAAATTCTCTTTAACTAAAATATTGGTTGCCTAACTGCAGCATGTTCTGTGTTGCAAGAACTGTGTAGCATTTACAATATTAAAGAACTGCTGTACAATCAATATTTAAACTTGAAAACTTCATCACACACCATAAAATTAATGAAAGCGCTGCCTGTTTCGAAAGGACGTGATCTTTCTTCTTCAGTTGCAAAATACGTTCTACTGCCTTGAAGGCAAAAGCAAGACTGGACTGAATTATTCTAATAAATTTCCTTGTAGATTAACTCGGGGGTTATGATTGCCGTTGGGGGGGGGGGGGGGGAGATAATTAGTCTCCTTAAAAATCTTTCTTTCTCTTTACTATCTGTATGCATACTGCTATTCCTGTAAGAGTAAATGAATCAACATTTGTAATAGAAATGTTGATGTATCCCATCCGTAGGGTCGATGTTGACAACTACTACTTCAACTTGAAAGATTCATTGGAAATACTGAAAAATGTCACAATCTTTCCGTGAAGCATCTATTTTTCTTTTTTTTAATAAATGGATTTGCTAATTATAAAGAACATTTTCTGTTTTGGGATTGGATACAATGAGTAAATAACTTGCTGGTTTTGGTTTGAGTTGTAAAATGATTGTTTAAAAAAAAAGAAAGAAAGAGAAAGCACGCAAGAATGACTTTGAAACCCGTTTTCGTCTGATGACGTCAAGTTTCTAAGACAAGTGATGAGTCACCATTTATAACGTTTACTGTCGCATGGTTTTGTAGACACTTCCTCATTTGCTTGTTTGTTCATTTTTATAGCAGCTTATTAGAATCACTTTGTATTCAGTTCTAGTGCAAAGAGGGGGGGGGGGGGGGGGGATAAGAAATTCCTACTTTGATGTATGTGCTATGTAGAGAATGAGAATGCTAGTTGCAGTTTTATAACATTTAGATTCCGCATTCAGTCATTACTTAAGTATTGTCATTGACTTTTTATCGACCAACGGTATTTTAAAGTACAGTTAGATTGAAAAGTGTATTATAAAATTGAATTTCTGAAAGGATTCTCAATGAGCTAAAAAGATCTACTAAATATATAACTTGCATATCTTTATCTACGATTTTATATGTATATAAGTGTTAAATATTTTTTAAGCCCTGATCATTTTTTTTACGTCTTTGTACTGCGATGATAATTTAAAATATTGCTTAAATTTTCATTACTTTGATGTAATATGCGTATTTTTTTTTGCGTAGTCTTTAAAAATTGCTTTTAATTTTTTTTTAAATATATTTTATGTCGTAGCGCAGTTAGTTAAAAGTTAGACGTTATTTAATTAGACATATCTGAAAATATCAATTACTTTTCAAATCTTACAGAAATTTTTTTTTTTTTTTTACCTTAAATTGGTTGAAAGGGATTGGGAAGGAATGTGAACGTCGTTGTTAAAAAGCAATAAATGTGCATTGATTTAAAAATCAATCCTTTTGAAATATCGCCTCCCCCCCCCCCCCCTCCGCTAGCCTTTTGTACATTTTTCTCAGCTGTAGTGCGTGTCGCACTATGCTGTGTATCATTTTATATTGAGCATTGAAAATAAATAACTATATATGTAGTGCATTTTGTTTAGTGTGACTTCTCGAATCAGTACAACAAAACTGACTTCAAAAATATTCGTTGAATCGACAGTGCTATTAGAATGTGTCGAGAATATTGCTTGAAGTCTGTTTTAGTATACTTGTACTGATTCGAGAAGTTACGCTAAATAAAGCTTATTCTTCGACTAGAACTTCTTGTTTATTTACCACCTATCGTCTTCACTCAAAAGTAAAAAAATTTCGTATTTGGTGCAGGGTTGGAAAAAACCCAGGTAAAAAAAAAAGCCCAGCCCAGTAGGTTTTTTCGGGTATTATCAGGGTTTTTTCAGAGTATTTCTGGGTTTTATCAGAGTTTTAAGGAATATTTTCATTCTTCCTTTTTTTTTTTCAAAACAATAATTCATAATAAGATAATTTAAAAAATTAAGTTATATATTCATTTAAAACTGAAATTTAAAAAAATTTAATTTAGAAATTCCTAGTGTCTTTTTATGAGTAAGTTATAAAGAAATTTTAAATATTAAATAATTGCACTTTAAATATTCTAAAATTCTTTTTACCTACCCCTTTACAACAAAAAATTGGATTTTAATAATTATTTCATGCTATTTTATTGAACTTTTCGTAGTCAATAAATTTTCACAATATTTTTAATTCTCTCTATATTACATAGCAGTGTCGCGCTGTTAAATTTTTTAGAAATTTTTTAAAATTTGATTTTTATTTATATTTTACATTCCACGAGTCCTACAGTTTTCTTTATATTGACAAACAACTTTTTTTTTTTTTTTTAAATATTTTTACTTTCTCTTGCCCATAAGGTAGAGAAAGTAAAAGAAAGTATTGTTTTTGGGTCAAATTTTCGAATGCGAGATTTTGTTATATTTACATGTTTTGAGGTACCCTGAATACGAAAATCATGTTTTTAGCAAATGGTGTGTGTGTCTGTTATCAGCATATCTCATAAACAAATTATGGCAGAAAGTTCAAACTTGGTATTCTAAATGTGTATCATATACGGATGCTACAGTAAGCTTTTCGTTAAGATCAAGCAAATGGTTCGTGTACAGGGTCAATCAAGAGAATTCTAATACATTACGTGTATGGGGGAAATTGCAGGTAAGTAAAGTTTAACATCTATAGACTGCACTAAACCAAATGAAACGAATATATATTTTTTGTAATAGAGATAGTTAACTGGGAAAAAAAATTATGCATGCAGGAGCCTCGCCTCCCCCCCTGGGGGGGGGAAGTCCCCCCTCGAGGAGAGTAAATTTTCATAATGGGTATCTTTCAAAAGAGCTCGCCAATACCTTTAAAACGAATGGTTGAACCATCGATCTGCGATAATTTAAAACAAAGTTATGGATTTTTTTTTTTTACTTTTAACAAAACAAACTTAGAAAAAAAAAAAATAGTTTTTTTTTTTTTTTTTTTTTTTTTTTTTTTTTTTTTTAATCATTGAGAATAAAATGGACTTTTTTTGGATATTTGCTGTTATACTACTTCTCTAATATGGTCTGCATTACCATAAAAGATAATTTTTTAAATAATAATTTAAATAAATTATTTTTTAAAAACAGAATTATTTTTTAATAACCGAATTAAATTCTATATAAATGTAGGTGCATTAATGAAACGGGGGGTTGAGGGGGGCGGTAGCCCCCCCTCACACAGAACTAATTATCATATAAAACTCTTCCGAAGCCTCATTTGAATTGTTTAATATAGGTCTGCATTGCAGTACTCGTTATCTTACCTCTTAAACTCCAACCTGCATTTATAGTATTAATTTTCAGGGTAAGAGAAAGTCGGGTGAGTGACGCAACAGATTTTGTTCTGTTTTAATAAGATAATTATACTTTTTTTTTTTTTATGGGGAATTTTTCAGGTTTTTTTTTTTTTTTTTTTTTTCTATAGAGCAGTTTGAGCATCTCCAATATTTCTGAAAATTCTTTGTTGATGTTCTAATGTATATAATATTTGTATGTTTATTGTAAGTTAGACAAAAGTACGATTTTAAACAAGAGTTTGAAAAAACCCACATGGGATTTTTCTTGGTTTTTTTCAAGTGGGTTTTATTGGGGGGGGGAAACTACCCAGGTTTTTTCGGGTCGGGCGGAAACTAGCCAACACTGATTTGGAGCCTAACATGAAACAGAAAAGAAATTTAATCTTTTGCAATATTACAATGGATTAAATTTCCATTGCAATAATGTATCAATTGATTAAATGGGTTAAATCTCTTTTCTGCTTGAATTGGGATGTTGCAGTGAAAGTAGATTTACAGTCAAATTAGAAATAAAGGGGGAATTCATTCGCTTTCTGTAAAATCAGCCTAAAACAAACTTTGTGATTTGGCCAACCTTATTGGAAGGGAATGAATTGGTAGTTTATTTTCAATTTGACTGTAAATTAGAGATGTAAAATTTCTGGAAATTTTGAGGCAATGGAAAAAAAAAAAAAAAAAGTTTTTCTTTTACGGTTTTTTTCTGGAAAAAATGGGGAAATTTTTAATTAGTACAGATAAAAATAGGGTTTCTTAATAGTTATATCTTAGAAAATTTCAAGTGTTAAATATTTAAAAATAAATGCAATCCATATTATTTTTTACTTTCTCTTACCCATAAGGTAAGAGAAAGTATTGTTTTTGGGTCAAATTTTCGAAAGTGAGTTTTTGTTATATTTACACGTTTTTTGAGGTCCCCTGAATCCAAAAATCATGTTTTTAGCGGTTAGTCTGTGTGTCTGTCTGTTATCAGCATATCTCAAGAACAAATAGCAGCAGAAAGTCCTAACTTGGTATTCTAAATGTGTATCATATAGGGAATGCTACACTTAGCTTTTCGTTGAGATGAAGCAAACGGTTCATGTACAGGGACACTCAAGAATATTCCAAATACATTACGTCTATGGGGAAAATTGCAGGTAAGTAGAGTTTAACATCTATAGACTGCCCTAAACCAAATGAAATGAATATATATTTTTTAAGTTTGATCTTTGTCAGTGTCTCTTGGAGTAACTTAAAAACGAATAATTTCAGGAGATCCAAAAGTTGTATTTAGAAGTTAATATAAATTTGTTGCTGGAAAAGTTTGATCAAGACTGATAAGTTTCAAGGAATGTTGCATGTGAAAGTTGTCTGAATAATTTTAAGTGAACTTTTAATTTTAATAACAGATTTAAATTCTGTATAAATATAGGTGCAGTAATAAAACGAGAGGGTTGAGGGGGGGGGGGGGGGGGGTAGTCCCCTCACACAGAACTAATTATCATATAAAACTCTTCCGAAGCCTAATTTGAATTGTTTTAACATAAGTTTACACAACAGTACTCGTTATGTTACCTCTTAATCTCCAGCCTGTATTTATAGTATTAAATTTCAGGGTAAGAGAAAGTCGAGCGAGTGACACACCAGATTCTTCTTATAGAAACATACAAAAAGCGTTTACTATTAAAAAAATGAGCCATTCTGTTTCATAACTGCCCGTACCTTTCCTTGTACAAAACACCAAAAACTAGTTAAATCATCATTCAGCCATTAATTTTGCATGGGGTGTGCATTCCTATGCAATGTTCTTCTCCCAGCAGCATTGATACAAGGAATTTAGAATTAAACCGAGAGAAAAATAAGTTTTTTCATCCATCCAAACCATATTTCTTTATATCAGAAACCCGAAAACTAAATGAAATTTAATGATTCATCTGAAAATCAATCAAACCTGTTTAAGTTATGAAATAAAATAAATTTTCATTGTCACGGACACGGAGTTAGTAAATCGTTTAAAAAAAAAAAAAAATTAATAGTTACTGGTACACTAATTTAATAAATGAATTTAATAATTTTTAACCATTTATGTGCGTTATGTACTTCAAGAGTACAAAAATATGCTTAAGTTTAAGATAGATATCTCTATCTATGTATGTATATATATGATTTTTCTTTGTTTATTGCCTTTCTGCAATAATATGTATGTAATAGTTTGTGTACACGTATATTTAATCATGGTAATAATAATATGTAGTATTTTATAATTATAACATCTTTCAAAAAATTTTATCGTAATAAACAGAAATTTGATATAAGTCGACCCGACTCATTGAAAACTTAAACATAACCCACAGGAAAAAATTCAGTCAACTTAATCAGAACCCAACCCACAAGAAAAATAAATCGGACAACCCAGCCCCCAGAAAGAAAATTCAGTCAACCTGACCCATAAGAAAAATAAATCTGTCAACCTGAACTGAACCTAATACGCAAGAGAAAAAAATTTAGTCAACCAGACCCAAACCTGATTGCAGGTCAGTTTTGGGTAAAATCGGTTTACCGGACCTGATGCTGGACTCTAATTCAGATTTTCACTTAAAATGAAATTAATCACAAAGATAAAATAAAAATTTTATTTAAAGTTCATTGAACTTCAGAAATTTAAAACATTTTATTATCGATTTATTATTTTTTAATACAGGGTGGCTAACATCAGAACTTTTCCAAATTCCCTGATTTTTTTTTTTTTTTTTTGACTTGTGAAATGTTTTGGGAAATAATCATCATAAAATCAATGAACAATTTAGCAATTTAGAATGAGCTTTCAAATATGGCTTATTTCCACACAAAATTTGTCAAATTTCCCTGACTTTGCATGAAATTCCCTGACTATTCTATGACTTTCCCAGACTCGCTTAAATTCCTAAAGGGAAAACCCCCGAAAAAAACTGGGGTTTTCCCCCCAAAATTCCCCGGGTTTTTTTCGTACCGTTCCCGTCTCTACTGTAAATCTACTTTCACTGCAATAGCCAAATTGAGGCAGAAAAAATCTGTTGCAACAATAATAATAAAGCGGGAGGGGTCTCTGTGGTAATGTAATTTGAACTGCTGTTAATTTTAATAACTTTCATTATGCCATAATGTTAATTGTTACCAGATCATTATTTTTAATTTAATTTCAATCTATAACTAATACATTAATTTTTTATTGGTGTACAGTGTTAATATTCTAATTGTAGTATTTAATAATGCTTAGTAAAAGTGGTTTACATGGTCTTTTTTTAGGGAAAGTTTTGTGCGAAGTCTGCAAGAAAAAATGTACTGGTAATGCTCTCAGAGTTCAAGACAGATATTTTCATTTAGATTGTTTCAAATGTGCAGGTAAGTAAACATAACATTCTTAATTTTTTCTAATCGAATACATATCTTCTAAATTTGCTATAAATTTACATTATTTTAGAAAAATAATTTAATTTATTTAATCATTAAAAAAATATATATACAACAAAAATTTTTTTCTCTAAAAATATGGTTGGAATTTTTTCCGCACCCGTACATCTACTGCACATCAGGTCCCAGTTTTTTCCCTTTCCATGTTATCCTATGGAATTTTTGTTGCTTCATTTTGTAAGGATACAAAAATAAGCAACATTTCTCATTCAGAAATTATTATTTTTTTTTTTTTTTTTTTTTTTTTAAATCTTTTTTGAATATTACTTTTTAAATGTCTCTTAAAAAAAAAAAAAAAAAAAAAAAAAAAATGCACACTAAGTTAAAGAGTTGACCTGTTCAAAAATTAAGATTTTATATATGTGTATGTATTAATTTTGAGTATGAAATCCTTATAATATGAAGCAACAAAAATCCCATAAGATAACATGGGAAGGAAGAAAGAAAAAATCTGCCTTATCTTTTTATATATCGCACATAAATTTTGATTTTTAAGGTATTTATATTTAAAAAAAAAAAAATCTTGTTTAGCATGTATACTGCATACTCAGCATAACTTGCAGTCTGACTAACAGTCTTTATTCACATTTTACATTAGATTTCTGTAATTTTTTCTAATTATAGCATTGTGTGCTTTCTAGAGCACCTTGTCTTTTTGTAAATTATGTGTGTTTGCACACCAATTTCACGAATTCTCATTGCAACGGTAAACAATGAGCCTCATTATTTACATAATTAAAATTACGGGTATTTTTACTCACCTAATCTTTCTTATCAATCCTATTTCATGCATTATATATATGCATATAATGAAAGATCTGAAAAATGATGCAGTAGTAAGAAAGATGATTTAAATACAATAAAAATAAAGCAATATGTGAATTACTGAAGGTGGTTTTCATTGAATTATCAGTATTCTGCCTAATAGTATAAAATTGGTGTATAATTGTGAAGCATTTTTTATTGATAAATAGCACAAGGAAAATATGCCCTAGCCAATATGCAAGTCATTATAAACTCCAATGCAGTGAAACATTTAGAAAAGAAATCTCAAATTTCACGAGATTAATTTTGATTGCCAGTCAAAAGGTTTTTAAATCCTTTGTTTATAACAGAAGGTTGAATAAATAAATCCCGTTTTTTGATGTAAGGAGTCTTTCTTAGGTCTTTGAAGAAAATAGTCCATTATATTTTATGTAAAATAATTTAATCTTCTAAATAACATATGATAAAACTTTAACACATTTGAAATGAAAGGTTTTTTTTTTTTTTAAATTGCTTTTTTAATATTACTTATATTATTTGCATATGAGAACATGCAAAAGGACAACAAGGACACCTCAACTCACTTGTTTATTTTGTAGTTACTTTGTTGAGAGTAAAATTGGTATTCTTTGATAAATTTTACTGAAAATTCTGACTTGAATCTGTTGATGAACTCCAAAGCTATGGAGTTAGGCTGAGTCAGGCAGATATTTGATGGAGCTGGAGACACTCAAAACATGTTGATTCAGAATTAGATTATGTTAGACAGTTTGAAGAAAAATAAAAACAAATCACATTTTATTTCAAGTTTATAAATCAGATTTTTTTTTTTTTTTTAACTGACTATGCATTAATGAGTTTATTGGCATGTTAATAATAAAGGAAGGAGAATGGATGGGATGTTTGTGATATCTTAGTAATCAATGATTAAATTCATTCAGGGCCGCAACTACAGGAGGCCAGGATAGGGCAGTGTTTACTCTGAAAACATTTTTGCCTATCTTAATGCAATTGACTCTCATTAAAACAACTATAAACTTCCAAATTTTTTTGCATTTTCCTACTTTCGTTTTTTTTTTTTTTTTTAACCATCAAAGATTGTCATTGAATATTTTCCAATTCTTTACTAAATATTTTTATTTATTATTTTTTTTTAATCATTAAGTCCTAAAAAATTTTTTGTTATAGTAAACTTTATAAATATTCTTATTGAGGATTTTTAATCTTTCTTTTAAAGTAATGTTTTAAGAGCAGGAAATAACTAACCTCACTGACAGCAAAATTTTGTCATTCTATGGAGAAATATATTTTTACAACCACTCATTGCCCTATATAGTGTTTCTTAAAATTGTTTTCACATTCAGAAAATTCATAACCCTTAAGTTAATTCTTGTTTACAAATGTGTGTGTATATATATATATATATATGTGTGTGTGTGTGTGTGTAAATTACACATTTTCAAGATGGAGAGTGTAAAAACTTGTTTTTAAATGCACTTGTTTAAATTTCCAGTTTTTTTAACTCAAAAGTATATTATTAAAAATTTATTTTTAAACGAGTACTGAATTAAACATTGGGAATCTTCTGAATGTGAAAACAAAATAATAAAAAATAAATAAAATAAATTTGGTAATAAATAATTGTGGAAACAGTTTTCCATCATAGAAGAATGTGGAATTCGGCTGTTGGTAAGGTTAGGTATTGTGTGCTCTTATTTGCTTTTGAGTATAACTGTTTATGTTTTTGTTCTAATTAATAATTCTTTTTTAGAGTGTTCATCATCCCTTGCTCAAGGAGGTTTCTTTTTAAATAAAGGAAGATATTATTGTTCAAAAGACTATCAGAAACTTTTTGGCACACGATGTGCAGAATGTGGTAATTATGTTGAAGGTGAAGTAGTCACAGCCCTCGGAAACACATATCATCAAAAATGTTTTGTATGTGCTAGTTGTAGGTGAGTATATCCATTAATATTTGCTTATATTTAATTACATTTTTGGAAGTAATGTTTTTCTCCTAAAGAAATACCCTAGTAAATCTATACAACATGTTATTTCAGTGTGTGTAATCTACTATGTAAAGCATTAACTTTTTTTTATTCATTGGTATCACATGAAAACCAAACATTTGATGTTATTTAATGCTGAAAGCCAAGGTCCATGTTATTCTATGGGGAAATTTGCTCATAAAATTACACATTAGCTAATGTTTTTTTCCCCCATTCTAAAAATTCACCTTTTAAACTGATCCTTGTTTTCTAAAAATTGATTTTTTAAAATTTTTGAATTAAAAAAAAAAATGAAATATTTAATGCATCTCTTTTTTCTCTCTACTTATTACAGGTAGAAAACATGAAATTAACTTCCGTTTTTCTCAGGAAAATTAGAATTATTTAATTATTTAAGAAATAAATATGAATTCTGGCAGTGACATCACTTCGCTTGCATTGCTTTAAAATTAGGCATTTAAATTTTTAATTGTTGCCAAAAAATTTCAATATAAAATGAAATATGCTTTCATACAAAAAATAAAAAATTATTAAATATTGACACTAAACCTATCACGACGGGTCAAATGACCCATTTTAAACTTTTTTTCAGAATTTCTTGCAAATAACATCACATCGTCCATGTTTCATGTATCAAATTGTGCTAAATAATATATTTTTGCTATGCATAGTCATATATAAACATTTTAAAGATGGGTCACTTGACCCGCTGTAGGAGGAATAGGTATACATGAAGTATCAGTAGGTTTAGTGTTAAATTTGCTTATGCATATGAAAAGACTTTTTTTTTTTTTTTTTTTTTACTTTAAAATAATTTAGCATGTTTCTTCCGAATTTTGTTTCATAACCTTTTTTAATCCTTTCATTTCCAATTTTTTCCCTCCATAAAACAATAAATCTTGTATTTAGTCATAAATATATTTTAAAGGTAATATATATTTTTTAAATAGAAGTAATAGCAGAGTACGAATTAATATAGCTAACAAAGCAACTGAGAGGTGTTTATTTATGTTTAATATAACCACTGATGCCATTAAAAATCATAACTTTTCAATAAATAAAAATACCAAAGTTTTGGAAGAAATACATATCGTAATTAATTAAAATGCAAATTATAAACATTAAAAAATAAAATAAAAAATATTTCAAACAGTTAATTTCCCTTTATATCCCAAATTACCTTACTTTTTGAAAAATAGTTTGAACCTTTTTTGTTAGATTCCTTTGCTGCATGAGAAACATCTCATATTAAATTTAGCTTAAACTGTAGCTTAACTGTAGGGAAAGCTTAAACTATAGAGACTTTAAAGTTCCAATGAAATCATGTAGTAAATTTAGGCTATATTGAGGAATTTTTTTGATGGGATTTTAAAGTCCCGGTGGGATACAAAAAGTTAATATACATCAATTTTAGATTTTTTCTTTCTTTTGTTTAAATAGTATGTTTTTGGCATGGATGAATCATGCTTAGCATGAAAGCCAATTCAGCATTATATTAGAGCTTTACTTATTTATAATCCTGGGAAATTTTTTTAATTTAGATGCCATATTTAGATAAAACATTTTTCGCCAAGGACTCTACTTTAGCGACAGTCACTTTATTTTAGGCCAAGTAGTGCATAAAAAATCTAAATTATAAAATGATTAAGAAAAAAAAAAGTAATGAAACAGAAACAATAATTGCATGAATTATGTATTTTTGTCTAAAATGGCGACAAAAATTCAAAAGTCACCGAGGGGAGCTATATTAAGGCAGCACCATGATCAGGTTTACATATTTATCTATTTTTCTATATACCAACTTAACTAACCATGAAGTTTATGTAACCAAAAAAATTTAATTGTCTCATGCGATGGTCATAGCCGATCATAGCATATTGTAATATATTTGAATTGAAATTGCTGTCATTTTACAGTTGATCCAATAAATCAAATGAATATAGGAAACAATGTGAAAGCAAAAGTGTTGTTCATATGTAACTGGGATTCGAATATAAAAGGGGTGCATCAATTTTTTTGATACTGTCCATTTCAATGCTATCATATAATAAGCACCCAAGTGAAAGCTCACTGATAAGCCATTGTCGCAGGCAATAGGGACAGGCACCTGAGACTATGAGGATGAGTAAATTGCTGCCGAAGGCAGCAGGCACAATTGTTTTCGTTAAATATAGTGGCCAGCAAATCGGGCTAAGTCTGCTAGTATCCTCTAACAAAATAATTAAAGCCAGATGAAAAATTAATCCCAAAACACATGAGGGCCTTCATCAGGGGAGCTCCCCCATATAGGGAAAGGAAAATGAGACGTTCCTGATGAAACACTGGTAATTTAACCAAAAAACACATTTCTAGTCCCCAACTTCTCACAGATGGAAGCAAAACCATACAGCAAACGAATTTTAATTAATACAAAGCATAAAAAGCAATTAAATTCAGAAATCAAGTACAAAATATAATGCATCAATATAAAATACAAGAATATATAAATACATACCTGGACAAACTCTAATAGTCATTAGAATATGGAAAACTTAACACCCCCCCCCCCCCCCCCACTTATAAACATAGAACCCGCTTCAGCTAGTAGGGCCACTTACCAGCCCTTAAATGTTGCCCAAAGTGGAACAACAAACCTTAAGTGGGATTGTGATCAAGAATACTGAAATGTTTATTGATTACAAAAACAGGATAGCGGTTAACAGTTAGTATGTTTTTAAGATTTTTCAAAGCCAGATTCAGGTCTAAATTGTTATTGCAAATCATTTTAATTCTGTTTATTTGGGTGAACATAATATTTTTTTTAATTTTAAGACTAATACAGGAGAACCAATTTGTTAAATTACAAACTTTAAAGTTAAAATCTTGCCTTGTATCATAAATCCGCATAAACCAGTTATCTATTTTTTGAATTTTTGAATCCAGGAAAGAATATACTATAGATTTTTTCCCCCCCAATTTTATTTTAAATTTGTCAAGTACAAAATTCTAATTTTGCATTTTAAAATTTAGAATTAAAAATAAATTAATAAAGGAGAGAGAGAATGAGTCACAAATTTCTTTTCCTCGTAGAATATGAGGTTTGGCTGCTGACAGTGAAGAAATAGTAAAATATAGAGAGAAGCTTCAAGAACATACAGTACCTAATCTTGCTGACAATCAAAGCCCATATTGAGGATAAAAAAAATAAATTTTTAAAAGTACTAATTTAATGGTCATGAATTTTCTGTATGTGAAAACTGGAAATTCAGAAGTTACATTAAGTAATGAGTAATTATGGGAACAAATTTCCTCATAGAATAACATAGACCTTGACTGTCGGCAAGATTAGCTATTGTATGCTCTTAATGTCTTGTTTTATAATTTAAAAAAAAAAAAAAAAAAAAAGTCAGAAATATATTGCTACTATGATCACAAGTAAATCTTTGTCCTCTTTGCTCCATCCTCTCTATTGGTGGTCATCCACAAACTGTGTATGTTACTTGTCTAAATTATTTATTTCTGTCTTTGTCAGGTAACTCCTGGTCTTTAAAATATTGCTGTATAGTGATGCTGTTTGTATTAGTGAAGCACAAAATATCAGTGTTTAATTCTCCCCTTCTTCCCCTAACTCTTCTTTCGTCAAATTTTCCGAAATTGAGCCAAACAAAATAATTTGTTTTATTCAAAATTAATGCATGTTCTATACTGAATTTAAAAATGCAAAATATTTTTATCAGCAAACAGTTTTTGCTTGACCCACTGATGGTCATATATGATATATTCCATTTACTGATCTCCCGTTTTCTTATTATTTACATATGATAAGCAAATGTAAAGTTTCAATCATTTTTCTAATTAAATCGACCAAAAACTAGAAAAATAAAATAAAATCTTGTATCCTGTTTAATTTATGGAAAAACAGCCGAGTAAACAGATTTATCTGGTTCTGGTGATTAATTTATAGGGATGCATCACAGCGTGTCAGTCAGCTAAACCCCATGTTAACCTATGGGGTTAAAATAATTCAATCCTTATTCCTTGCAGGATTTTAAATTTGATTTCACATTCACAAAATTTATAACAGTTAAACAAAATATTGTTTTTTAAAAAAAAAAAGTGCAATCTTACTTTAAATTTATAAAATGCAAAATTTACAGCTTCAAAATAAAACTTTAAAACAGTTTTTGAAAACACTCATTTAACAACCATAATTTTTCTGAATGTGAAAATATGCATTATGTAATGAATAATAATGGGCATTATTTCCTCAAAGGTTAACAGATTTGGTTGAGCTTGACTTCGTCATGCACTTTCTTAAGCATTGAATGTCATAAGTAAACAATCAATAAATTCTTGTTATTGCATTTCTGCTGGTATTGTTACTGAAATTAAATTCTTGTTCTAAACGTTCTTATAGGTACTAGTACAAAGGTGGGATATATAAACTGTGTTGCATTTCAGTGAAAAATAAATTGTTATTTAGTTTCATTTTGTGTGTATTAAGTACAGTTAAGCATAATTCTAAATATTTTGAAATTCATAGGCAGCCTTTTCCGTCTGGTGAGAAAGTTACTTACACTGGTAAAGACTGTTTATGTACCAAATGCATTCAAATCCCCATTGTTTCAGCTGAATCACCTGTACAAGAATCTCAAATCCATAATGGACCAAATCGTAAAAGTTAGTATTTTTTAATTTTTGCCTTTTTTGCAGAAAGCCTTTTAATACATATGTAATATTTTCAAAAAGTTTATCTAAATCTGATAAAACCTAAAATATTCCCATTTATTGGGTTGTTCGATAAATGTCGTTTTTTAAAACCTTCGCTTCTAAAAACTAAGGCTTCTTCGAACGTGGAATTTTTCAATTTACCGAAAGATGACAAAGGGTCATATAACAAAATGGTCAATATATCATTGATTAATGTTTGTTAATATAAATAAATTTACTTTGAAAAACATGAAAAAAGACATTATTTATCGAACAACCCAATAAATTAATTTTATTAGTGATGTTTCATTGGCTATTATGTCATCCATTGTATGCATACTGTATTAAAATAAATATTCACTCTCCTTGTTTATTACATTAAAGGATGTTTTTTTATTTCTACACAGATAAGAAGTACATAATTATAGATAAAATATTAAATTGATATCCCATATTTTAAATTAAAAATAACTTAATAGAAAGGTATTAAGGGAAATTGTATTGCTAAACTCTTGTAAATTAAAAAAGCTTAGATCCTCACACCCTTTTAATGTATTTCAGCAAGATGAAAGTTCTTTTTTAAAAGGTAAAGAGTTAATAAAGTAAAATTTTAACATTCCTCCCTTTTTTTTTTTTTTTTTTTTTTTGTTGAAATTCTTTTTTATTTTTTCATGTTCAAAATAAATTTTTCCATGAATTAATAAAAACACCCAGATTTGCATAGTGATAACATAAGATTGATTTTTTTTTTTTTTTTCTTTTCATTTAAAGATATAAAAAGCACATAAATGTTAATTCCCCCCCACCCCCCTTAAAAAAAAAAAAAAAAAAAAAAAGGAAAAAAAAAAAAAAAAAAAAATCCTTTGTAACTTCTAAATCCAGAACAATAGATCTATCTTTAGTTATATTTACAATTTGCAAATGTTACTTTAAAAAAATAGTAAATTTTTTAGGGATTAATTTCATACCTCTACAATGACCCTCCTTTCCAATAAAAAAAAAAATAAACTATTGAATGTATTATTATTTTATGTGTCATATAATTACTGCTTTTATTTTAAATCCCCCAGTTTTGTTTGTACATTATTTGAAATGTGATGATTTGAATTTCATTTAGTATGTGCTGGTTGTAAAGAGGAATTAAAAGAAGGCCAAGCCCTCATAGCTTTAGATAAAGAATGGCATATATGGTGTTTTAAATGTACTGCATGTGAAGCTGTTTTACATGGAGAGTATATGGACAAGTATGTATAGTATTATAAGAATATTTTATATGTATATATGTGTGTGTATAATTTAATGAATTTCCTGTTTTTAGGGATGGTGTTCCATATTGTGAAAAAGACTACCAAAAACAATTTGGTGTAAAATGTAATCATTGTGAACGTTATATTATTGGTAAAGTACTTCGTGTAAGTTGTATATTTATATTTTTAATTTCTTCTTCTTTCTTTCTCTTTCTATTTTTGCAATAGTTTTTATTATTTAGGCTGGTGACAATCACCATTTTCATCCCACTTGTGCCCGATGTTCCAAATGTGGTGATCCTTTTGGCGATGGAGAAGAAATGTACTTGCAAGGTAGTGTATGCCTTAGTGTCTTAATACTAGTTAAATGTACAGTCGGAGGAAAAAAAACTCAACACTCAACGTAACTTCGTTGCTAATTGATATAGAAAAATGTAATAGGTATCATTCGACGGAGAATTGTGAGTAGTTTCAGAAAATGAGCTGAAATTTTGAATTGGGGATCGTCTACATATTAAAACGTGCAGCAACTTTGATTTTTTTCAATGGTAATGCTGCATTTTTATTTTATATTTGAATTCCTGGGATCGTGACAACGTAAAAAAGTATATTGGTTGTATTTTTTCAGAGTTATAAACATTCAAAGTTTGAAAGTGCTAATGTTAAATTCATATTTCAAACTTTTATTAATATCTTCACAAAAAATAACTTGATTTATTATTTTTTTTCCTTTTTTTTTTTTTTTTTTTTTTTTACACGAGATAGTGAAGAAACCCAAACATAATCAATCATTACTTTTGATTCTGAAAAATATTAATAAATTCATATTTATAAAAATTATGAATTATGACCTATATTAATTTTTACATAAAATGAATTGTATTGCTGAAAAATATGGCTGTCCAAATTTGCAGCTCATTCCAGTTATTAGTTTTCAAGATATAAATAAATCTTTCTTTTGGAGTTGTTTAGGGGGTCGTCTCTTATAAAGTTTTGCATGAGATAACGAATCAAATCTTAAAAAATAACCAAGAAAATTAAACAAAATATTTTTATTTAAGGGTGAAATTATATAACAACAACGTGAAACGCAAAGAAATGAAACAAAAATGAGGATTTTTAGACATTAGTGTTAGCATCAAGAATTCCTGTTTTCTAAAGAAGACAAGCGCCGCCTTCATTGTTCTTCAAAACAATAGAGAAAAGAAAAGTAAATGTGACATTGAGTGATGAATTTGTGTTAAACCCCTTATTTTATGGTGACAAAAATATGCACAAGTGGTATTTACTTAGATTACTGGTTTTAAATTTTGAATCTTTTAAACAAACACTAGAAGAAAAAAATTAACTAAATAGGTGGGGTTTACTGTTTTAAATAGAAAAATAGGTGCAATGTAAAAAATGTCAATTAAAAAAAACGAATGGAATTGGAATGCAAGACAGACTTGTAAAATCGTTTAACAACCGTCATAGTTAAAGGTTTAACCATTTGCTTCATATATTGCTTTATTTTTATTTATTTATTTGTAGGGGGGAGGATTATTATTTTAAGGATACTTTAGTCTTAAAATTTTTTTTAATATATTTTAACTTTATACTTTAAATATATAAATATATTTTAACACTTTTTGCGACTGCATGTTTTTGTCTTTTTGACAGTAAGATCCACCTACGGGCGTTATTCTCTCAAAATAAAATATTTCAGAACAAATTTTCTGTATTCATAATTATATTACAATACAACTGGATATACATTATAATTATATTCCTTTTAATCAATATATTTCTATCCATAGTATATTTTATTGCAAAAATATAAACACTGGGTATACACTTAAGAAATATGTAACACACAAATTACGAAAGAAACGCCCACTGACAGAGTTAGATTTTCATATGACGTGAATCTACGTCAGCAATCACGTAAGGGTTAATTTAGAAATTATATTTTCATAGAAATTATAAAACAAATCGCACAGTTCCAAACAGTTCAACTGACCCAAAACTGGTAAGTGCGATTAAGATTGTTTAATATTTACTTCATGAACCCTTACAATAATTTATCCGAAAAGATTTAGTTTATGCATTGTTGTGCGTTATATATAATTTCATTTCATATATTATGTTTTACCTACGAAAGAAAATTTAAGCTTTATTGGTGATCAGTACAGCCATAATAGACACTTTTACTTGAAAAATATTGCACTTTTTTCAAAGAGTACTGTCTGGACCAATCACAAGAGTAATGTATTTAAACAGACCTAAAATTATCTAAAAAAGTACTGAAGTATATACAAATCTAAAAAACTGAATTAAAGATAATTAAGGAACTGGAAAAGTGTCGGTGTTTTTATTATTTTTCATAATTTTTTTTTTTTTTTTTCCTGAAAGATTTCCAGTATGAAACATTAAAATTTTGTCTTTCTCATAGGATCTTAATTTTATTTTTCTACATTTACAGATAATCCCCTAACACATTTTTGATTATAACTCTATAAACACTAAAGATAAAGTATACAAACAGTATACTTTTCCACACTGCCAGACTCTCAGAAATTCAAATATGAAGTCAAAATTGGGTGTTGCTATTTAAAAAATCAAAGTTGATTCTCATTTCAATATGTAGATGACCCCTAATTCAAAATTCGACAACATTTTCAGAAAGTGCATTTAATTTCCTGTTGAATTATGTCTATTAGATGTTCCTGTGTCAATTAATAACAAAATTACAGTGGGTGTTGAATCCCCCCCCCCCCCCCTGGACTGTACGTAAGTTTTTTTTTTTTTTTTTTTTTTTTTTTCCCCATTATGAAAGCAATTTGCGTAGTTTATTTCTGTCCCTCTAATGTTTTGATTAAATTATTTATTTTATTTTTTATATATAAAATTAGGTTAAATACTTTTCTTTTTTTTTTTTTTTTCTTTAAGAGGAATGTTAAGTTTAGGATATTATTTTAGCAACTTCATGATGGGAAAAATGTGTTGATTTGTATTTTGATTTTTACAAGTATTACAAAAATCAAAGAATGCTTGTACAGTAAACAATCATTCAAATTCGTTATAGTAATATTTATAGGCTTTTTATTTTATATCTTATCTAGTATTGGCACATTTGGAAATAATAATAGAATCACAAATACATTCACTGAAAAATTCAGTAAAAAAATAATTGAGTAAATTTAAAATTCCAAAATTTATATGTATAATCTTGGAAGCTATAATGTTTACACATAATTCATTTAATTCATGCATTCATTGTCATGTGGAAAAGCAGTTTAATTTTTAATATTTCATAAATTTGAATAAAGGTAGAAATCCAGAAAATTAAGTCACTGGTACACAGGACCAGAGATTTTAACATCTTACTGGTCCATAACATTTTCACAGGTCCATTCACCCACACTCTATTAGATTATTAAAAATACTTACAAATTTGTAAGACAGAATAAATTTACGTAACTATGGTAATTAAATATATTTGTAATTAATTAAATACAAATGAAGTCTTATATAAATCAAAAATGTTTGTTTTAATAAGTGTGTTAACACGTTCGTGCCTATCAAGTGAGAGTTCTCACCAAATGGCCGATCACGCGATGTCGCGTGATAGATATTTAGAGCACATAAATGTACATAATAATAAAAGTATATAAATATTTTTGAGCACAATAAAAACTAAATAAAAAAATAAAATTTGGCCACCACATCAAATTCCAATTTTCAGCTTGGCAATAAATGTATTAAATTTGTCTACACTATAAATAAAGCACTATAAATAAAAAGAAAACTTATTAAAGTGAAATTAAATGAAAAATTACAGAGAATATGTAATTTTGATAATTGTAATGAAATACACTTACTGATGTAATAACATACTATATTCTATAAAAGATTGATAGACTGTTTTTGGAAAAAATAAAACTGAAAAACCTCACTGGTCTGGTGGGCCATTATAATTTATATGTTGCTGGTCCGTTAATATTTTTGGACATGGACCCAACAGACCACTGTTAATTTCGAGCCGTGTTGAATATCCGTAAATTTAGATTATTGAAAAATAAGTTTGGGTCATTTGAGTTTCTATAAGAAACAGTTTAAAAATTAGCAAATTATTATGATTCTGCCGTATAATAGTAAAATTTTTACTGGAAAAACACATTTTTACACTTTTTTTTTTTTTTTACCACAGGTGGAGCTATTTGGCATCCTCGGTGTGGTCCATCTCCAGATTCTAAAATAGATGATGATTATTTAGATGAACATAAAACTAATGGTGTTGTGGACAACCATGTATGTTTAAAAAAATTCATTTGAGTTTCATTTTTTGATTTAAATATGTATCAATTATGAATTCTCTATTTTCATTTTTTTAATTTAAGAATGCTTATTATTTTTTTTCTTTTTCGTTATGTCACAGTATCCACCCTATTCCCCTAGTCTTTCAAGTTCACGTTCAACAAGCCCTTATAGTTCACTCACAAGACAGGTTTGTTTTGTTAGATTTTTAGTTGTTTCATTTTATTTTGTTTTACTGTTTATTTGAAATTATTTCAGTATAGATTTTTATTTATTTTATTTTAAAACTCTAGGAATTTTTTCCCTCAAACTGGAATCTCTTGCTAATTATATTATTTCATTAAGTAAATTTTGCATTTGATTTATTTACATTCTTAATTTATTTTTAAAAATCTCTTTTGGAATATTGTTTTTACTGTAGTAGCATTATTGAATTATCGAAAGAAGCATGTTAAGCCTTTAAAAATAACAAATAATTGGAGCTATACTTTTTAGTTATCCAATATAAATATAGATTACATTGTTTTTTTACATGAATTCTTCTAATAGTACTATACAAAGTGTTTCAGAAACATCTGTCTTAAATGCTGAGGCAGATAGAGGAAATTGTAAAAAGTAGATTTAGTATAAGAGCTTAAATGACAGATTACCATTGGGAAGTAACAATGACATTGGGCAGATTGGGGAAGGCTATATCTCGGGAACTACTGTACGAAATTGCATGTAAATTTATATAGATACATCATGACCCATATTAAAGTCTATTAATTTTTGGTGTCAATTGCTCAACAGGTGCTGCTGCTATACTGTGTTTTTTCATAATTTCATGGAAAGCTATATCTCAGGAACTACTGCATGAAATTGCATGTAAATTTATATGTAGATACACCTTGACATAAGTTATTGCAAATGAACTTTAGTGTCAATTGATCAACAGGTGGAGCTGCTATACAGTGACATACTTGCCAACTTTTCCGGTTTTCCCGGAAGACTTCCGGTTTTTTAACGTATTTTCCGGTCTTCCGGACAGATGATGAAATCTTCCGTTTTTAAAAAGAAAACCCAAATGTTCTACGAAAACTCCTGATTCCCAATCTTTTTCCATCCATAACATAAATGTCAATATTCATTTCAAACTTGCTTTATGAGATTCTAGAACATGTAAAGAAATAGAATTGTTAAATATTTCTTGCTGATGTAATTATTTTTTACCCCCCCCCCACACACACACACACCTCCTTTTATTTATTTCCAACTAGTGATCAGCAACCAAATGTTCTGCAGAAGTCTTTTGTTTCCTAATCTTTATCCATCTGCAACATAAATGATAATATTAATTTTAAACTTCTTTCATTTTCTAGAAGTAAAGTTGAAAGAATTTAATATTAGAGTAATTATTTTTGTATCCCCCCCCCCCCCTTTTCCCCGGATTGTGATCAATGATCAGTTCTAGAAACAATAAAGCAATGAAAGTGTTCAATATTTTTCATGTATGTAATTATTTTTAGATCTTCATTGCTGAATTTAATGAATCTGTTTATTTTTCCAATATTTGTATGTCATATTTATACCAAATGTGTAAACATGGGGAAAAAAATTAAGAATAATTTTTTCAGGTAGGAAAATTTTTCCCAAATCAATTTAAGAAAATTAATACTTAGTTTGTTTTATGCATGTTTGAAACTGATAATTAGCTACTGCTATTTTTTTTTTTTTATATATGTATTATTAATGTACATACACAAAAATCATATTCTATTTATTTAAAAAATTATTTATACTTTAACTTAACTAAGTTTTTTGTCTGTTGTTAAATAAATTTCTTACAGATTCTGTTTTGTAGATATTTATGTTGAAGAGGAATAACTTCATTTAAAACTTTAATATATTTAGTATAATCAATCTATAGTAAAACGTTTTTATAGATTGCTTCTAAATATTAAAATTGTAAAACTGTATTTTTTTTTTTTTTCTGTCTAACGTAATAAACAAGTAAAAAAAAAATCTTCCCTTTTTTTATGAAATCTTCTGGTTTTTCAACACAAATCTTCCCTTTTTTTTATTAAAATTGGTTGGCAAGTATGCAGTGATATCTGCAATTAAAAGGAAGGTCATGTCTAATTAACTACTGCACAGAATTGCATGTAAATTTATATGTAGATGCACCTAGACATAAATTAGTATCTGACAATTTTTAGTGTCAATCTCTCTGAAGGTGGTGCTGCTATACATTGTTTTCTGCAATTTTAAGGAAGGCTATATCTCAGGTTCTATTATGTATAATGAAACAAAACTTGATATGTAAGAAAACTATTATGTGAAATTATGCTGATTCAATTTGGATGCATATCAGCAAATAGATGGTGCTGCTATACTGCAATTTTCCCCAGGAACGGGAAAGCTGTATCTCAACTTCTGTGCCTATAACTGTACGAAACTTGATATGAGATAACTGTTATGAAAATGCATTTTAAAAATTTTATTTGTAGAGAATAAAAATCTTTATTAGTGTTAGATGGATTTTTTTTTTTTTTTTTTTTATAGATGAAATTATTTTCATTCATTATGGTAGATAATTTTAATCAAAAATAGTTTTAATAAAATATTTTTACTGAGTGAATTTCGATAGGAAAATATAGTAAAGTCTTGTGGTGGCTACAATATACTAGTTTTTGCAAATATTTATACATTGATTTGTAAAGATTTTTTTTTTCCTCAATTTTTTGACAATAATTAAAATAATTAAATAGAATTAGTTATGATGTATAGAATTGCTTTTCCATTTCTTAATGACAAGCTCTTATTTAAAAAAAAAAAAAAAAAAAAAAAAAAAAAAAAAAGTTGTATACCAAATGAGCAGCCAGTAAAACGTACTTGTCAAGAAAGTTAGCTGTCGGGCAAACGTATCTGTTGGAAAATCGTACAAGACGCGTTTACAAGTCATTTAGGGTACATGCAATCCTAAATTTTCAGCACTAGTATTTTTGAATTGTTAAATTTGTGTTTTTTAATCGTAGAATTTTTGCATTTAAATAAGACAAGGATTATCTTTTGAGAAAAAAATGGTACATAAAAATAAAGTCGTTTAAAGGACACTTTATTCTAAAGGTATATATTTTTTTTTTTTCAGCAAGCACATGATGGGTGTCATGATTCTCTTACCAATAATGCTTACGAGAAACTGCAATTATTTCAAACTATGTAACCAGTGAAACAACCTATGTGTCGAAGGTAGAACACACACACACACACACACACACACACATATATATATATATCAATTTAAGCTTTAAAAAACTTCTGTCAAAAGATGCTGTATTTGCTGGCATTGTAGATTTTATTCTAACTGCATATAAATACTTTTATATAAACGTCTACCTCTTTTTGAAGGCCATTTCCCTTAAAGTCCAGTATTTTTTTTTTTTTTTTTTTTTTTTTTTTTTTCCTCTCTCAAATTTTGCCCACAGGATTTAATACGGATTTCTCTCCATTAAAAATCCATGTATAGTTGTGCACCTTTCTTTGTCACTTTTCAACCACAGATTATTATTATTTTTTTTTTTTTCTTGGCTCATTCTTTTTCGAAAATTACATTGAGTGTTTAAATAATACTTCTTGTGAGGATGGAAAAATGAAAAATATGCTCCTCCTTTCTGACAGACAAACCTACCAGAAAACTAGTTAAAATTAAAAAGGTAGACTTTTGTTCCTTGTAGGGTCATAGGAATGGATGAAGAATACAATTTGGGATATAAATGAATTCTTAAAAAAAAAAATTCTAAAAATTATTTTAAAGCTAAACAAATTGAGTTATTTTCAAGAATTGTCTAGAGAAATAATATAAATTTCCACATTTAAATTCATATTATTTTAATGTTTTAGTCATTGATTTTTTGCCTGAATTATATATATGTATATTTTTATTGAATTATAAATTTCTCATCAATTTCCATTAAAAACGTCTCCCTAAACGGCCAATTTTGTATAGAATGGTGATTTCTCTCCTCAAGAAGGTTTCATTGTATTTCTTTTAGATTAATTGCAATTACATATCGCAGAAGCGGTTTTACATTTTAGTCTGTTGCAACCAGACATTATTTGCAATTTATACAATTCATAAGGCTGTACATTGCTGGTCATATTTTTCAAATTTACAGTTTGAAAAATATGGTTTAGTTTTTAATCAACTGAACAAGTGTGTTGAAGGGACTATATTTGTATGAGAGAATCATAGAAATGTTTATTTTGCCGGCATTAAAACACGGTGCGGTTGATTGTGCATTGAGCGGTTCTGCACTCAATGCTGGTAGACGCGAGGTGCCGGGTTCAATCCCAGGTCGGCCTAGCCGTTTCGAAACTTGCGTAAATACGGGCTAGGACCCCTTAAAAAGACCCCCTTTGGAGAGTACTCCCCCTCAGGCCTAGGACCTACAGCAGTCAATTGGCCTTATTCCACAATCCAATCCCCCTTGAGATTCACATTAACGAGATTTGACAGTATTTAAAGTAATCTTGACTGCTGTTTTTAAATTTAATAATAATAAAAAAAAATTCCTTGGACATGTGTTTGTTTTGAGGTAATCTAAACATTGAATTTCTTAGTTCAAATCCTTGAACAATTGCCTAGGCTGTCTCGATGTTTAACATTGAATCTCCCGATCTGCAAATTTATTAGTATCAAATAGTTTTATAATTAATGCATTATGCTAGAGTCTGACAATAAGTGTGCAATAATATCAAATTTAGACATATTGCATTATTTTTATATCCAAATTAGCATGTTATTTTCTACTATAAAATTTTATGCACAAAAGTATGTAGTTTTCACCTTTTTTGCTGTTATAAACATTTATTCTAATCTGTAAAACACAAATATATAGCCATCAAATGTGTTGATTTTAACATGATTGTTTCATTTTTAATTTTGAAAAGATGTTTTTGAATAATTGTTGAAAATGTATTTTGAGATATTAAGCTTCTTGTGTTTAAATTTTAGTTTTACGAGAGTTTGCTATACAAATAGACAAAGTTAATTTTTACTGTAATTTAATGCTTTTAATGATCTTTGTTTTTTTTTTTAGTATGGTCGAACAAGCCCTGGTATATATCTTGATAAAGATCCACTTATAACTGATCTCAGCCGAGTCTATACATTTAGTTATCTAACTGCTGAACCTACACAAGGATATTTAAGGCGTCCTATTCAACCTCATCCTCCTAAATCACCTCAATTCCATCGACCACCAGGTATTATATTCCTGTGTATTGTTTGATCATAGATTTTAAATAACTCTAATTATGTCAGATGATAGTTAGGAGTAAAGTGTTCTAAAGTTAGGTTTTAAATTGGCTATTTCCACCCTACCCCTTAACTCTTAAATTATTACATTTTCAGTAAGAATTAAGAATAGAGCAAATATTAATCTCATTTTACAATGTATAATATATTATTGGATATCAAATTCTTCGCATCCATATACAGTAAATCCGCTAACTCATAAATTTTTTTAGATATAAACAGTTGAAGTCAGTATAGTTAAGGTAAAAAAAACTTAATATGGTAGGGATCCTATGAATTTTTTAAAAGGAACTACATTGCATTTTAAGAATTTTTATGCATTTTTTTTCATATTTGTATAACTTTTAAAAGCAATGATGAAATACAAAATATTAAAAGAACAATTGCAATTAATGGAAAGACCATGTAGGTTGGAAAAAAAAAAAAAGAATATTTCACTTAGTGAGTGTCAAGAAAGTAATTATTAGAAAATATTCTTATACTGCCCAATATATCTATAATGTGATTTGAAGTCACAATAATAAAGAAAAAATTTCTTGGATTAGGCTTTAATTGACAACAGGGTAAGTGCAAAGACTTTCTTAAAAACATGTACAAATGAAAAACATATTTAAAAAAAAAATGTACTACATAATAATTTAGTAGAATCTTAACTAGGAAATCATCTGAATAGTTTAATGCAATGTTATAAAGTGGGACATCATTAGATACCTTTTTTAAATAGCCATCTTTGCATGTTGTGCCGACCAATCATCAGCTCAGTGCTGTTGCCACAACTCTGTAATAATTCTGCTTCTCCAGGATGTCATGCAAGAGAAAGGAGCAAAGTGCTGTCAAACAATAGCCCCATATCTCCAAATTTCTTCTTGGTTTTTCCTCAGAACCAAACATTAAGTTTTAATATACAAAACTTATTAGTCTTAAAATTGACCATTGTGTAAATATTTAAAAATGTAATAACCCATAAACATTGGCTATATATAGTAATTTTTAGTTTCTCATTAATGTACTTCTAATGAATATTCTTAATTTTTTTTTTTTTTTTTTTTTTTTTTTTAATTCTATAATTTTTTTTCCCTTCAGAGGGTAGCAGTAGACATAAAAGAATTCCATCTAGGCCATCATCAAAACAAGGTATGTCCATCAATCTATATATAATATTGATTAAATTGTTTTTAAATACTTAAATTTTATATCTAATTATATTTTGTTTTATTACAGGAATGCAAGTTTTAGGTAAGTACCCTATAAAATTCTCATTGTTCATTCAATTTGAACAAAATGAAACTGCTTAAAGTTATAAAACTTATGTACTTTTTGCTCATTTTCAGTTGATACTATTCAGTCATCTACCCCTCGTCCCAGGTCTCCCCATATGAATAATGAAGAACCTATAAATTTAGCACATTATCCTGATGCTACAAAGCCTAATCCTAACAGTGTGCCTCCTATAGAAAGAGATGATTTTCCAGCTCCACCTTTTCCTTATACTGACCCAGGTGAGATTAATAATAATTAA
Organism: Salticus scenicus; assembly: GCA_963930645.1. Taxonomy (NCBI): domain Eukaryota; kingdom Metazoa; phylum Arthropoda; class Arachnida; order Araneae; family Salticidae; genus Salticus; species Salticus scenicus. Next base: position 330,621,778 of record OZ005649.1, read on the forward strand.
AAAAAAAAATAATCTAAAAGGCTTTAAAAGAGAGGTCTTTGTAGTCTTCTCTTTTCATTTGATGTGTCAAGCAAAGTATAATACAGTTGTTTGAACGTAGCTTTTGGTTTCGTTTCGCCAGCCCCCCGACGAGTAGTTGGCTCTTTGCCAAATGAGAGGTGCTTTTTTCTCTTTTTGAGAATGTTACTTTTTTTATGTTTAGTTTAGTTTCTCGGCCTGTCTTAAACAGGAAGTATAATTTTTTCTCTTGAACATGAAAGTTATGATTTAAATATTATGATCTTGGCTCCTTTATGGAGAAACAATGTTATCCTGAAATATACTGAATTAAGTTATAATTGTGAATTCTTCAAAGTATACTGCAAATAGTTTTTTATTGTGTGTTTAATCGCTAAATAAAGTTAATAAGCTCTCCCAACTGGTGCAAATTTTATGACTGAAATTGAACACGTGAATTACAGAACTTGTTTATGATTATATATTTCTGCATATTTTCATGGTACGAATTCTTTCATGGCGCAGTATATATAATAATATTTTTTCATGGTGAACGAAACTCGGGATAAATGAAATCCCTTAAAAGTGAAATTACCCTTAGATATTAATTTATCTGGATTTGGATTTGAAAGCTTGGATAATTTATTGTGAAAACGAAACTGAAAAATAATAATGACTGGAATTCCGGATTCGTTATTGAATAGCTGCCTGGATATGGAACCAGGTAAGCAAAATTTAACTACTATTTATAACATTGATTAAATGAAATTAGAAATTTTAATTATTTGAATTATTTTGTTTGATTATTTGCTCGCTATGAATATTGAAAAGTTAAAAGCTAAGCGTTCTACGGAACGCTCAAATGTAACTAAATTATTAAATAAATTAGAGAATTTATTATTGGACGATCTAGAAAACACAAAATCAGACGAAATCATCGAAATCCAGGAAATGATAGGTGAAAGAGAAATTGCATTAAAAAATTTAAATAATGAAATTGAAAATTTAATAGTAGATATTAAAGAGTATGAAAAAGATATCGCGACCAGCGATAAATACGGCGAGCAAATAATTTCTGCCAAATGCAAAATAAAGCTAAGATTAAAAAGATTATGTAATAATAAAGATGAAAGTAGTTCAAACTGTTCTGTCAGTGAAACCCAAACAAAAAGTGGTTCGGCAGTGAGATTGCCGAAAATGTCCTTACCAAAATTTGGTGGACAAATAGAAAAATGGAACGAATTTTTCGATTGTTTCGAAAATTCAATCCATCTAAATGAAAATCTTACAAAGATTGAAAAATTCACTTACTTGAAAACGCTTTTAACTGACAAAGCGTACAATGTTATTGAAGGGTTTTCACTTACGGAACAAAATTATGATAATTGCATAGAAATATTGAAAACACGTTTTGGGCAAAAGGATATTATCATTAATGCTCACATGAATAAATTGATAAACTTAGAAGGCGTAAAAAGTTCATCAAATATAACTGCTTTGCGAAAGTTTTATGACGCTTGTGAAGTAAATATTCGCAGTTTATCTAATTTAGGGGTGACAAAAGGCCAATATGGTCATTTACTGAATCCAATTTTATTAAAATTATTGCCAAACGATCTAGTAGTTGAGTATTACAGGCAAAGTGATAAAAGGAAGGATGAGTCTGATGTGACAGACTTAATTAATTTTCTTAAAGTAGAACTTGAATCGCGTGAAAAATCACTTAGTATGATTAATTATAAAAATGCTTCGGTAATTGTAAATAAAAATAAAGCCGAAATTAATGGCAGAAAATTTCCAAATAAAATGAATTCATTGAATGTAGGTGTAAAAAATATATGCATATTTTGCAAGAATTATGATCATCATTCTCTTGAATGTACTAATTTAACTGATGTTGAGAAAAGGTTAAAATTAAAGAAGGATGGCAGGTGTTATAAATGTTTTCTAAAATCTCATCTGTCATCACAGTGCAGGGTGAAATCGCAGCCTTGCGAAAAATGTAAAGCAACAGATCATAACAAATTATTTTGTTTTTCAAAAAACTTGAAACCAGAAGTAGTAGAGAACACTATAGTATCGAATTCACATTTAAAAAACAGTAATCAGGCAGCGTTATTGCAAACATGTTGCGTCATAGCCCAATCTAATTCTAGATCAAAAACTGTCAGACTCTTATTGGATTCCGGAAGTGAAAAAAGTTTTATTACTAAAGAATTGGCCCACGAATTAAAATTAACCCGTGTAAGAACAGAAAAGCTAACTGTTTTTGCCTTTGGTATAAATAAAGGTAAAGAAGAGGAATTCGAGGTTTTTAATATTGAACTGCGTAGCAAAATAAATCCTCGTCGGCTCATCCATGTTGAAGTATTAGCTACAGACTTAATAACCGCGACTCCCTTGAAAAGCCCAAGGGGCGAACCAGAAATTGAAAGTTATATTAAAAATAAAAACTGGAAATTGGCAGACAATTCATTAAGTGATTCCAAAATTAATATTTTGCTAGGAGCTGATTATTTTTGGAAAATACAGAGAGGTATCATTGAAGAAATCGGTGATAATTTATATGTTGCTAATACTATTTTCGGATATACTGTAGTGGGGAAATTGAATAATAATAGTACAGAAGTAATTAATTCGCATTTTGTATCTGTAAATAAATTTGACAGTTTTGATTTGCAGCGTTTTTGGGATTTAGAATCACTTGGAATATGTGACAGTAAGAATGATTCTATGTCACAGAGAGATATAGAAATTATTAATTCTTTTAATGAAAATTTAAATTTTGTTAAGGGAAGATATGAAATTCAATTTTTGAGGAAGGAAAATAAAAATGAATTAAAATCGAATATAGAAATAGCCAAAAATAGACTTTGGGGTTTGAGAACAAAACTGTCTAAAAATGAATGGCTTAAAAATGAATATGAAAAAATTCTTGAGGAACAAAAGAAAATGGGTATAATAGAGGAGTGTAAAATAAACAAAAATGAAACTGGTGTATATTATATGCCCCACAGACCGGTGATAAGAACAGATAAGTCCACTACAAAGGTCAGAATAGTGTTTGATGCTTCTTCCAAAGAAAAGGAAGCAAAATCTTTAAATGAATGTTTATTTGCAGGCCCCAATTTAAATCCTAATATTTTGGATATTATTTTAAAATTCCGCCTTCATAAAATTGCCTTTGTTTGTGACATTGAAAAAGCTTTTCTGCAAATACAGGTTGCAGAAAATGATAGAAACTTTTTGAGATTTCTATGGTTTGAGGATATAAATAGTAAAAATCCTCTATTAAAGGTTTTCCGCATGACTCGTGTAACTTTTGGTGTTACAACATCACCCTTTTTTCTCTCAGCTACCATTAAACATCACATAAAGGGCTATAAAAACTTGTTTGAGAAAGTAGTTGATATGCTCGATACTTCCTTATATGTTGATGATCTCTTTCATGGCGCTAATTCTGTAAATGAAGCATTTATTTTATCGTCTGGTGCTGTGAAAATACTTAAAGATGCCAATATGACATTAAGGAAATTTAAAAGTAACTCTTACGAATTAATCAAACTGTGGGAAAAATATGGAATAAACGTTGATGAAGAAATAAATGAGGGAAATATCTCTAAAGTATTGGGAATAATGTGGTCAACTAATAATGACACGTTAAGAATAGACTTTCAGTCTCTGTTCGAAGGGTTTGATAATGGAATTATCACTAAGAGAATTGTTTTACAAACTGTAGCAAAGGTGTATGACCCTGTAGGGTTTATTTCCCCTTTTATAATAAGAGTTAAATTTCTAATGCAAGAACTATGGGAGCAGGGTGTTGATTGGGATTCTGCTTTACCTGATGCTTTAACACAAAAATTTAAGAAATGGCATCGTGAAATACAGGATTTAGAAAATTTTGAAGTGCCTAGAAAATATTTTACGAATTTTGAAAAATTAACTCCTGAAACTATTCAAATTTGTGTTTTCTGCGATGCCAGTTTGAAGGGATATGGTACAGTAGCTTATTTTCGTGATCCTTGTTCCCGTGAAACTTCATTCATTATGTCAAAGACAAGAGTAGCTCCTCTCAAAAAACTTACTTTGCCTCGACTTGAATTGATGGGAGCCTTAACAGCTGCTCGATTAGCTCATTATCTTGGGCAGCTATTTTCAGTTCCCGTCAAAAACATACTATGCTTCTGTGATTCCCAAATTACCCTTTATTGGGTCAAAGGAAGTGCTAGTAACTGGAAGCCCTTTGTAGAGAACAGAGTGCGTGAAATTCAACGATTAGTAGCCCCATCTCAGTGGAGATTTTGTCCAGGGGTTAAAAATCCCGCTGATGTGCTATCTCGTGGTTGCACAGCAACTGAATTGTTGAAGAATGAAGAATGGTTAAAGGGACCAATCTGGTTGAAAGAAGAGCACTTACCGACACCACTACCGGAAAATGAAGTCAAAATACCTGAAGAAGAGATTTTGAGAGAACAACGGAAAACTACTGTTTGCTCTTTAACTCATGGCAATAATGAATTTGAATTATTATATAAGTTTTCATCTTGGTCTAAATTAAGACGTGTTACAGCCTGGTGTCTTAGATTTATAAAAAATACTAAATGTCGATCTGCGCGAAATACTGGCTTTTTAACTATACAAGAACTTGATGAGGCAACTAAAATTATTGTGAAGTTGGTTCAAAGACATGAATTTGGAGGGGAAATAAAGACTTTAAAATCTGGAAAAAACCTGAATGCTAGTAACAAACTCCTTTCTTTAAATCCTTTTCTAGACAAAAATGAAATTCTTCGTGTTGGTGGAAGATTAAGACACGCAAACCTACCTGAGAGTCAAAAACACCAAATGATACTTCCTAAAACGCACCACATTACAGACTTAATTATAAAGTACTTTCATGAAAAACATCTTCACAGTGGAACTCAGTTAACAATTTCAGTCCTGCGACAACAATATTGGATAATTAATGCAAGAGACGCCGTGAAAAGGAATCTGCGGAACTGTATGAAGTGTTTTAGAACCACATCGAATTTAGCCTCTCAACTGATGGGTGATCTTCCAGCTGCTCGTGTAGTGCCATCGCGAGTGTTTTCGAAAGTCGGGGTTGATCTTGCAGGCCCCTTTCTCATCAAACCTCGTAAGGGCCGAGGTGTTAGATCTTATAAAAGTTATATTTGTTTATATATCTGTTTTTCCACAAAAGCAATTCATTTGGAAATACTCAGTGATCTCACCTCTGAAACATTCCTCGCATCCTTGAAGAGGTTTGTTGCTCGACGAGGAAAACCTGAAGAATTGTTTTCAGACAGAGGAACGAACTTTGTAGGTGCCGACAACGAAATGAAAAAAATGATGTCCTTGATCTCTTCTGACGAAAAGATCCACAGATATTTGTCCGAAGAAACAATCAAATGGAATTTCAATCCCCCATCGGCCCCCCATTTTGGAGGACTTTGGGAGGCTGGAATAAAACAGATGAAGGGTCATTTAAAAAGAACTATTGGCGAACAAATATTAACTTATGAACAGTTCCTTACTTTAATTACTCAAATTGAATCATGCTTGAACTCCAGACCTCTTGTTGCGCTCTGGAATGATCCAAGTGACTTAAATGCTCTAACTCCAGGACATTTTATCATAGGCACTGCCTTGACTTCAATACCAGAACCTGACTATTCTTCAGTTAACCTAACCCCGCTAGAAAGATGGAAACTTCTACAAAAAATTTTTCAAAGTTTCTGGAACAGATGGTCTTCAGATTACCTATCAGACTTGCAAAGGCGATCAAAATGGTTAATAAATAAACCAAATTTCAAGAAAGACGATTTGGTTTTAATAAAAGATGATAATCAGCCCCCTTTGAAGTGGAAACTAGGACGCATAATCAAATTATTTCCTGGAGCAGATGGCAAGATTCGTGTTGTTCTACTGAAAACTATTTATGGAGAGTTGAAGCGTCCGATCGCCAAACTATCACCTCTACCATTTTGAACTTTGAAATTTTTATTTTATTTTTATTTTATTTTATTTTATTTTTATTTTTATTTATTTTTTTTTTTATGTTCCTGTTTTTAATCCATTTATGTTAATCATCTAGTTACAATGTTTCATATGTATATTAATCTCTTTTTTTTTCTTATCTATTTGCAGTTGAAGACCAAGAAAATGAAAACCTGTAATAACACTAATGTTGTTATTGTACTTGTAGAATATTTTTATGAACCTTCGTTCATGGGGGCGGAGCATGTTTGAACGTAGCTTTTGGTTTCGTTTCGCCAGCCCCCCGACGAGTAGTTGGCTCTTTGCCAAATGAGAGGTGCTTTTTTCTCTTTTTGAGAATGTTACTTTTTTTATGTTTAGTTTAGTTTCTCGGCCTGTCTTAAACAGGAAGTATAATTTTTTCTCTTGAACATGAAAGTTATGATTTAAATATTATGATCTTGGCTCCTTTATGGAGAAACAATGTTATCCTGAAATATACTGAATTAAGTTATAATTGTGAATTCTTCAAAGTATACTGCAAATAGTTTTTTATTGTGTGTTTAATCGCTAAATAAAGTTAATAAGCTCTCCCAACTGGTGCAAATTTTATGACTGAAATTGAACACGTGAATTACAGAACTTGTTTATGATTATATATTTCTGCATATTTTCATGGTACGAATTCTTTCATGGCGCAGTATATATAATAATATTTTTTCAACAGTTGAGGATCTATAATCCACATACCCATAATTCGCAATTGTCTATAATCCGCACTCACTCTGCAGATGTAAACAAAAGATTTTACTGCAATGAAAATCTGATATTTTGGATATATATAAGGAAATATGATGTTAATTCACATACTAAAATGAACAAAAGAATGTAAAATTTAATTTGGATATAATTAATTTTTAAAAGAAAAAATAATAATTATACTTTTATTGCCTTATACTTTTTTAGCAATCGGAACATCGTCTGATTAATACTCAATTAGTGATGAAATAACAAATTCAATTTAAGTAAAATAATAAAAATAACGCTCAGCAGTTAGTGTGAGGCTTGTAGCAGAACAGGAAACAAAACTCACTTCTCTCTGAAGTAAACAGCTCAGTAGAGAGAGTGTAAGTAGATGTTGTTTTTATTTGTGCTAGTATCACTGCACTATGCATGAATTGTACCAGGGAGGATAGACATATCACCATACAGTCATAAAAACGTCAAGCTACCTGACGAATCAGCAAACAATACTGTGGCTACAACTTCAGAGTATGTCTGTACAGATACACGCAAGGATAGTTTTGTTTACGTATGCTATACTGTTTCTCACCCATAGCAAATGCTTGTGTGTATATTAACCAGTATTCTGTATAATTCTTGTTTCGTGAATTGCATCAACAGAAATGCACAAATAAGTTACTTTTCTTCGAAAATGTGTTCATTTAAATGTCAGATTTTGCTGGGATGATTAAGATTTTTGTGAAAGTACCGAATTTTAGCTGTGTGATTTTTGTGAAGGTACCTTTCTTGCCAGGTCAATTTTTGTGAAGGTACTCATAAGCAGTAGTAAAATCAACCTGTATTAGCCCTTGATGTGATTATGAGGATTTTTCTCATTATCTGTATAAATTTTTATGAGGCTACCATGCATATTCATGGAAAAAAAACCTTTTTTTTTTTTTATTGCCAAAAAAAAAAAAAAAAAAAAAAAAATCCACTTTTTAACTATAACACGTAGGGTATTACACCCTGTGTAAAGCTGTTTTTAGGAAACTTAACACATTAGGCACAGCATTCTGCAATTAAAATGCAAAAATGTTAAATATCTTACTACATATGACTGAGCATTTTTACAAAATTTTTAACTATGCATGCACTAGCTTTTAAAAAAGTTCATTTACATAATTTAATAGCCAAAAGTATTGAGCAACTTATATAAAAACCCCAAACAAATATCGTGTAAATTCAAAAAGTTATGAGAGAGAGAATGAAAAATTTGAGTTCTTCTCAAAAAAAAAAAAAAAAAAAAAAAAGGGGGGGGGGGTGAACATGATCGGAGGTTTTATCAATATTTATTTACAATCAGTGAACACTGTATTACCATTAGGTATTGATTGAATCAAAATAAAAATGTGAGTAAAACCCCCTTATAGTTTTGCATTTATTTTGAGAGAACTGAAATTCTGTTCATTTTTAAATTTACACAATGTTTATTTGATGCTTTCATATAGGTTGTTCAATATTTTTGGCTAAAATGCTTATATTTTGAAAGATATTTAACATTTTTACATTCTGATTGTAGTATGCTGTATCTAATGTAGTGTACCAAATTTCTTAAAAATGGCTTTACGCTGGGTCTAATACTCTTCATGTTTATAATTAAAAAAGTGGTTTTTTATTTATTTTTGTTTTAAAAGCTGTCTGCTCCCCCCCCCCCCAAAAAAAAAAAAAAAAAAAAAAACAGATAATGAGAAAAATCTTCATCACATGCTGTAGCCAAAACACATTTAAAGAATTTTTTTACAGGGTGATCCAAAATATTTTGATTTTTGTTTAATTTTTTACTGGTCTCCTTTTTCTCTTCAAGGCACAATTTTTGCTGAAATATATGAGGTATAACATGTTCTTTACACTACTGTTTCAAGATGATTCTTGAATAATTTTTCTAGGTATTTGACAAAAGTCTAAATTTGAAAGTGGTAGATGGTAAAAATCACATACCCATTATACACTAATTACTAAGTTAAACTTAAGATTAAAACCAGTAAAACTGCCATATAAGCTTAAGTATCTTATTTATTCACCTCTTTATTTTTTGTTACATTGCATATCAAATTTTATATTGTCTTTAAAAAAGTGCTTGGAAGTCTGCATGGCCAGGTCAGGTTTGGGTCGAAGTTTCAAATTCTGTCTCAGACCGGGCTCAAACTTAATATTTCTTTGCAACCTCAAGCTAAAGTTTTTTTTCCCCCCTCTTTCTTTCTTCATGTGTGTACTCGAGCTTGACCAGGCCTCACTCTGCATTTTTTTCCACATTCCCCATTAATTAACATAGAAAATAAATGATAAGACGTTTCATTATTCATTTATTTTACATAATTTTAGACTAGTTCACAGGAAATAAACTGTCGCATGAGATTTAGTTCTATTGAAAAGCTTTTAACTTCAGCTTGATTGTCTGACTTTTTGTTTGCACTCTGATTTCTAATATTTTTAACAAGTTTTCTATACAAAATGGTATGCATGTCACTACTAGTTTGTGCATATGTACAAACACAAGAAATTAAATATGTTATTGTCTATGAGGCTTTATATCGTACGATCTGTAAAATGTCCTATCCTTCATAGTGTAAGACTACGAAGGATATTTTTTAAACACTTACTGCTACTTTCAGGACACTAAATGTAATGAAATTAGCATGCGAAAAAGGATCTCTTCCATTGAAAATTCGTAGGTAGTTTCATTGTTGTGTTTACCAGTTCGCACAGAAGGATTCAGATACATTAAGGGATATAAATGGAAATTGGTTCATACTACTAAAAATCTACTTTCACTATACTTAATACCTTCCTACATTGTTTGATGAATACTTATATTTTCAGTTTGACTTTGTCTGTGTGAACTTCTGTCTGTCAGTAATAATGAATTTCTGTTCATCTGTAATTGTCTTGTAAAAGATCGGTCGGTTTTGTTAATGGATATTCTATTGCTTGGCTATATAAAACCTCTGAATATATACTAAAAAAAATTTACATAGAAATATATATACAGTAGGTCTTTATAACTCAATTCTATGTAATGCAATTTTTCCGTATAATGCAAAACCTCTAACGTAAACAATGGTTAGATTTCCTCCTGGCATTTTTCACATAATTGGTATTAAAAAATCAACCTTACACTCCAAACTATTGGGTTGGCAAGAAAGTTCTTTCGGTTTTCAAAAAGAGATAGCATTGTGTTTGCTTCGTTATTTTTATATCAATGTTGTAATTTATGTGTGCAAGAGTTTGTGAAAAAGGTTAAACCTAAAAGGTTGTTAAGGTGGAATTAAGTATATATCTTTTGTTTTCAAAATGAAGTTTTTGGTATTATCTCTTTTGGAAAACCGAAAGAACTTTCTTGCCAACCCAATACTTAAAACTGAATACTTATACTGAATTTTCAGTTGATGTGTTTATAAATAAAATTTTTAAATACAAGTACATAAACAATAGATTTTGTAGTTAAGAAGCACTGGCATTCCTACATTGTGAAAAAAAAAACTTTCTTTCTAGAGAACTAAATGTGATACATTAGTTTTTCTGTATCCTCTTATTCAAAACTTTATAGTGAAAAAAAGCTATAATTTTTTTAATGAGTATTATGATGGATTATTTGGTCAAGGCCTATTTGTACTGTGTTTATAAAGTAAATTTAGTAATGAAATTATAATCTGTTCAATTTTTGTTCAGATTAAAGTAACTAAAATGTATTCTGCTCTATTCTGTTATGTTTCAGACATATTTAGCCATGTATCAGTGTAAATTTAATGAGGTATGCAATATGATCTATATAATTCAAAATTCTATATAATGCACAACCTCATGTTTTTAGGTTTGTGTTATAAAGATCTTTTACTGTATTCCATTTCTTTTTTTAGATCGGATCATGCCGGGCCTCAAAATTTTGGCCTATGCAGACCACTACTTAGATTAATTTCAAATGGGCTTTTAAAAAATTACCGTTTAGTTTCTAAAATAGAATAAAATAAATAACTGTACTATAACTCAGTAGAAGTTCAAAAGAAGGAAATTGTGAAGATTTAGGTAGTCATACTTTGATTAAAAACTTAAAGAGAATGTATTGCTTGTTATTCCTACTTAACATTTTCAGCCTGGCACTTGGCCGAAAAGCTTAAGGAGGAATCATAAATAAAGTGTTCTATTTACGTTTTTTAAAGTTTTCTCTGTATGAACCTTATTTAACACTTCACTATTTTAGTGGTTTGTATTTTCCTCTTTTAATTAAAATAGCTTTTAATTCTGCTTCTGGGAAGATCCTTTATTTGAATTATTTTTTACTGAGCTATACTTTTAAAATTAAAACTTGAAATTTGCATTTTTAGAAAGAAGAAGGCGTTTAAGTGGTGGTTCTAGAGATTATGATGAAAATGAAGAGGAAGAGGAGCAATTTGAGGATCCACAACTAAAAAAAGAGGAGGAGGAGCTTTCAAAAATTGCAACAGGCATAGGAAAGGTAAATTATAAGAATTCATGTTTTCTTTTGTACTTTTATTACCAGACTATTGTTGGTAATGGAAGTATTGTATTAAAATTTTGATATTGAGTTTTCACCTGATTTGTGCAATTTAAGCCCCCCCCCCCCCCCCCCCCCCCCAAAAAAAAAAAAAAAAAAAAAACTTTCTGAACATGAAAAAGTTTTAGGCCATGATATATAAGGTCAATTGAGAACTGTCACATCGCACCCGTCAAGAAAAGTGACATAAGACCAAAAGTGGAAATTTTGAGTTTATGTAATTGATAAATGCATATGAAGTACCCCAACGTACACATAAAGTATCATCTCACTACTGTATCTCAAAATGTATTCACCTGAGAGGCAGTTTTGTTAGTTTTATTGTAGGTTAGTCAATGCTTTATTGTTGCCTTTCAGATAACTTTTCTCAAAAATTACATTTTTGTGTTGTCACATTTCTTGCTGGGGTTATATTTAATTTACTTTTCTTGAGATATGCACTGTAAAAAATGTCCTATTTGCTGCCAGAAATTCTCTGTAATTTGAGGAAATATGCGTAATTTACGAAAAAATTACATTGTCAGAACGTATTTTCTCAAATTATAGAGAATTTCTGGCAGCAAATAAGACAGATTTTTTACAGTGTGTGGATTCAATATAAGACTCAGAATTAGTTATCAAATTAAATATGTACTTTTGGTTTCAGTTTTAATTTCTTTATTATTTAAGGGCTCATTCAATAAAATGGATAGTATGCTTGTTTCTGCAAAGTAAAATGTTTGGTGTTTGAATTTGCTAGTTCAAATTCGTGCAACACAAAAAAAGTCGATTTTGTAAGATGTTCGAAATTTATCTTGCTCGAATATCTTACTTATGCTTTACACAGGGCATTTAGTGTGGTCCCTAAAAGTCCCTTTTTTGGCAAAATGGTCCCTAAGTCCCTTTTTTTTTTTTTTTTCTTTGCCTATCCTATAAAAAAATTTTAAGACTTTTAAGTATGCCGAGGTGGGGGGGGGGGGGGAGAGATTCAAATGCGATATGAAATGCTTAGGCATACTTTATATTATCTGTGGAATATTGAAATGACTAACTTTTGGCAGCCAGTTATCTGATGTGTAACAGGGACACTGATATTCATAGATAATTCAGCAAATGGGCCATGGGGAAAGGAAGGGCTAAGATTAAAGAGGTCATTGTGCTAACTGTCCTCTGACCATTGCATAGCACTACCACAGTTAGTTGTACTGGATGCATTAGGTCAGAAGCTCCATTATTTTCAGTTTAGTAATGAGCCTAGTTACAAGTTCAACTCTGATGACTAGCAAAGATATGTATATCTTTAGGTTAAAAAAAAAAAAAATGTGTTGCAGTATGTACCGTAACATTACGATTACTACTTTGCTTTGGCCTGGTAATAAATAGTTTAGATTTCAATCTGAATGGAAATCTGGTATCTTTAACGCAGTTAAGGGAGCACATATCAAAATTTTGGTACAATGAAATTCTTAATACTAAATGAACATATCCAAAAATTAATTATCTTAATGCCCAATTGTGCAGTCATCAAGGCCAGGGGTGGCCCCATAAAGTGTTAATTGCACAAGATTTCCACTACGGTCGCATTTTTCACAAAAGGCATAACATGTATACAGAATACAAAAATTAAACAAGAAAGTTTTGCTTTTTTGCTAAAGCATTTTATTAAACACTGTTATATATATATAAAAAAAAAAATTAATTTTTAACACAGAAAATAAAAAGAAACAAGAACAAAAAATCATACGGTACGCATTGATTATTAGCATTTTCCAATTACACATACTTGTGTCATTATAACCTTCAGTATTTTTTATCTATGTTATCACACAACAAAAAGGCAGACAGGTAAACTATATCACTCTTAAATATTTTTAGAAAGTGTTAAAAATGCTTAATACAAATGGGAAATGTAGCCATTAATTTCTAATTGCAGCGTTTAATGTATCTAAATATTTTAGTGTAGTCCTGTAAATCTGAAGGTTAAACATATTCTATACAAAACATTTTATCATACTAACATAAATGTCAACTTCTTTATGATTTTTGCAGTAGATAGTTATTAAAATGTAATTTATAAAAATGGCTATCCTAAAAAGCAATGTATTGGCCTTTCTTGGGGGGGGATGTCCCTGTACACAAACAAAGTTGTGCAGGACTTATTAATGCTATTTTAAATAGGGAATTTACACAGTGAACTTGAATAACATATCATTTTTAAGAAAATCTGAAAATATTGACGGACACTGGAATCGATCAGATAGACATAGACAGACAGCCAGGCAGACAAATACATTATTTCAAATATTATTTAAACTTAAAAATTTTTAGAAAGTGTTAAAAATGCTTGAGGTAAACAAAAATGTAATTCCAGTAAATTTTTAAAAATAGTCCTTAATGTAACTGAATATTTTTATAGTCCCTGTAAATCTTATTGCTATTCATACTACATTCTGTAGAAAACATTCTTTTGTACATATAACATATTTCAATTTCATTAAGATTTGTGCCAAGTGGTAGCGTGTGTCTGTATGGTTTATAGAAATACTTCTCATAGAATGAATGCTTTGGCATATTTTCAAGTGTTCCTGTACACAAATCCTTGGTGGTATTTACTCTATTTTCAATGGGAAACATCTGATAGTGAACATCAATAACATATTTTAATTTCATTAAGATTTGTGTAAAGTATATTAAAATGAGGTTTATTGTAATACCTTTCATAGAATGCAATGCTTTGGAATACTTTTGAGTGTCCCTGTACACAAACCAGTAGAGGTATTTACTCCATTTTTAATAGGGAATATGGGATAGTGAACTTGAATAACATACATCAGTTTCAAGAAATTCCATGAGTATTTACGGGAGATAGAATATGGACAGACAAACTGAAGTCATTAACACTTTTCAATCTTATTGGAAAGTGTTAAAAAACACTGATACATTACATTGTTTTACTAATGTATGATCATTGTATTAAATGATGGGCATATTATGCATAGTTCTTTTATAGAGAAGTATAGAAGATTTTATTTATATCGCATCCTGATCCTATGGGGACAAATTTTCTTAAAATAATTAAGTTATTTAAAAGTGTGAAGTGAAACTAATATATGTTTCAGAATTTTCCTACAGAATTTCCGAAATTGCATGTTTACCATTTATTTTCTTTTTCAGGGATGCCTAAAAATTACTTGTATCAGGGTGGCTAGCAGTCAGGGAAAATCAAAGAATCAGGGAAAAGTCAGGGAATTTAGAAAATCTGGAAAAGTCAGGGAATAGTCACGGAATTTCCTTTAAAGTCAGGGAATTTTAACAAATTTTGTGAAAATAAGCTATATTAATCATTAAATTATTGATATTTTAAATCACTAAATTTTTTGCTAGTGTCGTGAAATTTTCATCGAAAATAAACGTGAGTCAGGGAAAAATGGAGGAAAATCTCGAAAATTTGAAAAGGTTTAAATGCTAGCCACCCTGTTGTATGTTCATTGACGAAATATATGAATTTCGGAATGAAACATACTGACATAATGTTCACTTTTATTTATTTACTGAAATATTCAGCGTTCAAATTTGTTTAAACACCCAGTAACTATACTAAATGTTCAAAAAGTCCATTAAAGCCACTTCAGATTTTTATAAAGATGTCATTATAAAATTTAAAACTTAGTTTGGAAAAGGAAAATGTAACATAAAGAGGCATCTATAATAGTATACGAACAGATATCATAAGCCTAATACTATTGTAGCATTTTGCTTAAGATTATTTTTTGATTTTAGCTTTTTCAGTAAAAAAATTACAAACTCAGGTTAAACCCTGTAGTGGCAGCCTAATGCATGTTATGATTTTTATCTTCACTTTTGCTTTGAATTGCATTATTTATTTGGCTAATATCCAACTTTGTTAGCAACACAGAATGAAGCGGGCTTTGCCTTTTAATCAAAATGTCTTGATTATTATTACTTTTTTTTTTCACATCATAAAATGCATTACATGTTTTATCTGCCGTTCGAACTTTTATAGACATATACTTTTTTTCTGTTATTTGCAGCAGTTCATGACAGTTGCATATAGCATAAGTTACTGTAAAACTCAGACTGCATCTGCAGCATATGGTGCAATTTTTTCTTTGCACATCTTTGTAGATCCCAGTTGAATTTGCCCTATTGTGCAAAAAATGATCTTAGAGCTAAATTCTTTTAATAGTTAGTATGGTTTTGCTTAAGTTGTTTACAAAAAATATTTTTGAAGCAACAAACCACACCAGTGGCTGAAAGGTTCTCTTCTGAAACCTAGTTGATAGAAAATGCTAGATTCAGATTAGAGTTACACTTGTGGGCCTTGTCTAGCTATTTGAAAATTTGGTTTTCTCTGAAACTTGCATGAATACAGGCTAAAATCCCTTAAACAGTTCCCCATGGAGGGCAAAACATTCTAGGCTTCTTCAGTAGGTAATAGACTGTTGCTCTTGTTGACCCTCCCACACACTTAGGACGACAAATTTTGAAGACAATAAATTGATGGGAAAGTATGTGTATTCTATGCCAAACATAACTTTAAATGTAAAATCTGAAACTTTTCATTTTGCATCATAATGAGCAGTAAAAGTGAGCACTCATCATAGAAATTAGTGGAGGACAAAGTCTCATGGCCCATATAACTCAATGTCTGTATCTTAAGGAATTCAACAAAACTGAAAGAGTATGAATTCTTTTTGACACTGGCTGTGTATATTTTTAAATAATTTGATTTTGTGCATTACGCTTGGCTTATACATTGTAGGGGATCATAAAAGAATGTGTATATATATGTATGTTACTGATATTTAAGCGTAAAATAAATAGGTCCCGTAAGTCCTTTTTTTTTTTTTTTTTTCAATTTTGGTCCCTAAAGTCCCTTTATTTTTGAGGGAGTTGTGCTAAATGCCCCGTTTACATAACAAAAATATTTTTTTCATTAGAAAGGTTTAAAAAAAAAATCATTTAACCTTTAATGATATAACCAAAACAGATACTTTGCTTGGATTAAACCTTGCCTCCAGGCACCGTTTTAGGCAAGGCACCGTTATTGCCATTCATTAATGATAAATCTTGATTTATCAAAGAAATTTGGAATTTACCATTTATCTTACACTATTTTTTGGACAGAAAATCACAGGGATCAGATCTGTAGAGTATGTTGGATAAAGAAACAATTCATATCATGATCCGAATATTTTAGCGGCTACAATCTGGTATGCATCTCAACAGGTGGTTGGTGATATCTTGATAAAGCAAAGTTTTTTTTCTTTAACAAATAAAGCCGCTATTCAGCCAATTTTGCTTTCAAACTTACTAATAAATTAGCATAATATAGTCGGACCATAATAATTGGTTTTTATCTTCTTTGGCGCATGTTCGCCATGAGAAATCCACTATTTAGAATATTCTTCCATTTCTAGTGTGTTGTAACATATGAAAGTTTCATTAACAGTAATGTAACGCCACAAAACAATAATTGAATTTCGTTTAAATTTGTCTAAACATGTCTTTGAAATAGTTATGATGCGAATTCGTTTTTAGTCAACTATATTTATCGCAGATCAGTAAATGCAGAGAAGTTAGTGAATGAGTGAGTGGGCAGGGACTTGATTTATGTGTGTAAGGAAACACATTTTACATTTTTCTGCAGTATATGTAAAAATATATTGCTTTTGAAACATAAGTATTAGATCAAAATCAGAAGTTAATAAAATTTAAATTGCCATTCATAGTAGTCACCAAGACATTATTTTTTTTTTCCCTTCTTTCTTAATCTTTATTGTGTGTATTTTTTTTTTTTTTTTTTCTGGGAGAAATTAAATATTTATAAAACCATTTTTATATGAGGAGAAATAAAATAATTTGGAAGAGACAGCAGATTTCCTTTCTTATACGCAATTAACTAAACCCAAAATTTTATAACTATTATAGAATTACTTCTTATAAAATATCACTGAAAATAAAATAAAATAGAATAAACAATTTTTTAGAGTGAAAGGTTTTAGGTTTTGATTTTCATTTGAGGGAGATTTCAAGATTTCAAATTATGTAAGTGAACAAAGAAAAAAATAAAATGATTTGAGATATTTAATTTAGAAATTTATTCATCAAGCCTGAAAGTTCATTTCAGAAAATTATGGAGTGCAAGGCTGATTTTTTATATATATCAACTATGTGAAAAATACCACAGCTGGGATTCGAACCTGGGCCTCTTTTTTTGTCAGAAATGCCTAGCTGGTAATCAGCCAGGGTAGCTCGATGGTTTGAGCATCCGCGCGTAAAGCGGAAGGTCTGGGTTCAATTCCCAGCTCTGGTATTTTTCACATAGTTGGTATAAAGAAAAAAAAAAAAAAAGCAGCCTTCCACTCCATAATTTTCTGAGATTGATATTTTTGCCCATCAGTATAGTTTTTTGAATTGCAGTTATTTAGCGAGTAGGTTACACAAGTGTGTGATATACAAAATTATGGAATGCATAACAGGTAATGGAAATCATGGAAATTTGTCAAAATTAGTCATGGAAATCATTGAAAAATCAGGGAACTTTTTTTCTGAATTTCTGTAGCTACCCTGTATAAGTATTTTTAATACATCAAATATATATATATATATTATATATATATATCCCCTCTTGATGTAGCAAAATAAAGATAGTGAGTGACCTGAATGCATATTGGGCCCTGTGTCCATTTTTGGCTTAATCAGGCTCTTGACAGTGGCAACAACTATGCAGATTTACATGACTGTTGGACTTAAAAAAAAAAAAAAAAAAAAAAAGATGTGAAGTAGAATTATTGTACATTGCAGTCTGTGGACTCAAACTATTTAAACTTCACTTTAGTTCAAAGTATAAGTAAATAGTTCAAAGTATTAAAAAAAAAAAAAAAAGATATTCCCTATTGCATGCTTACCATTTATAGCTATTTTACAGGTATATCCAAAATAATTGATACAGTATAATTCATTGCACAATATACAACTTACAAATTCTCAAAAGCCATTTTCATGATTTCTGTTTTGCTTATTTACAGACTTTCTTATTTAAATTTATTTAAACTGTTAACAATTGTGGACAGTACCTAACCTTATCAACAGCCATGGATCATGTTATTGTATGGAAAAATGTTTCCATAATTACTCATTACCTAATGATTTTTTTTTTTTTAATTCAGTTTTCACATTCAGAATTTTCATAACAGTTAAATTAGTACTCATTTTCCAGAAACTGATATTTTAAATTTTTAGTATTTGATGTTGCACTTAAAAAATGAGAAAAATGTACTCCGTAAAAATTAGTGTTTTTGAACTCAAAATAAAAAAAATAAATAAATAAAAAATCTGAAAAAAGTACTAATTTGACAGTTATGAATTTTCTAAGTATGAAGACACACAAAAAAAAAAAATCAGTAAGTATTGAATAATTGTGGAAACAAATTTTCCAATAAAATAACTTGGGCTACGGCTATTGGCAGGATTGGGTATTGTCTCCTCTTAATTACTAAATGTTCATAAATTCTAGTAGTTACTCCAGATTTTTCACATTACAAGCAATCACAATTGAAATGCTCCACTAGTTGCTGACTTCCCTGTTTCTCAGTATCTTAAATTAGCTATGTAAATTTATTGGTTTCTGTACCTGTTACTTTCAGAACTGTGATTGTGTAGTGTTTCACTTTCCAACCTTCAAATTTTTTTACATTTGCATAGTTATTTTCCATATGATTATGTAGTGTTCAGACACAATAGAATAGAATTATACAAAAAAGCATTACAAAAAAAAAAAAAAATGCGTGATGAGTATAAAACAAAAGAATTTAAATAAAGAATGCATTTAAACAAAGAAATTAAAAAAAAAAAAAAAAAGGTAATCGGTGGGGCATTTTAATTATTCGATTGGGTTTGCAGCTTCTCACTTATTATTGGATATTATTATTACTTAAATAGAAATTTTAAACTGTTTATTTATTTGAATGCATTATTTATATATATGCTTGGCTTCTACTATGCTTAATAGATCATCTTTGAATTGTTACATATATATATATATATATATATATATATATATATATATATATATATATATATACAACAATTCAAAGTTTTTCCAATATTTGTGCCAATTTTTAAAGGCATATTGCAGTTATTTGCACTTAAAGACCTAGTGTTTTTTTTTTTTTTTTTTTTTTTAAACATAACTGAAAATGGTATAAGCCATTTTTTTAAAACTCATACACATGTGACGGTCTTATTTTTAAATAAATTATATATTTCCTTAGTTTCTGATGCCTTACCTGCAAATTTTTCTTTTTTCAAAAACCAGCTTTTTTATATGTACTCACTTTTTTAAATTTTGGTGACATTTGTTCAATATAGTGATATTTAACATTACTGTTTCTTATCAGGTGTTTTTAAAAACTGTTAAAGAAAGGGAAAAAATTCGTGCCTGGAAGAAATCTCATTTAGACCCTCGAAATGCTTCTCGTACACCTTCTGCTAACAAAGAACCGCCTGCAAGACTCCGCTATTATAGTTCTATTCATGCTTGTATGTATTTGTTCTTTCTCTTATCTTTTGAGAATCATCTACTGCATATTTAAAATTAATTTTTGTTTTTATATATCTAATTTAAAATAAAATGAGAAACTTTTTGTTAAGATAAAAGTTAAAAAATTTTTGTAGAACTTTGAAATATATACATTTTCTTTAAAAAAAAAAAAAAAAAAAAAAAATGTTGCATGTACTTTGATTATCTTAAACAGGCATTCATAATTTGTTTATCAAATTTTATTAGATCTTTTTGTGTGTTTGGGGTGTGGGTGGGTATTCTGAAAGTTATTTAAATTTTAGCTTCAGGATTAGTAAAAAAAAAAAAAATCCTTCTAAAATCTTATAAAACAGTACCTGAAATCTGCTGTCCAAATTAGTTTTCTGAATCAAATGCTACCCTCTTCCATCTTGAGTTCTTACGCTTATTCAAGGGTAATATCTTAATGAAAAATCTCATGAAGATCAAGAAAAATGAAAGAATTTGCTTCTAAAATTTAATTGAAATAACAAGTAAACATTTTTATTCTCTCCTTGTTCAAATAGAATTCTCTCAATTTTTGCTCCCATCGACTTATAACCATGAATATTGATAGCTTTTCAAACATACCAACATGTGTCATTCCATTAAATGATGATTGTTGTTTTTAAAGCACAAAGAATTGTTAAATCTATTACATGGTTAAAGGATAATCATAATAAAATAAACGTTACTAACAAGGAGAGGTCACAACATGGAAAATTCAGATCGGGACGAGATTCCGCAGGAATGTAGTATACTATGAAGGTAACAACATATTAAAGCAGTAGGACCCACTATCCACAAAATTTCGAGAAAAAAGCATTTAAAATTTCAGTAATTTTTAAATAAAAGTTATTTTGCAAGCGAGCAAGCGCCCCGGTGGTGTGATCTTAAAGAGCGAGTCTGCTAGCCAGACGACTTGGGTTCGAGGCTACCACGAGACTACTTTTTTTTCTTTAACTTTTTATGCAATCTAAACTTTTTATTTATTTTTACTTTATTTTATAATTATATTCAAAATTTGAAAATTTTAATAAAATATTATTTAATTTTTTTGAATATAAAATAAATTTTTCTATTTTTAATATTTATAACTTAAAAATACAATAAATTTTTATAACTTAAAAAATAAATTTTAGTTTTATTTTAACTGTAAAATAAGGTAAAACTAAAGAAACTGTTTTTGATTATTCATCGAAATATTTTATTTTATTTTAGGTATGCTTGAAACAATACTAAATTTTGTTTTTTAAATTAAAAAAAAATAATAATAAAGAGAAATGATGATTTTAATTGCATATATAATTACTATCCAAATTAAATAATTACTTCTCCAATCAATAGTTTCTTGAAAAATTATAGTATAGGATTATGATGCTGTTAAATTATTACAGGTAAAGAAATGTTATCTTTAAATGTAGATTTTAAATGTTAATGAACATCATTTCTTTTTCGATAACAACTTCCTTTTTTTTTTTTTTTTTTTTTTTTATCCTTCCTTGCACAAAATAAAATTCCACCTGCCCTTTATTATTAACAAGCTGGAAGCGTTTATGTAATTTATACACATTCAAACAAAATCAGGAAGCTCAAACCATGATTTAAGTAACACCTGCTAACTATTTTACACTTTGTTTACAGCTTGCTTATTTTTTAATTATTTAAATATTTGTCTGGTGTTCTTTGTTTCTTATTTAGGGTTTTGTAAAACTAAACTTTATTTTTTAAGTTATAGAAATGTATTGTATTTTTAAGTTATAAATATTAAAAATAGAAAAAGTTATTTTATACTCAAGAAAATTAAATAATTTATTAAAATTTTCAGATTTTGAATTGAATTGTAAAATAAAGTAAAAATAAATAAAACGTTTAGATTGCATAAAAAGTTGAAGAAAAAAAAATAGTAGTCTCGAGGTAGCCTCGAACGCAAGTCGTCTGGCTAGCAGACTCGCGCTTTAGGATCTCACCACTGGGGCACTTGCTCGCTTGAGAAATAACTTGTATTTAAAGATTACTGAAACTTTAAATGCTTTTTTCTCGAAATTTTGTGGATAGTGGGTCCTACTGCTTTAATATGTTACCCTTGTAGTATACTACAATCCTACGCAATTTCGTCCCAATTTGAATTTTCCATGTCGTGACCTCTTCTTGTAAATTGCAATTGTTAGCAATTTTGATCTTTTTTTTATGTGTTGCGTGTGAATTAGTTATTATACGAAGGTATATGAATAAATATCTCTGAACTTGGCAAATGTATTAATAAGGATCTTTCATTCAATCAAAATTAACATTACAGAATGTTTTTAAGCTCAACTACCATCTCAGTATCCTATTACTATATAATCTAGAAAATAACCCCTCCTTTGAATGTAAGCCCCCCCCCCTTCCTCCCTTTCTTGCCAAAAGTGAAATTATTCCATTTACTTAAATATAATTTCAATTCAGGTATAGATGCTCATAGTGAATTGAAATCTACTAAAAACTGATTAGGTTTTGGGGGGTTTTTTCATCTCTTGTTGTCACCAGCCAAACTCAATGTTACTCTCTGAGAAACATTTCATTGTGTAAATTACTCATTACCTAATGTATTTTTTTAAATCCTGTTTTCACAATTAGTAAATTCCCTGCCATTAAATTGATTCTAGTTTTCCAAAAATCTGTTAAATTTTTAATATGTTTTACATAGTGTGAAAATTAACTACATATGTTTACATTTACAACTCCAAAATAATCTATATAATATATCCCGACCTATTCATTTTTCTCTCTTACTAAAAATTACCCGATCTTTATTTACATCTCTTTGAACATATAAGTATTGTATCAAAAAATAATCATGTGTGTGTGCTTTTTTTTTGAGTCTATCTGTTAATTTTGATCCATAAAAATTAGAATTTATAAAAAACAAATAATAAATAAAGTGATTTGACAGACAGAGGATTTTCTAAATCATATGAATATTTTCAATTTTCATGTGATAAAATAGTTCCCATCAGATTTCAACCGTATAGTTAGATTGCTAAATTTTGTCGTAAGTTGGAAGGATCCCGGTTTGAACCCAGATTTATTCATTTTTCTCTCTTGTTAAAAATTATTCGATATTTATTTGCATCTATTTGAAGATATAAATATCTTGTCAAGGAATGTTCCTGTGTGGGGGGGATTTTTTTTTAAAACTCTATCTATAATTTTGATCTATGAAAATTGGAATTTATAGAAAATAAATAAAAAATAGTCATTTAGAAGACAGAGGATTTTCTGGAACAGATGAATATTTTCTATTTTCATATTACAAAATAGTTCCCATCAGATTTTAACCGTATATCTCGATTGCTAAGTTTTGGCGTAAGTTGAAATGACCCGGGTTCGAACCCCGATCTATTCCCCTTTTTCACTTACTAAAAAATATTCAATCTTTATTTGCATCTATTAGAAGCTATAAGTATTGTGTCAAGGAATAATCATGCGTTTGTGTGTGTATGTGTGCTTTTTTTTTTTTTTTTTTTTTTTTTTTTTTTTTAACAATATAAAAATTAAACAAATAAACATGTGATAGTATATTTGTCTAAAAAGAAGAAATTAACTCTGTTTTAAAAACTCTAACTTTAATATCTTGTTTTTATTTATTTACTTTTAACTATGTTTCTTTTCAGTATTATTTTAATATTTAATAAAAGAAATTAATATCGTTCAATTATTTATCGATTATCCTTTATTTTTTATAGTCTTTTGAATATTTAATTAAGAAATTTATTATATTCGACATTCCAGCGTATGCGTATAGATATTTAGTGTTCGGAATTCAATCCGCTTGATTACGTTTGGTCCTAGGTCTGGTGGATTGCAAACAGTAAAGATCTTTAAGGAAACCTAACCAGTATTTATCAGAGTTTTCGTGAGAATCACGGAAAACGCACAATGAGTAGGTCAACAAGCACAACCTGGATTCGAGCCGGACGAATACTATCTATCACTTTAGAGAGCAGAACCTCTGCGCCATTCGTGGAGAATTGGGCGTATATATTATAAAAATGTGTATATATATATTATTTTGGAGATTAATAAAATATATACAGTAAAGTTTAATTTTAATATGTTAGTGTGCTGCCATAATAAAATAATTCATATTCAATTATGAAGTTCTTTATATGAATTAAAATAATATATCTCTCTTATTTTATTTGTATATTATTTATTTGTCGTTATAAATACGCATGAGCATTTTGTTGCCGTACGTATTATCTTAAATAAATACGTTGAAATATAAATGACCTATATGACTTAAAAATTTTAGTCGTCGTCTTATATTTTTTTTAATAAAAATTTATACCTTCTAAATAAGTATTAGATTCGTGATTTATTTTAGACTTTAGAGTGTAAATATTTATATTACCTATATATATATACTTTTTGATGTATTTCATTCTTTCATTTAGCTGTTGTTAAAAAAACAAAAAATAATAATAATTTGAATTTTTTTCTTTTTTTTTTCTTTTTTTTTTTTTTTTTTTAAGTAATATAAAATATTAATATGTTTCATGATTGTATTTAAAAACAATCCACATATTTTATTATTAGCGAAAACTAAAATATATAATAAATTTATTTCACATAATGATATATGTATATATCTGTACTGATAAGTATAAAGGATTTAAGCCCATATTCTTGATTTTTCAGGAAACGAAAAATAAAGTTAAACTAACTAAAAACTAATGAGCAGAATCGATTAGGAAAAAGAGATTATGTTGGTTTATACGCTTTATACCATTCAGTGATTGTAAATCTTCATTTAATAAAAGGAAAAATTGAATTAAATATTTTATACCAAAGATTAATGCTAAATTTCTGACGAATCTTTTTTTACCAATGGATTTTCTCAAAGACTAAATGACATGGATTTAAATCCTTTATACCAATCGATAGATAATTTTTTTCTGAGTCTGACTATGTACTTAACTCAAAATCGACATTTTTGGACTTAAATCCTTTATACTTATCAGTACAGATATATATATATATCAAAATATTTCCACGATTTATTTATTTATTTATTTTTTAATTATATCTGAAAATAAAGCAATATTACAATAATTGAAATAAATATTATTACAAATATACGCTATGATCCGATTCACTCTCCTTGTAAAAGCCAAAATTTAATTACCGATTTTTTTTTTTTTTTTTTTTTTTTTTTACAATATATATTATTTTGGATAACAAAATGCTGATAAAAAAGATTACTGACAACCCCTGAAATATTTTCCCTGAGCATATCACAACAACCCTTGCTTCCAACACACGCCCAGCTTTTATCAGTATAAAGAGAGGAAAGCTTCAAAGCAGTTCCGAATCCTGAACTAAGGGGGAAAATTCTGAAAAGTCTCCCGTACTCAGGGGTCATGTTTCTATTTCATATGCGCCGTGCTTAGAAGGTTAAAAAAGTACATTGGGTAATGAGTAATTTACTTAACAAATTTTCCTATAGAATAAAAGTGGGGCTGACTACATTAGGTTAAGCATCTCCTTGTGTGGAATATGACAGTGGAGTTAAAAACAAAATCTATTCGGTGTTTCAATATTGAATGGGATATTTATCCCATGTTGTATCTTGATAATTAAGTGTAATGTCATGTCCATGTGGCTGTTTTGAATTATTAAATAATTGTATATTTATGTTTTAAAGTGCACTTTTAAATATTGAATTATTTATTAAATTCTTCTCAAGAATTTTTTCTTTTTTGACGAATTCTCTAAAGATTCATGTCTAATTTACTATATTTTTATTTTAATTCAGCCCCGTCTAGAGATATTGATAGACCTAGACCTTGGGAGGACGATGAATTTGATCGTAGTTCTGGTTTTCGATCTTCACTAGGTCGTTCAAACACACCTAGTTACAATGGTAAGTTATTTTGATCAATGATGTTTTATTATTTCTATCTGATATTTTCAAGAAAATTAAGAAATTAATGCCCATAGAATTATAGCAGGGGATGTTAGCTTTCTAAAATAAAGATCTTTATACCTCAGAAAAAATATATAAATATGATATATAAATAAAAACGTGCCTGTATATGTTAAGATGTTTAATGTGGTACAGTTATTGTTAAATGGAAAATGTTTTGGAAATTGACTGTTTTGAAATATTAAAATTTCATTTCTTGTAAATGTGTGTTTTCTTTTATGTAGTTGTATCTTCACTTCGGCCCATTCCAAAGCCAGGATATGGTTTTTCAACGAAATCTGCTACATTACCTGCAGCAGGTAGAGAAGGTGGAATGGGATTTATGGTAATGATATGCATTAATTTGGATTTCATTTCTTATGATCGTAATATTTCATTTCAATTCTTCATTTTCCTAGAATTACTAAAAATGAACATTTTTATACAGAATAATTAGCTTTTAACTGTTTTACTTTAAATTTTCATAATAGCTGTAAAATTTTTTCATGTAAAAATAAATGTCCCCCAAATTCTCTTTTCTTTAAGATAAAATTGAACAAAAACAGAAAAAAAAAAATCTGCACGAGAATCTGTATGCCATGTAGTGCTGACAATCTAAACTAAAAGGGTTGCTGGAGGCTACTTATTCAAAAAGGTGTTTTTTACCTTCCCTTTTTTTTTTTTTTATATCTTCCTTAAAATAAATATGAAAAAAAATCTGTATATTACTTATATATCACACACACATCACAAAAGTAAACTATTGGTTGCCCACGATCCATGCACCTGTGGTTGGCAGAGCGCCAAGACTTTTCAATGCTTCCATTTAAATTTTAGGGACCGTAGCAGTGAAGAAAAAGGCGAAATTCTTACCAAATTTTTTGGTTCTGCTCTTTCTTCATTGTTGCATTCCCTGAAAGGTAAATGGACGAGTTGATGTCCTGGCATTCTGCCAATTACAAGTCTGTGAATCATGGGTAGAGAATACTATTTTATTTGTGTGCATGTAAGTTATGTACAATTGTTCTTGGAGGAATGTTTTGTAACCAAAAGCCTCTAGACTTAAAATGTTGAAAAGAACTACCTGCTGCTAATTATTATTAAGTGGTTGCTGGGCACTGCACCTGCTAATTTAGCCTAGTGAATGTAATTACTAAAGATTTCATTTATTTTTTCACAAGGAGTAATTTTCAATTTATTTTATTCATTTTTTTTTCTTCCCGAGCAGTACAAATTTTTTGATTAACAAAAACATCTTTATTACTTGTAACTTAGTTCACATGAAATTCAAAGAACACCACCATTCTTAACAACTTATATCGATGCATATATATATATATTATCTATTGGAATAAAATGGTAGTATAGTAGAAAAGGTTATTTTTATTTAATTTTAAAGTTATTATTCATAACAATTAAATTTATAAATTTTGTTATAATTAATAGTAATATAAGTACTGTCAAACCTCGTTATGACAAAGTTGAATATGGAAGTACTGCTTTAATTTTTTTCCTCCAGTGCCAATATGTTTTATTATTATTATCAGGGTGTGAAAAAATCATGATTTTTTTAAAAAAATAAAAAAAATCAGATTTTTTTTATTAAAATCGGATTTTTTTTATTTAAATCAGATTTTTTTGTTTTATTTACATTATTCGACTAAAAATAAATGTTAAGAAATTAAGCATGAAAACTTTTTTTAAGTTTAAATGTGAATACATATAAGAAGCAATAAATATAAATAAACTAAATTAAAAAATATATATATGAGGATATTTAAAAAAAAAAATTGTAATATTAGCCAACATAGGTACATTCTACCCCCCCCCCCCCTCTTTCAAAAAAGAAAAATAAATAAATAAAAATATAATAAAAAAATAAATGATTAAGTGTAAATAGCTTAAAAGCATATAAGATCAATATATTTTTTAATGTTTTTATTATTATTGTCATTAAAATGTACATATTAAAACATCTTGAATATCACATTAACAAATTTTTTGAAGAGAAACTTTTTGGAGAATAATTATTCAATTAAAGGAAATTCAATGTGTATATTATATATATATATATATATATATATATATATATATATATATAAAATACACACATTAGTTTGTGCAATTTATTACCAATAAAATACATATAAATTGTAAGATTTTTTCAAAAGATTAAAGTTTTAAAAAATTAAGGAAACTGAACTGAAACAACTAATCAGGCCATTACCATTTCATTTCTAATTTTATAAAAGCCTAAGTAAAAAGGGAAAAATTGCTTAAGAATGCCTTGGCCAGTTAAAAAACATAGTAATCAGAATTAGAAATAAGAAAAGTTAAACATGAAGGACAGAGTGACAGACAAATCAAATGCTTCAGAGTTCAGATGATACAATATTTATTATCCTTTAAAAAAAAAAAAAAAAAAAAAAAAAAAAAAAACACTTAGGGCAGAGAATTTAAGGCTTTGTATAAAAAAAAAAATGGCTGCAAACGAATGTAGTTAGCTTCAAAATAAGAATAGAAGATAAAAATAGAGTTGTAGAAAATTAAAAGAATCATTTTTAAAATTAATAAACACAGATATTTTATTTATATATTTATTTATTTATTGGGGGGGGGGAGGGGGTATTTGATGTAAATAACAAGTAAGTTCAAGTTTTCTTATGTTCTAAGACTATATAAAACTACATATTGACCCAAAATTGTAAAATTATATATTTTTGATTTAAATCAATGATTTTTTTAAAAAAATCAAAGTGATTTTAATCGTGATTTTAATCATGATTTTAATCAAGCTGATTTAAATCGGCGTACCCTGTATTATTATTATTATTTTTTTTTTTTTGTCTGTGCTGTGATTATAATTGTCATTTGTAGACAACTCTTTATATGGAGATATAGAAATTCCTTTTGAAAGGGTATATTATATATGTATGTATGTATCTGTTGCTTGGCTTTTACTACATTTAATAATTCATTATTTTATATATATATTATCTATTGGAAACAAATGGTAATATAGTAGAAAATATTTTACCTTTATCAAGGAACGTGGTAGCGTTCCGCCCCGCCAAGCTAAAACAAACATTAAGAGAAATACAAATGAAATTTACAAAGTAGGAAGTCAATGGTGAACGCTACAAGTGTATAATATGTCGACATAGCATCTCGTACTTTTCGACTACCTGTATCTCAGCTCCCTGATCCCCAAGACATATGATTTTTTGCACAGACCTTAAGCATACCATTAAGACAAAACATACAAATTTGCATGTCGCTCAGAATTAAGGGGCCTGAGTTATATAACTTTGAAAACCCGAAATTTCCCTGTTACTTTCTTCTTCTTCTGCTTCTTCTTGTAATTGTTAAGACAAAAACTTTTGACAGCAATTGAGCCTAGAGTTCTGCAGCTAATGAGCTGAAAATTTGCATGGACATTCCTTCTGACCTGTACCAGTGCCTTTTGCAATCAAAAATTTTTTTGGTCTGGTTACTGCTGCCTACGGCAGCGTTACCAGTACACATCTTGCAATCGCTTTTTAACTAACTTCCCGACTAGCTAGACATTTGAAACTTTCAGGATAGCTCATAACACAGTGACAATACATTTTTTAACACTTTTAGTCAACTGTCTCAGATACCTACTGCCTTCGGCAGCGTTTATATGATTCGACAGAAAATTTATTTAACTAATTTCCCGACTAGCTAGACATTCGAAATTTTCAGACTAGTTCAGAACGCGGAGAAAATGCATTTTTTTATTACTTTTAGCCAACTGCTTCGGGTTCCTGCTGCCATCGGCAGCGTTGCAAGCACAAAGCTTGCAATCGATTTTTAACTAACTTCCCGACTAGCTAGGCATTTTAAACTTTCAGGATAGATCAGAACACGGTGACAATACATTTTTTAACACTTTTAGTCAACTGTTTCAGGTCCCTACTGCCTTCGGAAGCATTTATGATTCGACAGAAAATTTATTTAACTAACTTCCCGACTAGCTAGACATTTGAAACTTTCCGAATAGTTCAGAACATGGTGAAAATGCATTTTTATAATACTTTTAGCCAACTGTTTCGGGTTACTGCTGCCTTCATCAGCTTTAACAGTACACATTTTACAATCGCTTTTTAACTAACTTCCAGACTAGCTAGACATTTGAAACTTTCAGGATAGCTCAGAACACGGTGACAATACATTTTTTAACACTTTTAGTCAACTGTTTCAGGTCCCTACTGCCTTCGGAAGCGTTTATATGATTCGACAGAAAATTTATTTAACTAATTTACCGACTAGCTAGATATTTGAAACTTTCAGAATAGTTCAGAACACGGTGAAAATGCATTTTTTAAATACTTTTAGCCAACTGCTTCGGGTTCCTGCTGCCATCGGCAGCGTTACCAGCACAAAGCTTGCAATAGATTTTTAACTAACTTCCCAACTAGCTAGACATTTGAAACTTTCCGAATAGTTCAGAACACGGTGAAAATGCATTTTTATAATACTTTTAGCCAAGCTAGAAATGCGAAAAATTGACATTTTATAATGTGACTAAAACTCTTAGAAAGAAATCACATAAAAAGAACTAATACTATGTGGAAATCTGTAACACTATGCATAACACGCACGATTTTTATCGATCTATTACACAAATATATTCATTATGCATACGTATTATATTTATAAAAGCACATACATAACCTGCAAAAAGAAGTGATATCTCATAAAAAACAATACTATTGTAAAAGTCACCCCGCCTAGCAAACACTCTTACCTTTCTTAAGCAGCCAAAAAAAGGATTGATATCAAATTTCGCCGCCGCTATTGAATCCCAGGTACTCAATGCCCAGCTTAATGAAGATCTGCCAATAACACTACATGTATCTTTCTAATAAATCCTAATCTCTTTCAACATTCTTTGTTATCTGTGTTAGTTTTTTCGCTGCATTATAAAGTTATAATTTAAAGTATTTTTACGGCGGGGTGCGTACCCTATGTAGAAGTTTTAATTAATAAAAAATTTAGTTAGTAAAGATTAAAATATTATTACGCACCCCGCCGTAAAAATACTTTAAATTATAACTTTATAATGCAGCGAAAAAACTAACACAGATAACAAAGAATGTTGAAAGAGATTAGGATTTATTAGAAAGATGCATGCAGTGTTATTGGCAGATCTTCATTAAGCTGGGCATTGAGTACCTGGGATTCAATAGCGGCGGCGAAATTTGATATCAATCCTTTTTTTTTGGCTGCTTAAGAAAGGTAAGAGTTTTTGCTAGGCGGGGTGACTTTTACAATAGTATTGTTTTTTATGAGATTTAATTTTAAAGTTATTCATAACAATTAAGTTTATAAATTTTGTTAAAATTAATAGTAATAGAGGGTTCATACTCCTCAGGGAAAACCTGGAAAACAGGGAATACTCAGGGAATTTGGAATTTGTTAAAAAAAGTCAGGGAAAACTCGGGGAAAATAAAAATTTTCATTAAAACTCAGGGAAAATCAATTATAAAACCTGGAAAAACAATTTTTTTTTTTCTCTCAAGTTGTTTTTCTTGTTTAGCTTCGTATCAAAATTTAAATAAGGAATTATTGTAAAAATACGCATGTAAATATGATTTCTACCTGAATTTCTATTATGATCGGCAGTAATATCACATCATACAGTGGAAGTAGCTGTATTTTGTCTTGTCTAGAAGAGCGTTTCTTGTAATATGTCGCTAATATTTTCTTGAAAATTGTCTGGGAACTCAGGGAATTTTTTTCCCATATTTGAGTATGAACCCTGTAATATTAAATACAATCAAACCTCGTTATGATAAAGTTGAAGGGTAGCAAAAATATTTTTGTATTAACCGAAATTCATATTAACAGACAAAACAGCAAAATGCATTTAGGAGGATTTTGAAAATAAATCACTAAAAGATATAAAAGAATGTAATTAAATAATAGCTGTATAGAAATATTTTGATAATTTAAATCAGTATTTTTATGCTAAATGGTATGTTTAAAAAATAAATGTAAGAAGAAATAAAATGCAAAAATATATTTCTCTTTACACATTCGCTGCAGATCTCTCACCAGTGCGTGATACGTACAGTGTTGTTTCAAATGTCAGTCACATGAGATCGGCAGTGAATGTGTTAAGTTAGACTTAAAAAAAAAAGTGCTTATTGACTTTTGTATTCTGCATTTATTTATAAAGGAGTCCACTTTTTCCAAATTGTCCAAAACAGTCTGGCTTTTCTTGTTGAAACAGAAACCACTGAACAGTTTTTAAAGCTCCTATTGCCTCATTGAAGGATACGGAAGGAATTTAGACTGCTACATTGTCTATTTTTTTTTTTTTATTTTATTTTTTTTTTTTAACCTCTTCCTTTTCATTCTCCTTTTCTGTTAAGTCGGCCAGAATAGCTTCATCTGTCATGGGTTGTGAAGTCATAACATTTTCATCAATTCGAATATAATTCTCAAACAAAAGGGGGGAAATTATTCCTTTTTTCAGCTTGTTCTATCACAGCATCCATTCTGTTTCATTTCCTTGTTCAACACCTTCCTCTGAAAAACCACCGTGCTTGAAACAATTTTTTGTAACAGTGGAAGTACGAGTTTCATGCACTTCTTAAGAAACACATAGCTTCTAAGAGATTGATAGAAAATGTATTTGCTTGTCAAAGCTCTTAATATTTTTGACTACTTTTTTCCTGTAGCGAGGTTTTAAACACTGAATAATACCATGATCATATAGCTGAAGCTTTGCTCTAGCTTTTGGAGAGAGAAAAATGCATTTTATTGACTTTAACCCTTTTTCATATGTATGGGCTGTACAGTTGTCCAGCATAATGCATATCTTTCTTTATGATTGGTGAAACTTGAGTCTAATTCTAATAACCATTTTGCAAAAATTTCTTTATTTATCTAGGCATTTCTAATGAATGTATACTGAACACGTAGTTCCTTTACAGACTTAAACAACGTGGTTTTATGAATTTTCCTGATGACATAGATGGGTAATTTTTCACTACCATCCATATTGCAAGCTACCATTATTGTGACTCTTCCTTTGCTACACTTTCCCCTGAATACTTTTCTCCTTTAAGAGTTAATGTAGTTGAAGGAAGCGCTTTGTAAAACAGGCCAGTTTCTTCTGCATTGAAAATATTGTGGGGTGCATAATCTCTTTTAATAGCCAGTTATACTTCAGAGTTCAGCCAGTTATACTTTTCCAAACTAAGTGGTTTTCCCCCCACTGATTTTCAGAACTAGAGCTCCAATACAACTAAAATTCAATCAAAAAAAATTTTAGAACAACCAACCACATGCTAGAAACTAAAACAAGCTAACTAAAGAATGACGCAAGCAGCAGGGAAATAATGAATTCCTTTTCTCTTTCCCTACGGTCACTCTCCTCACCCACCTCTCTACAAATGCACTATTTTCATTGCTCTAGTTCAGGAAAAGCAATAAATTTGTTTAAAGATCTCCGCTGTAAAAATCAAAGTTCCCACCCCTGTTTGGTGCAATATTTACTTTGTCTTAAACGGGAGCAGTTTCTCTTCATGTTCATATTAAACGATGTAATTATTATTTTCCAAAATAACGGGATAGGGAAACTATTTTCCTTAGTCTTAAGAGAAATTTTGTGTTAAGCATTTTCATCTTAATGAGGTTTGATTGTATTAAATTTATCAAACTTATTTATCAGTGTGAGAGAATAAATGGTGTAGGTCTTTGCTAATCAAAGGAAGTTTGCCTGAATTCAGCTATTTATTTCATTTTCAAGTCTAAGATTCCAGTTTTATTCTTTATAGTTAAATTCAAACAATAAGACTACAAATTTTCATGTGGCTATTAAATCTAATTAAAATTTTTCATAATGTGAGGATTAGAACTCCCTGCAAAACATTTTCTCATTAAAATTTAAGGTATTTTCTCAATCATGAATTTTTCATGAATTCCCTGTGATAATTCATGCTGTCAAACTAAAATGTTCAGTAGATGCTGAGAAATAGTCCCCTGTACAATCATAGTTCTTAAATAATAGCAATGCCACCTGTCATCTGATAAAGCACCCTGTTAAACACAGGTCCCACCTTTTTACTCATTAATTAATAAACCTAAAATAAAGAATACATAAGATATTAAAATCTATCTGGTTTGTTTTTCTAATTTTTGCAACTTTTTTTTTTTTCCTTTTTAGACTAGTGATTTAGCATTTGTAAAAATTCAGCCTACTCACAGTTCAGAATTTGGAAGCGGTAAATCTGACTGTAAGTAAACTTTTGATTTTTTTCAAGCTTTACCTATAGAAGTATATTAATCCTTTCAGTACTAGTTTTTCAGCATATGTGTTAGATTCATAAAATTAATACACTTTGCACAAATGGAAGTATGAAAATTTCATACTGTTTACTGCAACTATTTATTAATCTTATTTTTTTCACCCTCTTGATGAGGGGAAGGGTATATTTCAAAATTTAGTCACAGTGGCCTTTTATTTTAGCTATTCTATTGAAAAAAAAGTAGATGTAATGCTGAAAGAGTTAAAAAGTTTTTATTTAATCCAGGTATTTTGTATACCTGTATTACTTCCTAAATAGTTAACTCATCACAAAATTTTCAAATACTATGTT
The DNA here is from genome assembly GCA_963930645.1 of Salticus scenicus. Lineage (NCBI taxonomy): Eukaryota > Metazoa > Arthropoda > Arachnida > Araneae > Salticidae > Salticus > Salticus scenicus. The sequence goes on from OZ005649.1 coordinate 330,656,202, forward strand.
GACTCTTTATTCAATTTAAATTTATTTAAAATGTGTAAGGGGGGGGGGGGGGTGTTGAATATGAATAAGATTTCATCTAAATATATTTACCTTACTATTTTCTAGATTTTTTTTTTTTTTCTTTAAGTTTTTAAAAATAGTTTTAATTTAATATATTCTTAGTCATTTTCATACACATTTTTATTTGAGAAGATTTGGGGTTTCGAAGCATAATGGATTTTTTTTTACTTTCAATAGAAACTGTTGCACTGTTAGAATAATTATATAGTTTCTTATAATTGTGTTATTTTCAACTATTGTTTGTACACTTACGGGTTTGTTCTTTGAAAAGCAATGGAAGAAGATAAAAGAAAAATTTCGTGTTACAGAAAATCTTAGTTACTGTTTTTTTCTGAAATTGATCTTCTGTGAACAAATTCTGAAGAAAGAGAGAGAAAAAAAAACACAGAATTCTTAAGATCTTGCATTTTAATGGTAACCTTGATATTCATGCCTGTATCGGAACAAATAGATAGCATTTTAAAAGTGGTCTGACATCTTTATGATGAAAATATCCCTATAAAGGAATGTGTATATGAAATTTTGCTCTATTCTGCCATGTTAAGAAATTTGTAAATTTCAAATAGCTTATGAAGTTTTCAAAGTTGAATTTTCATAATTAATGATGATCATGATGGAGTTTAAAGTTGGTCTGACATCTTTACAATTTCTTTTAATGCATGTTTAAAGAAAATTTGCATTATTCTCCCATATTTAAAAAAAAAAACTAATTTTGAATAACTTGTGAAGTTTTTAAATTGTAATGTTGCAATTCAATAGGGTTCTTGACAGTGTAATAAGTGATATTTTAAAACTAATCCAACCTCTCTGTGATGATTTGTTCTTGAGATATCGTGTATAGTCGATCCAAAAAAAAAAAAAAAAAAAAAAAATCACCATCCATACTAATTTTGCCATAAATTATCATAAAAACATGTAGCTGATGCTGATTGATTTGTAATAACATCTAGTTATTAAAGCAATAGTTAAATTTTGCTTAGGGGTCATCTATATATTACCTTTTTATTTATTTATTTTTAACACCCATGTTTGTCTGCATATTAGAATTCCCGAGTTCAAAGCAGTTTGGAGAAAGTTATGGTTTATGTACTCTAAATTAATTCTTAGCAAAAATGTGTTAGAGGTAAATTCCCTATATTTAAAAATATAAAATTTATATCTAGTATTTATATCTAATTTATAGTATCATAAGCACTATGTTATTCAGATAAGTATAAAAGAAGTACGACAATTTCAAATATGAAATAAATAATTCTAATTAAGAAATTGTTTGTGCATCTAAACTTAACTATCTTAAATCATGTGTATGCAAAGTTATTAGATGACATGAATGATAACAAGTGAACAGACTCCTAAGAGAAATTAAAATAAAATATCACTGCAATTCTAAAAATGATAGGATTAAGCTGTAAATTAGGAAATCCATATTTTTGATGATGCCCGTTCTATATTTGTGCAAAAATTAATGTCCTAATTCATAATTTTTCTGAAATATGAATTTATTAATTTTCATAATCCAAAATGTTTTTAACCAAAAATATGCATGGAATATATTTGGGTCACTTCATTCAAACACATGAATATAATAATTTATCATAAGATATGAATTAATGTTTGTCACATTCATGGGCATAGCCAGCATTCAACCTAGTAGGGTGCAAAAAATTTCAGGCTGAAAGTTGTATGTAAAATGTTTTTGTTGCCAATAATAATTATTGGTAATGGTGATTGTGGTGGTGTGTAAGTTTTTGCATGACAGAAGATTTTACTGAAAATACCCATTTTTAACTCCTGACAGTTTGTAGCAGCTTTGTTCCTCTGTCTGTGGCATTGTAGCTTCCAAACTAATAGACTTTAAATGAGTTTTTTTTTTTTTTTTTTCCCCAAACTGTTTTAATCTGGATTGTTTTTATGAGTTTGATAAAAATATGTTTGATAGATTTTTTTTTTTTTAATCAACTGAAATGATATATTTATTTCAGGTTAAATTTGCTTTGACACTTTGAAATATTATTATAGTTTGCAAGCACCCAACTCCATTTTCAAGACTTAAAATGAGTCACATGGTTTATTGGACTAGAGTATAAACATTTTTAAAAATTAGTTTTTAATTTCAAATTTTAAACCAATTTTAATAAAAGTTAAAAATTAGCTATAAATAGTAATAAGTTCAAAGTCTAAAAATCTCTAAATTCGATTAAAAATTTGGAGATTTTTCAAAATTAAATTTTTTTTATTTTCCACGCTTCTTTGCACTGATATTTTAAAGTTCATGAGCTATCGATTTTCCTACTGATGTTAGACAGCAAGACATTTTTATTTTTTTTGTGTATAAAAATATTTTTTTAAATCTCAGTTTTTTTAGCCAATTTAGACAAAAATTACAAGGTATCTAAAGATTCTAATTATGAGTTCACAGTCCAAAAATTGTTAAATTCTATTGCAAATTATCGATTTCATATAAAAATAGTATTTATATCAAAGTAAAGGGTTTTTATAAATCTGTCTTTTTGGTGTAGTTTTCTTTTCTTTCTGCAATGTAAGTATGTGCAACCAATAAAAGTGCATTAAAAACTAAATCAAAACAGTTTTTAAAAAAAAGTATTTTTAAAATTTATTTACTTAGCATCTGCAAAAAGTCCAAATCTTTGGCCTGTATGCTGGGAACGTTTTGTAATTTGTGAAAACTCTAAAAAATGTGTTCAATCAGTTTTATTTTTTAAAATGGGCTTTGGGGTGTATAAGTGACAATTTTGAAATGTCAAATTAGAACATTTTTTTTTTTTTTTTTAAAGCTTGTTATGTTGATCTAAATACATTTTTAAAAATGTTTTGCCCTATGGCATATTTAAGAAAATTATAACTGATCAAAGAATTCCCTAAACTCTCACTTTTCCCGGTATCTCAAATGCATATCAGATTTTCAGAAAATTGCAAAACAATAATTTGATTTGACACTCGCACGGCTTTACTTTACCCTGCATTTCAATGCTATAAAGACATATTACAGATTAAGCTGTGAGCATAAGGGTACCGTACTTAAAGGTAATTTACTATGGTTAAAAAAGGTTTTGAAACATTTTTATTAAACATATTTTTCTGTGTTAAAGGTGTTATCACCTCCTGCTATCTACTGAACAGAGAAGGAACAAAAGTTTATAAATCCATTAAAATATATTCATAAATTAATAAAAAATAAATAAATAAAAATAAACTGTGCTGCATAAAAGAAAATGTTAAATGATTTCAGGTATCTGGTTTCGCTGCAAAACCAATGAACATTAAAGGGTTAAAATATGTTGCCGATATTTCTGCAATATTTACTGCTACTGTTAGTTCTTGAGATATGTTGATAAGACATACAGACACACTGCTAAAAACCAGATTTTCCTTTGCAGGAGACCTCGGAACATATAAATATACCAATATCAAAAATTCAAAAATTTGACGTAAGAACAATACTTCATCTATCATTATGGGAGTAAGAGAAAGTAAATGAAGTGTTCGATAAGTTTGAAAAGGTTCTAGTTTGATTTTAAAATATAGGATTGGGAGTATTGGGGGCAAATTTTGAAATTTCAGATTGGGGGGGGGGGGGGGGTTAAATTAGCCTATGTTATTTCGGATAACTTCTTTCATTATATGTATTGTATTCTTATTCTGCATCGATTTCAAATTTTCATTTTTCTTTTCATAAAAAAATTTCTGGGTTATAGTAAAGTATGTATTTGAGATTCCTGGTACCTTTTTAACATTTCCTTCTTTCATATTCTTCTAACTTAATTTTAAGGCTTCAGGTTTTGGTAACTCACCACAAAATTCAGTGGCATATCTGAAATTTTCAAAGCTATCAGGTATACTGTGTGTTGCTTAAAGAAAAAAAGTGTCTGATCAGTTTAAGAAGGGCCTAGTTTGATTTAAAAAATAAAATAAAAATAAGAGCATAGGAGAAAATTTTGAAATTTCATATGAGAAGGCAGCCTGGTTAGCTCATATTAAAGAACCTTGTTCAGTATAAATCCTTTTTAAAATAACTTGCTCATTCTCCAGAAGACTTTGCATTTAGAAAAACTTGAAATCCATAATATATAGGATGCAACCTAAGTTCAGCAAAGAACTGAAGCAACAAATTTCGTCATGCAGTCAAAAATTCTCTCTGGAATTACTTGAGACAGAAATGGTTTCATACAATGGCTCTCTTACTGCCAAGATGTGGATAAAAATGAATTTCAACATTTTTCGGGTTAATATCAGTTGTAAAATGGTATAATGAAATAAAATTGTCATTTTTCTGAAATTATATTTTAAACTTTAATACGCCACAACCTCTTTATACAACATTGTGGAATAAAACTTAAAATCAAATCAATTTCACAAAATATTTTTTCATGCAAATTTTTCTTCTGTAATTGTCGCTAAACAAAGAAGCCTTTTCCACAGATCTTATAGAAAATAAAATAATTAAAACACAATCGAAAATCGCACTTCATACAGGATCAGATCATGTAAAGATACACTTGTGTATAAAAATTGGTAGATCTAGACTGCCCTTTTATATGCGAAAATTGAATGACAGAAAATAACCATGTAATGAGCATTGCTAACCTTTTGGTATAAAATGAGATTCAGATAAATGAAGTAATTTTATTATTAGAAGAGAATAATATTTTGGAGGGAAAAAAATACAGCAACTATATGTATTTGCCTGTCTCGCAGGTTAAGTTTGGTGTAATACCATCCCATAAAAGTTTACAGTATAGTAATCACAAATATATTGGAATGAAAAGTGTCAAATGTTGGAGAATAGAGTGGGGGGGGGGGGGGTTTAACATTGTACTATATCTAACATCTAAGCATTGGGCAATTCGTCAAATGTTTGGTGACATGTCGGCTTAAATGTTATTAGCACCAATTACTATGAAAGTCCAAATAATTATATAATTTTATTAAATTCCATGCATTATTTCCAGAGTTATGTTAGTTGCTGCACGGTAATATTACATACAAATTTACTATTTATAATTTCGTAAAAAGATAATAAACTCTGAATTTCTCATTCGTGAATTTTTGTGTTCGCTGATCCAAGTACCTTTTGTGCCAATCACTCATTCGGAAGTTAAAATTTTAAAACGAACACTGCAATAGAAAACAGGGGCAAAATATCATTTTAGACTATTTTTCAAGCTTATTTACAGTAGCTGGCAAAAGTTTTGAGATGGTATATTTTTCTGTCCTAACTTTTTCTCTAAAAAAATTTCTTAATGAAGTAAACTAGTAATTTGTATCCCATTTAAAGCTCAACATAATGTAATATTAAAACAATTGAGACATGTGCATGAATTGAAAGTAATCCGTAAATTGCAAAAGTTTGAGACAATTCAGTTTGTTCTAAATTTTTATTGAAATTAAGCATCTTAATATAACGAGTAGCAATATTTAATGTGTAGTTGCATATCTTTTTGCTTTGAAGACTGTGGTACACAGTCTGGACATAGAATTAACAAGGTTTTCTAAGGTGGACTTAAGGATTTTTGCCTGATTGAAGATCCTGAAGGAGTTCTGCCTTTGAAGAATGCTTCAGTGTCCCGACATTTCTTTCGATGTGTGTGTTTAATTGGATTGAGGTTAGTTAACTGATTCAGTCACTCAAAAATTTTAATTTTCTTAGCTGTAAACCAATTTACTGTTTTGGAGGTGGGCTTGGGATCATTATCCTATTGAAGCATCCATCCATGAGGCAGCTTTTTACGGGCATAAGGCAGCATGTGATCTTCTGCCTTTCACAATGTTTTTATAATCATTTTTATGTATAATCCCATCAACGTTTACAAGGAGGATGATGCCACCATAATGGAAAGTTCAAAGACCATCACTGTTCAGTTTCCTGGTTTCATTGTTAGATGTTGGTACTGGGGATCCATTCTGGTGTCTTTTAGATTAAGACAATGAATATAATGTCACCATTGCTTACAAACAAATTGAATTTGGATTAATCTTTCCAAAAGACAGTCATCCAATCTTTGGTTGTCCTTGAGGAGCTCTCTATTTTGGTGACATTAGACTGTTTAATTACTTTTGCGAATTTTGAATTACTTTTAATTCTTGATATATATCTATCTCAAAATTGTTCTAATATTGCATTTTGTTAAGGTTTAAAGGGGTACAAATTACTAATTTTTACACCTTTTTTTTAAGAAATTTTTTTACAGAAAATGTTAAAACAGAAAAAAACATAATTTCAAAACTTTTGCCAGCTGATGTATGCAATGTAAATTTTCACTTCTAGGTCTATGATTTAGGGCTGCACCCCCCTCACTATGCCCATAGTCACATTTAAGATTAGCATCCCCAAATTTTGACAAATTATAACCATTTAAAAAAAATTGAGAGAAATATATAAACTATAAGATTTTGGCTCATTTGATCCAAATAATAAAAAAAAAGTGGAGTTGCCATTGAAAAAAAATGTTTAAAGTTGATGCCAGTTGTTAAAGTTGATGCCAGTTTTAATATGTAGATGACACCCAAAGCAAAATTTAAGTACACTGTTGTAAATTAGACGTTATTACTAATCAATTGGTATCGGCTACATATTTATAGGACAACTGGTAATGAAATTAATTTCGAGGTTGTTTTTTTCTTTGCTGACTGTACGTACACTAACAAACTAACATATTAACACCTCAGAGACACACACACCATACCGATTTAGGGATTTTTAGATTTCTCACATATCAAAACATGTAAAAAAAAATTGCACTCTTACCCATTTGCCTATCGTATGACGGGGGAACTAAAAGGTTAAATTAAAGTATTGGTTTTTCTAGTATCTGAATTAGAATAGCTGCAAATATCCCTTGTTTACAAAAAAAAAAAAAAAAAAAAAAAAAAAAAAGTTATTTGCATTTAACAGCCTTAATTTTAACGATTATATTTTAAAAAAACATCCATGTTGCAAACTTCATACCATTTATAACATTATTGCTTATTTTAAGAGATGTTTGTATTTAATTTTGAATCATTAAATATGTAATTTCAATTTATTTGTTCATTTTTTCAAATATTGTGCGATTTTGATTTGAGGATTTACCACCTCCTGTATCAACTTTAACCTGTATGAAATAATATTAGTCTTGTATGGCCAGACTTCTAATTGAACTTCTTTTTTTCTTGGTTATCACTCCTCTGTTTTTATTATTTATTAAAAAAAAAAAAAGTACTGAGAACATTTGAATTAAAAACAATGCTTAAAAGTGAAAGCTGTACAATACATTATTCTGTACTTGTATAAAATTATTTAGAAGTTTCATTTGTAAATTGATATAGTTGAATCACAAAATATTTTTTAGTATCGCCCACTCCTGAGCAAGGTAAAGCTCCTGTCATTAGTAGCACAACGTTTAGATCAACGCCTTATTCAGAAGGATTCACCTTTCGTCATGCATCATATAGCCCACATTTGAGACGTTCTATGCCAAATGTTAACCTTCATATGTCAACAGAACCACCTAAGGTATGTTAATAATATATGTGTATTCTTGCCATTTATTATTAATGTAGAAAGTAAAAGTCTGCCGGTAATAGATTTAATTAATACATATCGTTAAAACTTTCTCTTACCCTTGTATAAAGTACTGTTTTTGGGTCAAATTTTTGAAATTGAGATTGTGCTAAGTTTATAATAATAATCAGGTGTGAATTTTCTGAATGTGAAAACAAAATTTTGAAATGTGTATTAGCTAGTGTTAGAATAAGACGAAATTCCCCATAGAATAACACTGGCTTAAGACAATAAAGTCCCCTTCATCTAAATTCTACTGTTCTGAGAAAATTACCAAAAGAGAGAATTATATTTTTCTACAAGAGGAATACTTTTACTAAATCCTAATTCTTTTAAAATACATCGGAAAATTAAATTTTAAATTAAAATGAATTATTTTTAAAAAATTAGAAGCAATAAATAAGCTATTTTGATAGATTTGTCGATAGAAAGTATTTATGCTATTAAAAAAAGTGTCTTATTTCTATTTTCACAAAAAAAAGAAAAAAAAAATTGTAATGTAGAAATGAATGTTTCATTTTTTATATTGTACTTCGCATATTTTTTTAATTGCCTGAAAATTAAACTATTCTGTTATGTTGTTGGTTCTTGATTTTTATTATGAACTCTTTATATTAGTTTCAAAATTGAATACCCATTATAAATCAAATTTGCATTGGGTTTTAATTTTGCTTGTCATATGTTAATTTTTTCATTTTCATATATTTTTAAAATGCTACAATTTATATTTCTTCTTTTAGCTGTATCCTTATCATCTGTTAGTTACTGGTAATTATCGCCTACCTCCAGATGTTGATCGCTGTCATTTAGAAGTAAGTTTTTCAATAAATTATTCTACTTTTAATTTATTTTTAAACATATACATTTGTTAACATGATTGTCTTAAATTAAGAATTCTCACCCCATCTACAGATATGCCCAAAGCATGAAAGTCACTTCTTTTTTTACATTAACAATTAATGTGATTGCAAATATCATTAACATTTGCGATAATTGTTCGTTGGTGTGAGTGCTATTTTTCATTTGTAACACTGACAGTCTGTTATATTTAGTGCTGAAGATAAGTTAATGGATATTCAATAAAGATTTGTAAAAAAAAAATTTCTTATTATTTGTCTCACTTTAGAAAGATTAAAGGAGAAGAAAATCATAGCTTTAATTGGGAATTACATTTAAAATACTGTTTTTCTGTTTTCACATTAAGTGACACATTAATTAATATATATATATATATATATATATATATATATATATATATATGAATGGCTAAGAGATTTCCTTGGACTCTATGTGTTAGTCGCACAGAGTATAAGATCACATGCTGAACAAAAAGTTAACAAAAAAATGGTTAAATGAATTTAATGTTTTGATATTTGTGTAAAAATATGATCATGTGCTATCTTTAAGAGAGTAAAAATTAAGAGTTTTGTGATGCATGTAGCATCTGTATATAATGTTTATAAGAAATAGATAAAGAAACAGAATAAGGAAAATGTTTATAAGAGAATGTTTAAAGAGAAGCAACTATGTCGGTCACATTTTGTTTTACAGCTTGCGTCAGATCTTTTTAGTGATAAGATCTACACTACCTTCATTGATTTCATGAATTTAAAATTAGTTTCGTTAACAAATTTTTTTTATCTATTGGCACGCAAACAGCATAAGGCTGAGTTTTGTACGTTTAAAATTTAATTTTGAAATTTTTCCCTCATTCGGAATTTGGTTCGTTCATTAACCGGGGGCTTTTCTAGTATAAAATATTTTGCCAAGAAGTGATCAGGATGAATGTATGGATGTAAAAAAGCCAGCTGTAATCTAAATATTATACAATTGATAAAATGCTAAATTGAATAATGCTTTAAAAAAAGCATCTAGATATAGTTGTATTTGTAATAACTACAGAGATTGCAAGTATGAGGAACTGTAATGATGGATTTGAGCACTCCCCAAAGCTTATTGTGATCTGAACTTTGATTTCAATAGACATTAAATCACGGTCATCTTTTAGAAAGTACTGAAACAGCAAACAATATTTTGCTTATTCATGTTGAGTTGAAGACAGTGAGCATTTGATTCATTTACAACTTGTATTTGTCCTTCTAATCAAAAAATTTTGTGCTGTTTTGTACTCTTGGGTACTTTTCAGGCAAGTCTCCTCAAACTGTGCCTCAAATCTTCAGAGGATTTTGGGTGGTTTGATGCCTGAATGTGTGAGAAATTTTGTCAAGTGCTGCAAGATATGTGGATGACCCTCTTGCTCACTCATTTTTATGTTAACTGAAGCACCGAAAGAACTAACTACTATGCTGGTAATCACATGACATAACTTACCACAACTGGCAGCAAATGCTCTTTTCAGACATATGGCGTGATGAAAGAAATTCCAGTACATATTTGACTCTCTCATAGGTTACCTCTTATGTTTTCACTGTCCTTCAGAAAACAGAAATTTGCTGACTGATTGAAATACTGTTATTTAAATATTTGAGCCCTGATAACTATGGAAATTCATAAAGTTCCTGATATTTCTATGTGTACTTTCTATAAAAATAAAATTAACATTCCTTTCCCCCAAATGATAAGCCCATTTGGTAGCCAGATGGTTAACACTCTGGGCTTTGGGTGTGCTGAATTTGAATCCCAGTTCAGATATGGATGTTCATAATAATTAATCATTCTCTTTAAATGGGTTCTTATCTAATGAGCCTTTAATGTGCAAAAAATTACTAAAGTGACTCTGCAAATCCTTAATGGTGATCAAAATATTTTCTATTAAAATTATCACACTATATATTAAATAAATTTAATTACTTTAAATATTATAAATTAAAAAAATTATTTAATTACTTTAAGATTTATTTAATTACTATTAAATAAATTTAATTAGTTGTATCGTATAGTGTATAATTATTGTTAAAAAAAAAAATAGTTATTTAAATTGAGTTATGTTGATTTCCAGGTTGCATGAAACAAGTTTGGTGTAAAATGTCGTCAGTCAAATAGGTTACTTAAAATTACTAAGACGGCTGAGAAATGATTCATATAAACTAGAAATTAAATAAAATGAATAACTTCCGACCTTGTAGATTGTAGACTTGAATTTAGCTGAAAGTAAGACAGGTGGATTTGCAGATAATGAAGAGACTGAAGTTATTCACACATCTTTTATTGGTACTCCTTAAAAACAAGGGTGACGTGGATTTCCATGAAATACGTAAAATGCACATTTTTAATCAGTAAATCTGTAAAAGAAAAGGCATCTATTTGTAAACCGAAATTAATTACTTGGAGAAAAACTATCAAAATTATTATATCTATTTGTATTTTCCATGTCTATTCCCCGTGCCTAGACCACCTGATGACAAACCAAAGCGCACAACCTCGCTCAACTAAATCCTGACCAAAACTGACGATCAGGTCACCAGAACGCGAAGCGAATATCACAGCTGTGCCCCCAAACATGAAAAGTGGCAGTGTGACGAACAGAGCCAGGGAGGCAAAAAGAGTAGAAAGAAGGATAAAACCAAAGGGTTGCACGATTGCCGCGCATGCGCTGAAGCGATCTCTCCCATTTTTATAAAAAGTAGATAGATAGATGGCAAATGTCGACTGGTAGCTCCCACCATACATAGACACATACATACATCACCGTTAAAATAGCAAAAATGAATTCAGGAGACCTCAAAAAATACAGATATACTAAATTTTCATTGTAAAAATTTTTTATGATTGCAATACATTCCTTACATAGTACATGTTCGGGAAGTAGGATAAATTAACTGACAACATAAATTTATGACAGTAACAGTTTTGAAAATAATACTTTCTTATTTTATTTATTCAAAAACAATTGCCTTATTGTTTCTTTCTTAGATTTCCTATCAGCATGATATGACACTGAATTATTAATGTATTTTTAAGTCCACTGCTAGTTTTTGCCCATAGCGAAGCACTAGTGCAACTTTAAACCCAACCAACTAAACATTGTCGAAAGCTATCAGTGGGTGAGTCTCAAATAAAAATGAAATTTCTAAGTGTAAATACAATACAACGCAATGCCTACCAAGAAGAGCATAAATACCTTTAAATGATTTTGATTAATGACTGAATTTCTGAAAATTTCAACGATTACTTGATTCTCTTACACAGGCTGAGACGCAATTCTCCGCAATGATTGATGGGTCGAGATTTTGGCAAGATCAAAGCCAAGGAGGGTGGGGGTGATTAAATTGCCCACCTCATTCCAAAAAAAAAAAAAAAAAAAAAAAAAAAAATTGTTGAAGTTTTTGAGTTGTACTCAATATTATGTACTAAAAGTTAAATTTCTCTTCAAAAAACTTTTCTGGCTACGTTTGGCCAGCTTTAATTTTGCTTTATTACATATTAGAACTAGTATGTTGTAAAATTTTCTTCTATAGCCTTTCATAACATCCCCATCTACCAATAAGTATTCACAAAATAGTATCAAAATAACTTCCCACAATTAACCTTGTGCATATTCGGTTAGTATAATTTTATATTGATTATAAGAAATAGGTTGGAAAATCACTGAAAAAAATAACAGCGATAAACACTCAAATGGAATCAGTTAATATTTTTATAACAACTCAATTCTCCATCGGCTGATATGCACCCAAATTAAATCACCATAATTTTTCTTAAGTTTTCTCATGTATGAAGTTTTGTACACTTTTATATTCTAGCAGCTGAGATAAAGCCTATCCTTAAAGAGGGAAAATTACTGCACAATAGCACCAGCTATCAACTCATATGCACCCAGATTGGATCAGCATAGATTTTATGATAGCCCTCTCACATACAAAGTTATATGCACATACGTATCACAGAAATTTAGTTAGATTTCCTATAATTGGGAGAAATTGCAGCAATGAAGTCAAAATCTATTAGCACCATTTTATGTTGCCCAACCAAAGTTTTGTAAAATTTCGTCCATTACTTCATGAGATATAAGGTCAAAGCATTTTGGTAACACATATACACACAGATATTTTCAAAAAATGATCAAATCAGGTTCAAGATGTATCAAAAAGTATAAATCCACAGAAAAATGTAAGTCACAATTTTTCAAGAATACAATACATTTTTTTCTTGTCTTGTGTGTATAGGAAAAAGTAATTTAGATTTAAGACCCTATTAATCTGAAGAACTGAAACAAATGTTTGATTTGCTCTTTTGGAAATATGACTCACTGTCACAAAAGAAATTTACATGGTTATTTTGTTTGTGTTTGGAATTTGGTAAGATCCTGGAATAATACTAAGAACAAATAAAAGCAGAAACTATATTCTAAGCAAACCAAAATGAATTATTAACCTCTTCCTCCCCTTTCCTCAAGGAAATAAAGGATTCCTTGGCATTAACAGATTGGTTTTTAAACAATTCTCTGATGTCAAAGAACAGAAGTATGATATTAAATGTGTCTTTTTACCAAGGGTAACACTACTAATGCGAGAAAAAGTCAATTATGTTTTTTTTTTTTTTTTTTTATGTGTATTTCAGCTAAAATCTGCCAATTTTTTTTTTAGAAAAAGGCAAAATTATCCGCCATCTGCCAGACAGAAAAAAGTTTCTGCCCAAAGCTCTGAAATATAAGCCAGATCTGGCAGGAAATCTGCCAGATTGGCAACACTGCTAAACTTACTACTAAGGACGTAAACAGAGTGAAGAAATGACAATCTGCGAACGAAATGAATGATGTTGAGAGCAAGTAACTGTATCAACATTTCTGAGCTAGAAGTTCTTAATGAAAGATTTTAAGTTAAAAAGAACGATGTTGAAATTAAATATTAACTAATTTTAAATTAAAGTGACAAAATTAAAATTAGGCATTAAATTTCTGAAAGGAAAGATAAATAAAAATTAAGTCCCGAAAGGTGAGAAATAAGTCCTAAAAATGTCTTCACGACACTATACAAATTTTTAAGTTTAATCAGACTTTTAAAAAATACATAAATCTTTTTTTTTTTTCCCTCTACTCCTCTAATTAAAATCATATTGTGTCTGTTTTAAGAAATTGAGCTTTACATTTTTAGTTTATCTTAACTGCTTTGTTGTATTAAAAATTTTGAATTTTTAAACTGCATTGAAATATTTTTGTATTTCAGAGACATCTCTCTAATGAAGAATTCCAGGCTATATTCCATATGTCTCGCTTAGAATTTTACAGATTACCTGAATGGAGAAGAAATGATTTAAAGAAAAGAGCTAAGCTTTTTTAAATTACGCTGTGACAATAAAGCTTCTAGGAAATAAATTGTTGTGAATTTTAAGAAACCAAACATTGGTGCTTTTCTACTGCTTTCCTCTGTTACTAAGTAGATGTACTTTTACCTATGTATATGAATAGCATTTTTATTATGAAGAACTATCAAAATATATTTTTTTCACTACATCTCTAGTGCATGATGGCTAGCAGTAGTGTAGCCATGGCAGTTTGATATTGAAGAGCTGTGTGTTGAGAGAGCCATTTTTTGTATAAATTGCTAACTATATGCATCAGATCGAGAATATATTTTCTCCATTTTTTTAAATGTATGTGTTTAAAGTACGGTAGGATATCATCAGGCAATCCTCAATTAATTGTGTGTTATTTGTATATAGAGGTGTACTTTCTGTTAAGTATTGCATGGATTGTCATTCATTTACCGCACACTGAGTTGCATGCCCATGCAATGCTAGTTTTTCTTTTGTTACACTTAGTATTGTTGTTTTATTCAGAAATATATGGTGATTACAAAGTCTCATTTCCCTATTTGAAATTGTTCCTGTATCTCTAATTTAAAATGTTGATGAAACCACTTCAGCATACTTGCCGATCATAAAATCCTACTTGAGTGATTGTGAGAATTTTAAAGTCAGAATTCTTTAATGCTTTTTAAGATCTTTTTGAAATTTTTTTAATTTTCAGGTGCAATTTTTTTTTTTTTTTTTACAGTAATGGATTAAATCTTAAAAAGTTTCTATAATTTTAAATGTTTTTAAATCAACAATTTTAAGTTTTGTTTAAGGAAAAATTTTTAAATGTCTTTTTAGAAATATGCATATAATTTATCAGTATCAAATGTGATTTCTGATTATTTTATTTAAATATTCTGTTTTAACTTTCCTCATACTGGATTTTATGATCGACAAATGGAAAAAATCAGCTGCTTTGCTAACATATTCTTAATACTGACCCTAAATTATTACACATCATAGATTTGCAATCTAAAAATGTGTAGCTACTTCATCTATTTATAATAATTGATCAACCAAAATAGTTATTTAAAAAGAAAAAAAAAAAGCGAGGGGTGGATTGCTCAAAAAGTTCTGAAATAGCCAAATTTTTATCTAATGCACATATATTTTAAAGTGTGACCCATTTAGAAGAGAAATAGTTATTAACAATAATCAAGACTTCTCTGCAATTATATTTACCAAAAGCAATTTGTTCTCATGAATGGATTATCTAAGTTTCATTTCATTTGAAAAAATTCAAAATTTATTTTTTATTTTAAATTGTTGAAAAACTATGCTTGTATATTATTTGTATTAAAATTAATTTCAACTTGTTAACTTTTTTTTTTTTTTTAATTTTATTAGATTATTTGCAGCTTATATGAATATTTACATTATGTTGTATAAAGAGTTTGTTAATATCCTTTCAGTGAAATTTTTATTGTTAATGCTTTTATAAGGCAAAGAGACTCCTAATTACCCTGTATTTGATGTTTATGTTGTACTTTGCTTGCAGCTAAAGTTGATATTTTTGGAATGCATTAAGGAGAAATTTCTAGGTTATTTTTTAAACATCCACTTTTGAAAGTAGGATTAAGATTTTTAATTTATTTCCTTAATTTATAAGTAATGACAAAAGTGGATAAATTCTTTTTAAGATATTTTTAAGAAATTTTATCACTTGATATAAATTTATTGAAAGTGACAAAGTAAAAACTTATTATAGCTATACATGTAATCTTAGTGTAAAAAATAAAATGAAATTAAAGTTTAACTTTGTTTTGTGATTGAATCATAACTTCATTTAGATTACTCATTAATCATTCTTAACAAATTGAAAATTGAGCTTGTGAAGCACAATAATTTTTTAATTTAATGATTAAGCATTTAAAAAACTTAAGGTTTATAAATGTTTAGATTAGAAATTATTTCTATAAAATAATAAATATTAATTTTTGTGTGGTTTATTTCTATTGTGTTGTAGTTAGTGTTATTGGATACTGTCAAATATTTTGCATCTGAAAAATTTAATGCATGAAATAATTTTTTTCTTTTTGCATGTAACTATTCTATGTGTTAAGGGGACTTTTTTAAAAAAAAACAGCTAATTTTTACTATGACCATTTTGACAGTTTTAGGGTGCACTTCCTATTTTTAAATAAGCTGTTCTTTAATTTGAAATAAAAGTATTTTCAGTCATAAAGACCCTTTTTGGTAAATTATTAATAGTGATTAAGTTATGTCTCAATAAATTTAATAGTTCTTTACTTTAGATTATAAGTGTTCATGAGGTTCTCATCCAAAAATACTGCCAATATAACTTAACTGCTATTCTAGTTAGTATATAAAGAAAAAACTCCAGACATTTTTTCCCCAGAAAAGCTAGAATATTATTGATGAGTATATTGCTCAAGATATTGTGCCCGTGCCTCCTTCTCTGGCAGATCTTGTTCTAGCTTTTAAAATGTTATTCTCCGTCCATTTATTGATTTCTAGAAAGCTTGCTATATCTTTCAACTACTCACATAGTATTTCATGTAATGTAAATAATTCACTTAAAAGAACCCTATGCTTCAAAGTTAACACTATGTATACCAGGTATTATAACTTAGAAAATATAGTTATAAATAACTTAACAAAGCAGTATCTGCTTCAAATATTAAGCTTTATTGCATCTAATCTTTGTAAGTTAATAAAATCAGACTTCTTAGAAAAGCTCAATCCACTTTTGTATCATTTAACTCTTAATAAATGATTTTTTCTTTTTTTAAGTAAAATATTTACAAAATAATTTTGTTGTATTCACATGTGTTTTGGTCTACCTATTACGTATGGATGAACTGAATTATTATTGAAAAGTAGTTGATTTTGTAAAACTTGTAGGTTTGAAATTTTTAATGGGGGGAGAGACTGTGTGCAATTTATTAAAATATAGCAGTTTTTACTATATATATTATGAATATTCATTAGCATGTATAAAAAAAAATAATAATAAGTGTGTGACATTATGCATACGCAGATAATCATGATTTTATTATAGTTAGGGTAAATTCAGTTTTTTATTTTTTTTTTAGAATTTTAGAAATGTGGTTTTAAATCTATCAATGTCATTAAATGAAAATTGTTTTTTAATTTTATGTAATATTTATTGATATAATTGTTGAATTTATTTAGTTTTGGCTTATGCTTTTGAGATTTATTTCTATTTGTAAAATAAGATTACATATTTATATATATATTTGCAGTGATAATGTGAGCTAATTATATAAAGAAACTCATAAAAAAAAATATATTCTCATAAAATTTAGTATATTAAATGCATTCTTTAAATTATGTTTGTGTTTCTTCCTTTTTTTTATCACTATTCACTTTAGTAATTGCACAGTTGTAGTAAAATTTAGAGCATGCACTAAATTCATATATTTTAAGTGGAATGAACTGAACTATTTCTTATTTTTCAGAAGAAAAGGGGATGGGAGAGATTAAATTGCTAAAAATATTGGGATGAAATTATGTCTACTCCTTCTGCCCCCCCCCTCCAAAAAAAAAAAAATAATAATAATAATAATAATAATAAATAGTATTGACTTTAAAAACAGTCTGATGTAGAAGGGGGGAGGGGGCAAACAAAGGCTCAGAGTGGCTAATTTCAAAGGGAAATTTTCTCATTAAATGGATATATACAACATCAAACTTTACTTATACCAATGATTTTATGAATACATTGGAAAATAGCTACTCGTAACAGTTTAAATTCTCAAAATCTCTAATTTATTAATGAATGATGAAAAGCTAATGAGCATCAATTCAAGCAGAGATATAGCCAAACATAAAGTTTAGTTAAATTAAATCCATTGGTTCATGAGATAGTATAAGTCAATTATAAATGAAAAAATCTTATTTAGCATTGATTATTTTTTAACATTAGATTTAGGCATTTCCAGGATACATTATTTAACATTTCTAATTATGGCAACTAAAAAAAATTCATCACCTAAAATTCTTATAATGAATCGAGTAGATTTTATTCTTCGTTAATTTAAGAAGTAGATAGGAGGGAAGGTACTTTTCATTTCAGCGGCGCAAATCTTGCCAAGCAAAATTTATTCATGACGACAATACATTTATGGATTAAAAATAAATTTGCAACTTGGATTTTTTTTTTTTTTTTTTATATATACGTTATTGTGGATTTAACAAAATGTGTTTTTTATTTATATATATATATATATATATATATATATATATATTTTATGGGACAACACTTTTAAAAGCTAGCTTTAAGCAAAACTTCAGAAAAATTAATTCTTAAAAATATATAAAATAAAATAAGTAAACAGTCGTGTGTCTTTAATTTTTTTTTACTTATTATTCCTCGAAGTGTTTTGAAGCAATTACTCTTTCTTAAATGCTTAATGATTGGCATTGGTTATATCATTCTTGGCAACTTTTTCGCTTCGCCAGCAAAATAGAAAAGTACTGAAGAGAATTAATAATTGAAGCTGCAAGAGGTTTTCCCAAATTAAAATAAACTTTTTCTCTTTTTCGATATTTTCGAATGTCTAAAATTATAATATTGCAGTACAATAAAAACATACAGAGTATTATATACTGCCATAAATTAACTAAAAAAATTCAATAGTAAAAAGTACGGGCATTAGAGAAAATAGATTCTAATTTTTTTTTTAAAGGTTCTAATTATTATTATTATTATTATTTTTTTTTTTTTAAACAAGCAATTCTACCAAAAAATCCATTGCCAAATAGTGACCAAAAACTTAATGTCGCTAAGGGGTTCATATACTATATAACACAAAATGGTCTAGATATTACAAATTTCTTTTCTGAAAAAAATTACTGATTTTTAGCATATCACAGGGATGGAACAGCTTGATTGCAACTTTGAAGCACTTAAAATACCTTTTTGGAGCAGCTAAATATCCATTTTGCAGCATATCGGAGCAGAATAATTATGGATCTGGAGCATATCTAAGCAAATTTATTATGAATCTGGAGCACATTGACCAGAATAATCTGTGGGTGCTTGTTTATTGAAAAATTAAAAATTCTGCAAAAAAAATTTTTTTTTCCCACTTAGTTAATACATAAAAATGAACATCTCTACATCATATGTAAAATAAAATACTTTGAAAATTTTCAGCAGAAATGAGAGGGAAATTTCTTAAACTTGCACCACCATATATACAAAAGAAAAGCTAAAATATAGATAAGCATAGAATTTTCAGTTACTATTCGGTATACTGAATATTCATTTTTCAGTAATAATCAAACTTTTAGTGCATGCCTATTCAAAAGAAACTTGTTTATTTACAAGAACAAGACAATTGATGTGAAAATGATTTGAATGCTATACTTCAAATTTATACAGAAATTGGATTATTTTTTTTTTTTTTTTTTTACAAAATCTTAAATTTTTAAAAAAGTAATAAATTTAAAATAATGGACAATTTTAATCGCTTAGATATTAAAAAATGTAATAAAACTGAATTTACAATAAAGTAACCATTGTTATTAAGGATGGAAAAGGATTGAAATTGTACAGGGCAAACTGAGAGTCGTGCACTTTTCTGAAACGTTTATTCTTTTTTTAAGATTATCGCTAAATATACCTCAAAAATCGGGACCCCCCCCCCCCCCCCCCCCCCCCAAAAAAAAAAAAAAAAAAAAAAAAAAAAGCGTTCATATGGAAAAAAAATTAATCTTTTACCCATTTGCATCATAAGTGCGTATTTTGCCTGGCCATTATCACCAGAGTGCATATCTGCATGCATTTCACTTAGGCTCTTATCACCGAAGCACATATCTGCGTGCATTTCACTTAGGCTCTTATCACCTAAGCGCATATTATACCCCTGCATGTTGGACTCGCAGTCAATGAAAAGTGGTGATCGGAAGTAGTTTCATGGTTAAATAACACGAAAAAGTGGGAAAAAAATGAACGATTGTGTTTCCGACAGTAGTGAGCAGGTAATGAGACACCTACAAAACGCAAACGTTTTACTGCGGTTTCTTTTGATAGTAGTGATAGTGATCAAAGTGCGAGTGATTTTGAGTAGGAAGAAAAAAATGACAAATCTAAAGTGCAAAAATTTATATCTGTTGGTGGTGTAAATAAAAACATAACAAATTTTACTAGAGAACTTTTTATGAACTATTTTTGAGAAAAGAAATCTCGAACATATTGTAACTGAAACTAATCGATTTGGTAAAAAAGATCCAAGTTCCAAAGAAGTTTCTATAGAGGAATTGCAAGTTTATTTTGTACTCATTATATTGATGTTTATGGTGCAAAAACCTAAACTGCAAAGTTATTGGAGTATGGACAAGAGCACTGAAACACCATACTTCAAAACAGCGATGCCCCGATATAGGTTTATGGCAATTTCAAGAAAATTGTACTTTGCTAATAATGAACATTTGCAGCGTGTTGCACTCTTTCGTAAAATTAGACCAATAATGGACATGATAGAGAAAAGATTCAAAGAAGTATTCATGCCAAGCCGAGATATTTCTTTGAATCAGCCTTTGATGAAATGTAGAAGCAGAATTCTTTACATTCAATATAACAAAACAAAGACAGCCCGATTTGTAATAAAATACTACAATCTATGCGATTTGAGAACAAAATATATACATAATTTTAGGGTTTATGTAGGAAAGGATAAGTGTAAAAATTTTGGTGATAAGAACAAATTTTCAATTTTCCCGTGTGATGCAAATGGGTTAAAAGTATTAAAATATTATACACATATATAAATTATTTATAAAAAAAAAAAAAATCTCAACGCAATTTTCGAAATGAATAAATATTCTCACACAAGACAAAATTCTTGTACTTAGTAATACTTTTGAAATTACGTAAAGACTGTTTTTGTAGCTTTATTACAGTTCAGACTTGCACTTACAAGTACTTTAAGTTGATTTGCATAATATGCTTTAATTTTGCAGCTGGTTGTTGAAATATTGAATTGCTTCACAATAAATGAACAAAATTTTACGTTTAATTGCCATTTATTAAATATGCCCTTTTTTTTCGTAAATTCATGATATTTTTACTGCTGATTGCTGAAATACCTAATTATTTTGCTGTAAATTTACAAAATCTAAGTTTGCCACAAATAATTGCTAATATATACCAGAATTTTGACACTAATTTAAAAAAAATTTCAAGCTTTTTTCATAGCTGATTCCCGAAATTCGCGATATTTTTGCAGCAGTTTAATAGCCAAAATTTTACGTGTAATTACCATTGATTAATTAAAAATGCTATTTTCCCCTTTAATCAGCAGAATTCACTATATTTTTATGCCCGATTGCCGAAATGCGTAATTATTTTGCTGCAAATTTACAAAATCTATGTTTAACAACAACAAATAATTGCTAATATACATTATAATTATGCCACTAATCGATAAAATTCGCACTTCTTTCAAAGATGATTCTTAAAATTTGCGATAATTTTTATGTCAATTATATCGAAAAGGGGGTCAATTATTAACAAAATGTACAATTTTCTGGCTGCCAATCGATGAAATTTGAGCGCTTTTCAAAGCTACATTCCCAAATACTTTGCCGTTAATCGATGAAATTCTGACATTTTTCAAAGCTGATCCAGAAATATGATAAAATTTTGCAGAGGAATTAAAAAATGCTGGATTATTTCACAGCTGATTGTCGAAAATGTACATTTACCAGAAGCTAAATTATTTTTTTGCTTCTAATCGATAAAAAATTGCACCTTTTACAAAGCAGATTCTTGAAATATGCAATTATGTGATGATTGTCGAAACACGCTATTATTTAGCTACTAATCTATGAAAATTGAGTTCTTTTGAAAGCAGAAACTCAAATACTCAACTATTTTGTTGCTTATCAGTGAAATTTGCACCACTTTTTTTCAAAGCGGAATCTCGAAATCGGGAATAATTTTGAAGTAGGTTTCGAAAATACGGGATTGTTCGCCCACTAATAATCAAAAATTTACATTTTATATGCTGCTATTTGGCTACTAATCGATAAATATTGCGCTTTATAAAATAAATTTTCTTTTAATTGATTTGTGTAAAGCACTTTTTTTGTAGGTGATAACGGAAATATGCAATCATTTTGCCGCTAATTAACAAAATTTATGTTTAATCGCAATTGCTGAAATAGGCTTTATTAGATGCTAATCGATGAAATTCTTGCTTTTTCAAACATGATTTGCATTATACGTGTAATTTTGTGTTAACATTATACATACAATTTAAAAAATTACGTAATCGTAAACTAATTGCTGAAATAGATGTTAATTTTCTAAAAATATGTAATTATT
The DNA here is from genome assembly GCA_963930645.1 of Salticus scenicus. NCBI lineage: Eukaryota > Metazoa > Arthropoda > Arachnida > Araneae > Salticidae > Salticus > Salticus scenicus. Next base: position 330,678,395 of record OZ005649.1, read on the forward strand.
TAGTTATAAATCAGCTATTTATTATTTGATTATTGAAATAATGCCATTTTTTGCAGCTGATTTATAAAATACGTAATTTTCTCGTGCGATTCTTTGTAAAAGTTTCAGATCTGAAAATTTCTTAGAATTACCCATGCACTATAAAAACTAAACTATTGCGTATTCAGTTATCCCAACGAACAAAAAGCACAGAAAATATTCTTTTTCTCTCTCCAACGGTAGGTACTTGGTTCGTTAAAAATTCAAAATTTTTCATGATTTTCTCCAAAACTTGTGTAAGTAGGACAATTCCTCCATTAAAATCTGATTTCATAGCGATTTTCTCCAAAACTCGCGTGATAACGGCTTAAGACACTTTAGAAAATCTCCCAAGGAGGATGATACTTTCTGGCCTAGAACCGCATTGTCAATCGGCCTTAAAGTTCAATAGCTTTGAATCCATTTATTTTTATAAATAATTAAAATAAACAATTTTTTTTCATCAAAATTTTATTTTTTAACGATTTTTTATGCACTAAAGTAACTGAAACACTGATATTGTTTAAATGAAAATCAAAATACTGCATAACCATAGCATTGTTTCTTTCTTCCCCCCTTTCAAACAGTGGTTTTAATTAAACATACTCTTAGCTAATGTAAACAAATACTTGTTCCCGTTCTGAGTCAACAATATTTCGATTACACAATGCAAACACTAGAATTTTTTCTTTCTTTTTTACTTTCCGAATACTATAGTGAGGAAAGTATTGCAATCATGTCAAAAATCAGTTTGAGATTTTGATGTTTCTATACGTTTCTAGGTCCCCTGAGTCAGTTTTAAGCTTGAATTTTTTTAATTAGTGTCAAAATTCTGGTATATATTACCAATTATTTGTGGTAAACATAGATTTTGTAAATTTACAGCAAAATAATTAGGTACTTCAACAATCAGCTGTAAAAATATCGTGAATTTACGAAAAAAAAGGGCATATTTAATTAATAAATGGCAATTAAACGCATGTATGTCTGGATGGTTTGTACATATATATCAAGAACAGATGAAATTGTTTAACAGCTTAGTAAGAACTTTTTTTTTGTTGTTGTTGTTAATAATAGAATTTTCCCAAAATAGTGTGTACATTCTGTTGCTTTAAGCAAATTTTCTTAGAAAAAGAAATTACGTATTAAAAATATGAAACTGGGAATTTGAGAGTATTTTCAGTCATTTTAGGGTCTCCTCTTAAAGTTTAAAGGAGAACCTTGTTTTTGTTTTGTTTTTTTTAGCATTTTCCATAATGAGGAACTGGCAATAATACCGTTAATGATCGCAACATTTCAAAAAGGGATAAGGTAACGACACCAGTGCTCATCACTCTTAAGGCCTTATTTTTTAAATGTTTTTTTTCACATGGTATTCGTGTGGTGTTCATGTATCAATATTATACTTTGATCTAATTATACACTGATTCTTCTAGTTGTTGTTACACTTTCAATTTTTCAATACATTAAGCCAATTTAAAAAAAAAAATTAAAATTAAATCTATAAAAATGTACCAGTAGTCGTCAGGTATTTACACCAGTGGTCGTCACGTAAATAAAACATAACAATTTGCTGAATAGTTCGATTTTAATTGCGCTTTTATAAAATTTCATGAAACAAAATATCTTTGGCACATATTTAGAACCTAAATCCATTCTTAGGGTTTAAAACACAAAACATTAAATGGTAAAATTTTAAATATTGTGAATAAAACAAATTCATATATGAAATAATTTGAAAATATTTTGCTTTTAAAAAAAGTTCTGAATTTTTTATTCATTCTCAAAAATATCTTTACTTAAAGCAGAGGGTAAGTAGCAGGGGAGAGGGTAATCTTGTTTTTAAGAGTGACTTTGCTCCAAATATCACAGTAAGACTAATTTTACCATGTTTTTATTAACTTGTATTCTTGTTTGTTTGTCCAGTACAAATATTGCAATTGATTTTTAACTAACATTCCGACTATCTAGATATTTGAAACTTTCAGAATAGCTCAGAACACGGTGACAATGCATTTTTTAAATACTTTTAGCCAACTGTTTCGGGTCCCTGAGGCCTTCGGTAGTGTTTATATGATTCAATAGAAAATTTAACTGACTTCCCGACTAGCTAGACATTTGAAACTTTTAGAATAGCTCAAAACACAATAACAATGAATTTTTTAATGCTTTTAGCCAAATTGTTTTGGGTCCTCGCTGCCTTCGGTAGCGTTTATACGATTCAGCAATAATATACTTATCCCAATCATCAAACTTCCCGACTAGCTAGACTTTTGAGATTTTCAGAATAGCTCAGAACATAGTGACATAGCATTTTAAAAATACTTTTAACCAATCGTTTTGGGTTCTCGCTGCCTTCGATAGCATTTATATGATTCAACAGAAAATTTAAAAACATGGTATATAAAGAGTTCTTTTTATCTTGCAATTGTTTATTTTTTTTAACGTATGGGTTGATTATGCATACCAGACGCACACTATAACACCATAATTTCTGAATTTTATTTTGTGAAATCTTTTGCTTCTCCTTTCTCATTAAGTATGGGGTGGATGCAAAAAACGTTTTCAAGAGTAATTCTGCTCCAAATTATATCAGGAAAGCAATTTTTTGATGCGTTGATTGGTTATGCATACTCAAACATACTGTAAAGGGATTTTGTGTAATTCTTTCCGACCAAATTTTGAGGAAGGGAAGCAAAAACATATTTATGCATAACTCTCTCTGCTCTAAATTATCTTACAAGATGATTTTTCATGAGTGAGTTTGTCTGTATCCAACACCTAGTACAAGGAGATTTTGCGGAAAACTTTTGTTTATGTGTGGGTGCTCCCCCCCCCCCCCCCCCCAAAAAAAAAGGTGGTTTAAAATCAATTATAGTGAATTAAAGGTACCATGACTGATTTTATTTAAACAAGCCATACAAAAGTTACAAGTGCTATAAAGTTCACGTTCTTTAGGTTAAAATACATTTATAATATATTAAAATCGCACAATCAACTGATTGGGAAGAAAATCATTTATTGAAATTTTATTTTTCCAACTGAGTGAAAATAATGCCTGGACCGGGAGTCAAACCCCAGATCTTTGACTTACAAGGTAAAGGCTCTACCAATTGAGCTATCCAGGCCAACAACCGGTGGACATTACTCACTCAGACAACCTTTAGGCAGAAACATCTGGTCTATCATGTAGATAGCTCGACAGAAATAAGCCGCAAGTAAAGGAAAACAGCATTAAACAATGGGAGAAAGAAATGCAATATATTAAAATCACACAATCAACTGATTGGGAAGAAAATCATATTTATTGAAATTTTATTTTTCCGACTGAGTGAAAATAATGCCTGGACCGGGAGTCGAATCCCAGATCTTTAGGGGTTGGACTCCCGGTCCAGGCATTATTTTCACTCAGTTGGAAAAATAAAATTTCAATAAATATGATTTTCTTAACAATTTTCTTGACTAGTGATAAGTAAAAAAAAAAAAAAAATTTAACTTCAAGAATTAGAGCATATCTGCTGATTTCATGCTGCTTATTTTTGTCGCCCTACTCAGAATATAATCGATATAATAACAACTGTGCATGAAAAAAATAATGTTCAAAAGTTTAAAGCATATCGGACCAATGAATATCAGTACAACAGACTTACATTAAAAAACAAGAAAGGGAAATTATGACTGCATATTTATATGGATGGATGTCTGTCTTCAATTTGCAGCACTTTTTATAAATCCTGTTTAGGTACTTTTAAATTGTTAAATTTTTATATGCATATTGTATTTTAAGAGATAAATGTCCCTACTTTGCAACTTAGTAATAGGATTAAAATATCCTGGAATTCTCATATCTGTTTCCAGACAGTGACTGGAAATGTAAAAGATATTTCATTTGTAGGGTATTGCATTTGCATAGGCAATATTGCTTCAGAAATACCCTACAAAATAAAGAGTATGGAATAAAGCACACTGCCTTATAGGAATCCTCAAAAGCAACATGCCAAACAGGATAAAAATAAAACAAAACCTCTCTTTTATAAACTTTGAATTTCTGAATCCCAAACTAATTAGCAATCCATTATGCCATCTGCCTTTCAATCCTAAAATTAGACATCTCTCTACAGAGATTGTCTGATGCTGATGTTATCTACTTTGATCGTGAAATTATGCTCTATAGTCCTCAGTCTTTTTAAAAAGACTAAATTTATAAAATGAGGGTGATTAGTCATAATCCAATTAAACCTTTATCTACTGATGGTACTTTAAAGTGCATTAGATTAAAAAGCATATAAAATCAAATTTATGGAAGAAATGTCAAAGGTATTTATAATACCTCAGCTGGTATACCTCACTTTAATATTTTCTCCTTGTTTTTATAACTTTCGCCTGATGAAAAGTCATGCTCAGTTATTTCGATTCGAAACGCTTATTTCGACTTGTTGCAGTTTTATAGCGATCGCAATGATTTTATTCATTACCTTTTTGAACAGAATTTTGGTGCATTTTACTGCACTAATAGTATAATATGATTGTCTCTGGATGTTTCAAAAGTAAAAGATCAGTGAAAATATTGATTTTTCATTTTTTTTTTTTTCTAAAAAAGTACTTTAATTTAAATTTTCAAACACATTTTTAAATTGAAAATTTTAAAATTTATTTTATCTTTATAAATGTAGTAAAAACGCTTTTAAAGTTTCAAATTATGTTTTCTCAGTTTATATTTTTTCCTGTATTGATGATCTTCAAAATGCTATAACTTCTATAGATATTTAAGAAAAGACTTAATATATATGTATATATATATATATTTGAATGATTAATAGAAGCTATTTAAAAGATTTAGCGATGGATTTTGTAATATTTTTACAAGATTTAAAAAAAAAAAAGTGATTTCTGTTTTTTTTTTTGTAAAAATTACTTTGTTTGTTAAAACATTTCATAATATACCTATAATTAGGTGATAAATAAAAGTTAAAAAAAAAAAAAAAAACTAGTTAATCCCAGAAGGGGCAAAAGGAGACAGCATCTGTATATGATTTAATTTATTTTATATTTTTGAGCAGCAAGTAATTTACAGTAATGCTGCAAATTTACAACTTAAGATTTATGCTGTAAATTTACTTCTTTTTTTTTTTTTTTTTTTAACTTAATTATTAACCTTCTTTATCTGCTTCGTAATTAAATTGCTAATCTATATTCCCTTGCATTTCTAGCTTTCAGAAAATTTTTTCTCTAATCCATATTTATATATAAACAAAATGTATATATATATAAAAAAAAAATGCAGCAATATATTCAAAGACGAATTAAATCCTTTTGGGGCATTATCTCTTAATGCATTAGAATTCTTATTTCCGTCTGCTTTCGCCCCTCCCCCATAAAATAAAATAAAATCTCATAAGACAAATGTCGTCATTTTTTCTTATAAGGTCATTGAGCTGAGTGCGCATACTGAAATATTGCCCATTTATAAATATTATTTTTTTCCCTTGCATATTTTATTAATAGATCATTATTGTATTGTTTCAACAAAATATAATCAGAACTGGACCACGTTAGAGAAATATTATATAGATTACCAACACAAACTTAATATCTTGTTTTATTTTTTTATTTCATTTTGCACATGCGCTTTTTATTTTCTAATTCAAGATTATTTTTTAAAAAAACTTTTTCGATAATATGCATTTCGAAACTGATTATTATTAATTTTCTTTTTCTTAAAAAAAAAAAAAAAAAAAAAAAAAAAATGAAAATGAAAATCTGGCAAAAACAGAATTTAATTAGTTTTTTATTTTTCAAATTATAACATCGCTTTCAAATTATTCAATTATATTTTTGATAAATTTTAGATTTCGATAAATGTCCAACTGTCGTAAAAATTCGTAGATTCAGACTAAGTCCTCAGTCCTTAAAAAAAAAAAAAAAAGTAGAAAAAGTGCCAGGTTGCCTTAAACGTACAGAGCCAAGGTGTAACTATATTTATTAACTTGGTTTGCTCTAAATAATGATGTTCCTTGAAAGTAAAAGCAATTGTAAAATAATAAAAATTAATTAATTACTATATTAAATCATTGCCAATATTAATTAATTTTTATAATGTGATTTTTTAATAATTCTTTTTCGGTACTTCCCCCCCCCCCTCCCCCACCACCTTCAACTGGTTGTCAGCAATAAATCTTGCCTCCGTAGTGAAAAGCCAAAGTCGGCACCTATGGTTCAAGCATATGAAAATATGAAAACGGATTTTAAAAAAACATAACATTTTTTTAATATACCACGATTTTAGATTTTTTTTCTTTTGTTTAAATAGTATGCTATTTGCACTGATGAAATGCACTTGGCATGAGAGCTAATTCAGCATTATATTAAAGAGCTTTATTTCTTGATAATCCTGTGTAATTTTTTAAATTTTGATGCTGAAATAGATTGGACACTTTTCGCCAAGGACTCTACTTTTTCGAAAGCTGCTTTAAGCCAAGTAGCACATCAAGCATATAAATAAATTATAAAATATTTAAAAACAGAAAAGAAAGGAAAAAATATATATATATATATATATACTCATAAATTATGTAATTTTGTCTAAAATTGCGATAAAAATGCAAATGTCGCCAAGGGGAACTTTATTAAGACTGTATCGTGATCAGGTTTACATATTTATTTATTTTTCTATATACCAACTACTATTAACTAACTCAACTACTATTATAACCACAAAAAGTTAATTGTCTCATGCAATAGACGTAGCCGATCATAGCATACTGTAATATTATATTTGGCGTGAAATGGTTGAACGAATAAATCAATTCAATATAGAAAATAATGTGAAAGAAAATATTATGTACACACCACGTATAGTGTTGTTCATATGTAACTGGTATTCAAACATAAAATTACTACTTCAATTTTTTTCGATACTGTCCGTTTCGAAACTATCATCTAATGAGCACCCAAATGGAGGACCACTAGTAAGCTATTGTCACAGGCAGTAAGGACAGGCACCTGAGAATCTGCGAATAAGTGTTGTAAATGTTGAAAAGTTCAACATACAAACATAAAGAAAAATTAAAGAAGAGTTATATTATACACAGTGGAAAAACGTTACCTGATCCTAACAATGTGTGTGAGTGGCACAGGAAAGACACAAGTTTTAAAATAAATTTCAATTTTATTTATAGCTTTAAATATATATATATATACAGAAAAAGAATTATTAAATATATATATGTGAATGAATCTATTTAAATGCAAATTATTGAAAGATTCATACAAAAAACACACAAGTCAAAATATTAACAATATCTGCTGCTTCAAAAGGTATCTAGGTAGATGAACATACACCATGACACATATGGTGTTTAAATCTAAAGTGGTATCCACGGAGTAATATTAATAGGAGTTGAAGGTCCAATGGGAGAAAGCTACGAAACTGTGATCTAAATTTTTGGTAAATATTGAGGGCGCCACTTGTCATTCCTCCCTACTTCGGCGCGGATATACTGTTGTTTTCAATAGAATTTTGCTGAAGTACATTTAAAATTTTTTATTTTAAGCAATTTAATTTCTTTGTAAGTTCTTAAAACTGCATAATTCAGATGTTTCAAATAAATGCTTCGTTCCTAGTTGTAAAACAGGCTATGATAGTGATAAGAAAAACAAAAAAAAAAGCCCTAGGAGAAAAATAAAGTCCGAGTTCGTGTTTTCCGCAACTAAAGTAAGTTTATTTTTTTTCTTTACAAAATTTCATCCATTCTCCTTCCTCCCAATTGTCTGTTTTAGCTAGCTTCGGTTCATAAGAATCGTCATTTTTTAAAAGCTTTCTTTCAAAGTAAAATTAGTATAAAATGGCTCTTAAAAAAAAACATGTTGGTTAGAATACTCTATTTAATGAAATTTGCTTTCAATCGAAATTTTTTCAGCTTGATATTATTTTTAAAAAAATAATTAAAACGAGACATTTCCCCATTGAATAACATTGCGGAAGCTGGAGAGAAGGAAGGATTGCACGCTGGCGCCCTCTGTAAACATTAGAAAACAACATCACAAAATTTCAGCGTTACCTTCTTCTCCTGTCTTTTTACTCCGTGGTGGTATCCAAATCTGCAGCTTATTAAAAAGATTCAAAGTACTTACAGAGTTTGAAGATTTTACACCAACACAGTGAAGATAAACATTTCCAAAAAACATCACAAAGCAGGATGCAGCTACTGATGAGCACAGATCACACTGAATATATTTGAAGGAAAAACATAATTTAATTTATATGGCGTTTCCAAAAAAAAACTATCGATCTTTTAGCTCTAAGCATTTTTCAATCTAATCATTAAATTGATCAAGAAAAATTTAACACCTGACATTCATTTTTAAACTATTAATTCAACTATTAATCATTCATCATTACTATTATTATACTAAAAAAGAACTGTTCCTTTAACAGTTTAAATTAAAAAGAATTAAACGAAATGAAATTATAATTTAACTGGAAAAACGGCAAGACGACCTGCGTCTGCAACAAAAACATCGCGACTATGCTTGACAGCCGCCGAGAGCATATACTGTCATTCCTCCCTATTTATAGGTTTCATTTTATGAAGATTTGCATATTCGCGGTGAATCGGCATGTGCCGTTGAACGACTACATGATGCAACAACGTTACCTGCAACTGCTAACTGAGGCCGTTGCAAAAATAGCGGCATGTCGCCGGAAACGTGAATGAATCAAATGATTCATTCACGGAACACGCCGAAAACAAAACAAACACCGGCGTTAAACAGGTAAGTGTTTTTAAAGTGAATAAAAGAGGTATAAACTATTTCATTTATGTAATTAATAAAAATAAACCCTTTTAATAAGTAATGCATAAACTTTTTAACAATTAAGTTGATTACTATTTTTAATAAAACTTAAGCAATTAATAAAGGTTAAATTTCCTTTTTAAGTATGACTTTAAAATTATCTGCCAAAGTAATGGCGTTGGAAAAGTTGGGAGCTGGAATATTTCCAACATTGCCCCCCACAACGACATTACTACAGTCGTAAAAAAAAAATTATATGAAACAGTTAAATCACTTTTCTCCTTTTTTTTTTAAATAGACTAATTCAAGCTCATTAAATATATATATAAACATACAATAATAAATTTTTAAACTACAATTTAAATTTCAATTCCTTTTATAGTAATCAAAAATTATTTAAACATTTAGACGTATATTAAAAGTTCATTATATTATTCAAATTCAGTAATATTTCTATATTCAACATTCATGTAATGCAATAAACAAATTTAAAAATTGTATTAATTTGATACTGGGAACATTTATACATTATACAAATTCAAAAAAAAATTTACTATAACATTTAGACAGACACAAATTTAATGAGTGATAGATGATTACACACTTATACTAGGCCTAGTATCACTCATACCGATGAAAGATGCATGACTTAGACAACACTACAAATGCAATTACCATAATATTAATACTACACTAATATAATATAATTTACTACAAATATTCTACTATAAATATATTACAAATTTAATATACAATACAAATTCAATACCAATATTACTTATTTATACATTTACACATTATAATTTATCTATATTCCCAGTTCCTTAAAAACTTTTAAACATTTGGAAAAAAAAAATAATTTAAAAAAACTATACATATATATTTTTTTTAACCAAAGATTACTGTCTTAATTTAATCGGATTGCTCATCCTCAACAAAAATTTGTGAGGTAAATTTATATAAATCACATTTTGTTAAACCTTTAGTGAATGGATCTGCTAAATTAAGTTTAGAAGGAATATGCTTTAAGTCAAATTTTCCCTCGTAGAACCATTCTCTAATAAAAAACAACTTTACATTTATATGCTTGCTGCGGCTGTTCTCAATTGGAGATTTAGAAAAATCAATTGCTGACTGATTGTCAGCATAAAGAATAGGTAAAGAAGGCTTTTTATAAATTATATTGGATTCAAAACAATCATCAATGACATTGCTGAACCACATCAGCTCTTTAACACATTCTGTCATGGCGATAAACTCACTTTCCATCGTAGATAGAGAAACTCCATGTTGTTTAAAGGTACGCCATGAAATTGGGCTCTGGCCTAACAAAACAATCTGTCCACCTACAGACACAAAATCATCCCTGTTGGATGCGAAATCTGCATCCGAAAAAGCAACAAGTTCAATTTTATTACATTTCAAACTTAATTTTAAATTTTCTGTATATTTAATATATCCTAATAATTTCAATAAACCCGTCCAATGCGTCAATCCAGGATTTCCTTGGAACTGACTAAAAATGTTCACAGCATATGTTATATCAGGTCGACTTCTGCTGGCAATAAAAGACAGACAACCAAGAACATTACGATAGGGAAACTTAGCCATTTCTAATTGAGCTGTATTATTTGATGGACAATCCAATTTTGAAAATTTAACACCTTTAACTATTGGTAATGAAGTAATTGGGGGATGAAACTGTTTAAATCTTTCAAAAACTTCTTTAATGTAGTTAGTTTGATTAATTTCTACACTGTTTTGTTTATAATTAAATTCTACTCCTAAAAGATTCTTTGTTTGTCCCAACATTTTTAAATCAAATTTGGACTCTAAAACTTTAATAATTTTATCTATTTTTTCTTTACTTTTTCCAAAAACCACTATGTCGTCCACATAGACTAGTAAAATAATATAATTTTCATATTTATAGGCACAATTGCACCACTGAAACTTAGAAAAACCTATCTCAAGAAGCACACCATTCAATTCGTAAAACCACAGCCTGCCACTCTGGTGTAGTCCATAGAGGGCACGGTCTAGTTTACATACGAATTCTTCCTTCCCTTTTACGATGTATCCAGGAGGTTGCTTCATGTAAATTTCTTCAGTAAGGGGTGCATATAAATATGCTGCCTTCACATCACACTGGATGTTATACCAGCCTAAATTTGAAACCAACAAACTGAAAAAAAATCTGATGATAGAAAAATTGACGACTGGGGAGAAGGTTTCATCATATGACTCGCCTTTCACTTGCTTGAAGCCCTGGGCAACCAGACGTGATTTATAGCGTGCAATTCTTCCACTTTCATCACGTTTTATAGTATAGACCCACCGGTTACCAATTACAGTTTTACCAGGCGGTGGTTTAACTAGGTGCCAGACATTTCTCTCAGACATAACCCCAATTTCTTCATCCATAGATTTCTTCCATTCATGGTATTGGGCAGATTTTAGAGCTTGGTTGAAGGTTCTTGGAATGTTGACATTTAGTCATAAAACAGCGGAACTAGAAGGTTGAGGTGAATTCGACTCTGAATGTTCTGAAGATTCCGAGGAAGATTCTGAAGCCTGTTTTGGTATAACCCCTTCATAGGTATCACTGGGTGAAAAATTAAATAAATTTGCATCAAAAAGGATATTATGGCTTTTACAATATTTTTCTATTTCTTTTATAGACTTTAATCTAGAATTAGTTCCTTCAGGATAGTAGTACACATCAGTGCGTGTGCCAGTCCTTCTCTTCACTAGACGCCTGTTCCAACTGGTTACCTTTGGCGGAACTTGTGGACGCACCTCCTCTGCCTCACTTTCCGGCATTATCGTAATCGTGGGCGGTGGGTCGGAGCTCGCACAATCTCTTTCCTTTCTAGATACCTCAAGGTCAGGTGAAGGGCCCAGCACTGCTCCACTTCTGTACACACGATCCTCTGGATCAAAAGTTACATTTAAAGTTTCATAAATTTTGTCTTCTTCCTCTACCCATATACGGAATCCTTTAGTTTTTAACGAATATCCAATCAAATATCCCTTTTTTGATTTTTGCTGTAATTTATGACTTCTTAGCTGTTTTGGTATACCAACATATGCCACTGAACCAAAAGCTCTCAAATGTTTAACGGAAGGTTTAGTATTCTGATATAGTTCAAATGGTGTCTTTGATTGACCCCGGTGACAGACTCTGTTCCAAGTGTAGCCAAAATAAATGACGGCATCAGGCCAAAACTTAAAAGGCATGCCGCTTTCAATTAGTATGGCACGTACACAGTTTAAAATAGTTTGGTTAGCCCTCTCGCTAATACCATTCTGCTCAGGCGTGTACACGTTTGTTAATTCGTGTTTAACACCCCTTTTTTCACAAAAGTCCTGAAATTTGGCATTGCAGAATTCTGTACCGTTGTCACTACGAATGGCTTTAAGTCTTTTATTGAGGAACAGCTCAGCTCTAGTCACATGTTTCAAAAATATGTCAAAAACCTGACTTTTCTCTACCATTGGGTAGATAGCAATTTTCCTGGAAAACTCATCTGTAATTGTCAAAAAAAATCTCTCACCGTTTCGCCCTAAAATACTAATTGGTCCCCAAACATCTAAATGCAGTCTTTCTAGTGGTTCCCTAGATTGCCCACCTTGAATAGGTTTAAATGACCTGCGTCTCTGTTTTCCAAGACGGCAAGGCTCACAAAAATTTTTAGTATATTTTAATCTTGGCAATCCATGAACACAATTCTGCTTACTGGTATGGACCACAAGATCTTTACCAACATGGGCGAAACGAGAGTGCCAAGTATCTACCGAATTGAGATCAACCACAGCAACAACAGGCATGTGAGAAAAAACATTTAAATTTTTATTTCCTAGCCCCCCATTAATTTCAAATTCAGGATTCTTTAAAATTCTAGGAAAAACATAATATATACCTTCTTTAAGTTTAGCATTGAAAACAAAATTACCATCTTTATTAAACACTGAAATTTTCCCCCTTTTTCCAATATAGCTTCCTCCCATACTATCTATACATGGTCCCGACATGAGGTTTTTTCTCAATTTACTAGAATACAATACATTATTAATACACAACATTATTAAACAGCATTTTTACCATACCTCTCCCTTCGATCGGGAAGCTGACCCCGTCCACAGCAACAGACATGCTTTCATTATCAACCTTTTGAAAATTCCAAAAATATTCTTTGACTTTGCAAAAATGGTGCGAAGCAGCCGAATCGAAGACCCAGCTGTTTCTGCCATCCAAATTAAAATTTAGCAATGATTCAGTCACAAAGAAATTTTGAGGAAAAACTGAATTAGTGAAACTGACTTGTGGACGAGTTTCTGCTCCCCTTCCGAAAGGTTTTTTACCAGCATTAAAATTTCTAGAAGGCACATTTTTAGGTTTAGAAAAAGATCTTTTAGGTAATGCAGCAAAACAATTTGTACTATAGTGACCATTTCGGCCACATCTAAAACATTTAACATTTTTCTTAAAAAATTTATTACCAGAATTAGAGGGACATGTAACATTCTGAACTTCAATATTAGATTTAGAGTTATTAAATTCAAGATCACGTAATTCTAGGCGGGTCTCTTCAGCGATTAAATGAGAAACAACTTCCTTAAATGAAAAATTTTTATGATCTAGCCTAAGCAAAAATTGTATAACTGGCTGAAATCTATCTGGTAAGCGACGAAGAATTTGATAACAGGCATAAATGTCTGCTACTGGCTTACCCATATTTCGGAGTTGTTCAATAATCTCTGAGAGCCTCGCCGAGTAAGTACGTATAGATTCATTATCTTTCATAAAACAGTCCAAAAATTTATGAAATAATGAAAAATGTTCAACCCGACTGTCAGGGACCAAGTTAGATTTCAAAACTTGCCAAGCATCGCTTGGACTTTCACAATTTTCAATTAAGCATTTTAATTCTGAATCTAAATTTAAATAAATTGTGGTCAAAGCTACACGTGACCGATTTTCAAAACTTTCTTTTAATTTTAAATCTTCATCACTAGGAGGTTTTTCAGTACCTGTAACTATTTCCCATGCATTTTTTTCCTTAAGTAAAAATTTAATATCACGAGACCAACTTGAGTAATTTTTATAAGTAAGTTTTTCAATTGAAGGACTCAAGGTCAAGGCCATGTTTAGAAAAAAAAAAACCCTCAAAAAAATTTAGATATTAAAGCTGCTAGAAAATCTGTGCCAAAATTAAAGACCACTCACACATGGTATGGACCGGTTTCTGAAGCCCATAACCCTAAATATGTTGTAAATGTTGAAAAGTTCAACATACAAACATAAAGAAAAATTAAAGAAGAGTTATATTATACACAGTGGAAAAACGTTACCTGATCCTAACAATGTGTGTGAGTGGCACAGGAAAGACACAAGTTTTAAAATAAATTTCAATTTTATTTATAGCTTTAAATATATATATATATACAGAAAAAGAATTATTAAATATATATATGTGAATGAATCTATTTAAATGCAAATTATTGAAAGATTCATACAAAAAACACACAAGTCAAAATATTAACAATATCTGCTGCTTCAAAAGGTATCTAGGTAGATGAACATACACCATGACACATATGGTGTTTAAATCTAAAGTGGTATCCACGGAGTAATATTAATAGGAGTTGAAGGTCCAATGGGAGAAAGCTACGAAACTGTGATCTAAATTTTTGGTAAATATTGAGGGCGCCACTTGTCATTCCTCCCTACTTCGGCGCGGATATACTGTTGTTTTCAATAGAATTTTGCTGAAGTACATTTAAAATTTTTTATTTTAAGCAATTTAATTTCTTTGTAAGTTCTTAAAACTGCATAATTCAGATGTTTCAAATAAATGCTTCGTTCCTAGTTGTAAAACAGGCTATGATAGTGATAAGAAAAACAAAAAAAAAAGCCCTAGGAGAAAAATAAAGTCCGAGTTCGTGTTTTCCGCAACTAAAGTAAGTTTATTTTTTTTCTTTACAAAATTTCATCCATTCTCCTTCCTCCCAATTGTCTGTTTTAGCTAGCTTCGGTTCATAAGAATCGTCATTTTTTAAAAGCTTTCTTTCAAAGTAAAATTAGTATAAAATGGCTCTTAAAAAAAAACATGTTGGTTAGAATACTCTATTTAATGAAATTTGCTTTCAATCGAAATTTTTTCAGCTTGATATTATTTTTAAAAAAATAATTAAAACGAGACATTTCCCCATTGAATAACATTGCGGAAGCTGGAGAGAAGGAAGGATTGCACGCTGGCGCCCTCTGTAAACATTAGAAAACAACATCACAAAATTTCAGCGTTACCTTCTTCTCCTGTCTTTTTACTCCGTGGTGGTATCCAAATCTGCAGCTTATTAAAAAGATTCAAAGTACTTACAGAGTTTGAAGATTTTACACCAACACAGTGAAGATAAACATTTCCAAAAAACATCACAAAGCAGGATGCAGCTACTGATGAGCACAGATCACACTGAATATATTTGAAGGAAAAACATAATTTAATTTATATGGCGTTTCCAAAAAAAAACTATCGATCTTTTAGCTCTAAGCATTTTTCAATCTAATCATTAAATTGATCAAGAAAAATTTAACACCTGACATTCATTTTTAAACTATTAATTCAACTATTAATCATTCATCATTACTATTATTATACTAAAAAAGAACTGTTCCTTTAACAGTTTAAATTAAAAAGAATTAAACGAAATGAAATTATAATTTAACTGGAAAAACGGCAAGACGACCTGCGTCTGCAACAAAAACATCGCGACTATGCTTGACAGCCGCCGAGAGCATATACTGTCATTCCTCCCTATTTATAGGTTTCATTTTATGAAGATTTGCATATTCGCGGTGAATCGGCATGTGCCGTTGAACGACTACATGATGCAACAACGTTACCTGCAACTGCTAACTGAGGCCGTTGCAAAAATAGCGGCATGTCGCCGGAAACGTGAATGAATCAAATGATTCATTCACGGAACACGCCGAAAACAAAACAAACACCGGCGTTAAACAGGTAAGTGTTTTTAAAGTGAATAAAAGAGGTATAAACTATTTCATTTATGTAATTAATAAAAATAATATTTAATTCCATGTAAAAATTGCAAATCTGTTTATATAGGTGAAACTGGCCGTACAGCAAAAATTAGACTACAAGAACACAGACGATCTTTTAAAAATTGCAACCAAAATTCTAAAATTGTAATCCATTCAATAGAAACCGATCATATTCCTGACTTCGATAATATAAAAATTTTAAATTCTGGTGTTCATAATTATAAATCGCGTATTTTCCTTGAGAGCTGGCACACTGCCAAGCGTCTCCACACTATCAATGAATCATGCGCACTAGCTCCTCAATATTCTGTACTCCTTTAAATTCCTTGAGTGTTCATGTCCTGTTTGCATATCATGTTGTAATTACTGATGAGGAAACCCGGACGGGTTTCGAAACGTCTGATTTTAATTGTTTTTATATGTAATTTTTGTTTTTTAAATGTATTTTAACTTAAAATTTTTTGTCTCGTAAATAAAACGTGTTTGCTTTTAAAAATAAACCCTTTTAATAAGTAATGCATAAACTTTTTAACAATTAAGTTGATTACTATTTTTAATAAAACTTAAGCAATTAATAAAGGTTAAATTTCCTTTTTAAGTATGACTTTAAAATTATCTGCCAAAGTAATGGCGTTGGAAAAGTTGGGAGCTGGAATATTTCCAACAATAAGTGGGTCGCTTCCAAATGCAGCGGGGACCCGAAGTGGGCTTTTGAGCAATTTCATGATTTTTATTTTATTTATCTATTTATTTTTGTTTATAAAGTGATATAGAAAAGAGTTTCCTTTAAATATAGGACCAGCGAAGCGGGCAAAGCCTTCGTTGATTCACTACCTTCATTGATTTCACAAATTTAAAAATGGTTCTGTTAACAAACTTTGATCTGTTGGCACGCAAACAGCATCAGGCCGAGTTTTGTACATTAGGAGTTTGATTTTGAAAATTTTTCCGCATTCAGAATTCGGTTTGTTCCCGAACTGGGGCTTTGCTACTTTAAAATAAATTTAAATTTTGAGCTAAGCTTAAAATTTTATTTATTTTTTAACTTAAAATTCTATTAACAAGAGAGGAGCGCTTGAACATATTTAAGCCCAGGGTGCTTAAACTCGCCTCCAAAAACTGCAAATTAATAGTACAAATTTTTACACAATATATCTAGTAAAAACAAAAACTTATTAAAAATCTTTTTCTATATATTACATTTTAAAGCTCAAACATTTTTATTTATAATTTTTTCTTTAAGACAGACCCGTTTTAATGACCTTTTAAAACAGCGAAATGGCCTTCAAATAGCATTAGTGCCCCGGGTCTTTAAAAAGCATAGTCTGCTGAAGCGACAACATTCTGTGCTGTGAGATCCTACATTGTATCCACTGGCACAGGTATCTGATAAATAAATTATTTTAGGAGACGAAGGAAGAAGAAATCTAAGGGACTGAGGTCAGGAGGACACTGTATCCAAGTAACAGGCCATGTCCAACTCATCTCCCGGTCCCGGGATATATAATATCGAGATGGTTATGCACTGCAATTGCAAAATGTGCTAGTGCACCCTCATGCATGAACCACATGTATTGAAATTTTTTGACTTATTCATTTTCTAAAACTATATGTTTCAATTTTTGCCCTAACATAAATACTCTATTTTTCACAAAATATTTCTTTATTTCAAACAATAAAATTCTCTATTTCAGATAATAATCAAAAGGGCCTACCTGGATTTGTCGTGGGGCACGCACCGCTGGCTAAGATGATATCCTTAATGGCAGAGAAGTATTAATAACACTTAATCCAATAAAAAGATGATCAATCGTTGAGTTTTTAGAATTTTAATTATTACACACACAAACACGCATTATTGAATTTACCGGACTGTGAAAAGCGCACGTCCTTTCTTCTTAGTCACAAAATTCCAACAACAAAACCACATGGAACCAGTTTCTCTACAAAAACAAGAAAAAAGGATTAGTCAGCAAAAAGTCAAATTAAAGATTGTAATGATTCATAATTCTGTGAAGTGTCAGAAAGGAGCATCTGTTTTCAATACTCCCCCCTTGAGTTCAAGGCTCAAGGGTGATAGAACTCAACCCGAGTCGGTCTGGCTGTCTGACAATTCTTCCTCTTCTGGAGGTGACAGTATCACGTAAGGTGGAAGGTTCAGTTAATTCTAGGGGGCACAGTTTTTTGATAGAACGGATCAAAATACCCACTGTTGTTTTCACTTTCGCAATATGCGTCACATTGTCTTTACTGGGTAATATCTCTACAGTTCGTCCTAATGGCCAATTCGCTCTTTTCACATTATCAGTCCAAATAATCACCACGTCTCCTTGTTTTAGAGAGCGGAACTCTGGGCTGGGATTGCGGTGCCTCGTTCTTAAGTCTTTTCTTAAGTGTTACAAACTTTCATAGATGGGCGTGCTTAAGAATGATCTTAACTTTGTATTGCGGTGCCTCAAGCGTAAGTCCTCCGCGTGTCCTCGTAAAAGAAAGCGAACCAGCCAATGGGAGACACAGAGCGAGTTATGTTGTGATTGTGCGCGTATCCAGTTACAATTCGACGTAAGATAGCTCTGAGGTTGTCGTAAGATAGTGAGGCACTGCAATACGACTTGTGTTTTGGTTACATCTTAAGACAGAGTTTGTGTGTAAGACAGTGTTGAACGAGGCACCGCAATCCAAAATTTTCTTGAATTTTCACGCGGCATAAATACCGTTTATTCATGATTTTGCTGTCAAGAACAGATAGTTGTTACGTAAAGTATTAGGTTGTGATTTGTGGCAACAGTTTTGTAATAGCTGGAAATAAACAAGAATAGAATTCCATGTTGGTGTAAGAGTTTAAGATTCTCTTTATCCTTTATTTAAAGTATTTTAAGATTATACAACAATATACGAAACATGGTGGCAGACGGAAATTTATAAAGTAGTACTGTGAAGCTGCGAACTGTGATTTTTTTTTTCAGAGAAGAAAAATACTCCTGATACGATGAGTACCGATGCTAAGCCTATCGCAGTCAAACCGCCAGAACCTTTGGTGTTCGATAATAATCTGTGTACGAACTGGAAATTGTTCAAACAAAAGTGGGCAAACTATGCTATTCTAACCAACTTAGAGAAACAAGATGTAAAATATCAAGTTGCTTTACTATTGCATACTCTTGGTGACGCTGCGTTGCAAAGGTATAACGGATTTTCGTTTTCTACAGCAGAAGATGCAAGAACAACTACGGATATAATCGATACGTTCGAGCAATATGTAGTAGGTGAAATTAATGAAACGTATGAACGCTTTATGTTCAATAATAGAAAGCAACAAGAAAACGAAACGTTTGATGAATTTTTATCTGCCATAAGAGTGCTAATTAAAACATGCAGCTACTGTACGGATTGCATTGACTCGTTACTTCGAGATAGAATTATTTTGGGTTTGAAAGATAACCAATTGCAAGAACTGCTCCTGAGAGAGAGAAAGTTAACATTAGAAAAATGCATTGACACATGTAGAGCTGCAGAATATGCACAAATTAAAAGAAAAGAATTTCGTTCAGAGATTGTGAACAAAATTAAAATTCATCATAACAAGAAATCTTTTGAAACGAAGAAAGAAGATGGCAAGAAAGAAAAATATTGTAAATATTGTGGAAAAAAGCACAAATTTACCAAAGAACTCTGTCCAGCATGGGGAAAAACATGTTCTAAATGCAAAAAAAGAAATCACTTTGCAATCAAGTGTTCATCATTCAAAATAAAGAAAGAAGATAGTATACATCAGCTGAATTCAGATGAAGAAGAATGGGTGAACAAAATAGGAGATCTAGGCAAGGATATAAAGGGTGTGATGATAATTAATGGAAAAGAGGTAACTTTTCAACTTGATACTGGAGCAACGGTTAATATCTTACCAAAACAGTATGCAACTGGTATAGAGCCATGCAAGAAAGTTTTGAAGATGTGGAACGGCAGCACTTTTGAACCACTAGGACTACATCGGGAACATGTAATCAACCCCAAAAACAATAAAAAATACAATATTGAATTTATTATCGTTGACAAAGAACATATTCAACCACTGCTTGGTTTGAAAGCTGTTCAAGCTATGAAGTTGATTACAATTCAAGAGAAAGAATTCCAATCTGTGAATATTGTCGACTTATCTGATTATAGTGGTGTTTTTGCTGAAGGCATTGGAGAATTGCCTGGTGTCGTTCATCTTCAGACTGACCATGATATACCTTCATCTACTATGCCAGTACACAGAGTGCCTATTGC
This sequence comes from Salticus scenicus, assembly GCA_963930645.1. NCBI lineage: Eukaryota > Metazoa > Arthropoda > Arachnida > Araneae > Salticidae > Salticus > Salticus scenicus. Next base: position 330,698,547 of record OZ005649.1, read on the forward strand.
TTTGAGAGATAAGCTAAAAGAAGAACTGGATCGACTTGAAAATAAAGGGGTCATCCGAAAAGTAACTGAACCAACTCTGTGGACCAGTAACATAGTGTGTGTAGAAAAACCAAATGGCAAGTTAAGACTGTGTTTGAATCCTCTTGAACTGAATAAAGCTCTTAAAAGACCAAGATTTATTATGCCTAATTTAGAAGAAGTACTACATGAATTAAATGGTGCTACAGTATTTAGCAAATTTGATTTACAGAATGGGTATTGGCATATTTCACTTGACAAAGAATCGAGTTTACTCACAACGTTTCAAACTAATTTTGGTCGGTATTGCTTCCTACGTCTACCCTTTGGCCTAAATGTGGCTTCTGAAATATTTCAATTGAAGATGAAGCAATCATTTGAAGCTCTTCCTGGACTCATCAATATTGCTGATGATGTAGTAATTTTTGGAAAGGACATAAAAGAACATGATGAAAATGTAAAAATATTTTTACAGAAGTGCAAAGATCTAAAAGTGAAGCTCAATAAAGAAAAAATGGAACTACAATGTCAGGAAATCACTTTTATGGGTCATAAAATATCCAAAGATGGTGTGAAACCAGACTTTAAGAAAATTCAAGCAATTGTAGATTTAAAAGAGCCAAGCAACAAAGAAGAATTAAAGAGGTTCTTGGGAATGTGTAATTATCAAATGAAATTTGTGAAAGACTATGCTACAATTAGTGAGCCATTGTATACTCTTTTAAAGAATGACGTTCCATGGAATTGGACAGCGAGACAAGATGCAGCTCTGAAGAAATTGAAGAATCTACTTACAAAAGCACCGACTTTGAAAATCTTTGATTCTACAAAACCTGTTGAAATAGAGTGTGATTCAAGCAAATTCGGTCTTGGTGCAGTCTTAATGCAAGGTTCTAGCGCAATCGCCTATGCAAGTAGAACACTAAATGCTGCAGAGCGTAACTATGCTCAGATTGAAAAGGAGATGTTAGCTGTCATATGGAGCTTAGAGAAATTTCACCATTATGTATATGGAAGAAAAGTAACAGTGTACAATGACCACAAACCTCTAGAAGCTATAAGAAAAAAACCTTTATATAAAGCACCTAAACGTTTGCAAAATATGTTACTTAGAGCTCAAAGGTATAATTTTGATTTAATATACAAGCCTGGAACAAAAATTCCTGTTTCAGATACTCTCTCCAGAGCACCATTAGAAACAACAGAACATGACGATAAGGAGATTGATATAGTTTGCAGTATCCATACTTTACCAATTAAAGGTACCTGTTTAGAGAAAATTCAAGATGCATCAATTAAAGATGAGGAAATACTTGCTTTAAAACAGATGATCACAAAAGGATGGCCAAAAGATAGAGTTGATGCTTCTCCGATAATAAGAAGTTATTTTGATTATCGAGATGAATTGGGAATTCAAGATGGTGTTGTAGTAAGAGGAGAAAGAATTGTAATTCCAAAAACAATGAGAAAAGAAATGAAAGATAAAATTCACCTCGGACATCTAGGTATCAATTCATGTTTAAGAAGAGCAAGGGAACTCATATTTTGGCCTGGTATGTCAACAGAAATTAGACAATTCATTAGTGGATGCCATACATGCTTGTCATACAGTGATCATAGACCTCAAGATGCTATAAAGTGGCATGAAGTAGCTGAAAGACCTTGGCAGAAGGTTGGAATTGATTTATTTGTTTTAGAAGGTAGAAATTACTTAGTTATTGTGGACTATTTTAGTCAATTCATAGAAGTAGATTACCTGACAGACACAAAATCTACAACTGTGATAGGAAAAGTCAAACATCATTTTGCAAGGTATGGTATACCAGAAACAGTTGTAACTGGAGGTGTGATACTCAACTAAGATCTGATGAATTCAACAAATTTTGTGAAGCTTGGGATATTAAACACAAGCAAACCAGTCCTTACAACAGTAAATCAAATGGTCAAGTTGAGTCGGCTGTGAAAATTGTGAAGAAGATTATGAAAAAGAGCCTTTTTGCAAAAGAAGATCCCTACTTAGGTCTTTTAAATTATAGAAATACTCCAATTGAAAATGTTGGGAAAAGTCCAGCGCAACTACTTCTTGGTAAGCGGACAAGAACTCTAGTGCCAACTTCAAGTTCTTTATTCAAGCCGTCTTTCAACTCGTATCCTGAAATCACTCAACGTAAAGAAGATGTAAGACAGAAGAAGTCTGAATGTGATAATAAGAAAAATGCTCTGCCTGAATATAAACAAGGAGATGTAGTGTACATGCAACCTCACAAAAGAAATGAAACCTGGAAGAAAGCTGTAGTTACAAAGACTTTAACACCGAGAAGATTTGAAGTCACTACAGATAATGGACAAACCTATGTGAGAAATAGAATGTTTCTTCGAGGAACGCCTCACCAAAAGAAGATTACAACACATGTACCGGATGTCTCGACTCCAACTAAGACAATTCGAAGGTCAACCAATGAAGTTGTACCAACACCAAATCCAGATGCCGAAGTGAATCAGAAAAATCCTTCTGTACCACAAGAAGTGAACACTGGTGTGATGCAAGAAAGACCTCAATATACCACTAAGTCAGGACGAGTTGTAAAAGTGCCTTCAAGATATAGAGACTAGCACTGTTGACTATTTTTTTATTCTAATATTGGGTTGTATTTTATTTCAGAGATGTTAAAAAAGGGAAAGGGATAAATGTATAATGTGAAAATAATAAGTAAAAAGGGGAAGGATGTTACGTAAAGTATTAGGTTGTGATTTGTGGCAACAGTTTTGTAATAGCTGGAAATAAACAAGAATAGAATTCCATGTTGGTGTAAGAGTTTAAGATTCTCTTTATCCTTTATTTAAAGTATTTTAAGATTATACAACAATATACGAAACAATAGTTCGGGTATTCTTATTTCTCATTTCTCCTGCAGAAACATTGCAGACATTAAGGGTTCGAGATCTTCGTTATGTTCAGACACAGACGTCAACGGCTAGCATTTATAATGCTTTCACAGTCACAAATTGACAAATTACAATGATCATTTCATCATAGGTAAGAGAAGATTTTCCTAATACTCTTCACAAGATTCATTTCAGTATTCCTATCAGACGTTCGCAGAACCCACCCCACCACGGCGAAGCAGGCGGGTTTACTTTCCATTCAATAGGAGCAAATTTACATACTGATTTTAATTTTTCAATGTCTGTACTGCTCAAGAGATTCTTCGCACCAATAAAATCACAATATACTACGGATGGACGACCTCTTCTAGCTACGAATCGTGTGAACCCGAGTATAAAATTGTCCGTTGAAGGCCCAGTGGCAGAAACACCGCGACACGGCGACATAGACGCGGACACAGAAAAACGGCTTGTGGACAGTTTTTGTCCGCACTGATAAAAAAATTTGTCTGCAACTTTCGAATAACAATTCACTTAAAAAAAAAAATTCTGTATCAAAACTAAAACTAATACTTTTATTATTTATAATTATTTATATTGTGTTGTGTCAAACATTGCTATAAAATATATAATTGAATGAGATGAATTGAATGAATACACACAATTGTTTATACTATATTGCTCTGCAGTAAAATTGTATTCGTGTATTGTTGCACGAGATCCCCACTGATGTTAAGCCCCCCCCTCCCCCCAATCAGCTTTCAGGCTTTTTGAGTGTAAGCCATTTTCACCCCTGATTACACACAAATTTTGCAGACAGATTATGAAATTTTAAAAGCCTGTTGCAGACAGCTACAAAACTTTCTGCCACTGGGGTTGAAGGTGAAGTTAGTAATTCAAGGTGTACAGCTCTAAAAATTTCACAAGTGACAATTAGGGTCCATGTTTTTGTTTCATCTTTAAGATAGAGAGAGGGCCTGCTAGATCTGTGTCGACAATCTCAAAAATCAATGCATCTCTTACTCTATCACTTTTCGCAACTTCCGGCGGTTTTGAAGTAAATTTTCTACATGTTACACATTGGTTTTCCGACATTTCAAAATACAATAGTTTTCACGTAGTTCTGACATTAAAAGTTGTACACATTATGAGTTGTTCTACTACATGGTGATTCAACGGCAAGACCACTGGTAATCAAAAATTATGAGTATCATCTTCCATAAAGATCTTAGTTTTTATCTGTAGTAGTCCATTAGAGTCGGAGATAGTGCATAGATGTCTTAATTTAGGATCTGAAGAATTCGTAAAATGTCCTCGTTGTACTAATTTTATAAGCACAATTTCTGCTTTTCTTAATTCTTCACTGTTTAGCAGACCAATTCTTCGATTGGTTTTAACAATTTTTAAATTATTACAGAAACAGAAGCGAAAAATCCATCCCACTATACACATAATTTTTGTGTAAGAAGAGTACCAGAGGTAAAATTTATTTTCATTATTTTTTAAATTTGACGCAGTAACGATAGTTTTTCTCTTTTCTGCATTTAGTATATGCATATTTGGAACTATGTTGCTCTTAGGCCAATTTTCTTCTGCAGTTAATAATCAGGAGGGACCCAGCCACCACTCAGATTTAGCTAGTGTTTTTACTGAGCACCCACGTGAGGGCAAATCGGCTGGATTCAAATGACCAGGTATAGAGTTCCAGGAACTAGGAGAGGGTAGTTTACATATTTCTTTCACTCTGTTTTCTACAAATGTTCCCCAAGGGCCTTCTCCTTTTATCCAGTGTAATACATCCATCGAGTCAGACCAATAAACAACGTCAACATTATCTAATTTTAGATCTTGGATAACCGTATCCGCTAATCTAGAACCAATACAGTAAGCTAGTAACTCGAGACGTGGGGTGGATATTTCATTTAACAGTGCGACTCTGAAGCACGCCTGTAGTGGTTGACAACTAACTTGATCGTGAAATTCGTTTCTCAAAAAAAATGCAAGTAGCACAGGAAACTTTACTGGCATCACAAAAAACATGTAAAGACAATCTTCCTGTAAATAGATTTAAATCGGAAATTCGTCTAGGTATGGAGATATTTTTTAACTCTAAAATGTGATTTTTCCATTTCCTAATTTCCTTAACTATCTCATCGGGCAATTTGGAATCCCAAGAAGCCCTAATTTTTTAAAAATTTTGCAATAGTAGTTTTAGAATTAAAGTCACTGGACACGTAAAACCTATTGGATCGAATATCTTATGCGTTAGAGGCAAAATATTTCTCTTTCTTAGTCGTTACGGAACCCTCTTCTAATTTAAAATTTCTATAATCACACGATAAAGTATCCTTCTCTATATCCCACATTAACCAGAGCACAGGCTTTTTTTATCAATTTCCAAATCAATCATTCTCCGTCCTCACGATGATTATAACACCAGCCGCGAAGGGAGAATTTAGCTGAAGCTAAGAGTTTTTGCGCTTCAGTACGAAAATAATCCAATTCATCTAAGGAATGTACTCTAACCATGCAATTATCCGCATACAACGATTCCTCAAGTTTTAACGCTATATCTTTTACGTCGTCAATCTTGGTCGAGGTAATGCGCAAGTGTTGCTACGAGGAGAAACGAGCTACTGCAAAGTCTGAAAATCACTCTACAATGTTTATAACTGACTGGATTTTTGGGATACCTATCCCTCCACCAAAGGAAACGTAAATAATCTCTATCTCCCTTGTCCAAAGGTATCTGCAAAACAGCCCTACGGATGTCCGCTACAACGCCTATTTTTCCTAATCAGAAGCAATTCAAAACTGAAGGAATTAATTCAGTCAAATTAGGTCCCTTCTCTATACATTCATTTATAGAAACAGAACCCCTAACATGGGCCGAACCATTGAAAACAGGTCTGATTTTCGTCGTAGAGTTCGGTTTTATTACCGCTGTGTGAGATAAATAGTGAACATTAATATTCTGAGGTAGATCTTCCTCAGTTTTCACTTTCTCTATAACCCCCTTGGATTCCCATTCATTAAAAACCTGTTCATATTCTCTCACTAATCCGACCGATATTGAACAGTAGATTACAGAAATTTCTACAGCCAGATGGCGCTGTTATATTTTAAAATTTCAATATTTTAAATTCTAATGAGCGAGGAAGGGGCTGTAAGTTCTAAAACGGGGATAAGGCGCCACCGAGCGGGACTTTGCTAAAGTCAGAAATTTGACAGATTATAACATGGTGAGCGAACAGGCTGTTTCAGATCTTGAAAGTGGAAGAGGGCGCTGCAGGCGCTACCGATTAAATTTTTCAATAAAGCTATTTTCACTATATGTCAATAAGCTGTTGTGAGACCTGAAACGGGAAAAAGGCGCCACCGAGCGGGAGTTTCGTAAAGGCGTATTTTTCAAGGATCGTGAACCAGCTGGTCGCCGAAGGCGGCTAGTCTATAATATTAAAAGAAAAGGTTTGTCTGTCTGTCTGTTCTTCTATACGTTCAGCCCCTATTGAAAGCATAAGTACAAAAATTGACATGCGGATGCTCAGGAGCCTTCCCGAGGGTCTCCTGAAAACAGAATTTAAAAATTTTAATTAGTTTCGGAGATATTAATTAAAATGTCGACCCCTGTTGATCGAAAAATGACCAAAAATCCATGGCTAATTGCTTAAAAAGAGGCATTCTATCAGCAGACGATTGTCTCCGCTGTCTGGAACGGAAACAAAACATCTGTAAATTATTATTGTAACATGATCTTGAACTGGGATTAAAAATTTCAAAATTCTTCAAATTTTCTTTTTTGCACACAACACTTAATTTACAACCTACGCAGCACAAAATCAAACTGCAGTTCAAATTTCATCAATTTTGGTTAATAAACAAAGAAGTTACATTTTAATTGCAAATTAAATTTTATTCTAACACGTAATCTATATTTCAAAAGACGATAGGAGTTTCCATAGCAATGAAATACATTTGAAGGTACTAAAAAATTACTTTTTCTTTTTCTTTTTACTTCCATTACCCGACTACCGTAGTATATGGTATATATAGGTTTTGGCAGGCCTAAAAAATATTTATTTTTCTTTTTACTTCCATTAACCGACTACCGTAGGTAATGGAATTAGAGATTTCCCGTGATTTACATGTTTTAGAATGTCCTGATTAGGTTTTCTTTTGTATCTCAGCTACTAATTAAAATAATTTCATAAGTAATACATCATTTGAAAGCTTTGTTTATTTGGAATTGAACAGTAGATTACAGAAATTTCTACCGCCAGATGGCGCTGTAATATTTTAAAATTTCAATATTTCAAATTCTAATTATGATTAAATTATTTTTAATACATCATTCGAAAGAAATTTTAAAGTTCTTTTATATTGTCGAAAGTGGAAGTCGAGATTTCACCTGATTTACACGTTTTAAGGTGTCCTGATTAGGTTTTCTTTTGTATCTCAGCTAATTCTGTTAGACCATTAAAAATTGGAATATGTAGGTTAATTGGAAGGGTGGGGAAGGAGTAAGCGAGCGCAACGCGCACGGGACTGCGCTGCCGGAGACAGTGGGGACCCGGTGCGACTTTTTACCATCGAGCTTTAATTTAGGTAGAGAGAGAAATGGCAACCCCCTTGTGTGGCCAACATCATCGAGTATTGTCACGTGACAAAAACTTTAAGATTTCTCATTTCTCCTGTACACGTGAATTACTACTTGTGTTAGCCGAAAGCCGAATCATCGAGGTATTGCGCCTGCGTGGTTTGTGATTTTTCCTCATGGTCAGAGCTCATGGCTGTTGGCGATGAGCCTCTTTCGCCAAGTGTATTGGCGAGGGATATCTATAAACAAATATCGAAATGTAGTCTTGATCTTATATTCTCATAGGAGTTATGTATTAATTTTTTTTTTTTTCATTATTGACGATATTGGAATTAAAAAAAAAAAATAATAAATAAATTCCCAATGGCATAAAAAAAATAAACCCATAAAAAATTAGAGCAAACATTTATAGGAGTAGAATACTTTCATCTTATAACTATAAAATAAATTAAATTATAATAATATAAAAAGAAATAGGATAGATTCTATTTTTTAATGTCTTCATAATAATATTTTTATTAATAATCTAGATGCATCATTATATTTAAGATATTTTTTTTATTTCTTATTTTCTTCTTTATATTTAAGAAGAAAGTATTCGATTAATGGAAAGTTTGTCTCCGGTTCCCAATGAATTTATATTTATACGTTTTGGCATATCCTGAACATGATTGCATTATTTTAAGTGTCTTCGTGTATGCCTGGATGCTCTAATAAATAAGTGGACGAAATTTAACCAAACTTGACATTTAGTTCTAACATCAAAATATAAATTAGTGCCTATAAGCTGTTGCTGAAAATGGCCCACCAGCGGCCGATCGGTTCTGGGCTCAAAGCTGGTAGACGTGAGGTGCCGGGTTCGATCCCAGCTCGCGCTCGTTGACCTAATCGTTTGGAGTTTTCCGTGGTTTTCTCCGAAACTTAAATAAATACGGACTAGGACCACTTGGACTCCCTTCCCCGGAGGGCACTCCACCTTATGCCTAGAATCCTAGGGTAGTCAATCAGCCTTACTTCTAAAACACCAAACGCCCAATAGGCAGCGCTGTCATCCCGTACATATTTATTTTATTTTATTGTATTTATTTAGTTGCTTCAACATAAAAACGAAACTTCGCATAAATACGAACAGTGAGAATTATTTTTTAACGAATCTTTGTGAAGTAAAAAGAATTGTTTAAAATAGTAATAATCAATTATGGGGGAAAAAAAGGGGGGAGTGTAAATGTAGATGCATCGCTTTTCACTGGAGGGGGTGGAGGTGTCTATGTAAATTTTTAATAATAGTGTTTCTGAAAAGAATCCTTCAAGACCTTTAAAACTAATGATTGTACCATAAATCTAGAATAATTAAAAACAAATTTATCAAGGTTTTTCTTCGTTTCTTAATAAATAAATAAAAAACTTTAGGGAGAAAAATGCAGTTTTTAAAATATGAATGTAGTCTATAGGGCACAAAATAAACTTTCTTTAGCCATTTTTTATATATCTTTGCAATGAAAATCATTTGCATTCATCATGAAAAGAAATTTTAATAAAAAATTATTTTAGTTAATATCTAATTTACATTATGCATATTTGTATGGGATAACACTATAGAATGTTTTGTGATGGCCACAACATACTATATATTTGAAATGTTTTTATTTCTGTATTTTATTCAAAACATTTTTTTCATGGGATTTTTGCGTTGTCGATTTCGATAGTTGGACATTTGTCGAAATCTAAAATTTATCGAAAATATAATTGAATAATTTGAAAGCGGTGTTACAATTTGAAAAAAGAAAAAGAAAAAAAAAACTAATAGTCCTCCGTCCTAAACTAAATTCTGCTTTTGCCAGAATTTCATCAAAATCTTTTTTTTAGTTCCCCATCATACTATAGGTATGGGGAACTTAGGTAATCGTGAAAATTTTCGACCTCGTTTTTTTGACTTTTCTACACGTTTTCAGGTGTGAGGAATCCGAAAATGACAAAATTTGTATGGTGTCTGTCTGTAGGGTGTCCGTTAGTCCGTTAGTTTGTTAGTCTGTGTACACGATATCTCAAGAACAAATTGTCGCAGAGAGGTCAGATCAGTTTTAAAATGTTACTTTCGACACTGGCAAGAACCCTATTCATTTGCAACATTCGATTTTAAAAACTTCGCAAGTTAATAGAAATTTACGATTTTCTTAACATGGGAGAATAGGACAAAAATTCACTTAAACGTGCATTAAATGGAAACTTTTTACTGTAAAATTGTCAGACCAGTTTTAAAATATCAGTTTTGATGCCGAAATGAACATCAGTAACTATAAATATGCTTCTTTAAAAATTTCGCATGTTATTGGAAATTTACGAATTTCTTAACATGGTGGTATAGGGCGAAATTTCACATAAACGTCAATTTTGAGAGATATTTTCAACGTAAAGATGTCAGCACGGAGTAATATTAATAGGAGTTGAAGGTCCAATGGGAGAAAGCTACGAAACTGTGATCTAAATTTTTGGTAAATATTGAGGGCGCCACTTGTCATTCCTCCCTACTTCGGCGCGGATATACTGTTGTTTTCAATAGAATTTTGCTGAAGTACATTTAAATTTTTTTATTTTAAGCAATTTAATTTCTTTGTAAGTTCTTAAAACTGCATAATTCAGATGTTTCAAATAAATGCTTCGTTCCTAGTTGTAAAACAGGCTATGATAGTGATAAGAAAAACAAAAAAAAAAAGCCCTAGGAGAAAAATAAAGTCCGAGTTCGTGTTTTCTGCACCTAAAGTAAGTTTATTTTTTTTCTTTACAAAATTTCATCCATTCTCCTTCCTCCCAATTGTCTGTTTTAGCTAGCTTCGGTTCATAAGAATCGTCATTTTTTAAAAGCTTTCTTTCAAAGTAAAATTAGTATAAAATGGCTCTTAAAAAAAACATGTTGGTTAGAATACTCTATTTAATGAAATTTGCTTTCAATCGAAATTTTTTCAGCTTGATATTATTTTTAAAAAAATAATTAAAACGAGACATTTCCTCATTGAATAACATTGCGGAAGTTGGAGAGAAGGAAGGATTGCACGCTGGCGCCATCTGTAAACATTAGAAAACAACATCACAAAATTTCAGTGTTACCTTCTTCTCCTCCGTGGATGTCAGACTACTTTTGAAATATTATTTAGGACACTGGCATGAATATTGATGACTATGAATTTTCCAATATAAAAATTTCGTAAGTTATTGGAAATTTACGAATTTCTTATCACAATAGAATAGGGCAAAATTTTACACAAACGTCAAATCTTGAGGGATATTTTCATCGTAAAGATGTCAAACCACTTTTGAAATATTATGTAGGATACTTACATAAATACCATAGAGTATGATTTTTCCAATTGAAAAAAATCGTAAGTTATTTGGAATTTACGATTTACTTAAAATGGCAGAATAAGGCAAAATCGAGCACAAACGTCCATTTTGAGGATCATAAATATATCAGACAATTTCAAAATAACATTTATGATACTTGAATGAACATGATTGACTACAAATATTCTAATGGGAAAATTTCGTAAGTTATTCGAAATTTAAGATTTTATCAACATAGCAAAATGTTGCGATATTTCATATAAATATGCATTTTTGGGATTGTTGCATTGGAAATATTAGCATGAAAAATAAACTACGAAATTGATCCCAATAAAATAAATTAATAGATCAGAATAAGATAAATATGTTGAACTGAATGGTGGGTTGCCTATTAGGTGAGGATTTCGTTCTGTCATTGTGCCAAGCGTTTGGTCAAATTCATTTCTCTTAACATGAATATAATATGTCCTGTACAAGAAATTTATGAGAACATACATATGATGGGGAACTGAGCAGAGTCCACCTATGCCAACTAGTTTATTATTATTATTGAAAGAAAAAGAAAAGAAAATTAATAATAATCAGTATCGTTACAAGCGATATCGAAAAAGTTTTTTTTCATAAGTTTGAATTAAACTAGTATGTTGTGGCCACCACAAGACTTTCTTCTATATTTTCCTATACATATTCAATCACTAACAATATTAAAAAAAAAAAAAAAAAAAAAAAAAAAAAAATGCGAATTTTTTTTTTTTTTTTTTTTTTTTTTGTTAAAAGTAAAAAAAAATCGATAACTTTGTTTTCAATTATCACAGATTTATGGTTCAACCATTCGTTTTAAAGGTATTGACGAGATCTTTCGAATTATACCCATCTTCAAAATTTTACCCCCCCGGGAGGGTACTTCCCCCCCAGGGGGGGAACCGATGCCCCCCCATGCACAAATTTTTTTTTCCTAGTTAACTACTATTATTATCAATAATTCATATTAATTTTACAATCACAAGTTTAAAATAACTCTCATTATGCCCATTTATACGGAATTTTGTCCTATGCTGCCATGTTAAAAATTTGCATAAAATGCGATCACAGCGCCACCTGTTGAGCTATTGATCCCCAAATCTAATGGGCACCAGTTCATGTCAGGGTGCAACTAAATACCAAGTTTGGTTAAATTTCATTCATTGGTTCGTGAGATACAGCGTCCACAAAAAAATGATACAGACACACAGACAGACAGACAGACAGACAGACATTTTTTAAAAACTATCAATTCGTGTTCAGGATATCCTAAAACGTGTAGATCCGTCAAAAAACGGAGGTCGAAAATTTTCGCGAATCCAATACTTTCTCTATATTACATATAGAAGAAAGTAAAAATAAAAAGTGCGCGTGAAATAATATGAAATAAAAATAAGTAAAACTAGTATGTTGTGGCCACCACAAGACTTTCTTCTATATTTTCCTATACATATTGAATCAGTAACAATATTAAAAAAAAAAAAAAGATTTTTTTTTCCCCTTTTTTTTACTTTCTTCTATACGTAATATAGAGAAAGTATTGGATTCGCGAAAATTTTCGACCTCCGTTTTTTGACGGATCTACACGTTTTGGGATGTCCTGAACACGAATTGATAGTTTTTTAAAAATGTCTGTCTGTCTGTCTGTCTGTCTGTGTGTCTGTATCATTTTTTTGTGGACGCTGTATCTCACGAACATATGAATAAAATTTAACCAAACTTGGTATTTAGTTGCACCCTGACATGAACTGGTGCCCATTAGATTTGGGGATCAATAGCTCAACAGGTGGCGCTGTAATCGCATTTTATGCAAATTTTTAACATGGCAGCATAGGACAAAATTCCGTATAAATGGGCATAATGAGAGTTATTTTAAACTTGTGATTGTAAAATTAATTTGAATTATTGATGATAGTAGTAGTTAACTAGGAAAAAAAAATTGTGCATGGGGGGGGGCATCGGTTCCCCCCCTGGGGGGGAAGTACCCCCCCGGGGGGGTAAAATTTTGAAGATGGGTATCATTCGAAAGATCTCGTCAATACCTTTAAAACGAATGGTTGAACCATAAATCTGTGATAATTTAAAACAAAGTTATCGATTTTTTTTACTTTTAACAAAAAAAAAAAAAAAAAAAAACAGAAAAAAATTCGATTTTTTTTTTTTTTTTTTTTTTTTTTTTTATTATTATTATTGTTAGTGATTGAATATGTATTAATTTTCACAAAAAAAAAAAAAAGAAAAAGAAAAAGAAAAAGAAAAAAAAAAAATCTTTTTTTTTTTTTTTTTTTTTTAATATTGTTACTGATTGAATATGTATAGGAAAATACAGTCTTGTGGTGGTCACAACATACTAGTTTTTTTTTGTGAAAATTAATACATATTCAATCACTAACAATAATTAAAAAAAAAAAAAAAAAAAAAAAAAAAATCGAATTTTTTTTTTCTAAGTTTTTTTTTTTTTTTTTTTTGTTAAAAGTAAAAAAAATCGATAACTTTGTTTTAAATTATCACAGATTTATGGTTCAACCATTCGTTTTAAAGGTATTGACGAGATCTTTCGAATTATACCCATCTTCAAAATTTAACCCCCCGGGGGGGTACTTCCCCCCCAGGGGGGGAACCGATGCCCCCCATGCACAAATTTTTTTTCCTAGTTAACTACTACTATCATCAATAATTCAAATTAATTTTACAATCACAAGTTTAAAATAACTCTCATTATGCCCATTTATACGGAATTTTGTCCTATGCTGCCATGTTAAAAATTTGCATAAAATGCGATTACAGCGCCACCTGTTGAGCTATTGATCCCCAAATCTAATGGGCACCAGTTCATGTCAGGGTGCAACTAAATACCAAGTTTGGTTAAATTTCATTCATATGTTCGTGAGATACAGCGTCCACAAAAAAATGATATAGACAGACACACAGACAGACAGACACACATTTTTTAAAAACTATCAATTCGTGTTCAGGACATCCCAAAACGTGTAGATCCGTCAAAAAACGGAGGTCGAAAATTTTCGCGAATCCAATACTTTCTCTATATTACATATAGAAGAAAGTAAAAATGAATTTAATGTTTTAGTTCCCCATCATACTATAGTTATGGGGAACTTAGGTAATCGTGAAAATTTTCGACCTCGGTTTTATTACTTTTTTACACGTTTTCAGGTGTGAGGAATCCGAAAATGACAAAATTTGTATGGTGTCTGTCTGTAGGGTGGCTGTTAGTCCGTTAGTTTGGTTGTCTGTGTACACGATATCTCAAGAACAAATTGTCGCAGAGAGGTCAGATCAGTTTAAAAATATTACTTTCGACACTGGCAAGAACCCTATTCATTTGCAACATTCGATTTTAAAAACTTCGTTAGTTATTAGAAATTTACGATTTTCTTATCATGGGACAATACACTTAAACGTGCATTAAATGGAAACTTTTTACTGTGAAAATGTCAGACCAGTTTTAAAATATCCGTTTTGATTCTGGAATGAACATCGGTAACTATAAATATGCTACTTTGAAAATTTCGCAAGTTATTGGAAATTTACGAATTTCTTAACATGGCAGTATAGGGCAAAATTTCACATAAACGTCAATTTTGAGCGATATTTTCATCGTAAAGATGTCAGACTACTTTTGAAATATTGTTTAGGACATTGGCATGAATATTAATGACTATGAATTTTCAAATATAAAAATTTCGTAAGTTATTGGAAATTTACGAATTTCTTAACATGGCAGAATAGAGCAAAATTTCACATAAACGTCAATTTTGAGGGATATTTTCATCGTAAAGATGTCAAACCACTTTCGAAATATTATTTAGATTACTCGCATGAATATCATAGACTATGATTTTTCCAATTTAAAAAATTCGTAAGTTATTTGGAATTTACGATTTACTTAACATGTCAGAATAAGGCAAAATTGAGCATAAACTTCCATTTTGAGGATCATAAATACATTAGACAACTTCAAAATATACATTTATGATATTTTTTTGAACATGATTGAATACAAATATTCTAATAGGAAAATTTCGTAAATTATTCGTAATTTACGATTTTATCAACATAGCGAAATTGTAATTTTTTCATATAAATATGAATTTTGAGGATTATTGCATTGGAAATAATAGCATGAAACATAAACAAACAACGGAATTGACCCTGATAAAATAAATTAATAGATTAGAATAAGATAAATATATCGAAGTGAGCGATGGATAGCCTATTAGGCGGGGATTTCTTTCTGTCGCTGTATCAAGCTTTGGTCAAATTCATTTTTTTTAACATGATTATAATATGTCTCGCACTAGAAATTTATGAGACCATAAATATGGTGGGGAGCTGAGGAGAGACCACTTATGCCAACTAGTTTGTTTTTCGGGGGCTGCTCATGCATATAAAAAATGCGTATTAAAACGAGTCGAAGAAGGAAGCGAAATAAGTATTGAGTTATATTACGATCAGTACAAAAAACCCTTAACGGGTTAAAAGTTTGTGACGCCGCTACTTTATAG
This sequence comes from Salticus scenicus, assembly GCA_963930645.1. Classification (NCBI taxonomy): domain Eukaryota; kingdom Metazoa; phylum Arthropoda; class Arachnida; order Araneae; family Salticidae; genus Salticus; species Salticus scenicus. The sequence continues at coordinate 330,713,934 of OZ005649.1, forward strand.
CTATAAGAATTTGAAATATGAGTCTTAAAAATAATTATATCAAATTTTAAGTGACGCTTTGCAATTAGTTAAAATATACATAGATTTTCTTATTTGATCATTTACTTTCTACTTTTATTTATATTTATAATGCAAGCGTAATATTTTTAGCTTCAAGATCAGACAGATATATAAAATACACTCACCGATGCTTTTTCATTTACATTTCAAATTCAAAATAACAGTTTTAAAAGGAATGATATAAAAATTCCAGTGGCGCCTCAGTGTTATTTTAAAAGATTTGTTTTTAGATTCCACTAAAACTACTTTTGTTTTGTCTAATAAAGTATATTTACATATTGAAACAGTGCTTTTAATTTTCAAATATACTGTCAAATAATTATACTTTCACTGAGTTTGCATTATAAATTAAAATTATTTATTTCAATAAATTGATTTATCTTTTGCATCACGCTATCCAAAACATAGTATATCATAGTATCCAACTGAGTGAAAATTTGCGCAAAGAGGTAGTGTGACGTAAAGAAAACATTTACACAGATTTTATTTGCAGTTTTGGATAGCGTGACGCAAAAGATAAATCAATTTATTGAAATAAATAATTTTAATTTATAATGCAAACTCAGTGAAAGTATAATTATTTGACAGTATATTTGAAAATTAAAAGCACTGTTTCAATATGTAAATATACTTTATTAGACAAAACAAAAGTAGTTTTAGTGGAATCTAAAAACAAATCTTTTAAAATACCACCGAGGCGCCACTGGAATTTTTATATCATTCCTTTTAAAACTGTTATTTTGAATTTGAAATGTAAATGAAAAAGCATCGGTGAGTGTATTTTATATATCTGTCTGATCTTGAAGCTAAAAATATTACGCTTGCATTATAAATATAAATAAAAGTAGAAAGTAAATGATCAAATAAGAAAATCTATGTATATTTTAACTAATTGCAAAGCGTCACTTAAAATTTGATATAATTATTTTTAAGACTCATATTTCAAATTCTTATAGCCATAAAGTAGCGGCGTCACAAACTTTTAACCCGTTAAGGGTTTTTTGTACTGATATCATTACTTTTTAGGGGTTATTGATCAAAAAATAAAAACAAGTCCTTCTGGCTCCTAGGAAGGGTGAACTGATTTATTTTTTATTATGAAGTTGCCACCATTTTTTTTTTCAAGATGGCAGCTACAATTTATTAATGGACTTCGTGGATTTATTAATGAAGGCTTGTATATATGGAGTTTTAAGCAAATCGGTTCATAAAACCTTTCTAATGTAAATTTGAATTTTTCAGTGGGCTGGCACAGGGAAACAAGAGGGTAGATTAAGTTGGCAAATGAACATAACAAATACATTTCTGAGGTAAATCCAGACTACAAATTTAGTTTGAATTAATTTAGTATTTCAAATGTTATCATGCTGACAAATTTTCAAGTAACCTGCCACTTGGAAACAAAATGGAGAAGCTTCGCACTAGAAAAAAATATTGAGTGGGATTCTCAAACTCTTTAAAATAATAATAACAATAATAAGTGGGAAATTTCAAATTTAAGTTAGAATTACGTAATTTACATTTTGCAAGTTTCTTTTTAAAGAATTACAAATGCAAATTAAACAATTAAAAAAAAAAAAAAAAAAAATCAAGTTAATGTTAAAAATGGAAATTTATTTATTTTCTTTTCCCTTTTGAGACTAAGTATAGATACTGCTCCAATATTCACAATTTTAAATTTTCATCAAAAGTGCAGGTAAAAATTATTTCATAAAAATATTTAGTGGAAGAAAATAGACAAAATATAAATTAAGCTCTACATTTCTATAATTTTAAAAATAAGATAAAATCATTTGGAGAAAAAATTTATGGAAAATACAAGTTAAGCTGAAGTTCATACAAGTTAAGTAAAATACAAGTTAAGCTTAAGTTTTATGGAAAATACAAGTTATATATATATATTTCTTTTTAAAAATTAAAAATCTCTTTTTAAAATACAGTTAGAGTTTATTCATATATTTACTTTTCAGACTTTAAAATGATACACATTTTAAATATTAACATAATCAAACTACTTTTTTTTTATTTTATTATTATTATTTAAAGCAATAATGGCTAGGGGATGAAAAAGGGGATAAATACGCTGTATATTAAAAAAAAAAAAAAAAAAAATTAAAATAGAATTAAAATTCATGAAAAATGTGTCAAATATAGCAATTATTGAAAAACACATCAAAATAAATAAATAACATCTTTACTTTGAAACCAATAATAGTTTATTTAAAAAATATAATTCTCTCTTTCTTTCTTTCTTTTTTAATTAATTATTTTCAGTATGAAAAATTCCATTTCATAAATATATTTACAACAACGATAAGAAAAAAAAAAAAAAAAAACTCCTTTAATTTTAAATAATATTTCTACATGTTTCTAAGCAATTAAAAGTGCCCCCCCTTTTTTTTTTAAGAAAAATAAATAAAATATAGGAATGTATATGGTTTCAATATAAGTTACGAGATGGCGCCACTAGATGGCCAAATTATTACCTTCATGATAAAACAATATACATTCCGATATTTAAACTATTTTTCTTAAAAAAAAAAAAAATCACTTTTAATTGCTTAGAAACATGTAGAAATAATTATTTAAAATTAAAGGAGGGTTTTTTGTTTATTGTAGTTGTAAATATATTTATGAAATGAAATTTTCCATGCAGAAATTAATTAATTAAAAAAAAAAAAAAAGAAAAGAAAAGAAAGAAAGAGAGAATTATATTTTTTAAATAAATTATTATGGGATTCAAAGTAAAGATATTAATATTTAAAATATGTATCACTTTAAAGTCTGAAAAGTGAATATATGAATAAACTTTAACTGTATTTTGAAAAGAGATTTTTAATTTTTAAAAAGAAATATATACATATATATATATATTTGCAAAAGTGTATGTTTTAATTTAAATTAAAATCAAAAGATGGCGCCAAAACTGCATTTGCTGTTTTTTCCTATTCCCTGTGCGGAAGGTTACATGGATAGGAATCGCAAATGATTGAGCTACTACAAAATCGATGTTTATGAATTATTAAAAATTTTTTGCTTTAAAAAATTGTAAATTCATCATTATTATGATAAAATGGAATGTCTAAAATTACAAAATACTTCCTTATTTAAAATGTTATCTAAATACTTTTTTGACTAAATATGAAATTTTAAATTCAAAAATATCTTTTTCATAGCAGAAGAGAAAATATATTTAAGTGAATTTGACTTAGTATATATACAATAAATATATAAAAAATGTAATAAAGTATTTTTGCGTTAAAAAAAAGGAAAGTTTAAATAATTCATTGACTGCATTCACGTTGGTCAGCCAACCAACGTGCCTTGAAAGTGAGAACCGAATTACGACATTTTCGCTGAATAAAAGCATGCATTTTGGCGGAGTAATATAGTTCTAGTTTTAAAGCAACTTTTACAAAAAACAAGAGTTTTCCTGAAAAAAACGAAAACGTTACTAGATTCAGAAAGATCCCATTAACAACATATATTAATTAAATTAAAATCGTTCGTGCGGTTTTAGAGATATTTTTTCATTACATCCTTGCAGCGTACACCACACATTTTCTCTTTTTGGCTTTAAATTGAGATTCAGATCTCAAAACATACTGCATGTAGAAACCTAAAATTTTCAGGATAGATTAAGACCGACGATAAAAGACTATTTTGAAAATATCAGAACAAAATATGGCATATTTGCTGAGATATTAAGTGTCGGCTTTTACAAATCTCTTTGATGTCAAACTAGGCGTATATATGAGTTCGCAGCGTTCCGTCCGTTTGTCCTTCCGCTTGCGTCACTCGAAAAACTGCCGTTTTTCATGATAAATAATATTACGATAAATAATATGATGACCTACCGTCCAGGGTTAGTAGGCATTTTCGTTGAAAGAAATAGTTTGTTCGTTCGGTGCAACTTGCACATTAGTCCCGTGAGGTACAACTTTCACATTAGTCCCTTGAGGTACAGCTTTCACTTTAGTCCCGTCAGGTGCACATTAGTCCCCCTTTTTTTTTTTTTTTTGGAGAAAAACTTAAATTCTGTTTATTCTATCTCTCGTAACATTTTGAATTTACAGTTGGCTGCAAAATGATTCGAGCACTAGCAATAATCCCTGTCTAAAAAAAGTACACTTAATACTGCTTTTTTAAATAAATCCTTATGGTCTCATGGTCTTAGTCAGTGTAAGAACATGATTCGACAAGGATTTATTTAATAAAACAGTCTTAAGTGTACTTTTTTAATATAGGAATTATTGGCTAGTGCTCGAATAATTTTGCAGCCGACTGTACGTGATATTTGTTTTGAGTTTTCATATAAGTTGCTCAATACCTTTGGCTGTTAAATTAAACAAATGAAATTTTTATAGAGCTTGCGCATGCGTAGTTAAAAATTATTTAGTAAAAGTGCTTGTATTTTGTAAGATATTTAATATTTTTCATTCTGATTGCTGAATGCTGTGTCTAATGTAGTATGCTATATTTTTCTGAAAATGACTTCGCACTGGGTCTATTACCCTACATATTATAATTTAAAAAGTGGAAATTGTTTTTGCAATTTTTTAAAGAAGCCTTTATGTAACTCCTCGTAACCACATGCTACAGCCAAAACGCATTTAAAGCGTATTACCTTTTACAGGGTGATCCAAAACATTTTGATATTTGTTTAATTTTTTTTTTTACTCTCTCTTTTTAATCTTCTTTCAAAATTGTAATTTTTTTTTGTATAAAAATCGTTTAGCAGAGTTTTTATTGGAAAGAGAAATAATAATTAAGAATAATAAATGCATAACTCTTGTCAAAGAATATCTAACGAGGTAAATATTCGTTGGTATTTACGACCTAAAAAATGTTTTTTTTTATGGGAAACAAACTATCGCCAAGAAAGCAATAAGTAGCGAAAAAAGTTAGCGCAACGAAATATCACTTGATACATTGTGGACACGTTTTCTTTCGTATAAAAGAATAGGGATTCTTCCTCTACTAGTATATCTGTTCGATGCTTTTTACCCGATGAGAAGGTTTTTTTTTTTTTTTAATTTTCTTTTCTTAAGAATAAAAGTTTGTTTTCAGAAAGAATATGTGCGCGCACTGCACGTATATCTTCACACGTGCGCTCGCAGCGCGCACTGGTTTGGATGCTGGTGTGAGTTTTTACCCGATGATAAATGATTTTCTTTTCTTTTTTTTTATTTTCTTGATAATAAAAATTTTAGTTCACAAGGAATATGCGCGAAGAACGCACGTACATCCTCACACTCACACGTGCGCGCGCATGGGTCTGCGCTCCCGAAGGCAATAGGGACCCGGTATGAGTTTTTACCCGATGCTAAATGATATTTTTTGTAATTCTTTTTTCTTAAGAATGAAAGTTTATGAGTAATAACATAGAAATTTGAGAAATCATAAGGATGGTGAAGGAATACGCGTGCGCAGCGCACGAGTCTACGCTGTCGAAGGCAGTGGGGATCCAGTGTAAGTTTTTACCCGACCACAAATGTTTTTTTTTCTTTTAATTTCTTTTCTTAAGAGTAAAGTTAATGAGTGATAATATGCAATTTTGAGAATTCATTCATTATAGTGATTCATTTAAAAATACTGACCCGCTAGCGGACGAAGGCAGAGGGGACCCGGTGTGAGTTTTTACCCGATAAGAAAAGATTTTTCTTTAAAATTCCTTTTCTTAAGAATAAAAGTTTGAGTAATAACATGGAATTTTGAGAAATCATAAGGGTGGTGAAGGAATACTCACGCGCAGCACTCAAATATATACATTCGTTCGCGCGCATCTCGCACGGGTCCACGCTGCCGAAGACAGTGGGGACTCGGTGCGACATTTTTCCCGATCAGAATTTTTTTTCTCACTTTTTATCACATGATCAAAATTAATGCAATTTTGAGAATTCATTAATTATTGTGATTCATTTAAATATAGTGACCAGCGAAGCGGACGTAGCCTGCTAGTCTATGGGGTACATACAAATGAAACACTTCCAGTTGCAAAGCCGTTTGCAGGCGTTCCAAATGTATGACTGCAGTCGGCAGCAAAAGTATCCGAGCACTAGCAAAAATTCCTATGTGAAAAAAGCACACTTAACACTGTTTTGTTAAATAAATCCTTGTCGAATCGTGTTCTTAGACTACAGCGTCTAGTGCTCTGTTACTTTTGCTGCCGACTGTATTTGCAAAAAGAATTGCAAAATTTACGTCACCGAAATTGCAAGTGTTCCGTTTGTATGTAACCCAAAAATAATAAAAGATGATGTTTGTCTGAGAATCTATACGTTCAGCCTCTGTTGAACGCAGAACTACAAATTTGACATACGGACGCTCAGAAGCCTGCCCCCGAGTGCATAGTGAAAAAAGAATTTAAAATTTTTAATTAGTTTAAACGTCGACCAATGTCTAATAGGGAAGTTGCAATCAGCTGATGTCAGTATGGCAATGTGGACAGGTTGTCCTCCAGTACTGGTTGTCATGCGCCGTTGCCATGGCGCTATGAGCTGTTTTCAACTGCCATATTGCTCACCCTGCCGTTTTTGTGTGCGTTTGTTTAAAGATGGCTTCTATTTCTATTTATTTTCATTCGCTAATTACTGAAGCTAAAGCAGAATATCTTCAAAAGATCAATGATCGCAGGGAGCCATGGTACATGGGTTACATACAACCGGAACGCTTGCAACTTCGAAGATGTAAATTCTGCAAGTTTTTTGCAAATACAGTCCGCAGCAAAAGTATCCGAGCACTATAAAAAAATTCCTATTTAAAAAAAGTACACTGAATGCAGTTTTGTTAAATAAATCCTTGTCGAATCCTGTTCTTAGTCAGTCTAAGAACGCGATTCAAGAAGGATTTATTTAACAAAACAGTGTTAAGTGTGCTTTTTTTCCCTAGGAATTTTTGCTAGTGCTCGGATACTTTTGTTGCCGACTGTAGTCATACATTTGGAACGCTTGCAAACAGTTTTGCAAATGGAAGTGTTTCACTTGTATGTACCCCAGTAGGAGGCGTAAACACTCTGCGGTTTGGTTATAACTGTAACCATGTGACAAACTGTGTTTTGGTTTCGAAGTAAACATTAATGTTCTTGTATTTTGTGTTTTAAAATTAATAAAATATGTTCTTAATTAATTTATATTGAAGAAAAAGTTTGCAATGTCGGCTATAGCTTTCGGAGATGAATTGGTTCGGGATTATTTATTATTTCGGGGTTTTCTCACCGCTTTAAAAGCATTTGATAGTGAAGTCAAAGCTGATAAAGATCGTCAGTTTCGAGTATGTGTTGCTTTATTTTATTTTTGATTACAGGTCCGATAAATATTTCTACATTGAAATATTTATGCTCCCCCTTTTCTATTATAGCCTGATCGTATTGTCGAGCATCTTAGTAGTTGCATCGTGAACTTGGATTTAGCTGCTCTGAGAGAAGCATGGACACACTTAGATCAGCGTTTTTTTGCGAGATTGGAGCATTCATTTCTCAGCACAGCTAGGAAGCTTGAAAATGCACTACTTAGAATGTATCTGGTAACTTGTTTGTCATCTGGTCGCCAAGATAAACTAATGGACTTTTTTGAAAAAATGACTCCGGATTTGCAAGGTCAACCAGAATGGAAAGAATGGTTTGGTAATAGTTTTATGAGTATTTATTGATTATGCAGAGTAAAACTTCGAGTGTTTATTTAAGGCTTTTAATAATTGTATGTAAAGTACAATTTGCGATGCGTTTTTTTAATATGAATTTTAAAAGTACTTACGTATTAACCAGGGCCGAAACTAGGATTTTTTTCACCCGGGGCAAGGAGAGATTTTGGCGCCCCCACCTCCAACCAGAAATTAAAATTTCAAAGGAAATTTTACAAAGTTTTTATGGCCATTTTATTTTCAACTGCATTCATAAGAAGTAAATATTGAATTCAATTCAAATTTTTGATAAATTTACAGATTTTGAAATGTATTACGATTATATTTAACGGATGTGTGTGTATGGGACACAAATACTGTAGCGAATTTATGAACTGCATGTTCGGAATTCCATGAAACCTAGTGTGCAGTTGAATTCTGACATAAACTGGTGATGTCTAGCTTTTGATAATATCGCTCTACTTGCAGCACTTTTATGCCACGTTTTCTTATAGCTTTATCTCAGCATCTCCAGGACGAAATTTAACAAACTTTATACATTATATGCTTGTTATGAAAAACAGAGTTTACAAAACAAAACAGAATCGCAACATGTGTTTCGTGTCGAAAAGCTTAGCATGACACTTCGCCAGGCGTAAAAATGTACAAGCACAAGTAGAGCTACAACCAGCCGATTTTTATTTTAACGTATATGTTTTATATCTTTATAACATTTCTTGAAAAAAAAAGATTAATGTTGTGAATCAAAGCATTATTTTAGGAAAAAAAAAAGAAGAAAAGCGTATTATAGAGAAAAGATTTAAATTAAGCTAAAGTTATTATTTTTATTTATTTATTTTTACTGGTTTAATGATAGTTTTTTTTTTTCCTCTCTCCTAAATGAATGGTATTTATTTTATAAATGACAATTCTAAAACAAGTTAATGTAAATTTTACTTTTAAAACTGAAAATATCATCATTTTGAGAGAATTTAAAACGATATTTTGAATATTATAGTCGTTACATCAACTATACTGCAGAGAAATAAATAAACAGACAAATATTTAAGTTTTTAATATAATTAAGATGCATAAATTAATAGATATGAACAAGTATCTAAAAACTACTCATATCCATCAAGTGCAAACTAACCGTTAGCTGTCTAAATACACTGCGCTGCAAAAAAAAAAAATTCGAGCCCTGGTACTATTCTTGCTGATTCTCATGTAAAATGATCTCCTGAATCCGAATATGACCTCCCATTTTGCCCAATCACCCACCCTTTATGTTACTGTTTGGTAGATTTATGGCCATAAATTTGATTTGGAGAATGGAAAAGAATTATTTTAATACTTTGAAATAAAAGAAATATAATTTATAATAAATAATAGTAATAATTGATTAATAAAATATAAAAAATGTAATTTGTAATTTCAGTGGCAAATCCCCCTCCTCCCCCTAAATTTCTTCCTTGCTGCAAATGTTCATGTTTTAAAATTTTTTCTTTCTGTAGCCCCTCAAAAGACACTTAACAGTTAAAACAATCCCTTCACCCCTTTCAAATCAAATTTATATCCATAAAAATACCGGAAAATGATAAAAATAGGGGAGCGTCCCCAAATAATGGTGGGTGATAGGGCAAAATGGGCATCATAATCGTATTCAGGAGGTTATTTTTCATAAGAATTTGCAAAAATGGTGTTGGGGCCGATTTTCTTGCAGAGCAGTGCCATTTGTAGATAATCTTTTTTAAAATCATTTTCAGGAAATAAAATAGAAAGGCAGGTTCTAGTCTATGAATATTTTCGGAACCAATCCAAGAAGACTATTATTAGAACCACTAACTTCATGGTAATAGGATTATATACACCACAAAATAAGAATATCGTTTGTTCAGAAATAATATTCTACAGCTTTTTACAGAATCTCTCATAGGCAAATGCATAGCTTAGAGTTCAAGAGAACTCGCTTCAGTGCAGATAACCTACTTTTGCACTCTTTGACAAACAATTAGCTGCGAGAAACAATGCATAATATATAGAAAAAAATTAACTTCGATAAAACTGAGAAAGGGCTTGCTGATTTTGGCAATCCTGAACTATTTTCTGCCAAATTTGATCGCTAATCTCGTGATGTCACTAAATTCAGCACCAATGTAGATGACAACTTGTCGCAGAGTGAATGCTTTGGTGACAAAGTTGGCAACCTGGTATTAATTATGGTGAAAAATAGTGGCTTAATATTGCCGAAATTTGGAAGCTGGCATGATTTACTGTTTTCTTGCACAGAACTAACTTCATCAAAAGTTCTAAAATCACTAATGAGAATATAAAAAGGAAAAAGTCATTACTATAATTAATGTTGACAAGAGCCTGTCTATTTCTTTATGTATTACTTTATACACGGTATTACAGTTAAAAGGGAAATAGATGGCAGATTTCTTCACTTCCACAAAAACGGGCATTAGCGGCAAATTTTGCAACTTGGCGAAAGATTTGGCAATTTGGCAGCCAATCTTGGTGAAAAGTTGTTATTTAGGGTAGCCAGAGTTTAGAAGATCTAACTTCAATTGAAACCGACTTGTAAAATTTTCCAATTTAATTCATTAGTTTCTAGAGTAGAACTATCTAGAAAGTTGATGAGTTCAGTTTCTGTCTGGACTGCAAGCTCAGCGTACATCTCTAAGAACTTTAAGCATTTGTTCATTGTTCTGAATTAACAAAATTCCTGTTCTGTGATGTAGGCTGTTCATGAATACGAAAAACTGGTTTATCCGATTGCTTCAAGAATAATCATTGATTATTGACTTTTATTTGGCTGTTTCCAGAATATTCATTAAATAAAATGCATTCATCTAGAACCTACAAGTCTTTACGAATTACTTTCTATGTGCAAGAATGCCAACAAATTTTGTAATTATCAATATTCACGCTAATATTAATTTCTGTTAAAATCTGTATGATGGAAAGTTATATATAATTGCAAAAAAATTTGTATTTTCAGTCATTATGGATATAATATTCATGGATATTCCAAAAGGGAAAGGCGCACAGAAACACCAAAATGAGAGATGCACAACAACTGTTGTACCAAACTTAGATGTGAAATTGCAACGTTCTACGTCTACTTGTTTTTGAGTTATACGAGATACACACACACAGATGTCACAAAAAATCGCATAAATTCGTAGATATCACAAAAGCGGGAGTTCATGTCAAGACCAAAATTGGTAAATAACAATTCCAAATATAAATTTGCAACTCTTTATGACTATTCGATTATGAGCTATGCAATACACAAAATCCATTTCGCAAATTGGTTTCATAATACTTCCTTATGCTTTGAATAAAGAAGTAAAAAGTTTAGTAAAAGAACAGACATTTTATTTCATTGTAATATTTATAATAATACATGTTAGGAGGTAGTGGTGGCTTTAGCTGTCATAGTACTTTGATAGGGACCTGCTGAGCCTTGTGAATGATAGCTCCTAACTCAATTATTAACTAGTTATTTTGCATTCTTTTTGCCCTTTTATTTTTAGTGCACTGGATTTTTTTATAACATTATGGCCTTATTTTGACAACTTATTTTAATAGTCACACTTTTAATAATCACGACGGCGCCCTGAGAATTTTTTTTTTTTTTTTTTCTTCCTTATGAATCATAATTTCTAAAGAGCCTTCTGAAGTTTCATCAGATATACTACGTATTTTCCAACCATTTATTTTTTAAAAACCTTGCCTGAAAGTCAGAGACCACTCGTAAATTACTCTTCTTCGATTGCAAGAATATTTTACCACTTTCACTAAGCTTAAAAGAATATTGTTAGTCTTGGAGAACACTCTATCCACCATGTTTTTCCTTGTAAATGAATTCTGTTATCTATTAATCTTCTTTCTACTTTTTTTTTCTTTGTTCAAATTACCCTGAGTAAAAGAATTTGACTTTTTTATTCTTTTTCTTTCTTTTCTTTCCTTCTTCCTTTTTTTTTTTTTTTTTAAACTTTGAATTTTTTTTTTTTAAATTTGTAAATAAGGCAACAAACCAGGCTTTTTCGGCGCCCTTCTCCATCTGGCACCCGGGGCAAATGCCCTGCTCGCCCCCCTCTAGTTTCGGCCCTGGTATTAACCGCATGTCAGCAATTAATTTCTGGCCTGCGATTAATACGAAATGCATGTATTTTTTATTATTAATGTATATATATTTATGAATATTTTAGAAGTGATCCTATGAAATATATTTTATTATCTTATAATATTTATGTATAGTATTCTGCCAATAGCATGCTGGGAGCTGATTTGATATCTCTCGTCTTTGGCGAAAAAAAAGGAAAAAGATCACCAAGTTATTTGACAGACATATTTAATTCCTTTTAAAAATCATGGTTACTTTAATATTGCATATTAAGAGAGCAATCAATGATATGGAACATATTTCGTACAATATATATTACATACATATTTTCGTTTTATGCTTTTGATTGCCTAGGACAGCAGATATCAAATCTATGCCTGATGCTGTTTATACACAAGTACTATTAAAGGTATTGTTAGTCTACTTTTTAAACGTTACTTAAATAGTCTTTCCGTTTTTAAGCTCTTCCATTTATGAAAAATGCTGATGAACATCCTGCATTTGCTGTTTATTTTACCAGACAGTGGCAAGATACAATGTTGTTATCCCTTCATAATTTTATAAGTGTTGTATTTCAGAGTGCTGGTGAGTAATAAACTTCATTGTTTTTAATCTTTAACATAATTTTCAATTACTGATTAATAATTTTGGGTCAGATGTGCTTTACCCCACTGCCTAGGAACTTTTTTTTGGATTGATGATAAGCATGCAGAATTTAGCAAACTGCATATTTTTAAAGGCATAGAATCATTAATATACAAATGTGGCAGTCTCAGTATTTTGAAGCTGTGTAATGATCTTGTATTTTCATAAGCACATGTTTTAGCTATTTTATTACCTGAGATGACATTAGTGGTTTATTTTAAATTAATTGGTTATTTTAATGGTTAAGTTATTTGCTTCTAGATGATAGATTTTCTGCTGTTTTTTTTTTTTTTTTTTTAATTTATTTTGTGTGTATTCATCGTCATTATGGTATATCTTTATTTTCGTTCCCGTTAGTGACTTTTGAATTTTTCTCACCATTTTGGCTTTTTCTGTAAAATGATACAGTGAGACAAAAATGGCTACCAATTTATGCAATTATTGTTCCTGTTTTCTTTTTTTGTTTCCTTTTCTTTTTCCAATATTTTATAATCTATTTATATTTTTGATGTGCTATGTGTCCTAAAATAGCTGTTGCGAAAGCAGAGTCTTTGGCAAAGAATGTCCGGTCTACTTCAGTGTTAAAATTAAAAATATTGCCCAGAATTATGTATAAGTAAACTATTATTATTCAAAATTAAAATTAAATTATTTTATTATTTGCATTAAAATATATTTCTTTTTGTGTCGAAAAAAAAAATAAATAACTCGTAAACTTTTTTGGCAACAATTAAATTTAAAGCTAATATTTAAATGACTAATTTTAAAGCTATTATAAGGTTATTATTTTCATATTTTATTAATAATAATAATAAAAAAAAAGACTATTGAAAAATTTGGAAATCAAACTTTGAGGTGCATCAAAAGAAGTCAGTAGGAATGTCAATTGTCAATGCAAATTTGTGTATCTCCGCGATCAGTTATTTTCGTAAAAAGTGCCACACACACACATCTTCTTTTATTGTATATACAGATAAATACAATTTTAGTTTTAATGTTTTTTTTATTTAGTTTGCAAAAATAGTTAGCAATTATTAGCTAGTCACATAAGTTTGTGTTTTGAAAAAGTTTAAATATGTATCATCATGAGAGAAAATTCTAAAAAACAAAGTTTTTCTCTTTCTTCCTTTAATTCAATATCTGATGTATTTTTTGCAGGATGCCACTAATTATTTTCACTTGTGTAATAAGCTGAGGGATTGGTAAATCATCAGCACAAAGCACATTGTTAAAAATTGCTTTATCTCTTAAATCAGCTGCTGAATTTCTTCAATTTACTAATCAACAAATCAATTGTGAAAATGTTTGTTTACATTGTTGTAGATTTTTGAGAGTTTACTGTAATAGTAATAAGATTTATCATCAAATGCATTGTTATCAGTGTTGTGCACGAACGCGTTCATGAGCGTAGCTCAAAAATTTTGAGTTTTGAGCTGAACTTCGCTCGTTTTTTAAATTATGAACTTGAGTTGAGCGAAACTCGTTTTTTTCACGAACTTGAGCGTGAAAAAGCAATTCAAACTCAAACTCATTTTAAATATTTCTATCGGAAATATAAAAAGGGAAGTAGAAAAAGAAAAGGACACAAAAGATAATAATTGTGCAAAATGGATCCCGGAAAAAAGTGCTGTATGTCGGGGGAAAAAAGGCACTCATAAAAAGGGCACCCGGAAAAAAGAGCACAGGAAAAAAGGGCACTTGGAAAAAAAGGCACTCATAAAAAGGGCACCCGGAAAAAAGGGCATTTTTGCAATTTGCAAAAATAATAAACATCAAAGAATAAATTTAAAGAATTATTAATACATTTTTAGAAATTTCAATCACTTAAATTGTTACCATTTTAACTTAGTATATACCTGGGGGAAGGGGTAGTCAAGGAGCAGATTGAAAGATATTAATTTTCTTTATATTACCTTCTTAGTGATTTTAATGAAAAAGTGCATCTGCATATAAATTTATATGCAAATTCGTGCAGTAGTTCCTGAGATATAGCCTTCCCTGAAATTCAGGCCCGTAGCCAGATGGGGGCCAGTACGGGCTGTGCCCAACCTGTAAAAAATTTTGCCCGTCCTACCATAAAGTTGAGTAGACTTTCGATAAAAACAACTTTTTTTTAAAAAAATTTCTAACGGAAATCTGTAAATAAAGGTATGCATGCCGCCCCACTCCACCCTACCCCCATTTTCAGTCTCAAGTCAAATTTCAGAAATGAAACCACATTATTTTTAGAAGTTTTTTTTTTTTCTCTTTATACTCTCCCCATTCGTATAGACAGGATGGAAATTATCTTGGTGAACGCAGCTTAGCTTTCCTAGTTTTGTAAAGTTTTTTGGTACCTTTGGAAGAAAATGGATTAATTGATATCCATGAAATTTCTGTTAAGACAGCACCATATCACGACGGAACCTGATGCTGTCTATTTAACTGATGACACCAGAATTCTGAAAAATGAAATAAACAAAATATTTTGCCCACTAAATTGAGTAGTTTGTACTTTGTTAAGGGCGCAAACAGGGAGGTGCATTTGCATTCCTCTTTAGACATCTGCACGGACCGAAATTTTGAAGCTTAGGCCATACAAACTTTCCTCACACAGCCCGGCCCAATGTAACTATTAAAATTTCGGCCGGGCTAGGCCTGTCCAATTTATTCTTTTAAATGTGTTATCCGTCCCAGGCAAAATCCAATAAAATCAAGTCCAGTCTAATTCGAAAAAAAAAAAATGAAAAAAAAAAAAAAAGAAAAGAAATAAATGAATGCATTTCTATGTAAAATATTTTTAGTGTCGTAATTAATTGTAATTTTAAGAGGTTTTATACAGCTAGATAAACAAATATCGATTAACAAAAATAGTGCTCACATGGAAGACTGACATATAAACAGAAATTCATTATTACATGCCGACGTGCAGAAATTCATTATTATTATAGGGGCACACAGACAGAATTAATAAACATTTTTGTGCATGAAATAAGTCTTTAGAAAAAAAAAAAAAAAAAAAAAAAAAATGATGATTTTTACAGCAAGTGTATTATAATCAAAATTTTAAATTTAAAAAAGATTTTTACAATCAGACACCCATAAAAATTACTTTCAGTATATGGATATAACAATAACTATATTCAAAACAAAATGCAAGTCAGCAATGCTTTATATATTCAATGTTGCACTTTATCCTACTACAAGTGATTTTGTTAAACATCATTATGAACACATGTCCTTTTATATTTCTTTTTATTAAAATAGTCAAATTCACGAAATGAAAGTAAATTTTCGAATAGATTGCTTGTGCGTCATATGAATTTCAGAATTCATTTATTATTTCTATTTGTTTTAAGCTAAGATTTCATCTTGAGCTATACGCTTTGCGAACAAACAATATAAAAAAATGTTGTAATTATGAAAAATATTGTTCGATTAAAAAGACTATTTAAAAATAAATAATAATAATAATTGTTTTCAAGTTGTATGTTTTAATAATTTTTATGTGTAGTCATAATTTCTTTTTTCGACTTTTCTCAAAGCAATTAAAATAATAAGTAACACTAGATTTTTTTTTTTTTTTTTTTTTTTTTTTTTTTTTTTTAATTTTCTCAAAGCAATTAAAAGAATAAGTAACACTATTTTAAACCATTTCCATATTTTACACTTCTACCCCCATGATTTTTTTTTTAAATATAAATCTTTAAAACAATTGAGAAAAGTTCATAAAATTCACTTTTCCATTATTATTATTATTATTATTATTATTATTATTATTTTGCTGAATTAAAGAATATTTTATGAAAGATAAGTGATAAAGGCTACAAATTTCCCTGCAAATCTTTTATTCTACATTCGGGATAAAAATGTAATTTAAGAGAAAACATGTCTTTCACACAGCTGTCGTTTCCTCCTTTGCTTTGCACCCCGACCCTCATGTCGCCTAGCGATTGTAAAATTTTCTCTTCTTGCATTTATAGGAATACCGACCACCCATTATTTTTTAAAAGAAAAAAAGAAAGTGTTTGCGGAAACTTTAACAAAAAGAAAAGACAGGTTTACCATATCATACCAGAACTGATACGATCTTTCGTCGAAGAAAACCCACGGGGGGGGTAGCTGAGCATAGAGATCAATGACAACTGTCCGATTCCCAACAACCTTTCGGCAAAAAAAGAAAACGAAAAAAAAAAAAAAAAAACTATTGACCACATGGTATTATGCTCTTGCAGCGATATGCCCTTTTGCGGTGATTGATAAACATTTAGCATTAGCAAAATTCTGTCGAATAAATTTTGTGTTTAAAAGCTGAACATTAAATTTTCAAAATATTTTTTAGTTATAATTTTAATATTCCATGTAAAATAATCATGATTTCCTTAAAATAAAAGCTTAGTGGTGCTGAAAATTGTAAGAAAAAAGTACTTGAACTAACAAAAAAAGATGATCTTGTAAGAAAATTCCCAAAATGTCAAATTTTATCATTACGAGTACTTTAAATTCACAGAATACACACGAAGAGAAGACAAACAACAGTCATCCGGTTCGTCACCAATAAGAGTAAGTATTGAAAACTAATGAGATAATACATTATTATCTTGATATAAATGACATGACTGAACCATCGGATACTTTTGAATTTAAATGTTTTGTTAAATATCTAGAATAAATACTTGATGAATTACCCTGAAACTTCAGGGGTGTAAAAAATATGATGTTTTCATGTTTTCTACAAAGGTTTACAAGCCACAGAAAAATATTTTATCCAATGTTTCATAGTGATTTTTACTTTTTTTAACACTGTGATGTTTCGAACCACACAAACAGAGTAGACAGAAAGTCTACGATTTTGACACTATTGAACAAAGGATAGCCGCCCTGTTTACGCCCCTGACGGGTGTTGTACCTCCCGGAGAAATGTTGCAAGAAGGATTGCAGACGACAGATTTCTCCGCCCAGGCGCCACAAGTTGGCAAATGAGAGATGAACGGGTCACCTCCTTCTAAATACTATTGGAGATCTAAAGGACAATTTCACCCCCCTGCAAAAACCGAGTCTTCTTGGGAAGAGAGAGAAGACAGTGAAATTAATTAAGGGTGTACGAGCTGAGGCTCGGAGCTTTCTTCAATATCAGAGACTTTGCCTTGTAAGGCAGGCGAAATTTATTTGTGCAAAAATACTAGTTCAGAACTCTACTATTGTATGGACTCCATCACCTATCTTTAATGTTGAACCCATATTTAATCTAGACGACTATTTAGTTTATTTTAAAAATAAATAATTGTAATCTTTTAAAGTTGTGATAGTCTCAATGTCACGCTACTTATCGGAGACGTCACAACACTCTCTCATCTACTGGAAATTGTATAAATATTGCAATAGATTTGTGTGCGGGGGTTCACAAAAGATTGCCAATACATTATGGTCCATGAGGTAGGCGGAAAAATAGCTCGGTCGTCTTCATAAATGAAAAAAATCGGCTTTTTAATAATTTTTAGTCGTATTATCTTTCTTTAATGAATTATAAATGAATTTAAAATTTAAATTAAAAATTATTTTTAAAAAAACTTTAAAATTAATTTTAAATTGTTAATTAATTTAAAAATTCTTATTAAATTTATGATCGTTATAATTAATTTGTTATAATTAATTTTAAAATTGTTTTTTTCCGTTTTAACTACTTCTTATTCTCTTCATTTATTTACTTACTTATTAATTTTGTCCAACCGAGTTCATTGTACTTTTTACGCAGTTTTAAGTTTCCAGTTTAAATTATTCATGAATTAAGAGTGCATTACGAAAGAAGAATCATATTAAATACAATCATAAATTGAATTATTTTATATGCAAATATTGATATATATATATATATATATATACATATATGTAAGCTTAAAAACAAGAAATAATATATAGTAATAACTCAAACATTATATGTATAAATATATTATATAAGTTGCAGCGAAAATGAAGTCATTATTATTTTCGAATTTTTAATGCATTTTAGCAACAAAAAGTTGTCAAGCAATACTCCTAACATTTTTTAATTAATTAAAGTAATTTTTTAAATTACTTTCAAATTTTTAATACATAATAATGAAGAAAAGTTGTCTTTTTTTAGGGAAAACCCTACTATTCTATTCAGTTCTATTCTATATGCATTAATTCTTATTATTTTGCAAATCTATTATTCTACCACCCTCTAAAGGGATTATAAAAACATTACAACAAGCTTATTACAACAAGCTATTTATAATCTAATTTAAATTATCTTTTTTTTTTTTTTTTAATGAATATATATATCTACGAATGCATCCACAAAATTCAAATATACGTGTATTGAACTAAAGATTATTATTATTTTTTTTTTTTTAATGTACAGCTAATTTTAAAATATCATTTATGATACTAGCAAACAGGATTTAATTATTGGGATTTAATATTATACTTTTAAATCTTTATATTTTTATTGATAATGAAAGGCTTTCTTAAAACTTTTCTTAAATTACTCTTAGAACTTCCATAATTTTTCATAATGGGAGGTATTTCGCAAAAATTTGTGTTATAAAATAGCATGTAATTGCTTGCATGAAAACTGAAATACAAAATTGACAACAGTATAATATCGTGGAAAACTGGGCACGAAAAAAATTACAGTAGCAAGGAAAAGGGTATCCTACTGGATAGGGCATTTAAGTCTTCAGTCGTATTAGGTGATCAGCGGAATTTATATTTCTTCTTGTGAAAGGACTGGCTTAGAGTCCTGCGTGGATCGAGTAAACTGGACTCACAGCCGATCCGACCTGCAAAATGGTTTTTGACCTTCAACCCGAACTGAATCTGCAGCTTCTGACCCGCTATATTGTTAAAATTGTGTTATATAATAAACTGAATAAAAGTTCTTTTAAACAAACTACAATTATATTATTGAAGAAATCTTTCAGACAATTAAATATGGTATAAAAATATTACAACAGTGTATTTATCTAATTATAAACAAACTTTTAGCTATATTAAAACATATATTTAAAAAATCCACTGTTCCAAGTATTTTGACAGTAAAATAAGGAAGCAAATATAGGTCGAAAAAAAAAAATAGTTTTCCATATAAAGCTTTAAACGTTAAGTATTAATATTTAGGTAAATGTAATTAAATTCATGTTATCAGTCATGTCTTTAATTTACTAGGACGGAAGACAATGTCATCCAATCTCTTCATTTAAAAGTTTAGATTCATAAGTAAAGCATAAAACAATCTTCGGAGAAAACATTTTGTGAATAAAAATTAATGCAAATTTTACCTGCACGCGACCAGCAAAGCAGGTAATAAGCGATTACGCGACCCGATGCGTTTCTCTCTTGTGAGAAATGCGTCCTCTCTTGCGATTAAAAAGGTAGAAAGTATTGCTACCAAGAATATAAAATTTTTTCCCAAAGGAATAAAATCCATATGAGTATGTACTTTTCCAGCTCAAATTCATGAGAAAACGAACTTTGCTCAGCAGCTCAGCTCAAGTTCACAATTTGAAAAACGAGCGAAATTCAGCTCAAAACTGAAAAAGTTTTAATTAAACTCATGAACGCGGTCCTGCGCAACACTGATTTAAAACAACGGAACCTCTAAATGATAGAATTTGTCTCCTATTAATAAGTTCTCATGCGCATAAACAAACGTATTGAAAATTTGAGAATAAAAAACCATGCAAAAACAGTGGGTACACTATTCAGAAGTGTTTTCTAAATACATTTTTACTACAATTAAATTAATAAGTTATAATTAAGAATTATAAGTTAATAAGTTTAATTAAGCGTAAAATTAAAAATAGTTTTCATGGTAATTGGTAATTTTAGAAAAAAAAGTGAAATTACCTATGAAAGTGTTCACAGAGGATAAGATCTATTTAAAAAAAGAAAAAAAAAAGTACGTAAAAATGAACTTTTAGTGAGCTTCGCTCGTTTTAAAAAATGAACTTGAACTGAATGCGTTCATTTCTTTTAGACATGAGTTTGAGCGCGAACTAACTCGTTTTTTACACGATGAACTTGAGTTTGAACTAGTTCGTTTTTTTCATGAACTTGCACAACACTGATTGTTATATTTTAAACCTCAAGTTAAAGCAACTATTATTTCTTTAATCTATTGTAAAACTGTACAGTGAAAACAGTATTACAATTTTGTCCTTTCTTAAGACAAAGGACTAAATTGCGGTGGTTAATGTCTTCCCTTCCCCTCCCCCCCCCCCCCCCCCCAAATCAACTACATTTTATAAATGTTATTATATTATTTAGATATTAACATTTTAGTTTCACTTATTTTCTTGTTGCATGATTTTTATATTTTATCTTTAAAGTGGATATTCCACTGTTCATATACACTTATTTATAATAGCATTGCATAATGCAGGTTCACCTTGTTTAATGAATATCACAAGAAAATTTTAATTTTTTTTTCTTCATTTTTTTTGTTGTATTGCATCATAGCTATGCCTACATTGCTCAGTTATGAAGAAGAATTACTCAAACTTCAGCAATTAACAGAAGAGAATGAATTTTTAAAAAGGAAGGTTGGTTATCTTTCGTTTTCATGTCAGGGGTGATTGTGCTCAGGTATTTATTATTATTTTTTTTTAACACCGTAAATCAAGTTTTATTTTTATTTTTTTTATTAGTTAAATTCATAAAATAAGACTAAAAAACAATTTCATATGACTGCTAAACCTAATTAAAATCAATATTTTTTCATAATGAGAGTACAGGATCTCCCTGCAATAAATTATGTGTTCTTTCCTCATATAGAGACTTTTTCTCGATAAAATTTCAGGTTTTTTTTTTTTTTTTTTTTATGAGTTCACAATCACTCCTGTTATGTCTTAATTTATTTTTATAAAGTTTAGTTTAACTTTTAATGGATATTCAATGTCAAAAATATTTATTGAGTGTATTTTTTAGAATGAAAAATATTTTTCCTTTTGTTTTTAATTCTTGCTTTAACTTCATGGGTTAAAATGATCTGTTTAGCTTGTTATTGTTTTTTCACGCCATATCGTACTCATACAATAACAATTCTAGTTCATCACTTATTTTTCATTTCATATTGTATAGTGTTTTGTTACATTTATTATGCGGCTGAGGTTACTATTGAATATGGTAATAATAAAACTTACAATCATCTTCACGATTTTTCTTCTTTTTCTGAACTCCTTTATTTAATTAACTTATCCAAGACTCATTGATTTGTCCAATTTACTGACAGTTCTACTTAGACTTTATAATCTAGTAAATCTAAATGCTCAAACTTTCTTAAACCAACTAATTTCTAAATGAAAAAGTCAGAACTTCCAAATTTTAAGTTATCATGCGTGTATAAATTCCCAATTTTCTTTAATTTGAACTCATTTTATCTTGTCTTTATTAATTCAAAATAATGAGAATTTCATTCGCCACCCCCTCTTTTTCCATACTTTCTCACAAATTTCACACTCTTGAAATAACTTCTTTCTTTTGTTCAGAAAAGTTTTGGAACTATTCATACTCAATCCCATTCTCATGCAGTAGGAAATCTGCTTTCTCAGTGCTTCTTCTATCTTTCAATGGTATCTACACCTCTTTTGCTGTATCTATTCCTAATCTTTTTTCAGAAAATCACGTGTTACTTCTTTTCAAGAATTGATTTGTAAACATCATATAGACGACATTTTCAGAAGGTAAAATATACAAATGGTGAAAACGAGAGATCATTTGGAAAAACAGAATTTTCTAACTTTTCTGAAAAATTCCAGTGTTATACATTAGAGAGCCAGAAATCCACCGACCTAAAATCCACCGAAGTCCGAAATCCGCACAGCTTGTCAGATACAAACAATGAAATTCACTATTAATAAGTTACAAAACTGCAAATCGGAATTTTTGAAAAAGAACTTAAATGCAGATTTTTTGCTTGCATTTTATGATAAGAAAAACAAAATAATAATAATATAGCATGAAAGACTGCAAGAACCAAGTTGCTGATAGTGAAATTATTGACAGTATATTAAATTCATCAAAAGAAGATAATGATTATTATAATGATGATATCAATCAGGTAAACAATAACAAACTGATTTTTTAAAATGCTATCTTATGAAGGTATAATTGTAAGGAAGAACTCAGTAAAATTCTTAGAAAAATAAATTTGTCTTACTAGTAATTAGAATAAATAAATAAATCATGCAGGTTCAAGTGCTATTTAAAACAAACTACATGTGAACAGATTTTATCTAAATTTGAGAATATATATATTTTTTTTGAATTAATTTTTAAAAATTTTCATTTATTGTTTTCATTATGTATATTTTTTTAATGTTCATTATTATTATTATGTACATAGTAATTTAATATTCAATATTATTATTCACTAGTATGTGTTTAGTTTAATATTCTGCTTTTATTATTCAAAGTGAAAGTAATTTTTTTATGGGCCCCAAAATCCACCAAATCCTAAAATCCGCATAACCTCTGTTCCCAAGCTGTGCAGATTTTTGACTCTCTACTGTATTATGATCACAGCATATGTAGCAGCTAATGTAAAAGCATTTGTGTACTTAACTCAGGAAGAAATTATTGAAACAATTTCTGAGAAATGCAAATAAGGAGAGGGAATCAGATTCTGATGTTTCTCTTTCTATGTTTCCCAAATACATTTCTTACCAGCACAAAAGTTAATTGTTCATTCAATCCAGTGTTTTTGCATATTCATTCATCCTTCTATAGGCATCGTTAGACATAGAATTTCATAGTTTTCTACAAACATGAATACTGGCTAAAAAGCAATAATCAAGAATAAGCAAACAAAAATTAATCAAATGGAACTTGTTATTTCCAGAAGCATGCTAACTTGCTAACATTTTAAATTAATAAAACAACCTTACTTGCTTCTGTTAGATGGCATCTAACAGAAGCAAGTAAGTTCGTTGTATTAATTAAAAAGAAGATCAGTTTTTTTTTATTTTTTTTTATGATTATATATCTAATTTTGTAAATGTTCATCCAATTTCAGGTCGGAATATTTGTATAACATTTAATAAATTTTTAAATGAAATTGTTTTATACTTTTATGTTAAGCCAAATTTAAATGGTTGCAACAAAAATAAATTAAAAAATAATTTCCCTTATAACACTCTTTTATTTTTTCTCTCATACTTTTGAAATTTTGAATTCTGTCTTATTTGAATATTTCCTGTGGTTCCTATAAATTAATGAGAATTGATTTGTGTGAATATATATATATATACTTGTTATCCTCCAATAGCAGATTTTATTTTATCATTATTTTAATGTTTGCATAATTTTTGCATTAAAAATAAACCTATAAATGTTCTATAGAAAACAATTGTTTCATAAAAATAAATTGTGTTATGCATATTTGAAGTATTCAGTTATTATTTGTCTTTAATAATAATAGTTTTTTTTTTTTTTTTCTTAGCTTTTACAGTTATTTATTTTTATATAAAAGAATTGCTGAAAGAAAGATATTTGAAAATAAATAATGAATATTGCTACTATAAAAATTGTTTCAAAGAGATTTTTAAATAAGTAGCATTATTTGTAAATTGTTTATTTAAAAAGAAAGCATTGAAAATAAAAATATAGCTTATTTATTTATATATATTTTTTTAATTCATATTTCGGAAAAAAAAAAAAAAAAAGGACTAATGAATGGCAATTAAAATGGTAATGCTCTGGATATATAATGGTCTGGAGAATAAAATAGAAAGACTGAAGGGGTCTGGATACTCTTAAAATCATGGGAAAATCTTGAAAAAACATGTATTTTTAATATTCCATATTTACTTTAAATAACATCAGATAATATTAAAATTTTAGCAGTATGTACTTACCATACTAATGTATCTAGATATACCACAATATATGTTATATAAATAAAGATATTTGAAAATAAATAATGAATATTGCTACTATAAAAATTGTTTCAAAGAGATTTTTAAATAAGTAGCATTATTTGTAAATTGTTTATTTAAAAAGAAAGCATTGAAAATAAAAATATAGCTTATTTATTTATATATATTTTTTTAATTCATATTTCGGGAAAAAAAAAAAAAAAAGGACTAATGAATGGCAATTAAAATGGTAATGCTCTGGATATATAATGGTCTGGAGAATAAAATAGAAAGACTGAAGGGGTCTGGATACTCTTAAAATCATGGGAAAATCTTGAAAAAACATGTATTTTTAATATTCCATATTTACTTTAAATAACATCAGATAATATTAAAATTTTAGCAGTATGTACTTACCATACTAATGTATCTAGATTAGGGTGGGCCGAAAAAATTATTTTTTGAAATTGATTTTGGTATAGTGCGGAAAAGTTGTGTAATGGGTCTGTAAGAAACCTCTAAAAAATTTATCAGTTTTGTTTAATATTTAACCGCGCCCCTTTGGCACTGAAAAACTGAAAAAAAGAAAAAAATTAGTCTTTTTCAAAAAATTAAATTTCAAAAATTAATTTTGAATTTAGTTCTGGTATATTGCAGAAATGTTACCTAATGAATCAGTTAGAATCCTCAAAAACTTTCATCAATTTTTCCAAATATTTAGCCGCGCCCCTCTGACATAAAAAATTGAGAAAAAGATGAAAAGCCGGGTTTTTTGAAAAAAGTATATTTAAAAAAAAATTGAAACTAGTTATACTATATAACTAAAATATTACATAATACGTTACTACGAACCAATCCAAATAAAATTCAAATAATTTTACTCTTATTTTTATTCTCTTATTTAAAAATAATAAGCATACATATGCACATAAGAAATTGAAGCTTATCTTATACCCTACTTTCGTTTTTGTTTCTTTTCGTTCAGATTTCAAACGATAGATGGCGTTCTACTGCTCCCATTGCTTCCAAGGTCAATTTAACTAATAGATAAGATAAAATATTGGATTTCGTTTCATTCTACGTTTGTTTGTCAAATGAAACGGTTGTTATGGAGAAACGGGTAATTAAAAAAGTGACGCGAGCAAACTCAAGTCGTCCGCTGTTTGGAACAGGGAAAGATTTATTCCCTTCTGTTGCTGTTTATCTCCCAACTTATGAGGACATAATAAGATGTTATCAGAGTATCAGATTGCAAATAAAGGGAGACAAAAGTCAAGAACCTTCTTCAAGAACTGTGGCCGCAGCGGTAGCAAAAAAAATTATTGATATATGGAAACGTGCTTCGATTCCTTTTGTATCATTAAAGCGAGTTACTGCCATGGTTTTATCTTACAACTGTAAATATAAGAACGTTATAAAACCTGCTAAATCTAGGAATACGCCGTTTTTACAATCGAAATTGAAGAAATTTAAAGCAGATGCCGCAAAATTGTTCGACATTTGTGCTTGTAAATGCCAAGATTTATATTCGTGCAATTGCGAAAAAAAAACTAAAAGTTCCTGAGAGAGAAAAAGAATTTTTAATTGATCAAAGGACAGTTAGAAAAATGGCTATTAGAAATCTGGATATTGTAACAACCCACCTACTACAAAAACGAGTACGTCGAAAAATGGAAATATCCGACTGTCCAAACAAGAATAAAATGTCAATGCCCAGTACCAGTGGATTTCAAAATAAAGAATCTCATAACATTTTGAAATATAATGAATTAGAGATTGCGTCAGAAATGGATACAAAAAATGCAGATCAAGATTTCAAGTGGTCTTATCCTCTTTTAAGACAACATAAACAAACTGAAACGCCATCAAGATCGTCAGATCAAATGAGAATTTCTATGCCTCATACAGCATTGGCTGCAGATTTAACTGGTGCCTCAAGTAGAGCAGTGGCCAAAATTACTACTGCAGTTTTGGCTGATTTCAATTTAGTTTCGCCTGAACAACAAACATATATAGTTGATAAAAACAAAGTGAGAAGAGAAGAAAAGAAAAAAGTAAGGGAAAATGATTTAAGGCTATTTGAAGAAAAACCTATTAAGAGTTTGTATTTTGATGGGCGCAAAGATGAAACTATTCAACAAATACATGGTCATCGAAAATTAACATCAGAAGCGCATGTAGCATTAATAGAGGAACCAGATAGCAAATATATGGGTCATATATATGGTTAACTGCTGGTGAAAGTGCAAAAGAAATAGCCGAAGGTATTATAAAATTTACAAGAAAGAATGACATAAGTTTGCAGAACCTATCAGTTATCGGATGTGACGGAACAAATGTAAATACGGGATGGAAAGGTGGAGTAATACGTTTGCTTGAGACAAACATTGGAAGACCACTACAATGGAATGTATGTTTGCTTCATACCAATGAGTTGCCACTAAGACACCTTATTCAAGAAATAGACTGTGAGAAACATCCAGACGGTTGCACAAGGGGACCATATTCATATTCTGGACCTATTGGATTGCTTTTAAAAGACTGTGAGAAATATCCAGTGGTCAAATTTGATAAAATGGACTCTACACTTCAGCATTTGGATCCGCAAGATATTAGAAAGCTAAGTACAGATCAAAAATATTTGTATCGCATCTGTCAAGCCATAAAAGATGGTACTATTTCTCCTATGTTGACTGACAGTAATCCAGATAAACTTAGTCATGCACGATGGCTGACTACCGCAAACCGTTTGTTACGGTTATACATTAGCACACCAATCCCATCAGAGAATCTTATAATACTTGTGGAATATGTAATGCTGGTTTATGCTCCAATGTGGTTTGAAATAAAAATGAAATCGCATTGCCAGTATGGTTCCCAACATTTTTGGAAAATGATATCCCTTTCAAAGCAGTTTCCAGACAAATCTAAGAAAACTATTTTTAAAGTTTTGTCAAACAATGCATATTATGCGCATCCCGAAAATTTATTGGTAGCAATGTTGCATGATTCCAGGAAACACATCCAGGAACTATCAGTTAGGCGAATTCTAGGCGCTCGACAAATAAAAAAAATCTGAAGTGACTCCACTCGACTTTCCGAACATTGAGTAACTAACAGTTTTGTAGATAAAATAAAGAAAGAGGAGTTGCTAAACAAACAAAAAAGAGAAAACCATAACAGAGTGTTTGAGTATTTTTCTTCATATATCACACGAGGTTTTATTTAACGCTAATGAACTTTGAGCCCTTAGATCATAAGGATAAAGAATTTTTCGTTGTGTCCCTGTAAAAATCTATAAATGCTAGATTCACCAAAATGCTTATAGTTAGTGCAACAGTGATTTATAATATTCATACAAATTTTCAGCTCAATTGAATAAGGCGTTTAGATGCTATCGCTGGTCTCATAGGCCATAAAGATAAAGAATTTTTCTTTGTCTCCCTCTAAAAAAAACTGTAAGTGCTAGATTCACCAAAATCTATACAGATTGAGTATCTGTGTCCTATAATATGTGTATAAAGTTTTTGCTCAATTGAATAAGGCGTTTAGATGCTATCGCACTTTTAAAAATTTGGCAAAGAATTTTTCTTTGTGTCCTTGTAAAAAAACTATAAGTGCTAGATTCTCCAAAATCTATACAGATTGAGTATCTGTGACCTATAATATGTGTATAAAGTTTTTGCTCAATTGAATAAGGTGTTTAGATGCTATCGCACTTTTAAGATTTTGGTCCCTTGGCCATAATGATAAAGAATTTTTCTTTGTGTCCCTGTAAAAAAACTATAAGTGCTAGATTCACCAAAATTTTTGGGTTCATACTATGGTGACTTACAATATACGTACCAACTTTCAGCTTATTCGAACAAAGCGTTTAGACGCTAGCGTGTTCACTCACAGACATACACACATACATACACACATACATACACACATACATACACACACACATACATACATCATCGTAAAAATAGTGAAAACGGACTCGTTGGACCTCGAAACGTATAGAAACATCAAAATCTCGAATTCGGATTTTTGACATGATTACAATACTTTCCTCACTATAGTGTTCGGAAAGTAATGAAGAACTTGAATGGCTTACGAGTTTTCAAACCTCCTCAAGTTAATTTCGAAGCAGACGACTACATTGATTTAATTGATTGGTCAAACTGTTTTGTAACAGAGCCACCTCTTACAATGCATTTAAAGGATAAAGACTTGAAAGAAATGTGCAAAAAACAAGAGGATCAATTAATGACATTCGAAAAATTACCATGTCATACGCAATCTGTTGAACGATGTGTTAAATTAGTATCTGATGCTGCAATGAAGGTTTGTGGTGAGATTGCAAGGGATGGCTATATTCGTAGCAAACTTCAAGCAAGAAAAGAACTCCCAACGTTTGACAATAAAGGACAATATTATTCGAGTACCTAATATTCAATAAGCAACTGGTATTAAATCCAACATAAATTTGTATATTTTTGCTTTAATCTTTATTTTGTTACTATGTAAGAGAAAGTATGTTTATATACAAGAAAAAATATGTTTATATATTAACCAAGTAAAAAAATAATAAAGTAATGTAATAGTTATAGAATTTTTATTTATAATACTAATTAATTAATCAGTTATGTCAATACTAATTTAGAAAAATAATGAATAGTTTATCATAGTACAGGTTTTCAGAAAATCCGATATTTCTTTCATTTTTCTCCAATTTTTATGTCAGAGGGGCACGGTTAAATAATGAAAAAAAAAATATATACAAATTTTTATGGGTTCTAATTGACATATTATCTAACATTTTTAATGAATGTCTTTAAAAATTTTGGATATTTTTTCATAATATATTTTTTTCCAAAAAAAAGCTTTTTCCGTTCTTTTTTTCCGTTTTTCAATGTCAGAGGGGCGCGGCTAAATATTGATTAATTTTGATAAAAATTCTTGTGAGTTCTAATTGGTCCATTGCACAACTTTTTCATTCTATACCAAAATTAATTTCGAAAAAAAAATTTTTTCGGCCTTTTTCGGCCCACCCTAATCTAGATATACCACAATATATGTTATATAAATAAAGATATTTGAAAATAAATAATGAATATTGCTACTATAAAAATTGTTTCAAAGAGATTTTTAAATAAGTAGCATTATTTGTAAATTGTTTATTTAAAAAGAAAGCATTGAAAATAAAAATATAGCTTATTTATTTATATATATTTTTTTAATTCATATTTCGGGAAAAAAAAAAAAAAAAAAAGGACTAATGAATGGCAATTAAAATGGTAATGCTCTGGATATATAATGGTCTGGAGAATAAAATAGAAAGACTGAAGGGGTCTGGATACTCTTAAAATCATGGGAAAATCTTGAAAAAACATGTATTTTTAATATTCCATATTTACTTTAAATAACATCAGATAATATTAAAATTTTAGCAGTATGTACTTACCATACTAATGTATCTAGATATACCACAATATATGTTATATAAATAAAGATATTTGAAAATAAATAATGAATATTGCTACTATAAAAATTGTTTCAAAGAGATTTTTAAATAAGTAGCATTATTTGTAAATTGTTTATTTAAAAAGAAAGCATTGAAAATAAAAATATAGCTTATTTATTTATATATATTTTTTTAATTCATATTTCGGGAAAAAAAAAAAAAGGACTAATGAATGGCAATTAAAATGGTAATGCTCTGGATATATAATGGTCTGGAGAATAAAATAGAAAGACTGAAGGGGTCTGGATACTCTTAAAATCATGGGAAAATCTTGAAAAAACATGTATTTTTAATATTCCATATTTACTTTAAATAACATCAGATAATATTAAAATTTTAGCAGTATGTACTTACCATACTAATGTATCTAGATATACCACAATATATGTTATATAAATTTTTAAGGATAAATATATGGACATTTTTCATGTTTGTTAATTTTTTTAATCCAAATACACATTTCTCACTGTGTGCACAGCTGCGAGCTCAAATGTTGGTGAAACTGCACAAATATAGTCTCAAATTAATCTATATATTGACTTCTATGACATATACATCATTTTTAAGAAATAAAAGTAAAATTTATTTTTTGAAATTGTAATAAACTTAAAAAATCAAAAATTTTATGAAAAAAAAATTATAATTTTTTAAATTATAATTTATAATATTTAAATTGATGTATACGTTGTTTAATATGCTCCATACATTGTGATTGTATATAAAAAGTTTTTATGTCATAGATTAGTAAATTTTTTAATTATGGTGTGCGCAAGTTCATAATATGCAAACTCAGAAAACGCACTTAAAGTTAAAAATTGGTATTGTAACATTAATGTGCTTAATAGCCATTGAATTCGCTGAGTCTGCAAATTCTCTACCATGAACTATTAGTTTCACATGTTTTATATTATTACTTTTGCTGTATGAGCCTTAAAAAGTTTAAGGGTATCCAGACCCCTTAAGGTCTCACAATAAATCTGTTAAAATGATTTTAATGTACTTAGATAGGAAATTTTAAGTTAATTAAAAAGAAAAAAGGGATATTTGCAGACTTTGAACTATTTTTCTATAAGAAGTTTTATAATATACTTTAATGCTGATTGAAAATAGATTTAATTAATTTAGATTGAAAATAATATTTATTTGTTATAAACTGTATTCTACAACTTTGTTTATTTATTTTCTCTTAAGGGGCCGCTTCACTGACCGTCGCCGGAAGCTCAAGCCAATGTTTTCCTATGGAGAATTTTGTTTAATTATAGCTCATTAATAAATTCATAATTTTAAATTCTGTTTTCACATTCAGAAAATTCACAATTGTTAAATTGGCCACCGTTTTATGAAAACAGATTTTTTTAACTTTTAATATTTTATTTTTATGCAGTAACATGCAAAATTTCACATATTAAAAATTCGTATTTTACAGCTTCAAAATAAAATATTTAAAATTTTAAAAATCCGTTTTTAGAAAACGGTGGCCAATTTAACAACTGTGAATTTTCTGAATGTGGAAACATAATAAAAAAATATGAATTAGTTAATGAGTTATAATTGAACAAAATTCTCTATAGAATAACATTGGCTTGTGTTTACGGCGACGGTCAGTGAAGCGGCCCCTTAATAACGTTTATTATTAAATTAGACTCTCATTCAACTGGGGAATTTTTTGTTCTGAAAAATTGATTCTATGCAAAAATTAAGTACTTTAGTATTAACTGTATACTAGTGTGTTATATGTGTATAGAAATTGTATACATATTTATGAATAAAGGTATGTAATAATCTATATAATACATATCTAGACGTTGTTATGTATGCTTATTACTATAAATACATACTATTGTACATATTAGGTGAGATGTACCAAGCCCTATTGATAGTTCCAGGGCCCCAACCTCTTCCTCCTTTTTAGTGTATTTTTCTTGATTATATTTTCTGCTTTTTCTGACTTATAGTTTAATTGTGTTTTTTCATAATTGTGATTGTCTGTTTTTTATTCAGAATCAGAAGTGTGATTTAAAAAAAACTGACACCAATCAGAGAATGAAAAAAAAAAAAAAAAAAGAAATGAAAAATGCAAGGGGGTTTGTGACCCTGAAGCACCCGATAGCACTTGTATCAGGATAGCACTATTGTCAGGCATATCTATAATGATGATTAATTCCTGCATGCAATTTATCTGAAAGTACAAAAAATTACATAAAATAGGTTTTGTATCATTAAACAATAATTATTAATTAATGCAAAAAGAGAATAAGCACAAATTTTAATGTTATTTTAGACTTAAAAATATTTCTTTATAAAAAAAATTAACAGTGTAGTATCATAAAAATTGATTTCAGTGTTTGAAATGATAGAAGTTTGTTTTCATTTTTCGTTGAATCTTCAATAATCATACTAGATCGATTTCTGATCATCACTTTTTCAACATGTGTGTTGTTATAACTTTTTCTTTTTCCTGCTACATATAAAATAAGTAACAGATTTTCATGTACAAATGTATTACTGTGACTTAATTTTGGCTGATGTGATTATTTTAATTTATTGCAAGATAGTCTCCAGATTCTAAACCACAAGTGAATATACTAATCAATAGGATCATCACTCACAACTTTGTAAAATTTTAATTTTGAATCTTTGTTTAATCCATTCTTTTATTGTTTCTTCACTGCTATTTTTGGGACGTGCTAATTCTCTTAAGTATTCTAAGACTTTTCGCTGAAAGTCTGTAATACTATCATCGTCTTTTGTAGCAGTGTGTTTTGCTTCAAATTACCCTCAATGATTCCTAAATGTAGTTCATTTTACTATTTATTTATTTATTAGGACAGCAGGACTAGCTTTGAAACAAAATAGACCACTTGAATTCTCTCTCTCCTTCCCCCCTCGCCTTTAGCAATAAATAAATAATAATAATAATAATAATAATAAATATTGAAAATAAAATTAGGAAAAAATGTGCAAAAGAAATTTTAAGAAAGGAATATAGGAACTGTTGTTAAAGGACACAACTTCAAATTTTAAGTTTTTTTTTTTTTTTTTTTTTTTTTTTTTTAATTCAGAAAAGGTTTTACATTGAAAAAATTTTTCCTTCTTTACCCTGTTAACATCAAGTTAAATAAATAAATAAATAAATATATATATATGTAACGTATAACGGGGTGTCGTATTATTACGTGGGTCGGTATTCCAGTCATGTGAGCATCTTAGAAAGGATGAGGAGTCCATTAGGTTCACTAACAATCCTTTATTATGTTCAAGATGCAGTCTTGGCCTGAATGTTAGACATCCTGAGCGTCATTCCCGTAACTACGCCGAAAGTCGGCCCATCTCCGTAGCGGCGCCCCATCGGGCCGCGGGTTTCGTTAGCGAGCTTTACATGATGAGAGTAATATCTAACGTAGATTCACTAAGCAAGTCAATATCGGAAAAAGCCACGATTTCTCGTGTGTTCCAGCTTAAATACTGGCATTTTTGGTGTGAAACTTTACCACTCCTTCCTCTGATTATTGGATATTAATTTAATGATTGACAGTCCAGCTCAGGCCTGGATCCCCAGGATTAATTAACATGCATTACTTAACCACAAGAAAAGGAAGATTGCACTTACTCAGCCCTTTTTATTCTGAAAGTTGTTCAATTTTTCTGATTTTCGCGTTATGAAGTCTTCTGCCGTGAAACAAAGTTTAAAGGCGCACTTACGAATTATTAGCGATTTCTAGATTTTAAAATAGGGTTTTAATTATTTAAATTTAACTATTTTTTATCCCTTTCATATCCTCCCCTCCCAAGCGAGATCCCCTGGGTTTGCCTGCAAAGCCGTGGGAGCTCACCTGAGGTAGACAACATTCCAGGTGAAAAATTTGACTATTATGCAATTACTGATATTATTGTTAATGGCGTGAGAAAGATGCCCCAAAAAATTTTTTTGCTTATAAAATTGTAAACTTTGCTGGACTAACTTGTAGACTTTTTAAGTTTATAAAAGCGTAAATTTTACCGGATTAATTTTTATCTGCTAACCAGCTCAGGAAGCCTATGTTTTGGCCTGTACATAAGAGATACAATATTTTGCACAATTTTTTAGCAGTATCAAAATATGTTACACGAGAGAAAAAAAAAATACTGACTGTAAACTACTGACTGTAAAATACACATTTCAATAATGTAAAATAAACATTGAAAACCATCTAGTTATAGAATATGAGTTATACAATATCTTGACTATTTTTTTTTTTTTTTACATATTGCTAACTAGAAGAATAAAACAAAACGTCCTAATATAGTCCTGGTGAAGTTTTATGTTTCTGACATATTTAATTCTTGCAGGTGTACTCCAGTTCAGTTTATATACAAAACAGAATAATCTGACAACAACATTATAATAAAAACTTGAACTTATACTATTCTTCTGGCTAAACTAAAATAATAAACATTAAAAATAAAAATATTCAACTATAACATATATCAAAGCATATAAGCGACAATCCTGTAAATATTAAATGAGAATAAAAAAGAAAACAAATAACATGTAGAAATCTGATATAAGACAATATTATGACAAAGTATGGCTATACGCCTTAGATGACACTTGAGCCTAGAATCACACAATAAAAATATATAATATGTAAAGTAACTAAAATGTATAGCCGTACATCAACATATAAAATGATTAATTTGGAACTGTATGAGAAAATCCTCTATAAGTACACTAAAATATAAAAACACTACAAAAGATGGTACATTGAAAAAATGCTCTATGTAAACATGTAAAATTAAAATCTAGATATGTCCACAGGTAAGTACTTTCTTTTAACAACAACTACAGGTGCCCCAATCTCTGCAGTGGCTGCAAAGTAGTATTACTCGTGACACGAGACCATAGTAAGTAAATTTCTTCATTTAATGAAAGATAAAGCCTGACATTTAATATAACGACTTAGCATTTAAAATTTTTGCTTAGTGGTTTATAAAGTTCACAACTCAATCTTTCAAATTTTATGATATCCTATCTAAAGCAAGTATATAAAAAGAAAAATACTATTAATATTTATGTAGACAAGTTCACGTGAAAAGTAACTACAGCTGTAAATGCATAAAAGAAAAAAAAAACTTATTTATACTAATACACAAGATAATCTGTTTAGTTACCTACAGTCATTTTTGTGAAAGCAAACACTGAGCATTTTTCCTAATTGTCGAGGTTTCATGGCTTTTACCCCCATTTTGTCTGAAAAACCCTCAACAATATGTAATACAGCATTTGTGTTGTTTTCTCACCATGTCGAAATACGAAAGATAAAAAAAAAATTCAGGGAGCATTATTTTATGAGTATTAGTTTACTTTTCTATTCCTGAGGTCTCCAGGTTGTAGGATTGTTTAAATTCTGATCACAGTACCCATTTGATCAGAACAATTCATTTTGTCGCGGCCAGTCGCCCAAAACCAAGAAATACCTCAGAAATACCTAGTACTCATATTTACCCTGCAAGATCGTTGATTGACTGTTAACTCGAGTTAAAATAAAAAAGAAAGATGTATGTATTTCATAATGTTTATATGACGTTCATAATGATTATACAAGTTTCAAGTTGGGCTGGGCCATCATTTACGAAAATTTTCTAGAAATAGTTGGGCTTGAACCAACGCATTATTCTGTGATTTTTAGAAATTTAAATAGTGATGACTGTAGTAACCGTACTAGTTAAAATATTTACATTAAAAATTATGAGCAAT
The DNA here is from genome assembly GCA_963930645.1 of Salticus scenicus. NCBI lineage: Eukaryota > Metazoa > Arthropoda > Arachnida > Araneae > Salticidae > Salticus > Salticus scenicus. The sequence goes on from OZ005649.1 coordinate 330,749,501, forward strand.
ATCTAACATGGGTATTTCTGCACGTATATGAAATGCGAAAATGTATAAAATATGATATCTAATGAATTTTAAAATTATATAAAGTCACTAGATATATGGAATATTTATAATAAAAAGCCTAACACATAAAAAAAAAAAACAATATAAAATGTGCACAACAATATCAAAAATATTTTGCAAGAGCAAAAAATTTAAACATGCAAAATTTTAACTGAAAACAAAAACACTTATAGTAAACTTATTATAAAATAGTTCATTCCCGATTATTAAGTAAGTATAAAATCTGTTACAATAAGAGCATCCAGAAATATAAGAATATTTAAATATAAAGGTAAAAGTATGAAACGTTTTATATTATAATTAAATCAGTGTCATTTAATGCAGCGACACATCCAAAAATATTCAAATATAATACTAACCAAATCCAACAAGTAATAGGCAAAAGAATTATGCAAGAAAATAATTTAAAAAATCAAAGGAAAAGATAAACATGGTATACTAAAATTATTACTCTTGAAAAATCATTGGCGACCATTTATTTTTATTTACTACTGTTCAGGTAAAACTTAAAGGTCCCCAAATTATAAGACACTCATAAAATAATAAAATACTTATTTTATTTATTTAGTATTATTATAATTTGTTCAAATAATAAAATTTAAGTTAATTTTTTATGTATTGATCCTTATTAAAATTGAAATTCAACCTTTCAAAGTAACCATTAATATTGTGCACTATACCAAAAGCCAAATGAAATGCAAAAATTTCATAAACAAATTAAAATGACAACAAATAATCAAATAATTTTATTCTGAAATGTCTGTCAATATTTTTGAAATTAAATTTTCTGTAAAAATATCATGTTACACAGATATATTGCAGCAAATAAAATTTATAAAAATTTGATATTAAGTGAATATAAGAAATTAATAAAAATCTGTAGTTTTTTTTTTTTTTTTTTTTTTCCCCTGCCAATATTTCCAAGAAATTAAATTACTTATTATTCTTTTTTTTTTTTTTCACTAATAAATTCAATATTTAATAAATATCAACACTTTAAAAGAACAATAATTCAGAAAATTAAAAATCATAAAACAATTAACTTAAATAATAAATTTCAAACCTTTCTTAAAATTATTTAATTTTTTTTTTTTATTATTAAAAATATCATCATTATTATTATTAACTTTTTACTTTCTCTTACCTCGAGCTTCATCTGTCAAAACCATAGAATAATAATAAAGGAAGAAGGAACATAAGGTTTCTGCATAAGCTGTTGTGTTGCCACAAAAAACAGCGATTATTAACAAGCCTTTATTAACAAACTTCAATATTGAGAGGAGCAAAAGTAGCTTTCGCTGGCATTTCACTAGAAGGGGTTTGTAAGCATTAAGACTATTGGCGTGCTCCTTCTTCCTCTATTATTATTCTATGGTCAAAACAAATAAAACTATTCGCGAATCATTTGCTATCGCCAAAAAAAAAAAAAAAAAAAAAAAACATAAAAATGAAATTTTCTATCTATTTTTTTTTTTTTGGTCACTGTATTATAAAAGCGTTACTACGATTTATTAAGCTTTTTTTTTTTTTTTTTTCATTATTATTATTATTATTAGTCTTGCCACACATAGTCATCTGTTTATAATCAACTATTCAGACACTTGAAGCACAAATCGGGTTCATTTCATACTCCCGGTGAACATGAAAACCGAAGGTTTTTCATTCCATCGTTACCATGGAAACGGAGAGACGTATTTTCTCTTCTCTTCTACGATGTGAGAGCGCGGTTCGTCGACTCAGCAAAAAATGACGAAAGTCGCGGTACAAAAACAATATTATCGGCATTCTGAATCACTGAATCTATCTATGCCTGGACGAGGAGAGCCGTTGAGTTTCATTTTTCCACAACATAATTTCCTTGATTTTGCAAACAATACTTGTATAAATGTTTATCCCTCTTTGAGAAAGGAACAAGTTTCGAGGAATCAGTGCGTTGTTAGTTTTAATTAATTGCAGCTCAATCGGTTCAGCCAAATGATTCATTAAAATTCACACAGAACTTGGTATAAGATGATAAGTAAAATCGTTTTGACTGAAGTTCACTTTTATCATCTTTTTCTGGATTTAATGTTCAGAAATATAGATTTCTTGCTTGCATCGGAAAATCATAATATCTACGATCTCTGGATCTCATCGCTCTCCAACACAACAAAGTTTCGATGGAGTCTTAGCGTTCAGAAATAAGTAATAATCCATCACTAATGATTTCTTCTTTCTAGGGTTTCCACCCAGCAGGTATTGCTTTATTTTTTCTTGGGTTTCCATACACTAGGTGTACATACCTGCCGACTTCTGTAACGTATAACGGGGTGTCGTATTATTACGTGGGTCGGTATTCCAGTCATGTGAGCATCTTAGAAAGGATGAGGAGTCCATTAGGTTCACTAACAATCCTTTATTATGTTCAAGATGCAGTCTTGGCCTGAATGTTAGACATCCTGAGCGTCATTCCCGTAACTACGCTGAAAGTCGGCCCATCTCCGTAGCGGCGCCCCATCTGGCCGCGGGTTTCGTTAGCGAGCTTTACATGATGAGAGTAATATCTAACGTAGATTCACTAAGCAAGTCAATATCGGAAAAAGCCACGATTTCTCGTGTGTTCCAGCTTAAATACTGGCATTTTTGGTGTGAAACTTTACCACTCCTTCCTCTGATTATTGGATATTAATTTAATGATTGACAGTCCAGCTCAGGCCTGGATCCCCAGGATTAATTAACATGCATTACTTAACCACAAGAAAAGGAAGATTGCACTTACTCAGCCCTTTTTATTCTGAAAGTTGTTCAATTTTTCTGATTTTCGCGTTATGAAGTCTTCTGCCGTGAAACAAAGTTTAAAGGCGCACTTACGAATTATTAGCGATTTCTAGATTTTAAAATAGGGTTTTAATTATTTAAATTTAACTATTTTTTATCCCTTTCATATATATATATATATATATAGAGAGAGAGAGAGAGCAAAAGAGAAATTGTGCAAAAGAAATTTTAACCCATTTATGCCTACTGTTCCATTTTTGGAACAGCAGTCGAGTGAAAGTTATTTTAGACTAGGAGTTCAAGTTTGTATGTGTGGTTGGATTTGTGACATCAGCCTGCTTCGTAGGGGCATAGCAGTTCCGCTTAAAACATTCAGTTAATCACTCCTGCAGATATTTGCCTGCAATGAGGTTGTGAAAGTTGGTTTATATTTTCCAGAAGGTTTTTGAAAAATCATCTATAAACAGGCAATGCAGCAATGGTTTTGCCTAGTATTCCAAAGATGGAACACCATATTACTGATACATGGCATGAAAAAAAAAAAAAAAAAAAAAAAAAAATCAGCAAATTGTTGTTTTTTACATTTTTCTACCTAAAATATACGAATTTCATGCAAAAATTCAAAACTTTCAACCTCCGGCATAAATGGGTTAAGAAATAAATATAGTAACTATTCATGAGGGACACAACACAGTTACCATATGCCTTTATATAGGAGAACATAAGAAAAATGTTCTGTTGTCTTAAATTAATTCTGTTGTGTATAGAATTTTATATCTATTACATAGAAAACAAAAAAATGTTTTAGTTTCTTCTCTATTTATTGAACCATTCCAGATAATTCAATTCTGGTTGTCTGGAAGCCTACTGTGTATATATATATATATGTATTTTTTTTTTTTTTCATTTAGACTGAAAATAGTTTCCTCTGTAAATCTTTATGCCAGATTTTGAAAATTTATGTTATTTATTTTTAAGTTGGCTGCTCTTCAAGCTGGAGAATCTCTTGATATATCACAATCTCCAAAAGAAAAAGTTCATGATATACATGGCCCAGCTGAGTTGATGGATGACTTTTATGTAATTGCACAGTGAGTATTAGAAGTTTATCAACAATATCTGCAAAGATCATAAATTTTTATGCAGTTGAATTTTTATTTTGATATACAATGAAATAGCGGTCCGGACAGTATACTATGCTATTTAATACAATTTTTTCTTTTAACACGAAACAAAAATCGTTTAACATGAAAAAAATTCGCTTTTGATCTTCAGTGGCATGTTTGCTTCATTTTACCAATATTTTAATTTATTCCAAAGCATTTTTAGACCCACCTTTATTCCCATACCACTTTTTTCTTAAGAATAATTTTTTCTTATTTCACCGTAGTTACATATTGAAAAAAAATAGTCTATAAATAAATTGGTGCGGATTAAAGGCAGTGCTAAAAATGCTCCGGAATAAATTAAAATGTTGGTAACTATGCTACAATATGTTGCTTTCGATGATCATGTGTTTACAGCACCGACAATGAGATTTTTGACATTGTTCATCATTAAAAGGATTCCACTTACGTAAATTTTGATTATGAATATGACAACTGAATCAACGATGCAGTTTCTGTCCCCTCTGCTTCAGAAATGAAGAAAATAATGAGTATCTGCAGTTATATAGATGCACATTGGAATTCAGAGATGAATAAAACAATGTATAATCTTGATAAATTTTTAAACAATATGGTGCTGAAAAAGACAGCAAAATATATCTGATTCCCCCCCCCCCCAAAAAAAAAACAATAATATTTATAATTGATTTTTATCCTAATGGATGTAAGTTAGTAGTATTTTTACAGGAAATGGAAGTAATAATTGACGACAGGGAAAACATTGTTCAATTTTGTACTTTTTTTTATGAATCTTTTTTACATGAAATTCTTTTAACACGAAAAATTTTTTCAGTCCCCTCAGTTTCGTGTTAAACATTTTTCACTGTGCATCATAAATTTATTTGTCAAATAAGAATACTCATAAATTTATGTTTTTGAAAAATAGAGAAAAACATTTTTAAGAATCATAATGTAGTTTGCTTTAAAAATATAGTGAATTATAAATTAAACCTTTTATTCAAAAATAAAAGTATAATTTTTCAACATTATTTAGCTGTTTATTTTTTATTTGATATTTTATCAATTACAAAGCTTTGAAGCATTACAAGAAGTGACAAATTTAAAAGTGCTTTAATTTCAATAATTTTTACTTTCTTCTATATTCAATAGAAGAAAGTATTGGATTCGTAACAATTTTCGACCTCGGGTTTTTGATAGATTTACACGTTTTGAGAGCTGTAGAACACGATTTGACCATTTATAGAAAATGTCTGTCTGTCTGCGTGTGTGTGTGACAAAATTTTGTGGCAACCGTATCTCACGAAGTACTGCACAGAATTTCATACAAGTTGGTATGTAGTTGCACCTTGACATAAATTAGTGCCTATCAACTTTTGGTAAAAATTGTCTTACAGGTTGCGTTGCCATCCTGCTTTTTCTAAATTTTTAACATGGTGATATAGGACAAAATTATTTATAAATGTGCATAAAGAGAATTATTTTTTAGTAATCATTATGAAATTTACGAGAATTATTTATAATAGAGGTAGTCAACTGGGAAAATTTTTTTGTATGTGTTGGAGCCTCGCCACCCTCCCTGGAGGGGAAGTCCCCCTCTCGAGGGGAGTAAATTTTCAAGATGGGTATCTTTCGAAAGGTCTCGTCAATACCTTTAAAGCGAATGGTTGAACTATAAATATGTGATAATTTAAAACAAAGTTTTCGATTTTTTTTATTTTTAACGAAAAAAAACTTAGAAAAAAAAATCGTAATTTTTATTTTTAGTTTTTTTTCTTTTAGCGAAATTTAACCAAACTTGGTATTTAGTTGGCCCCTGACGTAAACTGGTGCTAATTAGATTTGGGGATCAATGGCTCAACAGGAGGCACTGTGATCGTATTTTTTCTAAATTTTTAACATGGCAGTATGGGACAAAATTTCGTATAAATGTACATAATGAGAGTTATTCTTAACCTGTGATTGTAAAATTAATATGAATTATTGATAATAGCAGTAGTTAATTAGGAAAAAAAGGGGTGGGGGGGGGTAAGTTTTCAAGATGGGTACCTTTCGAAAGGTCTTGTCAATACCTTTAAAACGAATGGTTGAACTTTAAATCTGTGATAATTTAAAACAAAGATATTATTATTATTATTTTTTTAATAGTGTTACTAAGCAGATTTGTATAGGAAAATATAGAAGAAAGTCTTGTGGTGGCCACAACATACTAGTTATTAATTATTTTTGTAATGTTTGAATTTTACTTTGTCATTATTTATTATTATTATTATTATTATATTTTATTATCAAAATTTATTAAACTTGAATTACTTCACTGTCTTTCACTTATTGCAAAGCTACAAACTGCATCAAATTAATATTACCAAATAAGTTGTAATTTATTAAAGCTTAACCCACTGAGCATCTTCTAAATGGGCAAAATTTTAATGTTGTTTTCACTGCATGGTTTTTAAAATGTTCCAAAACAATAGTCATTTCAGTTTGAAATTAAAAAAAGTGACTACGGATGTCAAGATAAACCTCATGACTACTATATGTGATTTTCGTACTTCAAAAACAAGCAAAGAATATATAATTATTATGTTTTTTTTAATTATTAGTGTATTAACAGAAAAACTACTGCTCAGTGTACGGAAAAATACGTATCAGCTGCTTGGAGAGTTAATTAAAAGTTGGTCATATTTATTCAGGTACAGCTGAATGTTACCAGTAAAAAAAAAAAAAAAAAATTTGCAATAATATCCATTGAAAAGTCTTAGAAAAATAATAAATTGTTAATTATAAAAATTAGTTGATAATGTATGCAAATTGAATACTGGGAACATGCACTTGACAAATTTTGCTGCTTCCTCTGTATTAATATAATATGCAGCTTGTAGATTGTTGTCTTCAATGTGTTAAATTGTGGCTTATATAAATTTAAAATGCGTTCCAATCATAAAAAAAGAGATTATATGTACTAAATTGACCATTACTATTTAATTTTATTATATACTTTAAGCAAAATCTTTCATTTATTTATTTATTCCTTCTCTCATGGAAAAAAATTCTGTATTATTATATCTTGTTGTTCTTAAATTTTATCCTAATGGCGCTTGTGTTAATTTGACATTTATTTACCAATAAATAGTTTTTGATTCATTAACCAATTAAGATTGTTATAAATGGTAATACTGGTGAGATTTCCAGAACAATTATTTTATTTTTAACTCTATATATGAACAGAAGCTTTAACTATACTAGCTTATACTTAAAATTACAAATAAGAATATGTGTGGAATTTATGTCCACTTAAAAAATATATATATGTATTACAGATGAAATTAATAATTATAAATAGAAAATTATAAAATCAGAATGAGAACTAAAGAAAAAATTTAATTATCAATACTGTGATATTTAAGAGCATTGAGCATGTATAATTAATAAAATCATAAAATTCCAATGACATTCATTTTTAGCAAAATTGATGTAGACTATAATTAAGTAATCATTTCAAAATAAACAAAATTTTTGTCATATAAATTATTCAATAAATATTTTTTAAGTTTTCATTTCCCTAATTTTCATCACTATTTATCAAAATTAATATCAATGCTGCATATATATTTTTAAGAAATATTAGGGTTTAATTAGAATAAAAAGAAAAGAGAAATTTACAATATATTTAAATAAAAATAATTTTTCTCACTGTATAAATATAGCTAATTATGATCATAAATCATAGAAAATATTTAGTTTTATCAGACTTATGCAGAAAATACTTAATGATTTTACTAAAGTTAAAGAATTCATTTAATTCAATTTAAAGACTAAATTCTGGGTCTACGTTATACCTGTAAATTCTACAGTTATTGCATTAAAAATTTTTCCTTAATTTTCTTATATAGTCATGTACTTATACTTTTTTAATTTTAAAAGTACCTTGCATCTACAACAGCAAATAGTGATTCAAAAATTTTAAAAATAAACATAACTCAAAAGTAGAATTTATTTGTGAAAATCGTTAGTAATATCTAAAAGAAAAAATTTAAATATAAAAAATATTTTATTTAATTTAAATGGAAATTTTGTGCTCACAAGTGTAATTTTATCAATTACACAAACTGAATTGGGTAATTTTCTGACTTACTAGAGATATGTAATGTCATATGTATAAGAATAATAATAATAAACTAATGACAATAAATGTTTTTAACATTAAACATAACTATTATTACTATAATCAATTAATTGGCTTGTTCAATTAATGAATCAATTAATTGGCTTCATTGTAACAAATTAAAATATTAGTTCTATGAACTCATGTACACCCTCCATTCCAAAAGAAACCGAACTTTTAAAAAAAAATAGTACCACTAGTGCCATCTGTTGTAATATTTTACCGGTAGATGGCGTAGTCCCTCATTGACAACTGGTATAAATTTCATGACATTTGGATGCATGCCAACAAAAGTTATTGCGTTTCAAATGTCAGTGTGTTTTGTACATCGGTCGGAAAATGAGTTTCAAACAAAGAGCTGCAATTGATTTTTGTGTTAAACTTGGTAAAACTTTTACTGAAACGCACCAAATGCTACAAAATGCATATGGGGATGATTGTCTATCTCGTACGCAAGTTTACGAGTGGTTCGGGCGATTCAAATCGGGTAGAGAGACGCTGGAGGATGACGAAAGATCAGGCCGTCCCAGAACCGGATTATCGGAAGAAAACATCGAAAAAGTGCGTGAATTCATCAAAAATAATAAAAAATCGTCGGTGAAAGTTATTGAAATGGAATTAGGCATTCCTCAAACAACCGCATACTGCATTTTGACCGAAGTTTTGGGCCTTAAGAAGGTTAACACAGGTCTGCGATGAAAAAATTGTCGGTAAAGTGAGTGGTGTTTTTTATAGATTTTTGGATGCTGATTTCTGGAAAAATAATGAAAAAATTCCATCACGTACAATTTCATCACAAATCGCAATTTGTTTTTACGAATTTAGTATATTTTGGACAAAAAAAAGTATTTTTTTTATATGATTTTGATAAATATATTTAAGAACTTACATAGTAAATTAGTAGATTAAACTACTAAACAGGAAATAATATATTATTTTTTATCCAAACTATTTCTCTGAATCGGTAAACTGCCCGTTACTGCTGGATGCTGCAAAGAGACAATCCCAGCAATTTCCACAAAAGGAAAAGTGGAAAAAGGACTTTTGTGGTAAAAAAAAAGTTATTATAAGGACTTGTAACTTTCTATATATACTTAAAGATTACTAAACTTAGATATAATTGTAAATTGTATGTGTTTAATACTTAACGGAATTTGAATAAAATGTCAAAATTTTGCAATTTCAAATGTTTCCATGAAAATATGCAATCACTTTGTAAAAAATCCATACGTGATAGAAGGAATTGGAATTCATTTTTGGAATCAGCACCAAAAATAACGTAAGAATCAGTCATCAAAGTTAAAACAATTTTCAAAAAGTATTTTTTTGCAGGACTGTGAATTCGCGGTTTGTACCACACAAACTCACCGAAGACCAAAAAGTTGATCGAATTGAGCATTGCAAAGACATCGTTAAAAGTGCTCGGAAGGATCGAAACTTCTTGAAATCGATTGTAACTGGTGACGAGACGTGGTGTTTTGAATATGAGCCCGAAACAAAGTGGCAAAGTGCTGAATGGAGAGCGCCGGATGAAGGAACACCCAAAAAAAGTCGCTTGGTGAAGTCAAAAGTTAAGGTTATGCTGATTTGTTTTTACGATTCAAAAGGAATTATCCACAAAGAATTTGTTCAACCCGGCCAGACAGTCACTGGAGAGTTTTACTTGGGCGTCATGAAGCGTTTGCTGGCAAGAATTCGTCGTATTCGGCCAGAATATCGACAAATCGGCAGTTGGACTCTTTTGCACGATAATGCACCATCACATCGTTCGCGACTTGTAACTGAATATTTGGTCAAAAATCACATTATTCCTTTGCATCATTCGCCCTATTCACCAGATCTCGCTCCGTGCGATTTCTATCTGTTCCCTAAACTGCATTTGGCGATGAAAGGAAAGTGGCACGCATCGATTGAAGCCATTGAGAAGGTGACGACCGACGTCCTAAAGACCATTCCAATAAAGGACATGGAGAAGTCGTTTGACAACTTGTTGGAGCGTGCAAATTTGTGTATCGATGCAGAAGGGGAATACATTGATTAATAAAAATGATTTGTTCCAAAATGTACATTTGTTTTTTGTTTTTTTAAAAAGTTCGGTTTCTTTTGGAATGGAGGGTGTATTACCTTCAATTCTCCATTATGTACAATTTTAAATACAGTAGACTCCCAGAAATCCACACTCCTAAAATCCACAAACTCCAGAAATCCACTCATTGCAGCCAATGTAAACAATGAAATTTATTGTAAAGCTTTTAAGAAAAAAAAAAATCAGGATAGAACTTATTTTAATGGTGATGCTTTAGAAACTGAATCTAATGAGATAAGAAAATTTTAAGAAAAGTCCAGGTTGTGGAGATATGTACCTAAATTCTTTAACCCAGCAGTGTTTGAACAAAAAATGATTTCATAGAATTAAAAAAATATATATATATATATATAAGTAAATAAATAAAATCATTTGTCTTTACGTATATTTTTAATCTGTAATAAAAATTATAAGTTTATGATACAAGTTATTATTGTATCAGATGTTTATGTGTTTAAATTTTGTATTTTGCTTTATGGAACAAATTTTAACTTGTTAATACTTATATAAAATTTTATATGTATATTTTTTACTACATTTATACTCTTCACTTACCTCCATTTATTCATTTTTTCTTTAATGCTTCAAATGTCTTACATGCTTACTTATATGTATTCACAATCATTTTTAATGCATTATAGCATTAAAATAATTTAAAAATGCAGACAAAATCAAAATACTTGAAATCCACAAAATTCTAAAATCCACACAGTCTCTGGTCCCAAGCTGTGTGGATTTCTGGGAGTGTACTGTATCTCCATTCATTGCTATATACAAGGTACAGTCAATAAGCTTGGGGACAACTACCCTCTCCACTCATGCCCTGTGCACGGATGAACCAAAATAACAATATTGTTTGTAAGTCTGATTCTCTTTATCGCGTGTGAGACGTCACATGACGCTTTGCAAAACTAATAAGGCATTCAGATCACCATTTGACTATAGACTGTCAGCCTCTTAAGTTCATGTAGCAAAATGTCTTTTTTGGAGTAACATTCTGACATTAAATTCTGCTACAAATTAAGAAAAAACACTGCAGAAACATTATGGTTTCTACAACAAGCGTATGGAGAGGGAGACGAAGTTATGCAATGATCGAAAGTTTTCAAACAATACAGCTTGTTTAAAAATGAGAGAGATACTATTACAGATGATCTGCGAAGCATGAGGCCAGTGACCGCAAACATCCAACGGGTAGGAGAAGTGATCATGGGAAACAATTGATGCAGTGGCCGAACAGACTGGCTTATCGCATGGAACATTTCACACAATCCTGCCTTTGGATTTGCATATGCATCATGCACCATTGCACATTGTTCCTTGCAATCTCACCAAGGATCAAAGGGCTGAGCGCTGCACAATTGCAGGCAATCTTATCAGTCCTGCCAACAATGACTTGACATTTTTGTCCCGAATCATCACTGGGGACAATGCAAAAACCCAGTCTGTTTAGCCACTGCATCAACTGTTTGCCCACAGTCACTTCTGATCATTTCGCCTACCTGTTGGATGTTCGCTTACAATTGTGCGGTCACTGGCTATCCGCTTTGCAGATCATCTGTAGCAGCATCTCTGTCATTTTTAAACAAGCTGTACCATTTGAAAACTTTTGATCATCATATAGCTTCGTCTCCATATGCTTGTTGTAGAAACTGTAACGTTTCTTGAGCAGTTTTTCCTAATTTGTAGTAAAATGTAATATTGGAACATTGCTCCAAAAAAGACATTTTGCTACATCGACATAAGAGGTTGACAGTCTTTAGCTGAATGGTCATCTGAGCGCCTTATTAGTTTTGCACAGAATCATGTGATGTTTCATGCATTCACAGAGAACCAGACTTACAAACCACATTGTTATATTTTGGTTCACCCATATACCGGGCATGAGTGGGAAGGTAGTCCCCAAGCTCATTGACTGTCCCTCGTAGATAGAAAATTTTTATATGTATACAGACCCCTGTTATACTGGGGTCTGTTCAGACAGGATCCTGTTTTGGGGAAATGTGAAAAATATACACAATTTTGTGAATCAAAATATAAGCTAGGGTCTTCTTTTTGTAAAATTGTGAAAAGTGTAATTTTACAAAATAAAATTAGAGTAGAACCTAAATTATCCAACCCTCGTTTAACCAGAACTCTCCATGAACTAATGGTTTTCTGACTTTTTATTTCAATGTCTATTATCCGAAACTCTTTTAAATGACGCTTTCTGTTAACCAAAATTAATATTTTTAAAGCTTTTTTTTCTTTTACTTTCACATTCCTTGTGTATGCAAGGGTTCTTTCCAAAGTGTGAGTACAGATAAATATTTTGGTTCCCCTTTCTTAGGATTCCTTTGAAATTAACTTGAGTTTCCACCATCCTCTTGGCTCATGTCCCTGTTCTTAATAAAAACACTCCCCATTTCAAAATTTAGAATTCTGTATTGCAAAGTGCCCCAACAATCGAATGCTATTGCACTCTCCAATGGTAAACGACAACAGGGAACAAAACCACTTTTGTCATCTTTTCACAAACAGAAATTTTCTACCAACTTTAAAGACTGCATTTATATGATTAGTGAAACATGGGAATCTATGCTGCAATTGACACTAACAAGGAGAGGTCACGACATGGAAAATTCAGATCGGGACGAAATTGTGCAGGATTGTAGTACACTATGAAGGTAACAAGATACTAAAGCAGTAGGACTCACTATCCACAAAATTTCGAGAAAAAAGCATTTAAAGTTTCAGTAATCTTTAAATACAAGTTATTTCGCAAGCAGGGCAGCGCCCCAGTGGCGTGAGCGTAAAGCGCTGGTTTTCCACCCTGACAACATGGGTTCGAGACTGCTTACGGAACATTTTTCATTTCTTTAATTTTTTATGTAATCTAAATTTTTTATTTTACTTTATTTTATAATTCATTTGACAATTTTAATAAAAGATTTTTTAATTTTGTTGAATATAAAATAATTTTTTCTATTTTTGATATTTATAACTTAAAAATACAATAAATGTCTATAACTTAAAAAATAAATTTAATTTTGTTTTAACTATAAAATAAGGTAAAACTAAAGAAAATGTTTTTAATTATTTTTCTAAGTATTTTATTTTATTTTAGGTATATACAAAACAATATTAAATTTTGTTTTTAAATTATAAAAAATAAAAAATGAAAAAATTACAGGGAAATGATGATTTTAATTGCATATATAATTATTATCCAATTTAAATTTATACTTCTCCAATCAGTACAACTTCTTGAAAAATTAAAGTATAGGATTACGACACTATTCAATTATTACAGGCAAAGAAATGTTATCCTTAAATTTAGATTTTAAATGTTAATCAACATACTTTCTTCTTCGACAACAACATTTTTTTTTTTTTTTTAAATCCTTCTATGGACGAAATAAAATATTTCACATCACCTGCTCTCTATTATTAACAAGCTGAAAGAGTTTACGTAATTTATAGACATTAAAAGGAAAACAGGAAGCTCAAACCAAGATTTAAGTACACCTGCTAACTACTTTTTACACTTTGTTTTACAGCTTGCTTATTTTTTAGTTATTTAAATTTTTTATCTGTTTTTCTTTATATTTGTTATTTAGTGTTTTGTAAAATTAAAACTTATTTTTTAAGTTATAAAAATTTATTGTATTTTCAAGTTATAAATATTAAAAAATATATATATTTTATATTCAAGAAAATTAAATAATCTTTTATAATTTTTTTAAATTTTCAATTCATTTATAAAATAAAGTAAAAAAAAAAAAATAATAATAAAAAAATAGATTACATAAGAAATTAAAGAAGAAGAGAAAAAAAAAAAAAAGCTCCGTAGGTAGTCTCGAACCCATGTTGTCTGGGTGGAAAACCAGCGCTTTACGCTCACGCCACTGGGGCCCTGCCTAGCTTGCGAAATAACTTGTATTTAAAGATTACTGAAACTTTAAATGCTTTTTTCTCGAAATTTTGTGGATAGTGGGTCCTACTGCTTTAGTATGTTGTTACCTTCACAGTGTACTACAATCCTGCACAATTTCATCCCGATCTGAATTTTCCATGTCATGACCTCTTCTTGTAAGACAAAGTTTCAGTAACTTTTGCCGAATTTTTTAACTGGCACAATGAAAATGCTAAAATGACATTGCAGAAGATGGTGTTACTGAATTTTCAAACATTTTTATCATGATGCCAGGTTTTGAAAATTGTGAGATCAAAGAAATCACAGATTGGTTGAATTGTGACTTGGAAGGTGCCGGCTTCCAGTTGCTTAATGAGGAGGAAATTATTGCAGACATTCTTCAAAAGAAGATGAAAAAGAAAATGATGATGAAGGCGAGAATGATTCCCAAGTGAAGATTAGTAACAATGATACTTTTGTGAGTTTTTCAAAAGGTCTTGCTTGGTTGGAACAAGAACAGAGCGATTCCTCTGAACTAATGCTTTTAAGAAAACTTTGTGACAGAGTTGCACGACAAAGGATGACCAATTTACACCAGATGAAACTTCCATTTAAATCATTGTAAGTTTCTCATTTCAAAATAAATTTTCATGTATAATTTGAATTTAGATCTGTATTTAGTGGTTTAAATAGTCACAATAGCAGTTTGATGAGAATGTTACATATTAAACTAGATGATTATTGAAAAATTCTCTATTATCTAGAAATTTCAGTTATCTGATGTAGGTTCTGTCCCAATTACGTCGGATAATCAAGGTTCTACTGTTCAGTTGGTTTTATTTTAAACATTGAAGGTTTTATAGAACTAAACTCATACATATATACAGAAACTTTTTCTAAATTAGAAAATGAATATTAGCTTTTCGGAGAAATACAGTAAAAAATGTTTTTAAGGTTAAATATATGTGTTAATTTGGTCGAACAAAAAGGAGTCTGTAAAAGAAAAATTGCTGTAATTTGTAAAATATTTCAAAAATTATTTTTAAAAAGTACATATAAAGCATATACGAAATCATGTGTGTAATTTTTATTTTAAGCCTTTGCACTCAGGTGAACCAGGAACTCAAGATTTTTCACATATTTGGTAAATTTCTTACATCTAACTTAAAATGATTTCACACATGCATTTTACTGTTTGTATAAAATTTTTATATTTTAATATTATATGTATCATTATGCCTTTAAAAAAAAGAAAAAGAAATTTATTAAACATTAAATTACCTATTACTTCTTTGTATGGCATTTTACAAAACAATTTTCTAGATGCATCTATGGTTTATTTGGATAAATATCACAGTAATATATGATTGATATTTTTTGCCTGGTTTTTTCATTAAAACCAATCCTTGCAAAAACCTGTTAGCATAACATGTAGCTACCCATTAAATCAGATTTCATCGAAAATGCCGGTCAAAACTTGATTTTGTGTCTGATAAAATTCTGCTTTGACTTGGTTCACTAAAGTTTTTATATATTGCACAGAAGTATAATTTGATACAGATTTGTTAACGAATTGAGATAAGAAAATCTTGTCATTATATATAGATGAATTAATACTGCATTACAGAAGTTATACATTAAGTAATAGTAGATTAGTTTGCAGTTTCAGAAAAATCAAACGAGATTAAACATTGCTGTCATTTAATGACAATCATGTACTTTGTTAAACCAAATCGTGACTGAGTCATCACTCTAGTTCCTGCAGCAAAAAAGTTATTTGAGATTGATAGTCACTTATCGAGTGTGATGGATTAAATTTATGCTGTATTCCCTTTTCTATTTCAAGTTTTGAAATAAATATTTCTTATATATATATATTCTTTTGAAAGTTTTACAAATATTGTTTCACTTCTCGAGTATGCTGCATTTCCTTTTTCTATTTCAAATTTTAAATAGATATTTTTTAATAATTTTTTATTTTAAAAATTTTACAAATATTGAGCTAATTATTATTTGTATGAATCTATCACAGGGAAACACCTCCTGAAAATACAGGGCGATCTATTAAAACTTTAATTCGTAATATCAGTGGGGGACTTCCAACTTCTCCTGTGATGAGTCGTCGGCCAACTGATTCTCGCAAAATGGAAGAGCAAACCAGTTAAGAAGAAACTTTATACTAACAATATTTTATACAAATTAAACAGTATAGTATTTTAAAGGATTTATTTTTTCTCAATTTAATTTAATTTTAAAATTAAAGTTAAACATTTCTTTGCCGAGAAGTTATTCTCATAAGAATTTATTATGCAAGATCTTTTTATGATAATAAAAGTATATGTATATTATATATTCAAAACTTCTTCAATTTATTCCTTCTGAAATAATAAATTTTAAAGAAAAGCATTTATATTATTAATTTTTGTTTCAATATTTATCTTATAATTAAAAGTAATTTGTTAATAAACCCAAGAAATTTTCATATATTGAATCTCTATGCATATAAATTTATTCAAAAATATTTTTGTAGTTTTGATATTTATAATGTTTTGCTGTTTTTAGAATAACAACATACAACCAGTTAAACATCTATAGCTCAGTTTGCATATATTTACTATATTCTTGTGTACTTGGGGATTCGTTAGTTGTCTGAGAGTGAAAAGCGAATCTTGCTGAGGCTGGAAACTTTATTTACAGAAAATTCTAGAAAAATACAGGTCTATAAACCAAGTATTAACTTCAGTTTCACCAGTAAACACAGCTTAGCTAACAGCTATCAACAGGAAATTCACAGTACAAACTGTATCACATAGCCAGTGGCATCACCAGAAAAAATTTCAAGTGGGGGGGGGGGGGGCACAACCTGAAGGACAAATTGTTTTTAATAAAATTCTGATAGCATGTTCAAGAAAAAAAGGCTTATTAAATTTTCTAGAGGAAGGCAATTGCCCCCCCCCCTTGCCCTATTGTGCCGACAATCATGCACACAGCAAAAGCTGTAATCCAAAGAGGCTCAGTGCTCTTTAAGCATTCATCAGTGTCTTGGCGAAACTCAACTGAGACTGACTGATTTGGCATAATGCTCCTTAAATACTCATGTTGAAAAATGTAAAAAATTCCAGAAACTGGTCAGCCAATGAGATTATTCCATATTTTGAATATAGATAATAAGGATTTTCTCACCAAGGTCACCAGAAAAGTCACCAAATCCATTACCTGCTTTATTGGAGCTTTTTGATGCATTTTTAAGGGAAAATTAGATATTTTAATGTGAAAAAGAGCTAGGAATGCAGAAAATTCACATTTTATCACCTGACTAAGCCTCTTTGAATGAATTTGAAATAAAAATAACTACAATTATTTACAAACACATAACAATATTAATATTTAAATATCTCATTCTATAATCCACTTCCCTAATATTTGATTTCTACCATCATTCTTCTTTTTAAAGTTTTTGCACATTTTACCCACAGCATGAAATGTTCCATTCATTATGTTTTCTTTGACTTTTGAATAGGCTACAAAATAGAGCTGTTTCTAACTCATAACATTGTATCTATAGCATTGCATTATGTTTAAGGAACTTTCATAGAAAAATAATTTTCAAAAAATTTGATCATCAAGGATTAAGTGGAAGCATATTTGATTGTAAATAAAAATTTCAGGATTAATTATAGTTTCATAATATTTTAAGCCCTACCAGTGGACAGAAAGTTCTGCTTTCAAAGCTGGTAGATGGAGGTGCCATCTTCGAACCCATTTCATAATTGTGGCTTCAGAATTTTCTGTGGTTTTCTTCAAAATTGTATATGGGCATGGATGCCTTAAAAACAATACTACAGGAACCACTTCACTCAAGTCTAGTTCCTTAGTACAGATAATTAGCCTTAATCCCTATACTATCATAATATTTTAATTATATAAATTTTAAATGATATAAATACTTCTCCTTAAAATCTCTCAGTGCCTCATATCATTTTTATTTATTGATTTATTTCTGTGCTAATATCTCCTGTCAATATTGCTCAAATCAGCAATAAAGTTTCTCAATTTTATTTAGAAATAAAATAAATATGAATTGAACTTACAAATGAATATTTTACATTTTCAAGCAATTAATCACTTTTAATGGTGTTATTGGGAAAACATAATTATTCAGTAATTTAAATAGTGAATATACAAAGAACTTATGGTATTTTCATAAGTTATGATCTAATTAAAATTTTAAGATTATCAATAATGGTAGGAAGCATAACCAGATATTTTATTTTGTCTGTTATTTGTTTTTTGCAGTTTTATTTCCCTTTACTTGTATTTTTTGCTATCATGGAGCAAATTCTTATTAGCAAATATAATTTTTCTCCTTTTCCTAAATTATACTAAAACAATCTTTAAAAAGAAAAATTTAAAACTAAAGTTATTTGCACAAAGTAATATGTTATTTATCCTGAATTTACAATAAATCAGTTGTAGTATTGTAAAATATCAGTCTTGGGAACTTAAATTCAAATATTGCAATATTTTAAGCTGGGATAATATAATTAAAACTTTGTTAGGATCTTTGAGTAATCATTACTTTTAGGTATATAATCTGAATTAAGGTGTCATCCAACCTTATTAATCAATTTGATCTGCCATCTTGTTCCAAAATGGTGGCCACTTGCGAATTTGTAACTTTTATAAAAAGTGTATTTATGAACAGATTTGCATGAAATTTTGTAGGTACACAGCCTATATCAAAGTCTCAACCAAATTTATTAATCAAGTTAATTACTCTTTCCGATTGAATTAAAAAGGCTTGTTGATTTCTATATAAATGCATTTCTGAAAATAAATTTGATAAAAGCAGCTACTTATTTATTACTTCCATTACCCTACTACCATAGGTAATGGAAGTATTGTATTTTTTATTTAGAGTGTAAAATTAAAATATTTAAAACTTGAAAGATGCATAAGAGCAGTTTTTACTTGGAAAACATAGACTTTCTTAGAGTAAAGGTAAAATTGCCCCTAAATCATTTACTAAATATGTTTATGAAAATACTTGATACTACTTTTTTATTTTTGTCCTAAGATGCAGAATATTTACTTAAAAGTTCATATTCTTAACTATTTAAATATAGTGAAGAAAGATAAGATAAACCTCTCCCACCCCCCCACCCCCTTTTTTTTTTTTTCATTTATATATTCTTTGGAATTTTAAGTTAAATGAAAATGGACTTATTGATCGAAATTCTTCAGAAACTCTATTCAAATATTTTTATTCTTGACTAAAATGATTCATTTTCCAAGTGAATCTTCTGTTTTTGTTTTTAAATTCTAAAGTAATAAAATAACCCTTTTTTGAGTTTTATTTAGTTTGGTGAAACTTTATTTGAATGTAGGATAATTAGGGGAACCATTCAAAGTTTTCTGTGATTTTTTTCTAAAAATGCATGAATACAAACTAGGAGCCTTTAGAAAGACTCAAACAAAGAACATTCCACCCAGATCTAGGTCCCATACGCAGACACATAACCCTAATCACTGCACTAATGCTAAGTTTTTTGCAATCTGTAATGTATGTAACATTTAATTTAATTTACATTTCTTTATAGTCTTCACTCTTTTAATCATTTTAAGTTTTTTCCTAAAACAGGTGCCTGTAAATTAACTAAAATAAAACCAAGATCTCCAAGTGTTCCTCCAAGACCATCTTCTTCTTCACTTACTGTATATGAGTCAAGGACAAAAAAAGATGTTTTGGAAGCTATGAAATCCCAGACAACTGAAGTAATGCTAATTCTCTTTACTGTGAATTTTTACATCGTATTATATTTCTTGTTGCAGCGGATTTTTTTTTTTTTTTTTTTTTTCTAAGGAGACTAATAATTTTCTCAAGTTTTTGTTTTTCAATCAAACTTATGTCTTTAAATTTAAAGATTAAACAATATTTATTATTATTAATAATAATACAGTCAAATTTGCTTATTGGGAGCCCTAGTTTAATGAAAATCTTTGTGTTATGAGGAATATTTTTTCAGGTAGTAGGTCTATATTAAGACCCTAGTTAAAACTTTCTTTTATGAGGTAACTCTGATTTACTGAAGATTTTTTTAATCCATCTTCAAAATTTACTCTTTTAAGAACTTCTCCTTGCAAAAGTCAAATTTTGCAACAGTGTTTTGATATTTTGACTCTTACAATGGCTGTTTTGGCTGTTTCAAAAACAGGCACAGTATGAATTTTCACAAAATGAATGACAAAGCAAATTTTATTTATGTGAAAGTTGTTAAAAGTAGTTAGATAAAAAATGGTCATATATTTAAAAAGAAAAAAAAAAAAAAAATCATGCAGTTTGCATAGATTATAAATACTTTCCAACAGTACATACTCGTCGTATCATTTAACCTTCAATGTATTTGCCTCTGTGATGCCACCTTAAAAACATTTTGTATTTAATTAAGAAGGAAGAATACTTGTAAAAAATATTTTTATATATATTTCTTTACTTAAAAAATATCTTATTGGTCATTGGTGTTTCAGTGATCTTGTATCTGTTGCTTGGCTTCTACTATGCTTAATAGATCATCATTATTATATATAATGGATTGATTTTGTGTAGCCTTCTTGCCTTTGAAATGTATTGTCTAAAAACTGCAAGCCTACAAAAATATTTGATTTTTAGCTATGCAGTAAACATTCTCACAAAGGCATCTTTATCGAATTATTTCTAAAGAGAAAGAGTTTTAAAGATTATTGTTATGTAGACCTATATAGCATGCTTAAACTTTGTACAGCATTTTTTTAACACACCATATGATGTGTTAAAAAAATCTGCACAACATTGAAAATTTAGATTGAACAGTTTCTTTTTATATCTCATAATGAATTAGAATAAATTGGTGGGGGCCCCTAAACCAATCACTTATGCTAATCACACCTTATTTTACCAAAATATTTTGTGTATCTTAAAAAAATATATATTAATTTTGTTATGTTGCACATAGTCTGAAGATATTAAAATTTTCTTTAAAAATATATCTCTAATAGATCATAATGCATCAGAAATCTTTTGCAAGTCCCCATACTTAATTTAATTAAGCTATTTATACTATTTTCAGTAGAGAACATTCTATAGTGAACTTGAATAATGTAAATAAATTTTAAGGTATTCTATAAATATAATTGGAAATTAGAGCATGGACAAATAGATGAACTGAAAGAGAGACAGATATAATTACTCTTAACACACCAGGATGCACAGTTTTTTTTTTTTTCATTGTATTTTAAACTCATTTTATTCTATGGTGCATTATGAAAAAGAAACTGGCAATCACTCGCACATTTTTGAAAATGAAGAAAGAATTAGCTACACAAAGGTAGGAATCTCGATCACTCTTTAGTGGTTGTTTAGTAGAGGATAAAAGATCATTTGCAGTATTAAAATACCCCAGAACTTCTTTGCGGGTTAATTAATGTTGGAAGTTGGAAACACTAAACATAAATAAGAATACAATTATAAAAATTTTCAATTATAGTCCTTAAGGGGACTCTCTACCTATTGTCTCCGTAAGCCGAAGCCAATGTTATTCTATGGGAAATTTTGCCCCATTGTAATTTGTTAACTAATGCATATTTTTAAATTCCGTTTTCACTTTCTGAAAATTCGCAACTGTTAACCCTTTCACGCCCAAGGGAAATATTTTTTCTTTCTACAAAAATCGTTATCGATTGTTCAATTATTATTGAATCGATATTTTTTTTTTACTGAATGTCAAAATAAAACGTATGTCCAAGGCAGCAAATGTGTTTCTGAACGAATAAAAAAAAAAAACGTATAGAAAATAGGACACATAATAAATGTGTTATGTGCAATGTCCACTTGTGCTTCACAAGTAAACAAAATTGTTTCGTAAAATACCATAACTAGCTATTTATTTTGCTTTTCTGATAATTTTTATATTACAAAGCAATAAATTTGTTTACAAAGCAATAAATAAAATACCAATATAATAAACCTAACTCTTTGTTTATTTACTTTTATGGTCCATAGGGAAAATATTTCCCATGAAATTATAGGAAACCTATACACCCTGCTATGTTTTTCTGGTGATATTCTCTTACTTTACACCCACAATAGCTAAAATATTGTGTTGCATTGGCATATTTTGTCTTGGAAATCTTATGGTCCTGAAAGGGTTAAACAATTTATCGCTTTCTAAATTTTTTTTTTTTTTTTTTTTTTTTAAGATTTCATTTTTAAGCTCAAAAATGAAAAATTTCACATCAAGAAAATTCGCATTTAACAACCTCAAAATAAAATATTAAAAATTTTTAAAAAATAATTTTTAGAAAGCGATAAATTGTTTAATAGTTGTGAAATTTCTGAATGTGAAAACGGAATTTAAAAATGTATATTAGTTAATAAGTTATAATGGGGCAAAATTCTCCATAGAATAACATTTGGCTGTGGCTTCTGGGGAAGATATGTGGAGAGGCCTCTTAATTTATCTGAATATTTTTGTGTGACACCATAAACCTTGTAGTGCTAATCATACTATAATCTATAAAAAACAATTTTTTGTTCATATGAATCATAAATGTTTATTTTATTATGATTTGTGCAGTACAAATACATTTAAGTATGATTAAGTATGATTTTTAATAATGCCTCTTGTACAAAGCAATGCTTTGAAATCCTTTTGGATATTCCTGTACACAAACCATTGGAGATATTCATACTATTTTCGATAGAAGCATGCCATAGTGAACTTAAATAATATTTGTATGTTTGAAGGAATTCCATAAATATTTATGGAAATTTGATAGAGTGAATGACAGACAAACAAACCAATTTCATAAACACACACAAACACTTGTTTGTTTGTTTTAACACTTGTTTGTTTGTTTGTTCTTGTTTGTTTGTTTTAACACTTTTCAACAAAGTTGAAAAGTGTTAAAAAAAGATATGATATCTATATAAAGATATCTAATATATTAATATATTATTTTTAATATTTTTCTTTAGCATGCTCTAAAGTTTAAAGGGGAAAATACAAAATGCTTATCATTGAATAACATTGGTTGTTCAAATAATAATCAGATGTGATAAAAAAAATTACTCATATTTGGGAGGTATAGGTATTCTAAATGTCGAAAATTTATCTGTTGATTAAAAGTTTCAAAAGAGCCTGGATGATAGTGGACATTTTTTTTACAAAAATTATTTTAAAATGGGAAAATGAATAACAAACAAAAATCAGAAAATTTGTGTTAGGCTAGAAAATTATACTGTTTCTCAGATAATCTCTGGACCGAAAAGCATTAAAAATTGTTTTCTGCCACCAAATTCTATTTCATAGCTCCAAATTTTGAATCAAAGGATAGTAAGTAAGAAGCTTAAAATCCCACTTTAGAAAATAACTGATCTTAATTCTTTAGTAGAGAAAAATAGACATTGATGAACATGCAAATATTCTCAAAATAGCACACTTGTTAAATAATGCCTGGGAGACTGTTACACCACTCTCTGTTCAAAAAGATTTCTGAAAGGCAGAACTAACTCCTAGCAAACCTACCTACCTAATCCTAGGAAACAAACTCTTAGAATTTACAACCAGCAAAGAATATGTGATTAAAAATATTTATTGATTAGTGATTTAGAAATTAATGAAACAGAATTTGTGAACTATGTTACAACTGACAATGAATTGATTACACCAGAAGTTATAACAGAAGGGACGATTGTAGCAGAAATAAAGAATTCTGTAGAAGCATCATCCAATACAGAAGTTGCAAACAGTGATGAGTAAGAAATAATAGAACCCCCATCACTATTTAACAAGCAATAAAATATAATATATACTTGCCTACATACATAAATACATTAGGAATGTAACGAATATTCGGCTGGTATTCGGACTATTCAGCCTGGCCAAATATCATCAGATATTTGGT
This sequence comes from Salticus scenicus, assembly GCA_963930645.1. NCBI lineage: Eukaryota > Metazoa > Arthropoda > Arachnida > Araneae > Salticidae > Salticus > Salticus scenicus. The sequence continues at coordinate 330,773,530 of OZ005649.1, forward strand.
TGAATAATTTCACCTTAATAAAAAAAAAATATTTTTAAATTTGTTTTTAAATATATTTAATGAAAAATATTAAAAATTACATTTTACTGTATTAATTTTTTAGAAAATCTGCTAACATTTACTCATTTAAAATTGCATAATACATAACTGTATTTAATAATTTTACATAATATAAGAATTTTTTCTTGTCACAAATTTATCTTTAACCCTATCACTGTTACCTGGTACCCACGCAGACAGACACCAGGCAGGTAGTCATTTTGTCTTACAAAACAACACAGTGATAGGGTTAAATAAGGATTAGAACCTTTAATGATGAAATGGAAAATATATCACTTTTCATGTTTAAATCAGGAGAGAAGTCAATAACATAAAATTTAACAATTTTTAGCTTACCTGTATATATATTTTTTTCCGCATTTTTTTAAATTATAAAATGAACAATATTATTGTTTTCTGTCATGTGAAAATAGCTTTATCTTCTGCAGAAGAATATACAGTAGAAGATCTTTATAACGCAAACCTAAAAACACAAGGTTTTGCGTTATATAGAATTTTGCATTATATAGATCATGTTTCACACATAATTAAATTTACCTTGTAAACATAGTCAAATATGTTGAGAGATGCAGAGTAGGGTCTTTTTACTCCATTCCTTGGAACAGTAGTTAGATGTGTAATAGGCTTCACAGTTAAATTTAGTTTATAAAAATAATCCATATATGCCTGTACCAAATCATTTATTATGACACACTTAAAAATATATATATATATGTAATGAAAGAAAGTTTTTTCATTAAAAAGGTCTGAATTAAGGAGATAAAGAAAAACAAATGTATCACATTAAGTTCTCTACAAAAGTTTTTTTTACAAAGTATTTCTTAACTGCAAAATGCATTCTTTATGTCGGAGAAGTTGTGCGTTATATAGAGAATTGCATTATATAGAATTGCGTTATAAAGATCTTCTACTGTATTATTTTTATTGTTGCACTTTTAAAAACATGGGCAAACACGTATATAACATACCAATTTAATTTCATATACTTTTCTAAGAAATTTTGTGGTGGGATATTCAATTCATGTATTCCACCTTCCTGATTTTCTGCTTACAGAATGTTTTGATGAATTCTGCAGTTTGTCAAAAAGAAGCCCAAATAGTTTTTGAATCAGAAAATATTCTTTATGATCCCTTTGATAATATCAATTATAATGCACTTCAAATCAATGATTAAGATTATTCATAAACATATATATATATATATATATATATATATATTAATCATTCTATTAATGAATGACTTTTTTGTTAGAGAAACAAACTACATGTATAATATTTAAAAATAATACATTTAATCAACAATTAAAAAATATTTACAGATATAAGAATTCATTCATTATTGTAACGTCTGAAATTATGATGCAAACACAACAGTTTTTCAGCATTTACTGGAAGAAGTCTATTTCATTTGGTTTCGTATATGTTTCCAACTTCAGAAAACAAACGCTCGCTATAAACTGTGCTTGCAGGAGCTGAAAGTTTGCTAAATTTGCAAGTCTGGGAAAATTTTGTACATTTACTTTCCACCAATTAATTGGGCATTCCATCCTACCTATTTGAAAGTTTATCAAAATAGGAATTTACCTCTAATGCTTTATCCACTGGCACTGAATTTTTACTTCCATTACCTTACTGCCGTATGTAATGGAAGTATTGTATTTGGTCCAAAAATTTAATACCAAGATTTCACCTGATTTACACGTTTTAAGGTCCCCTTAGTCCAAAAAAGTGGTTTTTGGCAATTGGTCAGTGTGTGTGTATGTATGTATGTGTGTGTGTGTATATGTACGGAATCTTCTGGCTATGATATCAACGAAACTAATATAGACAGAACTACGAAACTTCTGTCTGAAAATTTGGAAATTTCTGAAAATTTGGAAAATGCATCTGTACACCAGACCTGTCTCAACAGGTCTGGTGTACAGATGCATTTTCCAAATTTTGGTGAAAATTAAAAAACCGGAAGTGGGACATCAGAAACCGGAAGTGGTACCATAAGTCCGTATCTCAAAAACGGCTCTAACGATTTTCTTCAAATTTGCTCTATTAACACTCTATTAGATGCCCTTTCAAATGATATAGTTGGTTAGTTCAGGAAAATTGATAGGCATCCTGTATAAATAGCTGAATTTCAGGTCTCGCAAGCGCATTCCTTTAAAAACCGCTATACGAATTTTTTTTCAAACTTGCCATATTAACTCACTTTTAAATATCCTTTTGTATGTAATTATTGTTTTCCGGTCAATAATTGAGTTTTGGTAAAAGTTAGTATCTCAAAAACGGCTCTAATGATTTTCTTGAAAATTGCAATATAAATCCATTCCTTTTTGATGTATTAGATGGTTATTAGAGGAAAATTAACAGTCATCCTGCTTAGGTTGGTTAGTTCTAAATCTCGGAAATTGGTGTTTCAAAAAATAACTCTGTAGTGCAGAATTGTAGTAGCTGTTTTCCCTGTGCCTCCTCTTGATAATATACAATCACATAGTTTGCATTTAGCTTTAGTTTCATGATCTAATTTAGGTTCAAAAAATTTCCAAACAAAACTTTTCTTATTAAATAAATTCATAACTAACTTTTTATCAGCTATAAACTAACTGCCTCAAGTATAGTAAGTAAAACTATTTTGCTAGGTGCAGCATATGCATTAGTCACCAAAAATTGCTTTGCTAGACCTAGAATTACTTTTCCATGTGCAACATCAAACCTTATCTACTTTTCAACAAGGGTGAGGGAACTACTTTTACAATAAAGACTTGCATCCCAATAGGCTTGATGACCAATAGGGAGCTACAAAACATCCCACAATAGAATTAACTTGACCAGGGTCATTTTCTCAGGGCTATTTTAGAAAGTATCTCATTGTATAATATGGGGGAGAACAAACATTGTAAGAGGCTTGTTAAGAATTTTAAACTAGAGAAAGGAGAAAATTCTCACAGGGTAGTAAGTAGAAGTGAAGTAATGCAAATAACATGTTGAATCAATGGAAAATTATTTACCACATGTATAAAAATTTAAAATAATAATTTTTGTAAAAAAAAATAATAATAATAATAAATAAAATTTAAAAAAGTCCTTCCGGCTTATTCGGAAGGGTAGGTTAATTTCTTTTTTCTTATCAAGTAGCCATCATTCTGTTTCAAAATGACAGCTACAAATTATTAATGGACTTGGTAGAAATATCGATGTAGGCTATGCACATGTAGAGTTTTAAGCAAATCGGTTCATAAATACCTCTTTATGTGAATTTAAAATTTTTAAGTGGCCGACGCTTGGAAACAAAATGGTGGGTTAAGTTGACAAATATGTCAAATGCATTTATGAGATAAGTCTACTGTACAGATATAGTTCGAATTAATTCAAAATCTCAAAAGTCATTGTGTTGAAAAATTTAGTGGCTGCCACTTAGATCAAAATGGCAGAAAGTTTCTCATCTAAGATATCGTTGCAAATTTATTTTTTTATTTCATTTTACTTTTATTTTTATTTATTTATTTATTTTTGTAGAAATTCTTTCAAAGAGGCTTAGTAAGTTGATTAAATGTTAGTTTTCTGCATTTCTAGTTTGTTTTAGCATTAAAATAGCCTAATTTTCCATTCAAAATGCAATAAAAATATCCAATAAAGCAGTAATGGATTTGGCGACTTTTGGCAAGAAAGTACTTATTATTCATATACCAAAGATAGACACAATAACGGGATTGGTTCACAAGTTACGTGAAATTTCTAGATTTTTGTTGTTTGAATGATAAATCCATTTTTCAACTTTGATTTGAATTGATTAAGTATTTCAAAAGTTACCGTGATAACAAATTTTCAAGTGGCCACCACTTGGAAACAATACAGTGGAACAAGTTTCCCAGCAAACACATCCAAGATATTTGAAGCATAGGTTCACTGTCCAACTGTGGTTCAAATCAGTGCCGTGTTTCAAAAGTTGTTATTATGGCAAACTTTCAAGTGGTAGTCTGAGTGGCTGCGACTTGGAAATAAAATGGCAAAACAACTTGCCCAGCGAAATCATCCAATATATTTGCATGATAAGTCCATTGTCCAGTTCTAGTTTAAATTAAATCAGTATTTCAAAAATTATCGTCATAAGAAATTTTCAGGTGGCGGCACCACTTGGAAAAAAAAAGCAGAGTGAGATGCCAAACGAACTTATCTGAGATATTTGAATGATAGATCTACTACCCAAATTTGATGTGAATTGATTCAGTATTACCAAAGTTACCATAATGACAAATTTTCAAGTGGCTGCCACTTGGAAATAAAATTGGGATCAAGTCACCAAGTAAACTTATCTTAGATATTTCAACCATAAGTTCACTATCCAACTTTTATTTGAATTAGTTTAGTATTTTAAAAGTTATCGTGGTGGCATATTTTCAATTGGCAGTGTGATTATAAAAGGCTGCAACTTAGAAACAAGATGTCAGGACAAGTTGCCCAGTGAACACGTTCAAGATAATTAAATAATAATATTACTGTCACTGTCCAAATTTGGCTTGATTTGGAGTACTATTTCACAAGTTATTGTGATTTTAAATTTTGAAGTGGGAGCCTGATTTCAAGTGGCCCGCTTAGTGTAAGATATCCGGTACTTTACAAAAAATGTTAGTTAAAGTTCATTAATAAACTTGGTTAAGACCATTATATGGTCTATGTATACATCAAAATTCAAATTCGAAATATTCTTTTTACAATGTGAATTTGAAATTTTCAAGTGGTTTCCACTTGAAAAAAAAAATGGCAGAGCAACATGATTGGCAAACTCATCCAAAAGTTCACTGTCCAAATGCGGTACGATTTGGAGTATCATTTCGGAAGTTATCAGGATTTTAAATTTTCAAGTGGTAGCCTGATTTCAAGTGGCCTTCCTTAACTTAAGATATATGCCACTTTGTTAAATATGGCGGATAAATTTCATTAATAAACTTGATTGAGACACTTATATGGTCTATGTATACATCAAAATTCAAAGAAATTTGGAATACGCTACAATGTAAATTTGAAATTTTCAAGTGGTGTCCACTTGAAAACAAAATGGCGGAGCAACTTGGTTAACAACGTCATTCAAGATATTTATAAGATAAGTACGCTGTCCAAATTTGGTTTGATTTTGAGTATTATTTCGGAAGTTTTTGTGATTTTAAGTTTTTAAGTGGTAGCCTGATTTCAAGTGGCCCCGCTTAACTTAAAATTTCTGCCACTTTGTTAAAAATGGCAGATAAAGTTCATTGAGACCCTTGTGTGGTTTATATTTACATCAAAATTCAAGAAAATCCTGCCTTAAATACGCTTTTTTACAATGTGGATTTGAAATTTTCAAGTGGCCCCCAACTTGAAAACAAAATGTCGGAGCAACTTGGTTAACGAACTCATCCAAGATATTTATGAGATAAGCTCGCTGTCCAAATTTGGTTCGATTTAGAGTATTATTTCGGGAGTTATCGTGATGACAAAATTTTCGTTATAGATAGATAGATAAACGAAGTGATTGCAATAGGTCGATTTCTAAAAAAATCAACCTAAAAGACATCACATGCAAGATTTTAATTTTTTAAGTTTTAATATACTTTTCCAACACTCACACAAAAATTAATGCAAATTTTTAAATACATTAGTATCAAATAGTAATAAGTTGTGATTTTAGTTAATATATATAAATTAAGAGTATAAGCATAGTTAAAATATGCTATTATATAAAATCTAGATTTGTGAGAACCATGTGTCCAATTACTGGCAGCAAAGTATTTACAATATTAAGAACAACATCAAGTTATAGTTATTTTTTATTATATAAAGATAAAAAAGCAATTTTTTTAATATTTATTTTAGATTCAGTTTAAAATTAAAAAATTATTTTTATTACAAACAAAAGTGAAACTTGTTTTAAAAGCTAACTATTCGGCCTAAAATTTGGCTGAATATTTGGTATTCAGCTATTTGGCCGAATCACTATTCGTTACATCTCTAATACATAAATGCTAGGTATTATTCATAATGAAAATTTTCGCTTCAATCTTATACTTATGTGAATGAATCATTTATTTATTTATTTTTTTCAAAATTAGCCAGAAGGAAATGTATCTCCCGGAAAATCTACAAATCCAGTTTTAACTACACAGAGGAGTTCTCCACCAAATTTATCATCATCTGTTCCATCTGGTAAGTTTGTCTTTTATAAAAAATAAATAAATAAACATATTTACATTTGACTGTAGTGCATAAATATTTTTACTATTTGTGACATTTCCCAAAAGTTTCATCACTTAATATGATTTTGTTCTTATTTTGACAGTATATGATGAAAAAAGTGGTTTTATCATTTTAAGTTGTGTAAGTAATTAAAATTTTAATTGTTTTGTTAGTACTGTTTTGTGTTTTCTTGATTAATTCAATATTTTCTTTACAGGAAAAGTATTCAGAGCATAATTCACTCATTACTCATTGCAAGTTTAATTGTACTGGAACATGTGTTGCCAGTTCTGATATGGATGGTGTTATCAAGTAAGTTCTCTTATTTGTAAGTTGTGAATTAATTTGAGCAAGCTCAATAACAGATAAAATTAATAGGTCTTTTATAAAAAATAAATAGAACTTTGATATTGGACCAAAGCCTTGTCATTTTCTTGGGTTGATAATGATATTGTTTTGCAACGTGCTATAGCAACTCGCATTCGCATGCTTTGAAGCATGCTTACAATTTTTTGTTTTGTTCTCTCTTAGTGATGCATCATTGTGTATTCGTGCCCTTGGATATTCTATAAATTAAATTGTATTTTTCTGATTTATTGTTATAGTATCTTTTATTATTATTATTTTGTATTATTCTTGTGTTAGTACGGCTTATGGTAGTAGGTTTCCATAAAAGTGACTGTTAATATGAAAGTTAAAGTGTAGTATCAAAAGCTAGGTTTATAAATATATCTTAAATCTGAGCTTATAACTTTGATTTCAACTAAAAATATATTTAAACAAAAGTAAGAAGTCTATTGAAACATAATTACAAAGGCAAATGATAAGAGACAGATATGTCTTATTTATATCCTAACAGCAGGATTCTACAGTAGCCATTCAGCAACTTAATTAAGATAACACTGCTGATGTGGCAATTCCCTGCATGTGACTAGTTACCGTAGTAACGCTACAGTACTAGAGTCCGGCACTATCACACCATCTGTAGGCCAAAGGCAAAAACTTTCTTTATACATTTACTGTTAATGTGTTACATTTGGAAAATGCAAACACAAGTTTAACTTTTTATTTAAAAGACTTATTACAACCAAAAATGATTTTAAAAAAGATTACTTACATTTAGAAAGGTAAAATTACTTTGAAATTTTAACACTTTCAAAAATGAATTCAAAACAATGTTTACATTTGAACTTTAGTTATACAACTATCGTTTTAAATCTAAATATTATCTAAAATTTATACTATTTAATGTTATAACGATCCTTGTAATAAATGGCAGTAAGGAAAACCTATTTAAATATGCTTTTAAGTGAGAATCATTATGGAACAGGACTTAGTTTTACAACAGTTTACACATTCATGCAAAGCAAAATAGCAGTACCTAGTGATTTCTTTCTTTTTCTTTTCTTTTTTTTTTCAATGTGTGTGCAATAGTGATTGCTGCGATATGGAATTTCATGCATTTTTGAAAAAAAAAAAAACGAAGACAAAAAAAATGTATTTTTATCATGTATTTACTATTATATTGAGCATTATTTATTATATTATCTGTATGATGCATTTCTTATCAAGAAATATGTTTTTCATATGGTATAGCTATTAATTTGATGATTTGATCATATTAAGATGCTACAAAAAACTTTTATATTGTTAAATTGCTAAAATAATTTCTTATTTTTAAACCATTATTAATTTTCTATTGCAAAATTAAGTGTTTATTTTATTAAGCTTATTTTATTTCAGTTAATTTAAAAACAGATGCCATGCTTTTTCACATTTGGCGACCTTCCATGGTCATCAATCATAAAACAATATGACGTCGAATATGGGTTTTGGACTATACCTAAGTTTTTCCTAAATGTTTAAACTTTTCTAAAGCAGTTGTGTCATCTGTATGTTTTTTAAAATGTTTATTTAGTTTTGTAGGATGTATATTTTAATTTATGCTCTTCTGAGAAATTAGATAGTACTTTTAAATTACCACACAGCCTCAAAGCATATCATATGTTTATCAGAATTTGCTTATGTGTTTATAGTGAATTTCATTGTTGCTTCGTGGTTTCAATGTTATTCATCTGCTTTGAAATTTTGCTTTTTCAATCCATATGATTCCTATTCTGGTCGTGGCAGGCTGGGTGAGTGTTGCCGGCATGAAACTAGTTTAACCCCACAGGCAAGTCACAAGTCTTGCCGCCTGCCTCCTTCTTTCCTATCTTATGTTTCTTAAATTATTTTTTCATAAATTTTGATAAAGTTTATAGTTTTAAGTTAAGATTTGTTGTGTTACTTTATTGATTCATTTGTTTTGCAGGCTGTTAATTAATAAATCTGGTTTCTTTACATTAGTGTATTTCATTCACTGATAAAAATTTTTTTAATCTTATTGTTCATTGGTGTTTCAGTGATCTTGTATCTGTTGCTTGGCTTCTACTATGCTTAATGGATCATCATTATTATATATATGTGGTGCTTATAATTTTAAATTTTAGTGCTTCTTAGTTCTTTGAGTATTTCTTTATTTGAAAAGAAAAACAACACAAAAGACAACAATCTTAAAGTCATTAATCTCTTAATTTTTAATTGATTGTACGAAACAAGGAATTCAAATCGTCATAATTATGCTATATTTATCATAATTATGCTATATATTTGACCTAATGTTTATACATCTCGGGAAAAATCTAGTATACTCATGGAATTAGGATTCTGGCTCTAAATCTCAGGGAAAATTTCATGAAAATTGAAAATCCTTTTTAAAATTCTATATAGGTCACTATCCTACAAACTGAATATTTTGCATGAGTGTAGAACTCGTAGTTCTTTTACAGAGATCTCTTTATCATTATCAAGGCTGTAGCCAGGAAGGGGAGCATAAAGGTTTGATCCCTTCCCAAAATTTTAGTTATGGTGTATCAACAATGACAGTAAATATATGCTAGAAAAATACATTTAAAAGCAGATATCTGTATTGAACTTAAACATATTTGAAATCAAAATTTGATTCAATAAGGTCATTCATTTTATTAAGTAGTAAAAATATTCTGATTCATGCCTTATTTTCAAACATTTTTTTCCCCATAAATTTAATTAATTTGTTTAATCAATGATTAATGTAATCTGCATATTTGCTGTTCAGGTTTATGTTGCTTTAGTGAGCTATTTTCGTTTATAATACAATCTACTGATAGTACAGTTCAGTACCAGTAGCCTTTCATACATCAACCAACCACTTCATTTGAAGTTCATAAAGAATGAAATAGGAATATTTTTCTATATGTTCATAAACTTTTAAAAATGTTGGCAAAATTGACAACTTCATCTTGTGTTTCCGAAAGAAAATTTTCTACATTGAAAACATACCTTCATAATTTTTTGTGAGAAAAGTCTTATTAGATTAGTACAAATGTTGATTCATCACCAACATCAATGTAAAGCAAGTTATCAACTTCTTTTGCAAGTGAAGCTTGGAGATTAAGTTAATTTTATAAATATACTGTGTATTTACAATATTTATAAAAGATTTTTTTTTTTTCTAATAAAATGTGTCAAAATATAATTGATAGATTTTTTTTTTAAAAAAAGGAGAATTATGATCATGATGTCACACCAAAGAAAAGTGTATGATTCGTAAATAAAAAAAATAAAAAGGAATGATTAGTATATTTGCATTTCACCCACATATCTGTGTAACACTACTAAAAATACATTTTCAACAGTGAATGCAGTTTCAATAGTGAATTTTAAAATGCGCTTAAAAGAAATACCATACTTAGATTGTAGTAGTATCTATTTATATAATTTGCAAGTGAGGTGACGATACTGGTTCATACTCATCTTTGAGAAAAGCCATTGCCCTAGGTAACAGAAAAGCAAACTTATCGCGACCATATTTAAGCCTAAATACTCCCAAGCTGTTTGTTCAGCTTATGGAAATATCACGGAGTAAAAAGACAGGAGAAGAAGGTAACGCTAAAATTTTGTGATGTTGTTTTCTAATGTTTACAGATGGCGCCAGCGTGCAATCCTTCCTTCTCTCCAGCTTCCGCAACGTTTTTCAATGGGGAAATGTCGCATTTTAATTATTTTTTAAAAAATAATATCAAGCTGAAAAAATTTTGATTGAAAGCAAATTTCATTAAATAGAGTATTCTAACCAACATGTTTTTTTTTAAGAGCCATTTTATACTAATTTTACTTTGAAAGAAAGCTTTTAAAAAATGACGATTCTTATGAACCGAAGTTAGCTAAAACAGATAATTGGGAGGAAAGAGAATGGATGAAATTTTGTAAAGAAAAAAAATAAACTTACTTTAGGTGCAGAAAACACGAACTCGGACTTTATTTTTCTCCTAGGGTTTTTTTTTTTTTTGTTTTTCTTATCACTACCATAGCCTGTTTTACAACTAGGAACGAAACATTTATTTGAAACATCTGAATTATGCAGTTTTAAGAACTTACAAAGAAATTAAATTGCTTAAAATAAAAATTTTTAAATGTACTCCAGCAAAATTCTATTGAAAACAACAGTATATCCGCGCCGAGGTAGGGAGGAATGACAAGTGGCGCCCTCAATATTTACCAAAAATTTAGATCACAGTTTCGTAGCTTTCTCCCATTGGACCTTCAACTCCTATTAATATTACTCCGTGGGAAATATACACATAATCTGTTTTGTATCACACCTATTCTTATTTATTTTCACTAAAACCGTCAAAAACTATCCAATTGTAATGTTTAAAGCTCTAAATTAAATATAAAGGATCACCGGCTATTATAAACAATGCAATAGCAGATAAAAACAAACCAAAACTGTTCCCCATTCAGAAAATACAAATTCCAAATGGAGGACTCTTTAATTCTGAATGAATAACTCTTTGAGCGTTTCATTAAAAAACTTTAAAATATTTGTAAAAGCATATTAAAACCTTAAAATTCTCAAAATATTTGTTAAAACATATTAAAGCCTTTAAATATTTTTATTAAGCTTTATTGTTTGCTTACATTTATAATAAAGTAAGCTTAAAACATACATACAAAAGTACCTTCATAGGAATACATAATATATATGGAAGTATTGTCTATGAATTAAACTAATGTTAATAATTTTAATGATTTATCTTCATTGAATTTCATGAGTATTCATTATTTATATGAATCATTCATATTAATAATGATTCATATATTGTTATTGTTTCTGTTTGCAGCCAGTTTTGAGTGGTTTTGAATCATTTTTTGACCTTTTTACTATGGAAATGATTCATGTTGTTTTCTTTTAGTCAGAAAAATATTTTTCAATTTACAATTCCCATGATTAAATGTTACCAGAAAATGTAGATAGAGGTTTGATAGACGTTTATGTGTTTTGCTACGAACTTTAATTTAAAAAGAAAAACAAGGCCTATATTTTTTGTCAATTAGCAGTTTTTTTTTTTTTTTTTTTTTTTTATTGTCATTCATATTTATTGATTGGGTAGAATTTTTTAAATCTCAGAACGAAAATTATAAAATACCGAAACATATTTGATGCTGCCATCTATAAACAAAAATTGAAAATTCATTTAAATGATCACGTGGTCATCTTCATGATCTAGACATTGTTTTGAAGATTTATCGTTCACATTCCATCATTTTTGACGAGGTTATATACTAGAATTCATATATTTCCGTCCATCTTACACTGAAAATATTAATTCTACACACTGTTTTTTAGGAACTATTTTTAGAAGGTTTTTAATTGAAATTGACTTGGTCATCGTGTCTTCGTGTCACGCTAGTAAACAAGGCGCCTACATTTTAAAGTAAATATAAGCTATATCGTTTGTCCCTCTGTGGCTCAGTTGGTATGCGCGTCCCGTTAGTAACGCAGTGGTTGTGAGTTCGATACCTGGAAGGTCCAGCGTGTTAATTTTTCCATTAATTTGTAAAAAAGTTGTCAATTGATACAAGAATATTTTCGTTGCTTACACTAAGAGTTTTTTTAAGAAGCATTTTTTTTTTATTTAGATTTTGGAAAACACAAAACATTTTAGGTATTAAAAAAGCACAAAATAAAATGTTTTAAGTAAAATATACATAAAAAAATATTTTTAGAAGCTTTATATATATATGCATATATTACTGTTATATGAAATTCGATTTGTCATCGGCTTTTTGTCACGTTAAAAAAATCAAGACGCTTCTATTATATATATATATATGTAAGCAGCTCATTGTATCTGTTAATGGATCAGCTGGTTACAGCGTCATGTTAATAACGCGAGAGTCATGTGTTCGATGCTCGCTGGGCCGAAGTGCTATTTTTTGCAAATAATTAATAGAAAAAGTGTCAATTGATAAAAGAAAATATTTCACTATGTACACAGTATCCTAATAATTTTTCAAGAGTTTTTTAAACGGCTTTTATCTAGTTACAAAAAGCACAAAATAAAAATGTAAGTAAAAATAAATAAATAAATAATTTTTTAGAAGCTTTTTATTGAAATTGGAATTTCTCATTGTGTCTTTGTGACACGCCAAAAAACAAGGTGCCTCCCCTTTAAAGTAAGTATAAGCAATGCATTGCATTCCTCGTTAGCTCAGTTGGTTAAAGCATCATGTTGATAACGGTCGGTTATGAGTTCGATCCTCGAAAGGCCGATATGGTAATTTTTAGAGATATTTAATAGAAAAGGTATTAATTAGTAAAAGAAAGTATTAAAAAAAAGAATAGTCCAGCAGGAGATAAAAAAAAAGAATAGTCCAGCAGGAGATATGTGGTTGAAATAGTGTAAAAAAAAAGAATAGTCCAGCAGGAGATATGTGGTTGAAATAGTGTAGATCTCAAAGTGTTAAATCTCCATTTTTCGGGTAAGATATTTTCACCCATTTTAACTGATTTTCATTACATGAAGTTGAATTTGTCATCACGTTTTCTGTCACGCTAAAAAGTAAGACACTTCCACTTACAAAAAAAAAAAAAAAAAAAAAAAAAAATGTAAGCAATTGATTGTATTTCTATCTCTTAATGGCTCAGTTGTTTAGAGCATCATGTTAATTTCTCAAATAATTAATAGAAAAGGTGTCAGTTGATAAAAGGAAATATTTCGTTGTGTAGACAATATCCTAATAATTTTTAAAGAGTTATTTAAATAGCTTTTTATCTAGTTACTAAAAAGCACAAAATAAAAATTTAAATAAAAATAAATAAATAAATAATTTTTTTAGAAGCTTTTTATTGAAAATGGATTTCGCTATCGCGTCTTCATGTCACATGAATAAATAAGGAAACTCAACTTTAAAGTAAATATTAGCGGTCCTTATATTCGTTGTTGGCGCAGTTGGTTAGAACGCCAAGTAGCTAATACGATGGTGCTGAGTTCCATCCCCGCAGGATCGATGTGTTAAATTTTTCAGATAATTAATGGAAAATATGTCAAATGATACAAGGAAATTTTTCATTGTCTACGCAGTATTCTAAGAATTTTTGAAAAGTTTTTTTAAAGAAGCTTTTTTTCAGGTCCTAAAAGACACAAAAAGTTACACACACACACACATATATATATATATATTATTCTTTTAGAAGCTTTTTATTGAAATTGGATTTTGATCATCGTGTTTTTGTGTCATTCTGTAAAAGAAGGCACTTCCACTTTAATGTAAATTAAAACAGCCTTTTTCGTCGCTCGTTAGCGCATTTGATTAGAGCGTCATGGTGATAACGCGAGGCTCGTGGGTTCGATCCTCGCAAGCCTATGTGTTACTTTTTTGCCGATAATTAATAGAAACGATGCCAATTGATAAAAGAAAATCTTTCATTGTCTACACGGTGTCCTAAGGAATTTTGATAGTCTTTTAAAGAAGCTTTTTTTTTTTGAGTTACTAAATGCACAAGATTAAAATTTCCTAAAAATAATAAGTTTTTTATTATTGTGGATCCCTAAATAGCCTAAAATAAAAATTTATTACTGCAAAGACATGCAATAAAATCATAAAAGTTTCAACTACAAGAAAATTTTAAAGAAAAATATAGATATTTCACTTTTGCAAAACATGAAACATTTAAATATTCCAAATATTTAAAAAAGCATTCGAGAACAATATTCCTTTTGTATGAGTATTTTTTAGATTTTTCTAGAATGTTCTATGATTTTTCTTGACAGTTCTTAGACTTTTGGTTAGAGCGCCATGCTGATAAGGCGATGGTCCCGGATTCAGTTCTCGAAAGACGATATATTATTTTTTTGCAGACAAATAATCGAAAAAAAAATGTCAATTGATAAAAGAAAATCTTCCGTTGTCTGCAAAATATCCTAAGAAATTTTAATTAGTTTTTTTAAGAAGCTTTTTCCTTTTTGGTAACTAAAAAGCACAAAATAAAATTTAAGTAAAAAATCATTTTTTAAAGTTAGAAGCTTTTTATTGTGAAGCTCTAAAAAGCATAAAATAAAATTTATTCTGGCAAAGACATGCTACAAAGAAATGAAAGTTTCAATACTAAGAAAATTTTAGAGAAAAATATAGGTACTTTCCTTTTGCAAGAGATGAAAATTTTTTAATGTTCAAAATATTTTAAAAAGCTTTTGAGACATTTGAAATTTCTGGCCTAACGAATGATTATAGAAAAACTAATAACTAAGAAAGAATATTGGTCTCGAAAGCTTTTTAAAATATTTTGAACATTAAAAAATTTTCATCTCTTGCAAAAGGAAAGTGCCTATATTTTTCTCTAAAATTTTCTTAGTGTTGAAACTTTCATTTCTTTGTAGCATGTCTTTGCCAGAATAAATTTTATTTTATGCTTTTTAGGGCTTCACAATAAAAAGCTTCTAACTTTAAAAAATGATTTTTTACTTAAATTTTATTAATGGATGATGACAATACCAAAAAGTATTTAAAAAAATATCCTCATCATAACATGTTCGATCGTAATATACTAGAATATTTTTACATATCCCTGTACACAAATTAATAAGTTTATGTACACAAAAATTTTTATGTGGCATCCCCTTATAATAAACATTTAGAATATGAAACTTCAATTCCTACTATTATTATTTTTTGAGTTATGCTGATTACATGCATGTATACACGCCCAATGGCAGAAACGCCGCGACACAGCGACATAGTCGCGGACACAGAAAAACAGCTTGCAGACAGTTTTTGTCTGTAGTAATAAAAAATTTAGTCCACAACTTTTGGCCACTTTTTGTCTGTACTAATAAAAAAAATTGCCCACAACTTTCAGACAGTTTTTGTCTGTAGTCATAAAAAATTGTCTGCAATTTACGGACATTTTTTGCCCATGACAATGAACTACCGATGTATGACATCTTAGATGCTCTCTGGTAGGAACTCTAGAGCCCTTCTATAGGTGCCTTGGTAGGAACACACAAAACAGTGCTTAACAAGGGCGACCTAGGAGCCTAGATCTCCCTTGATAGGCAGCGTTATGCGTACATTCTTTTCTCCTGTTACCTGTTACTGAGATTCTACGGGAACATAGAAAAGTGCTAATTTCATTTAAAACTTCTCCAAAACTTCTCCTCCACTTCAAAATTCACTTATAAAAGTTTCTGTATCAAAACTAAAACTAATACTTTTATTATTTATAATTATTTTTATTGTGTTGTGTCAAACATTGCTATAAAATATTTAATTGAATGAGTTAATCTTATTATTTTATAATTGTTTATACTATATTGTTCTGTAGTAAAAATTGTATTGTGTATTGTTGCACAAGATCACCACTGTTGTTAAGTCCCCCCCCCCCCCCCCCCATCCAGATTGCTGCTATCATCTTTCAGGCTTTTTGAGTGTAAGCCATTTTCACCCATGACTACATGCAAATTTCACAGACAGATTATGAAATTTTAAAAACCTGTCGCAGATATCTACAAAATTTTATGTCACAGGGTATATACGCACATATACATAGGAAAATCATTTAAAAATCTCATTTTCGACTTTGGCAGATCTTAATATAGGCAATTTTAACAAAAAATCACTCTATCATATATTTCTAAAAGAAAGTGAAATATATTAATAAATTAATATTATTTTATAAGATTTTCCACTGATTGACGTTCTTTCATAAGTATAGTTTAGCAGAACAAACTTATTTCTTTTAACAAACCCTAAATGAAATATGGATTCATTTAAAACTGTAATTTTGTCAATATTGCTTAAGACAAAATTAGCTGGGGTACCGACTTCAGAAGATTCTCCAAATTAATATGGTGAATAAAAAATATAACAGAAATAATTTTCAGAAACAGATTCACACAGATAGATAGTAGTCCATTCGCTTTGGTTAATTACCATAGTATCTCAATTTACATTCTTTATTAAGAGTAACATAATAATACTTGCTAATTTCTTGCATTAACAAATAAAAGTGACTGTGATAGTAAGTTATAAAATAACGAATTTAGATTTAAGAGTACTAACGGTTGTTCTCACATGGAAAAATTGCTGTGGTTTCCTGTATAAGTTTTAAGTTTAGCAAAATGTCTCTTCTTAGGCCCTAATTAAGGCAAAAGATGAGAATCTTCTGAAATTTATCCCTTGAGGAGGGGGGGGAGGGGCGATAATGATTCTACCTGTTCTTTGCATGTGGAAAATTACAGTGGTTTCTAATAAAAGCTTGCAGTTTAGCAAAATGTCTCCTCTTAGGCCTTAATTAAAGCAAAAGATGAGACTATTACCTTTTTCACTTTAAAATTTGTTTCTGTGAAGTTGAACTTTCACATATAATATCCACTACCATTATGATTGGCTTCCAAGTTTGTCACCATGGCAACTTTCAGAATTTAGTAATCCTACCTCCCGTAAAAGCCTATGTTTCATTCCAAAAGTACAGATTTTGACTTGCCGAAACAACCCATGCAGAATTTCTTCTATTACCATGAATTTTGAAAGTGATAGTGAAAATGAAGAAGCGTGTGAAATTTGCTAATTAGTTATCAACTTTATGGCCTCACACTTATAAATATTCCTTAGTAAATGATAATTGAGCATGTATCCATTTAGAACTTTGAAATGTTTATGTCATCGTAAAACTATTATGTTTTAGTAACTTTTACAAGATCCTGAATAAATAGTTTGTCAAAGTGAAATTTTTATTTAATATCATCAATTCACTCTTTTCAGTGAACTGGAATTTGTAAGAAAAGTTGCAGATACAGTTCCCACTGCTTATTAAAATCACATTCGTCCTAAGCCAAAGTGATTTTATTAAGCGGATAATTTTTATATCCGGTGAACATTCCTGAACTCAAAGAAAAGGTACTACTTCCCTGAATTTGGAAAGAAATTTTCAAAAAGTTATGAATAATGTAATTGGTAAACAATATTAATTAATTTTTGATAGATAACAAATTAACTGTTTTTTAGATATAAGTAAATTAAACACAATCCTATGTGCTTTCCTTTGAGGAAAATCGTTTCTACTTTAACAAAAGTTCACGCTTTTCTTATAAATTAAAAAATTTTATGTTTAAACCTATTGATTTTTAGTTATTTCAAAATAAGAACAAGAAACTGTCTTTTAAAAATTAAAATATACATATCATTTACAAATCAAATCAAATTAAATTTGTAACTTATTACTGCGCTTTCAAGAATACATTACTTGAAATTGTTACGGAGATAAGTTATGGGGCGTGTTTAATTTGTAACTATTTATTGCAAGTATAAAATTTTCGACAATGAGTGATAATGGAGGTATTATTGGGCTTTAATTTTTTTTTAATTAAAAGACGAAAAAAAAATCACATTGTAAATTAAAAAAAAAAAAAAAACTTGTGTGCATAGATGATATTTTTAGCTGCCAAGGAGATATTTTTGAGTTTATTAACCTTTGATGCTGATTTTATTAAGTGGTGGCCCTAGCAATTTGATCGGATTAAGTGGCTGATTTTATTAACCAGTAAGTTTATTAAGCGGCAGTTACTGTATTTAATGCAATATTTTATGTACTAACTCTTTTTTTTTCTCCTTTCCCTTTTAAGAATATGGAATGCTAGTCCTTCAATTTCAACTCTATCTACTATAATGTCAAAAACTAGTGTTTTATCATTGGAATGGGGTTGCAAAAGAGAGAGATTAGTAAGTATTATATATTGCTGTTACTGTTTCATTAACCCAACGTCAAATTTTAAAAATATGATAAAATATTTACTATGCAATCTGTGAAAATTATCTTTAAATTAATTATCTGCATAAAAATTCAGCTTTATAGTATATGAAATTTTGGAATCAACTAGACTACTTAGTATAGCTTAGTGGCGTAACAAGGGTGGTGTGGAGGGGGCAGTCCGTCCTGGGCGGCGACATTTTGGTAATTTCCATTAAAAGTATACCTGAAAATTCATCTTCAACACTATCTCAAACATATAACTTGAATTTGAAAAATATTTTTCTATGAAATTATTAAGATTCTATAAAAATTTTTGATATATTTTTATAGAAAATATTTTCTATAAAGAATATTTTTATTATCTTATTATTTCACAAAACTTTGATTTGAATTTTTTTTTTTTTTTTTTTTTCTCAAAGTGTATTGCAGAGTTTGCTAGAGAAAACTTATTAAAAGAGATATTAAGTGATCGATGTCTGGTAAAGTAAATCCGATACAACTGAAACTCCACGGAGCCGACTTTCAGGAGGGAGAGCAGGGGAGTAATTCTGATGCTTACCTGCTCCTTGACTTGTTAATTATCAGTTAAAAAAGGATAAACCTACCAGAAAACAAGAGAAATTTTTTTAAAACTTTATAATCACAAATATAAGGTCTGCAAGTGATAATAAATATTCTTCTCTCATGTAGCCTTATAAAAATAAACTTTTTGATTGGAATAACAAAGCTATTGGATATACATATGCGATGCATATTCATTGAACGTTTGCAATGTGTTTGCTTCTGGTTTTGGCTGTTTTCTGATTACACAGATCTGTATTTTAATAATACATGTAACATTTTTTTATTTAAATTTAGTTTTTAAAGAATTGGTAATTTTTGCTAACATATAATTTTACAATCCTGGTTTAATAGATGCCTTTTCTTGATTAAGAATATTAATTTTTCCTGTGAGTAATAGACAATATGCTAGTTAGTAGTAAAAAAAAATAGAGCGCTGAAAAATGTCTCGCTCGGGGAGAGGTCATTTTTCATGATTATCAAATGATATGATTTTCAAATAGGCAAACTGAGTTACTTTTCAGGGAGCACCTAAAGCTTAAAATATTTAACATTCGCAGTATTTTCGCTTATATGCCTTCTGTATATGAGTTGACATTGCAGCTGAAAATATGCTGTTAGAAGATGATTCAAAATGTAACTTTGTCTTGAAAATTGAGGCCTAAGCTGAAGTGTTCCTGGCTCCAAAAATGTGGTTCTATCATTATATCGGCTTAATATATCAATAATAATCACAAAAAACTTGAAGAAATAATAAAATATATCCGTGTGCTGGTGTACCATTAAGTGGATGGGAGGAGTGGAAGGTTCACGAGCCCTGTCACCCTGAAATTACATTATCAATTGAAAGTTAAATTTTGAAAAGTTATTCTTATTATTTGTAAGAGATTCTTTGCAAAATAAAAATTTAGGAAAACTTTTTTTTTTAACAGGTTTACGACAATCGAAAATTTTTCGCCAATTCTTCCACCAGTATATTTATAAAATAATTTTTACTTAGTTGATTGTGCAAACGTACTACTAAATTTTCTGATAGAAAAATCCTAGTGGAAGAATCAGGGGGAAAATTTCGATTGCCGGCACCCTATTTCAAAACTTTCCTAAATTTAAAATTTTATTTATCACTGTATACTTCTGAATATAAGCCGAGAGTACGTTTTTCCCTTCAGAAATTTGTCCAAAATTACAAACCTGTTTATAACCCAAATTAAAAAATATTCTTTTAAATTTTGAGTATATCACCAAAATGGCGAAAATATTGCCAAGCTATAAAACTTTCAGGATAATCTGTACAATGAAATTGTGCAAAATGCATGCTTATTCAATAGAATTCCTTACCTTGCTTAGCTATGACGTAAAACGATTGTCGTGTGTTCGCCAATGGCAATAGTTTTAACTCTGGCAACCCTATCAGAAGGGAGGCTAGCACAGCTATCGAACAGACATGCTCACACACGCAGTGACGGACAAGTGCCGGCAGCTGAAAACGATAGTCGCCGTAATACTGGGAGGCCTATTGTTGACGCTGCAGCTGCTGGGTGTTTGCATAAATAGGTCATTTAAAGACCGACGTTTTAATGACGTATCTAAATTATTTTGTATATTTCTACTTTTGAGTATTTTTATCAGTGCCTCAAGGCAATCTTCAACAAAAAAAAAAAAAATACTTCTATAAGAAAAATGAAGATTTGCCACTTCTTTTGATAGTGTAAGCCTAGAAACATTTTAAACAGAGATGATTTAATTGTATAAATTAAATATATGATCGAGAGTCCTGTTTTTTCAAGTTTTTCTTATACTATTTCCAAATCAGACAGAGAAGTTACTCCGTTTGTGCAATCTGCCGATGATATCAGCTATCGGCAGGTCAAAAAAAAAAAAAAGAAATGTAAACACACGTGACTATATTGAGCTGCTCTAGAAATAAATTTAAAATTGCTAATTTAAGAGTTTTGTATGTGATAATTATTTAAAAATAAGGTTTAATATCACTGTTTTACTTTATATATAGTTTTTAAGCTTAAAATATATGCATTCAATCATTATTTCTAATGTACATTTTTTGCTAGAATTTGTGAACTCGTATATAAGCCGACCCCCGTACTTGAGCTTCCGAAAAATTTCCAAAAATTCTCGGCTTATACATGGAAATATACGGTAATTTAAAACTTTAGCATATTTAATATTTTTTGTTTTAAAATTCGAATATCTAAACATGTTACGATTGTGGAAATAATAGATTTTATACATTTTGCTGTTAAAATCAAATTTAAGATAGCATGACAGAAATAATCTTAGCTCTCTCTCAATAAAAAATAAATAAATAAGTGTATGGTGCTCCCTCAGAAGAAATTCAAACGCTATGAAGAATTGATAATTGAAAATTAGATGTAATCGGCCGGACATATTTATTCATTAAATTAAATCATCTTCATGGATTTAAGCATATTATAAACAAAGTATTTTACTAATATTATTTATTTTTTGCACTATTCATATACAATTTCTATTGATATGACTAATGGAATGCCATGGTACAACAGTAACGTCAGTTTTTGAAATGAGAAAATTCACAAAATCTTTATCATTCAGTCCTTTGCATTTTCCTTTGCTGTACACATAAATAAACAATATTTATGAGATGATATGAACATCACTTCTTAGAACATCCATGTGCTTAGGCAACAGTAAAAAGACAAAACAGCAGGTGATGCATTGATCTATTTAACCAAAATTTGTCTTAACATAATAATCAATACAGAGCATTATGTTTGCAAAAAGAAAAGGTATGAGCAATGAAGAATTTGTTGATACCACTTTAATCTTACGAGGTTGAGCTAAGAAGATAAAAGGATTCAGTGACAGATAGACTGGTTGAAGATATCGACCCTTGATTCTAAAGACAGTATGATAACTCAAAAGAATACACTTTTCTAATTTCATACAATTTGTCAGATAAAGATTATAATTGTTGATGTAGATGCTTTTGATGAAAATATTAAAAGCGAGTGATTCAAAATTAGTTAATTGCTGATGATGCTGAAGATATAAAAAGGTTTTTTCAAGTTCTTCAGTTTATCCAGCACTTTAGTTTTAGTGATTCATTGTTGAATATTGTAATGCTTTTAAAAGTCTTCATAGCTCACGCAATTAATGTTGATTGGTTCAACAATCCCTTTCAGAATTAAAGCTCATGAAAATCTACCTATGGTCTTGATCTGGAATTAGCCGAAAAAGGTTGACTAATATATTTCCTAATATTTTATACTTTATGGATAAAAATGATTTTGGTCTGTTGATTCAAGAGTTTACGAAGAGAAAAGCGCTTAAATTCCAGTTGCAAATAGATAGTTTGTATACATATCTTACCCCCCTCCCCCCCCAAGTCCTGCAGGTCGCCTCATAGTGGCAGGGGGGGTGTTCCTGGGCGGACTGGGCGATGTACTTCTGGGGTGTATGCTTTGCACGCTGAGTGTTTGCTCTGTGTGTGGAGTGTATGCTCCTGGCAGGGTCACCCATGGCATGAAGGCCATTCCGACATGCTCAGCTAAGATCTGCAGGTGAAAATCACATCATCATGGATAGTTCTACAAATTCTTCTTGTACTGCATCGCCCGTTGCGCAGGATAAAAAGGGGTGCATTCAGGACTTACGTAGAGGGTCCTGTTCGAAAAATTCTTTATAGTCTCTGGCATCTGGTTTACCTTTTGGTGTAACCAGAGCATATGCTGCTGTGTTAACTGGTTTACCTTTGGGTGTAACTGGTGACACAGC
Source organism: Salticus scenicus (assembly GCA_963930645.1). NCBI lineage: Eukaryota > Metazoa > Arthropoda > Arachnida > Araneae > Salticidae > Salticus > Salticus scenicus. The sequence continues at coordinate 330,796,244 of OZ005649.1, forward strand.
TTCAGCTTGGGTTAAGCAGAAAGATCAAGGCTCTGGTTTGTTGGGACCATTAATGCGGGCCCATCTTCTACTGGAGAGGCTGGCTCTTGCCAGCAGCCCATGGGGGATGAACTGTCTAGTGTTGGGGTTCTGACCAAAAGCCAGAAAAAGAACTTGAAAAAAAAGAAGAGGAGACAATTGTCTCAGGCTTCTGCTGCTGCTGGTGGTGGTGTTGGTACTAAAAGGTCTCGGCCCTTGGGTTCAACGCCATCCCCCACAGTGCAGGCTTTTCAGAAAAAGTTAAGGAAGGATGTCCAACATTCTTCAGGTGCTCTGTCTGGGAAGGATGTCCAACCTCAGGGAGGGGAGGACATCCGATCTGGGGAGAATTACCAACCTTGCTCTTATGCTCATGCTGTTCAGTCATCAACCAGGGTAGCCATTGTTAAGAGGGATTTCCCTTCTGACAGGCTGTCTTTGGATGACTATGATTGTATTCAGCATGAGATTTTAAAGCTGATTGACTCTATTCCTATTGGAGACAGTCTGCCTGAAATTCTTGCCAATAACTTGGTTAAGGGGGCTCTGATTTTCCAATGTAGTAATGCTGCTACGTTGAAATGGATCAAGAGCAACTTTGGCAATAGAATATTGGGTGACTTAATACTCAGAGTCTTGGATGCTGATGAGTTGCCCAAGCCTGTTAAAGTCGCTTTTAGGACTAGAGACAAGTTCTCTGACTCTAGTATGTTTCTGAGACGTCTTCAGTGTTACAACCCTGAGTTGAAAGCTATGGAGTGGCGTGTCTTGCAGTGTTCTGCAGGATATAACTCTGCTGGATGGATTCTTGAGGTTGATTCTAAGGATGTTGAGGTGATGCACAGGTCTGGTTTCTCTGCTCTCACTGGTCTTGATAATGGATTCTATAAGATTCTACACGATCCCAACAAATGGGAACCTAAGGAGGTGGTATCTACTGCTTCTGTGGATCCTTCTGTTTTGGATTCCTCAGAGTCTGCTGAGCCCCTAGCTTCCTTTGAGCCTCCTGTTTCTCAGGTCTCTGCTTTTGAGGTGGTGCCATCCCCGTCGGTTTCTCAGGTGAGTACCTTTAGTGATGCTCTTGACTTATCTAGAATTGCCAATTATTACGATTTGTCCGTAATTATTACGGATTTAAGGCAATAATTACGGCATTACGGACAACATATAAAAATCACGGATTATACGCTTTTAAAAAAATCGCGGATATCGATCGTTAAAGAAAGAGAATCCCCACTAACGATCGACGATAAAACGAACAACGGAAGCCTTCCAATTCTCAATCCTTCTCCATCCACAACATAAACGTCAATATTCATTTTAAACTTGCTTTATTAGGTTCTAGAAACTACAAAGAAATAGAATTATACAATATTTCTCGCTGATATAATATCCCCCCTCCCCTCCCTCTTTTCTTGTCTCCAACTAGCCATCGACAATTAAAAGCTCTGCAGAAGTCCTTAGTTTCCCAATCTTTTTCCATCAGCAACATAAATGTCAATATTAATTTTTAACTTGCTTTATTAGATTTTAGAAACTATAAAGAAGTAGAATTGCTTCATTTCTCATTCATCTAATTATTTATATTTTGACTGCTCCTCCCCCTTCCCAGCTAGTGATCAAGGCTTACTTCTAGAACCAAAAAAAGTGATAGAAGTGCTTAAGAGCGGACAATACCTAATCTCGCCGGTAGCCTTCGCCCATGTTATTTTATGGGAAAATTTGTTTACATAATTACTCATTACCTAATGAATATTTTTCAATTCTGTTTTCACATTTAGAAAATTCATAAGCGTTAAATTAGTACTTGTTTTCCAAAAATTGATTTTTAAAATTTTTAGTATTTCATTTTGCGATTAGAAAACGAGAAAAATGCATTTTGTGAAAAATCGCATTTTTGAACTCAAAATTAAAATGTAAAAAAAAAAAAAAAAAAAAAATGAATTTTTCAAAAATGAGTACTCATTTAACGGTTATGAATTTTCTGACTGCGAAAACGGAATTTAAAAATATTCATTAGGTAATGTGTAATTGTAGCAACAAATTTTCCCATAGAATAACATGGGCGAAGGCTGCCGGCGAGATTAGGTATTGTCCCCTCTTAAAACAGTTGTCTATAAAAAAGTGACTATTAAAAAAAAAAAAAAAAAAAATAATATCCCTCCCCCCCTCCAAAGCAGGTTTTTAAAAAAAAACTTTCATTTTGTTTAGAAATTTTTCTAATTTTTTAATTAATATATTATATTATTTGTTTACACAAACTGTGCAGTTCGTTATTATGTGTGAGTTTGTGCGTAAAAATTATTCTGTGAGGTGGTTCACGTTTCATAAATATATAACTCTGATTACTGATAGCTCTTATTGAAACTTGGCACCTCTACTTATCTGATCTTGCACTGGACTCTGGGTCAGAGGGCACTTTGCTAGCTGACTCGCCGCAGTCTTTGTGTGGGATTGATAAGGCTTTGGAGCTGTTGCAGAAGGACTCTTCGCCTGAGTCAGTCCATGATGGGTAATTTCCACCTGGCTGTTGCTTCTCTGTTATGGATGAGATTAGAGTTGGTCAGTTGAATCTCCATCATTGCAAGGCTGCTGCAGTTCTTCTCTCCAAGAGGCTGGTTGATGGAGATTTTTACATTGTTCTTATTCAAGAGCCTTGGACCCGTGATGGTGAAATCATCGGCCTTAGTGTTAAAGGTTTCAATATTTTCTATGACACCTTTTGCGATACACACAGGGCTTGCATTATTGCTAGGTCTGAACTTAATGCCTTTAATCTTGTCAACTTCCTGAATAAGGATATTGTTGCAGTTAAAGTCAAACTCAATGACAGGGCTGCAAATGTTGATTTTGTCTTTGTCTCTGCCTATCTTTCTTATGAGGAGATAGACCTATTGTCTGACTTGGCTAAGTCTATTCTTAGCTATTGTCATTCAAGCTTTAGTCTCATCTTTGGCTGTGATACAAATGCTCACCACACTTTATGGGGAAGTAGTGATTGCATTGCAACAAGCATGGAGATGTGCTGATGGATCATATTTTATTTTGTAACTTGTGTATCCTTAACAGAGGCAATGAACCTACTTTTGTTACGATTAATAGAAGAGAGGTTATTGACCTGACTGTGTGTAACTATTTATGCTTAGGGTACATCTCTGATTGGAAGGTGTCTGTTGCAGTTACAGCTTCTGATCATCAACTGATCACTTTTTCTGTTAAAGGCCTTTACTATGTAAAGGTTGCTAGGAGGAACCCGAGATCTACTGACTGGGTTCTTTTGAAAAGTTTCTCGGAAAAGGCCTTTCCACCTTTTCTGGTAAGTTCAATTCTACTGATGATATCCAGTTGACTGTTGACCAGTTGCAACAGATCATTCTCAATTCTTATCATAGTAGCTGTAAGCTTACGGTTACTAGCTTCCCAAGGCGCGTTCCTTGGTGGTCTTCTGAGTAGAGATGCAACGAACAATGGTTTGGCCGAATAACCGAATACCAATTAATCGGCCAAATTATAGCCGAATATTCGGCCTATTCGGCCGCCGAATAATGAACTCATTTTTGTCTAAAAACATGGTATAGTATGCACTGTATGCACAATTCTTGTACATTTCATAACTAAAATGTATTATTTTCTTTTTTAAAAGTTATTTTTATACAAATTATTGATTTTTATAACCATTATTTGATTCTGAAAAAAATATTCGGCTATGTTCGGCTTAAAAATTGCCTCAATAATAATAATTCTTTGCAAGTTTCTTATGAGGTATTGTCTAGTCATATTTTAATAGATACTAGTGAGCTTCGCCCGCTAGCGGGTCACTATTTTTAAATGAATCACTATAATGAATGAATTCTCAAAATTCCATATTCTTGCTCATAAAAAAAAAAAAAAAAAAAAAAAAAAAAAACTTTTTGATCGAGTAAAAACGTACACCGGGTCCCCACTGCCGTCGGCAGCGTAGACCCGTGCGCACTGCGCGTGCACAGATTCAGGGATACGCATATTTATTCTCTACCTTTCTTGCCCCTCCTAATTAACCTATATATACCAATTTTGAACAGTCTAACTAAACTTCTATTTTTTTTGTCTGCCTAGTCCCTCTTTCCACCTCCCCTTAATAATGTAGCACTTTCGAAAATATCCTCATTCAATTGTAGGCCCCAAAACCTATATATACCAGTTTTGAATGGTCTAACTCAATTTCTATGTTTTTGCCCCCCCCCCTGCTCTCTAATAATTTTACACTTTCTAAAATATCCTCATTCGACTCTTAGGCCCCCAAAACCTATACATACCAATTTTGAACGGTCTAAGTCAATTTCTAATTTTTTGCCCTTCCTGCCCCCCCCCCCCCCCCCCAAACAAATTTACACTTTCCAAAATATCCTTATTCGACTTGTAGGCCACCAAAACCTATAAATACCAATTTAGAATGGTTTAACTCAATTTCTAATTTTTTGCCCCCCCCCCCCCTAATAATTTTACACTTTTGAAAATATCCTCATTCGACTTTTAGGCTCCCAAAACCTATGTATACCAATTTTGAACAGTCTAACTCAATTTCTAATTTTTTGTCCCACCTGCCCCCAATAATTAAAAATATCACTGGAAGGATTTTTTTTTATTATTATTAAATAACGAAGGATAAATATTAAATATTTTCATTATGCTTTAAAAAAAAAAATCAGAATTTGCTTTTATGGTTCAGTTGGGACAAATTTGAATAGATTAATTTTAAATTTAACAGATTATGTTAGCTTACTACAGATATATGTTTTGCACTTATTGATATAGCATAAAAGTTTTTACATGATCCTTACATTAAAATGGTATGATAAAATTCATTCAAGGTATGAAAGATTTTTTTTTTTTTTTTATATTAGTGAATTTCAAATAAAATTTTCACAATACATGACAAATATAAGATCTAAAATTAAAAAATTTTATTGTGTAAATATAAATAAAAACATTACTTACAGAATTATTCGGCCTGGGCCGAATAATGGACTTGATATTCGGCCGAAGCCGAATATTCTGCTGACAGGCCGAATACGCCGAACAATCGGCTTCGGCTGAATAATCGTTGCATCTCTACTTCTGAGCTTAGTTCTTTACGTAAGAAGTGTAGGAAGCTCTTTAATAGAGCTAGGAAGTGTGGTGCGTGGCAAGCCTATCGGGATGCCCTGACTACCTACAATAAGGCCATTAGAACTGCTAAGCGATGTTCTTGGCAGTCTTTCTGTGATGGTATTAATGGTATTTCTTCTACTGCTAAGGTAGCAAAAAATTTGACTAGAGATTATAGTTCTAGTTTGAATGCTATTCATCTTCCTGTTGGTAGATACAGTGAGTCGAGTGAAGAGAATCTAGCTGAGCTGCTGCAAATTTATTTTTCCAGCTCTGGTACTACTGATTGTGATACACATAGCTCTGTCTCTTCACATACTTGCAGTAAGGACAGTTGGGAAGCTGCTAAATTGGTGGTTACCCATGACAAGGTCATTTCTGTGCTTCTTATCAAGGGTCTTAATTATCTTGCTCCCTTTCTTTGCAGAATTTTTTGTTCTTGCATTGCTTATGGGTATATCCCTCAGTCTTGGAGGAATACTAGGGTGGTTTTCATTCCTGAGCCTGGGAAGGATAACTACTTTGATGCCAAGTCCTTTAGGCCTATTAGCCTCTCTTCTTTTTTGTTGAAAGGAATGGAGAAGCTTATTGACAGATAACTTAGGGATTCTGTTATTGTTGATAGGCCACTGTCTTCCTCACAGCATGCCTATCAACCTGGAAGATCTACTAATACTGCATTGTATGAACTTTCCTTTCTTTTGGAAAAGTGTATTAATGATAAAGAAATTGCCCTTGTTGCTTTTCTTGATATTGAAGGGGCGTTCGATAAGGTCTCTTTTGACACTATCATTTGTGCTCTTGACTTGAGGGGTGCTAATCCTATTATTACCAGATGGATTGCTAATTTGCTATCCTCTAGGTATGTTTGTGCCTCTTTTATGGGTACTTGCATGAAGGTTCATGCTAGCTCTGGTTGTCCACAAGGGGGAGTGCTCTCTCCTATTCTGTGGTGCATTGTTGTTGACTCTTTGTTAGTCCATTTTGCCAACCTTGGTATTCCATGTGTTGGTTATGCTGATAATGTGGCTATTGTTGTCAGGAGCAAGTTTGGTAACTCTTTCTCTGATGTTATGAATGGTGCTCTTCAGCATGTTGCACGTTGGTGCTCTGATTTGTAAACCTTGTTCCTTTTTCTAAGAGAAGATATCTAAATCTTGGTGATGTCTACTTCCTGGGTAATAGGCTGTTGCCTTCATGTGAGGTCAAGTTCTTGGGTGTACTCTTTGACACTAAGTTGAACTGGAGTAAGCATATTGAGTATTGCTTACGTAAGGCCACAAAGGTCTTTTGGGCATGTAAGAATTCCATTCGAAGAACCTGGGGTTTATGTCCCATTGCTGTCCATTGGATCTACTCAATGATTATCTGTCCTATCATCACCTATGGCTGTATTGTCTGGTGGTCTTGGTCTAGACTGACTACTGTTAGAACTAGCTTTATTAGGTTGCAAAGGATGGTCTGTGTTGCTCTTTCAGGCTGCATTAGGACTACTGGAACTGCTGTCCTTGAGTGTTTGCTTGGGCTTCTTCCACTTTATTTGCGTATTGAAACTGAGGCTTTAACCTGTATGAAGCGTTTCATGTGTCTGGGCTTGTGGAAAGATTATTCTAGACCAAACTTGGGTCTTGGGGTTCCCACATTTCAATGAAATTTGCATTTCATAAGCCTTTTAAGATCTTTTTCCCTTCCAGGGAGGATTGGCTTTTGTCTCCTAGTTGGCTTGATGACAACTGCTTGGTTTGGCATACTGATGGCTCTAAGCTTGGCTCTCATTCTGGGGCAGGTGTTTATTGTCCTGGAGATGGAACTTGGCTTTCTTTTCCTCTTGGAAAGTTTGGCACAGTTTTCCGGGCTGAAATCTATGCTATCATGTTATGCTGTAAGGTGTGCTTAGGCAGGGGTTATTATAATTTAACCATCCGTATCTGTTCTGACAGTCAAGCGGCTCTCATGTCACTGGTGAGGTGTAAGTTCACCTTTCTTCTCGTATGGGAGTGCTACAAGGCACTTTGTGAGCTTTTTTTCTATAATAAGGTTAGTCTTCACTGGGTACCTGGTCATATTGGCATACCTGGTAATGAGTTGGCTAGATCTGGTTCCAGCACACTCTTTTGTGGCCCTGAGCCTGTTCTGGGTTTTTCTCCCACTACTTTTAGGGCTTCTATCTTCAAGCTCTTTGGTAAGGAGCACTATAGGCAATGGCATAATTCTGATGGTCAAAGGCAAGCAAAAGAGCTTAATCGTGACTATCCTGGTCTTCATCATAAGGAGCTTTTAAAGCTTAACAGGAATGGTTTGAGGAAGGTTATTGGCTTTCTTACTGGTCACTGTACCCTTAAGAGACATCTGAATATTATGGGTATCAGTTCTGATCCCATCTGTTGTGGTTGTTGTCTGGAAGAGGAGACTGCTCGGCACATTTTATGTGACTATGTGGCCTTTTCTGCTTACAGGTTTGAGCATCTTGGTCGGCATCTCATTGAGCCTTGGGAGCTGCAGGATATTCCTGTCAGGTGTCTGCTGAGCTTTGCTTCACCTACAAGGCTTTTCTCTTGAGGATGTGTTTGGGTACAATAGACCTCTGGTCGATGTGTCCTAGCTCTCAGTGTCCTGTTGAGGGCTGCCCTCCTTAATAAGTCATAAGTCATACACATCTTCGTTATATAAATCTGGACAAATAAATTGTACACACATTTTATTTTCTCTTGCACTAATCGCTTTTGGCAACCAACTAGTTCACAACGCCTGAAAATTCTGACTGTAGCAAATCTCTATTCAGTTTAGACTGCTTCACTTTCAATTCAATGTTTTTCTTTAAACTATTCCGACTGTAGTAAACATTACCACTTTGTTAGAGATCCTTCAAAAATTTGATCGCTGCAAATTCCCACTTGCAGTCGCCTGTGGTCCTTCAATGTGAGCAAACATTTAGAAATTATTAATTCACCCACCATACAAACAAACACTTATTAGCGCCTGTAACTCATTACATTAAACACTAGATTTATACACTGCTAGAAAAAGAAAGTTGTATCAGTAAAATTATTTACTATAGATAAAAACAAAAATAAATGCTTCAAATGCTCTAAACAGTTCTGATCATGTCAAAAATCATCAAGCTATTCGTGACCCCTAAAATTTCAAAATGTGAAAACTCCTGTTTACAGAAACCTGCAGAACTTTTTACTCGAGTCAGACATGTACAATCTGTTTGCTGGCAGAGCGGACACATGTTTGCTGATGCGCCCAACTGATTGTGTTGCATTAAACACCAGCCCTAATGTAATGTATTGATAATATAATACTGAAAATGTTTGCTAATGCTTTGATGAAAATATTTTAAAATGTATTTTGTTAAAATGTTTGTAATACGTGACTGAGTGAGTTGCATTAAAAAATATTTTAAATATAATAGAAGTTTCTGAAATTTGAAACATATGTCGTATAGAAGTCTAGCAAAAAAGCATCAAATGTGAAAAGTTTGCATTAAACATTTAACAAAGTTATAATTTTTCTTTTCATGTTGCATTCCTCACTATTTTCTGATATGCCCAATTGCCAAATTTTGGTGTTCTGCTATGTGTGGATAGTTGCATAGGCAGATGCACAAATGCAAAGACATTATTTTATTAGTATATAAATACTTGCATATATATACCTGCATTATCCAGTTTTTGGCATTTTATAGTATTATATCTTATATAATAATATCTTTTCTTTTTTGGACCCATTACATTGACGACACCTTCACGCTTATCGACATATCTCGTCACAATATTGACCATGTCTTAGAAACTTTAAATTCAATTGACAGTAATATCCAAATTTACATATGAAATAGAAAATAATGAAAATAATGGCTCCCTTCCATTTCTTGATACACTCGTCTCTCGCACTGTAAATGGATTTTCAACCACCGTCTATCGTAAAAATTTTGCAGTCTCCCTTCCTCCCCATGCGCGTTCATGTCATCCACCTAACCAAAAAATGGCTGCTTTCTATACTTTTGTGAACTGTGCCCTTAATATTTGTTCATATCCTATTTTATTAAAATCTGAAATTAAATACCTGAAAGCCATTGCAATTGACAGAGGTTATGACCCTTCCATTATAGACAAAGCTATCCAAAAATTATAACTCCCTCGTATTTCTTCTACTAAATCAGTCTCTTCTAATATCAGTATTGTTTTACTCTATTTTCCTAAATCCAGTCAAACCATAGCTAAAATTCTCAAACAATATGATTTTAAAATAATATTTTCGTCTTCCAATAAACTCACCTTTTCTCAGTTAAAAGATCCCATTGGTTTGCATAATTCTTGGGGCATTTATAGTATTTCCTGTCAGTGTGGTTTATCATATATTGGCCAAACTAAACGCAGTCTTAAATTTTGTCTAAAAGAACCTATGAATTACGTCTGCAAACAAGAAACCAATAAATCGGCTATTTCTAAACATTGCTGGGAGGAAAATCATAATTTTAAATTTAATTCAGCTAAAATAATTTGCAGACCTAAATCCATTCATGAACTTGATTTCTTTGAAGCTTTTCATATTTATAAAAATTTTAAAAACCTTGTAAATTGCGATTTCGCTGTTCCCTATTTGTCTGATTGTTGGAAATTTTACATTCAATCCACATTTTCTTAATTTTTCTACTGTTTGCACAGCTAACATTCCTGAATTCCTATTGGCCACACTCTCCACCTTTCCCATAATCCTATTGGTTGAACTAAATTCGGTCCCTCTCCTATATATACGAGCACTTCTCCAGATTCAGAATTCTTTTTGCACTGAAGACCAGGGTTAGAAATAAGCGGTTGTTAGTCGTATTTTGTGACCAGTTTTTTCATTTTGACACCTAGAATTCCAATCATAGGTGCCGTATTTGACGCCTGGATGTTTTCCTCATCATATCTAATAATTTTCCCAATCCCATCAGACAGCAAACAAGTCTATTTCACCTAACCTAATGAAAACCTAATTTGAACCTAATAAAACTGATTAAAAAAATCATTTCCCTATGAAAGTAGTTGACGATTTGTTAATAATTAAATTAAACAGCCCTAAATTTGAAGATTTCTGCCCAGAAAATGCTATTAAAGTGTGGTAGAATGATGTATCTTCTGGGCGAAGAATGAATTTGTGATTTTAAATATGTACGTTTAGTATTGTCAATGTAATTACATTCATTACATAAATACTTTTTATATAATCTTGCATATATTATTTACAAGTTGATGTTTTATTATTATTATTATTTAAATATACAGATTTAATTATAGATTGCACCTAGTTTTTTAATTTGGACGCCCCAAAAATTTAATCCAGGCGTTATTTTGACGCCTAGTTTCAAAATTCTTATTTCTAACACTGCTGAAGACGGTACGCTTAAGGCTACCGAAACAGCTGTATGCATTTGCAATATTTTTCTTTTGCGTTTCTGAACGTAGTAGTTTATTTGGGTTTTAATATTCCAACGCCAAGTCTCCTGTTATTAAATATCAAATAACCTTCTAACAGCTATGAAATATATATAGAAATATTCTATTTAAATTTATCTTATTGATACAAATTCTTTTTTATCATAAAGTAAGAAAATTTTTTTATTTTCTTATTTAGCTTCTGTATGGTGGAACATCAGGAGTAGTTCGAATCTATGATACCAAAGAAAGAAGAGTTGTAACAGAATTTTTTACAAACTCTTCTGGGATCAGCAATCAAAAGTAATTATTTCATACTCCTAAATCAATTTATTGTTATGTTGTTGTACTGTTTTAGACTGCTGTTCTTTATCATGAAATTTTAACGTATGTTCTTGTTCTTATGTTTTTAAAAATATAAAAACAGAACAATAAATTTTTATATCATATGGAATGTAATAGAAAAAAAATTTTGAAAATTGTTCTTTTGGTAAATAAAAAGCATGAAGTGTTGTATTTTTGTCTTAAAGTTGTATTTTTCTATAGGGCTTGTTGATATTACTATTTATCATAAAATTTTAAGTATTATCATTTTTTTAGTAGTAGTTTCTTTTATAGCAAGTAAAATAGTTTCTTTTATAGCAAATAGTAGGTGAATTTTTCACACACCTTCATAACGAATTATGGCATTATTATTAAGATCGTCATAATTAGAATTTCTCCAAGTAGTGTGGTGTTAATTCTTTATTTTCTTTAATATTTTAATATTTTAAACTTTTTTATTAATATTTATAATTTAAATGCCAATAGAAGTCCGTTGTTGAGAATTAAAACTTCATGGTGTATGTGATCGTCATATGGCATTGTGACTGTCAACCTTTCTGGTTCTTTTTGGTCAATTGGTAAAAAAAGGTAAATCCTAAATAGTATTATTATTTGCATAAGATTAAAAAAAAAAAAAAAAAAAAAAAAAAAATGTACTCACTCAATTGCTTAGAAGGCTGTGAAAAGGAAAAAAAAAAAAAGGAACAAACTTGCATAAATAAAAGATCCAGAATCGTTACACCAAAATTTAATTCTTTATTGTACATATCTGCATTGCAGCTATCAAAATTCAATTTTACATAAGAAATGATGCTTCTGGGACTTGAAATAATAACTATTTCAGACATGCTTTTACATTTCTGTTCTTAATGTAGGCACTCTCTCTCCATCCCTAACACAGATAAAGTTCATGAAAAAAATGTAAACAAACCTTCTGACTCATGCTCAAAAAATCTCTAATAATAAAGAAGGGAGGGCTTTGAAAGTTATAACTGTTGTCATCTGTTGGAAGATAGATTTCAAAAAGAAAAACTTTGTATGGCAAAGAAACTAACTTGTGGGCGAAACATCTTCTTATAGTTGGGAGGGTTGTCTGAAACCGCTTCTATAAAAGAAGCTGTGAAGTTTTAAGCTTTGGCTTAGTGTAGCCATAACGTCTCACCTGCCATTTTCAAAATAGAATATATTGTTGTAGTTTCAGCAATAAGTACGAAAGATTATTTTTTGCATCTTTTGTGTTATTTTAAAGCAAGATAAGAGTAATCCATCAATGTACCGATTTTGGTGGTGATTTTATGATAATATAATCTGAAATATTTGTTTGGTATATCTTTGATTTGTGTTGTGTTACTGGTAGGGATGTGTAATCAATGTTCATTAGCAGTTAGGCCCAATTAATTTGCCCATAATTCTACATTTTTCTTTATTATGAAGTCTTGAGTCGTTACTTTCAACATTCACTGAATTTAAGATGCTTTGGTTTAGCTGATTTTAAATAAATACAGCCATTCTATCCATCTGTTATTCGGTAAGCATCAGTAATCGGTATTCATCGTATGCAAAATTCCACTCTTTTGAGTAATGGTGAGTATCATTTAGCCTATGTTGTTTGAAAAATTTTTAAATATAGTCATAGTGGTCATTTTCTGTATTTTTATAATATTGCTTTTTTCAGTTATTTCTTTTAGTTTTATCGGGATTCCTAGCGGCAACTAAAAAGCAAGTATTTGCTACTAAAATCAACCCCAGGCTACTATGGCAAATATTTTTATGTAAAACTGGCTTAAAAGCTACTATTTTCAGGTTATCTTGCACTGTTTTCAGGAAAATGGAGACTATTTTGAACAAAACATTGTTCCCCCCCTTTTTTTTTTATCCTGCACCCTCACTGCATTTTACTTCCTTTACCCATCTATTGTAGGTAATGGGAGTATTTATTGTATTTAGTAAAAAAAAAAAAAAATATGTTTTCATCTGATTTACATGTGTTAAAGTCTCTTGTGCCCCAAGATTTGGTTTTTGCCATCTGATCAGTGTGTGTGATTCACAGTAGAATCAGCATAATCTTTCATAATGGCCCTCTCACATACCAAGTTGTCTTCCATTATACACAATAGAACCTGAGATATACCCTTTCTTTAAAAGAAAGAAATTGCAATATAGCACTTGTTGAGCGGTTTCCACCACAAGTTGATAGGCACTAATTTATGCCAAGGTGCAACTACATATAAATTTATACGAAGTTCTCTACAGTAGTTATTGAGATACAGTTCCCACACAATTTTTATCACAGACAGACATAATGCATTTTCTAAAAATGGCTAAATTGTATTCTGGACCTCTCAAAATGTGTAAATCCATCACAAACTAAAAGTCAAAAGTTTTTGTGAATCCAGTACTTTCTTCTATTAAATATAGAAAAAAGGAAAAAAAATATATGAAACTTAAAAGAAAAAATCTTGAAATTTCTCTTGATAATATTAAATATAATATAGTTAATGATACATCTCATTAGATATTTTTTTAGTCAGTAATTAAATATTTTCAATTTTAATTTTTCAACAGAGTGACAATAGTCACTATGGAATGTAATTCTTTGTTCTTTGAGTGGACTCTTATAAAATTACAGAACATAAAATAATTTAAAAGTTGGAGAAAAAAATATATTTTTAGTGTTCTTTAAGCAGTGAGTAGAGTAATGGAAGTAATGGACAAGATTTATGTATCAAGTGCATTTGAATCTTTCTTCAAATATGTACATTTAAAAGAAAAGTTTAAAATGTTTATTCTCTAGATTTATGTTCACCTCCGTGTGCAAAATTTCTTATTTTGATTTTTTAGTGAGCAAGGCAACAATGTCAAGAATAAGATAACTTCAATTTAAAATTAAACCATATAATTACATATTCTAATAATAATTAGAGACTAGCAAGTGAAGTAATTACGTAAATCATTTTGTCCATGGAATGGACGGATGAGGCAATCAAATTCAGAAGATACAGATTTTACAAATAAAAACTTTGAATTTAGCACCTATGGAGTGGCCGAAAACACAGATGGCTTCTTAATTTTCTTTTTGAACACCTGATGACTGGAAATGTTGAATTTTATAGGAAAATAAATTGATGTCCACACAGTGGAGATATTTTATTGGGGACATTTGTTATATATTAACTAAATGATAAAAATTCAATTGTTAGCTCCAAAATTCAGTTAGTGGATTTTATTTGTGATATTTTTGTGTCTTACCTACAAAAAACTTTTGCCAAACAAAGTTTATTTATAAACCTGAAAATAATACTTTATTCAGCAGAATTTTTTGAGGGTCAGATTCTAAAAAATAAAATTCAAAACATTTTTATTTATACTGTGCAGAAAACATTATAAAGAATAGCCTAGATGTAAAATTTTTCTCTTTGAAACTGTTTTATACTTTTAAATGCTTAGTGACATAGTTTCTATCTTTTGTATTGGCAATGAATGATCCATATAAATAATTGTATTGATATAGGCATTACATGGTAAATATGCTATCATAATCTTTGCTATTTTGTAAACTTTTATGATAAATCTGATCTGAATCCAAGTTTATTTGTCAATAATATTACTTAATTTTTAAACATCAATGTAACTTTTTCTATTTACTTCTTAATTTATGAATGATTAAAAGTAAATATTTTATATGATTTTTTTTTTTCTCCCCAGAGTTTTATGCATCTGTTCAAACCCCCTTGGTACAAATTTTGTTACATCTGCCTCTTCTGATGAAGAAAGTCCTCTTTGTTTATGGGATTTAAAAACTTTGGTGATGGAGGTACTTATATATTTTGTATTGTTTATATAAATTAAATTTTGTATGTGTATGACTTTTTTTTTTTTTTTTTTTTTTTTTGTAAAATATTTAAATATCTAAATTTTCTCATATTGGTTTCATTCATTTCATAACAAAGTACAAATTATATAGTATATGTATATGTATAGTTATAGTATTATAGTACTTGAACATTTTAGTACAAATTTTTCATAGTTGAAATTAATTTAGAACTATCTACTTAATATAAAATCGTTTACTTCTGTAAACGATTTTATATTAAGTATTTTGATTTTATATTTCCGTAAAAATTTCAATGATTTTGCTTATTAATGAAGTAAAAAGAGCTTGTTTAGTTTTTAAAAATAATCTGATTTTATAAAATTTTCACTATTCTTCTCTTATTTTGCACTGTACATGTGTGCAAATTGTGTATAAAGAAGACTGGTAAGAGATTGTTGATCCGATTGAATGGTCAGAATGTGCTGATGTATATCTTATAAAAAAATAAAAAAAAGATGAGAATATCAACGTAGTAGAGAAAACTCCATATGAGATATTTAGAAAATTTTTTATGACCAAATTATTCATTTCTGTCATTGTAGAAACTGAGCATTAAGCAAATCAAAAGAGCAATATTAGAATTTTTTTAAATTATTGTAAGTATACTTTAAATTAATTTTAATTGTAACAATCTAGAGATGGCAGCACCAGCTGCCCCAAATACAATGTATTCTCCCAGACTGCGGTTCAGTATGTCTGTTCTCTGTTGCCGGCAAGCATGTAGCATGTCTGTGAATAAACCTTTTTACTGTATGTTATCTATGAATCGGTCGTCATTTAGCCTAGTACCCTCCTTATATTTATAACATTAATATAAAAAGAAATTGGGGGGAGGGAAATTTTAAGCAGATAATATGAGATTTTATAAAGAAATACAGAATATCTTCATTCCATCTCTTCTGGATCCAAATCCAAAAATTTGCATTTTAATTAGCATTAATTATTTTTTAGAAAAGAGGTAGGTAATCTAAATGCAGAATTTGTAAGGAAAACACTGGATTATTATTTTTTTTTTTTGTGTGTCATGTTACGCAAAAACTGTTAAACACATAGTCATACAAAATATTGTGAAAAGATAATGTAACAAAGAACAAATAAGAAATATGAATGCATGAAAATTAGGTAAAATATCTTTTCATTCAAATTCTAATAATGAATAACCATTATTAGACATTAAGATATGGCATTCTCTATTACCAATGCAAAGAAGTATATGCAGGGTGTTCCAAAAGTTCCCCCCCCCCCCTCTTAACTCGAAAATAAGTCAGAATTTTGAAAAATGGCAAAACATATTTAATGAATTCGAGAGGGACCTCTTTTGTTGAAAAAGGTTTGGGCCCGGGGGTTGCTAGGGGGGCTGCTAGGGAGGGCAACTTTAAAATTTCAAATAGGAAGGTATGTTTTGTGATACATCTCTGGAAACGTCTCTTCAAGACAATGAATTTGATATAAATAGTTTTGCCCTACGATGATTATTAAAGGAGATACATGAGTTTTTAGACTTGAAATGTGGATTTTATACTTATGTATGTATTATCCCCTTTAATAATCACTGCAGGACAAAACTATTTACACCAAATTCATTGTCTTGAAGAGACATTTCCAGGGATGTATCACAAGATATACCTTCCCATTAGAAATTTTAAAGTTGTACTCCCTAGCGGCACTCCTATTACCCCCTTGCCCGGGCCCAAATATTTTTGGGCAAAGTATGTCTTGTGATACGTTCCTGGAAATGCCTCTTTAAGACAATGAATTTAGTATAAATAGTTTTGTCCTGCAGTGATTATTAAAGGGGATACATAAGTATAAAATCCACATTTCAAAAGTCTGAAAACTCATGTATCTCCTTTAATAATCATCGCAGGGCAAAAATAATTATATCAAATTCATTGTCTTGAAGAGACGTTTCCAGGGATGTACCACAAGACATACCTTCCCATTTAAAATTTTAAAGTTGCCCTCCCTAGCACCCCCCGGGGGCCCAAGCTTTTTTTCACCAAAAGAGGTCCCTCTCGAATTCATTAAATGTGGTGTGTTTCTCCATTTTTCAAATTTTTGACTCATTTTCAAGTTAAGAGGATGGGGGGCCTTTTGGAACACCCTATATCTAAATATATTTGTATACTTGATTAGGTGCCATTTTTTGAAAAACAGTCTAACTTAAAAAAAAAAAAAAAAGTTTAATAAATTCTTGTGCAGATGATATTAAATCGACTTTATGCATTAAAAAATATCCAACAACTGTATAAAAAAAATTGGATTGAGACATATAGAAGTGTTTAACGGGTATTTAAAATAAATAAATAAATAGTAATAAGAAGAATAACCAAATCAAAATAATGCAATTTTGTACTTTGTAATGATTTTAACAATATTAAATTACTTTTTTAGACACTAACATATTAACTGAGTGTCTGTTTTGTTCTTATTAGAAAAGTGAAATCATTAGAAATTTAATAATTAACTAATGATTTCTATTTAAATTAAATTAACTTTCATTGTGTTAATAAATCATTGCGTACTATAGAACAAATAATCAGTATTCCTATTCTTAAAAAATAAATAAATATTTAAATATATTTTTATTTTTTGGGGATTCTCCAGCAACCTAACAGTATGTCTGAGAGGATGTCTGAGAAAAATGTCACAAAAATGTTATTTATTTATTTTTATTTTTTATTTTAAGGCACGATTTTTCGCATTGTATTCCCATGCATATAAAAAGATTATTCATTCATTATTTCCTATAAAAAAATTTTTAATGCCTGCTAAGTCACTCTCCTGGCCTGTGCAGGTCTTTTACTTTCACTTTATTTATTTATTTAAAAATTTCACAAGCTAAATTCGTAGTGTAGTAAACTATATGCACTTAAAAGTATAAAAAAAATATTATTTGAGCCTTTTTAATCATTTAACTTATTAAAGTATATCATTTTAAATTTTGTTCCATGGTTTCCATGTCATTCTCCTAGCTTAAGGAATTTTTAATAATTTAAGAGAAAAATAAGGAATTTTTAGCCTGGTGTTTAACAACACTATTTATTCCTACCATTTTGTTGGATTCATAATGTGATTTGAAGATCTGATTCACCAAGTGTTCTTATCATAATTTTGAAGTTTTAAACTGAGGTATGTAACATTTTATGCTGTCATCTTCCTGTGCAACATTTCTATTATATATACAGGGTGGCGACAATCAGGGAAAACTGGTAAATCATGGAAAAATCAGGATACTCTATCAATCTGGAAATATCGGGAAAGATCAGGGAATTTTGTAAAAACATCCAAAAATCATGGAAATTTTCATTTTTGTCCAGCAAGCGTGGCTAGAAGATCGCCAAACAGGTGTTATCTTAACCATGATTGCACAAGATTGGCTGCTTTCTAGTTGAATCTCACCAAGTTAACATTAAAAAAAAAATGATAATAATAATAATATTTTTAGTGCACCAACTTGAGGAATAATTTTATGTCTTAATGCTAATATGTTGTGTAATTAAAATGAATCATATTTTTATAATTTTGCTAATTTCTCCAAAATTTTGAACTTTTCATTTTTTTTTTCCTTTTTGTAAGTGAACAAAGAAAAAATATAAATAAAAAGTGCAGTTTTTTTTATTCAAATGGTTTAGCGAGCATGTTACACAAGAGTGTGATATACATAAAATTATGGAATGTATATAATGGGTAACGGAAATCATGGAAATCTGTCAAAATTAGTCATGGAAATCATGGGAAAATCAGGGAACTTTTTTTCTGAATTTCTGTAGCCACCCTGATATAAAAGAATTTTTCAGAAATAATACATATTATATGTAATTAATGCTAATAATAATAGATAAACCTTTTTAAACCTAAATTTGGTTCTAGGTTTGAGCATCAGGCCTAATATAAGAAAAATATCATTCTCCTGGCATAGATAGCATAATTAAGCATAGCCAGATGCTTAGCATAGTTAAAGTGGGTTCCCTTTATTTTACATTTGCTAAGTATCTTAAAAAGGGGGTAAAAGTTTTTGTAGATTTTTTAAAGCACTTTTGCTTTTAAAGAATATGTGATTTGAAAATGTAAAGTTTTTGTAGAATTACCTTACTATAAGAATTTAATGCTAGTTGAAAATTATTTCTTATATATATATATGGGATTTATTTCTTATACATATATTTATATTAACTGTTCTAATGATAAAAAACTTTTGATTACAGAAACAACTTTCTATTTCTGCAGATAAGTCTTGTGTATATTGTTGTTCTTTTAATCATAATGGACAACTTCTCTTAATTGGATCGTCTGATGGAACGTCTAGTATTTTAGGTATAAACTTTAATGACATTTATGACAGATAGAATGACCTTAATAACTTTTTTTTGTTTGGTTATTGTTTATCATTTTATCAGTCATTACTCAATATTATTTGAAATACACTCCTTCTCATAATTATAAGGACACCCGTTTTTCTATATTAACTAAACACTGAACACTATTATTTAAACAAATATATTTTTAATTAATTTGAATTTCATTAATAGACTATATTTAAAAAAATTTATCGTTTTTATATCTTAAAAAACTTTAAATATGGTAAAAAAGATGATTGTTCAGGTGTTCACAATTATAAGGACAGCTCGAATTTTAGTAATTTATTTCAGTTATTCTTTAAATTAATATTTTATGGGATCTCTGTTTAGGGTTAAACAGTCAGACATTCTCTCTGGTATATATATATACATTTTTTTAAATATTCAGTTTCAATACCATTTCATACAGCATATATGATATTCTTAATACATTTAAACTATTTAAAATTGCTTTCCACTTGCATGCACTTTTCTAATATCATAAGTTAAGGTTTTTTCAACTTTTAGGCCACGGGAAAGGCAATAATACCGAAGTTTCTTTCTTCAAACTATTTTCTATTGCTCTAGAAGTAGAGCAAAAATGTAAGTCTTGTTGAAAAAAATATTATTACCCCCCAAAATCTAACAAAAATCTGATAATTCCAAGTTTAAAATTTGCGGATATTCTCTTGATGTTCATAATAATATAAAAAATTATTCAATTCATTCTGCTTTCAGTAGAAACAGCTTCCCAGAGCACCATACATCCAGCTTTAAAATGCCCGATTCATATCTGCCTTTAAAAATCTGCTCTGTCTTTCGCTATCTTCAGATCGTGCCAGTAACTGTTAAAAGCATTTGGTTAATCAAGAATAAAATGTTTTTCATCCGAAAATGCAACATTTTACCATTTAATATTGTCTTTATTCAACTTTAACACAGACGTTCTTTCCCCCATTAAATGCTGATTGATTATTACAGGTTTTTTTTATTTATTTTAACATATTACTAATTATTTTAAACATGCATAAATGTGGACCCTAACCTTTCGTTACAAATTACCAGCAAATTCAGCAGCAGTCATTATGAGTAGAACAATAAGAGGAATTATGAGTCTTCGATCTCTGTAAAACAACTCTGATTTTGCATCAGATCTCTCTCCTATCGAACCAGCAGTCCAACGTTTGATCACATTTCCTTCAGCAATTTTAGACCTTCGAATTTCATTAGAAATTCGGCGGATTGAAATTATCCTTCCACTTAAATTACACATTTATCATACTTCACTACTTGAACGTTCTTTTTTTCGAGGAATTATCAGTAATGTCCGTCCAAGAAAAATTGAAGGCTTCTATATGAATTAATCTAGCCCAGTAGTTAACAAATTCGCATGCCAACTGTAATTTCTCCGCTAGTAAGTTAAATAAAACGAAAAAATCTGGATTGTCCCTATAATTATGAACGTCTAAAAACGTGGAGAAAAACACATTTTGCATTATTTTTATTAATTTTGTTTTATATTAAAAAAAATTATAGCAGTTTTGGTTTTTAAAATATTAGATATATTAAGTGCACTTAGTATAATCTTGTTCCCAACTATTTTTACATTAGTTATTTCAAAATATAAAGTGTCCTTATAAATATGAGAAGGAGTGTATTCTGTTTTCACATTTAAACAAAAATATTTTCTGCTTAACAGAATCTTGTGCTTACTCACTTGAGACAATCGTCCGTGAATGACTTTTTAAACTTTAAGTACCCCTTGTTTTTAAAAGTGTTTTTTGTTTTTTAAGTCGCAAAAAAATATACTGTTAGATAAAATAAAGATAGATTAATTTTGAAGGCTCAAAAATATTAACTGTAATCACTATGCATGATATGTTTATGTGTTAGATATTCTGAAATGATTAGGATATTCATTAGCCACATATCAACTAAAAAGAAATCTGATGTGAAACAACCACACAACTTCCATTATTGCAAGTTTAAAAAATAAAGAAAAAAATGGTAGAGTTTGTAATGACATATTCTAAAAATTAGCCGTTGATTAGAAAAATATGTCTGGACCAGGGAGACCCATGTTATTTCGGCATTTTCTTTTTACTCATCAACTTCTATGGACTTATCAGATAAGTGCAAAATTATAAGAAACACTTGGCAAAACAAGATTTGCTTTACGAATCCACAAGTTTTTTTTATTATGTTCTTTCGATAGTGAAGTAGACATGAGAATAGCTTAAAGACAATGTTCAAAAATTCATTTTGACAAAATTTATGATTTACAACAAAAATTCTGAATATTGATTAAATACTAAGTAATTCCACATATACATAAATAATCATAAAACAAAACTTTTCTCATCATGAACCACAGAAAAATATGCAACTACAGTTACTTTCTTATGCATCCGATTAATAATGCGAAAATCCGTTAGAATGTCTTTTCCGTGCCAAGGGTTACTCAGTATGCTGGAAATCACCCATAATCGTAGATTTGAAAATAATATTATAATTGAAAACCTACTTTATTTCTATTGGAGGTTGGCAAAACTATTTATTAATAAGGAGGTATTTCAAAATATTAAGGGTTGTTATATAAAAAGATTACGTTGGGCAAATAATGAAATCTTCTTGTTTGATTGCATCATCTAATCATCTACGAAAGAACCGATAGGAAATAAAATAAAAAATCAAAATGAAATAAATGTATTTTCTTTTTTTTTTACTAATTAGAGGATTAAATTATTATTATTATTATTATTTTATTTATTAATTATTTTTTTTATGACAGGAAATGGGTTAGATTTAATATAATGAATTAGAATTAGATGATATATTTATATTATTATTATATTTATGTATTTAACAAGAGAGAAAATTAAATATTAATAATTGTTATGGAATACAGAACTTTGCCTATATTTTAATTCTGCACTACAGAGTTATTTTTTGAAATATCAATTTCCGAGATCTAAAACTGACCTACCTAAGCAGGATGACTGTTAATTTTCCTGTAATAACCACATAATACATGAGAAAAGATATCTAAATGGATTTATGTAACAATTTTTAAGAAAATCATTAGAGCTGTTTTTGAGATACCAACTTTTACCAAAACTTTGTGTACTCAATTATTGACCAGAAACAATAATTACATACAAAAGGATATTTAAAAGGGAGTTAATATGGCGAGTTTGAAAAAAATCTGTACAGCCGTTTTTAAAGGAATGCACATGCAAGACCTAAAATTGAACTATTTATACAGGAAGCCTATCAATTTTCCTGAACTAACCAACTATATCATTCGAAAGGACATCTAATAGAGTGTTTATATAGCATCTTTGAAGAAAATCATTAGAGCTGTTTTTGAGATATGGACTTACGGTCCCAATTCCAGTTTCCGATGTCTCACTTCCAGTTTTCCAATTTTCACCAAAATTTGGAAAATTCATCTGTGTACACCAGACCTGTCTCAATTCTGAAGTTTCGTCATTCTATCTTTATTAGTTTCGAAGATATGATAGCCAGAAGATTCCCCCACATACATACACGCATACACACACTCTGACCAATTGCCAAAAACTACTTTTTTGGATGCAGGAGACCTTAAAATGTGTAAATCAGGTGAAAACTTGCTATCGAATTTTTGGACTGAATGCAATACTTCCATTACCTACGGTAGTCAGGTAATGGAAGTAATAAGAGGTAAAAAGAACATGTGTACATAAGGAACATAGATAAAAAAGCAGTGTGAAAAAACAAAAAGTAATCTATTACTGAAAAATAACTGTTTGTCCCATCTGTATTCCACATGTGTAACTTTTAAGCAAATGTATCAATTTATATTATTATTTATTTTGTTAGATAGGACAATGGTGGTATATTATTATAATTTTATTAAAATTCAAACATGGCAAATTATGCTTTCAGACTGAGTCATAAAAAAACAGACCAGTATAAAATAAAAAACTTTCCGCGCACACGACTTAAAAGCTAAAAATTTTCTGCAAGCTAGGAAAAGCTGAGCAGTGCCATTTTTATGCCGAAATGGTTGCTGCAATGTTTGGAGATTGGAAATAGTAAACTTCCTAAACAGTGTACAGTGGTCAATGAGGACTACATAGAAAGCGAGAAAAATAAAAAATAAATTTTGCAAGTTATCCACAGGCTCTGATTATCTATGGGTTGCTGAGTGATTCATCAATTCCACGAATAATCGGGAGTTTACTAAATTTACAGACAGGTAATCTCTCTTTCTCTCCCCTCATTTCCTAAAAATGTTTCACCCTCTTAAAAAAAAAAAAAAAAAAACTCTACAAGATAGGAAAATTTTCCGCACAAACTTTCTGCAAGATAGAAAAAATTTCCATGCACGGCATAACGTCTATATTCTACAGCCCTGTAAAAAAGAACCAATCCTTACAAAGTTTGAGGTTTTTAAATTACATGTAGGACTGCTTTACATAATAAAAATGCTCATCTTACTTTCAAAGATATTTTTATACCAATGCATCAAGTCATTGAATATATTTTTATATACTGTTTTTGTAAAATGCTTTAAATCATTATAGCGTTCAGATATGCTGTAGTTTAAAAAAAAATCTATATCATTTACAGCTTTCATAAAAATCCATCAAGAATTTTATCAAAATATACAGTTGTTAATTATCAATGAAGATAATGATATTTTATGTTGCAGGTTGTAAGGATCTTCAACAATCATTATTTCTGAAACAGCTGGAAATTTTGCTTCAGTAATATTTCTGATATTAATATGAAATTGTAAATCAAAAACTGGAGTAATTAAGTTAAATATGTCATCAAATAAAGTAATTGATTTGCATATCTGTAGATTATGAGAAATTTTAAAATGATACTTTAACTAAATGTAAACAATGTATTTTTATAAGTGTGAAAAGGTATGCCTTTGTGCAAATAATTAAAACAAAGGATAAGCAAAAGGATAGTATTGGTAATTGATATAATAAAAATAGTTATATTAATTAGCAATATCTTTAATACCATGGTTTTTCTAGATTTACGAACATCTGAAAATATTGCAACTTGGAAGTCACATGATGGAAATGTTGTCTCTACTGAATTTAGTTGTGATGAAACTGTCTGTTATACCATGGGATCAGATGGAAAAGTGAGAAAAAAAAAATTCTTGTATTTTTATCTATTATTTATTTGTAAGACTTTGCTCTTATTCAAATTTAAATTTCTGTAGCATTAAAATCAATGAATATACTTTTTTTTAAGCTGAATTCCTGGAGTGTAAATAAAACAGGCCATAAAGTTTGCAGTTATGAACTTCATTGTGACACAGCATCAGAAGCTGCTTTATCTCAGCAATCATATGGCAAGCGTTTTACCTTTAACAATGATGGCAATTATATGTTAACATGTGGTCCTTTGGGAGGAATTATTTATAAAGTAAGTTAATCTTTGTTGTCATATAAAAACTTCTTTTGTTAAAAACCTCCATTTTCCTTTTGTTAGTGGGAATTTTGTTTTAATTTGTAATGCATAAAAATAGAATTTAACAGCTTTTTTTGTATAATCACTTTTGAAAACAAGTAGCTAATCTTCTTATTAATAATAGCTTTAATTTTCTGGAGGTCACCCTTGTAACTGACTTCATAGCTGCGTTAATGTATGGAAATAAATAGAAAGAGAAATTTCATCCACGGTATCAAATGAATAAAGTCATAAAAAAGGATAATTTATTAGAAAAAATTACATCACAATTGCAATAATATATTGAGAAAAAGGAAATAAAACTTTATCTATGATTTGAAAAAGAAAAAAAATACCATTTAAGGTAAACATAGCATGGAGGTCATAGAACTGTTATTGAAATAGATAGAGCACCATCATACTATCTATAAAGAGAGGTAAGCGTGTTATGTGCTCTGGAGCTAAGACCACTGATCGCAGAGCTACAAAACTTGGCAGGTTAGCTTTGAACATACAGGGATTGAATATTTTTTGCAATATATTTTTAAATTTTCGAATTTGAATTTTTAAAATTAAATTTTTTAATTTTATCCCTTGGTTTCTCTGTTGCATTTTTTAAAATTTCTTTCAAAATGTGTATTATTTTATTTCAGTCATCTGCATCCCCTAGCAATAGTTAGTGTGCTATTTATGCTTTATTTATTTGTTTAATTTTATTACATTATTTATTTTATTCATAGTCAGTCACATGATTAAATATTGTTACATATTTTCACGATTTTAATATGAAAGTACAGCTTTGAATTTTTTTGATACTGTACACAGAGATGCCATTTTCTACGGTTTACCCGTAGTTTCTACGGAAAATAAAAAAAATATTTGAATAATTACGGACTACGGAAAAAACCTGTATTACTACGATTTTTAAAATTTCTTCTTAATTCAATTCCTTTATTACGCCAAAAGAGCGCTGAACTGATAAAACTGAGGTTTCTTTACTTATCAAACTCGCCAAGCAGAAAGCGGTCACTACGTCATGCAGTGACGCAAACAAAAACAGCCTCCCTTGGAGACGCGCAAGCATGATAGGGCTCCGTACAATGCTCTTTTTGGATCGTTACGGGAAGAACGGGGAAAGGAAAGAACGAAGTGCGTTTGAACTTTGGCGGATTGAAGAAGAGTACAGGTACAGGAGAAAAATTGCAGTAACCCTATCAACTGCACGTGCAGCGTGGGCGACACTACACGACCGCGGGAAATATTGAATGGAGAAATTGAATTGCTTAGCTATTCGTGAATCGGGAAACATCTTTACAAATAAGTGTTTCGAATGATCAGCTGCTGCAATTGGAATGTTGTGCTCAATAATAAATCGAGTGAATAGTAATTCCGCATTAATGGCGTTGAAATCATCATTATTCTTGAAGAAGCTTGATACCTCTCTTGTGTTCTGTACAGCTTTGGCGTTTTCTATATGCAATTTAGCAAGCATTACTAAAGGTAAGTTAAAAATTTAAATTTTTAATGTTCTTTAATCAATTTACCTTGCAGAAACTTATACTTAATAGTTTGTTTTATTACTTAATATATTACAATATTTCTCATTTTATGTATATATACATAGATATTACATGTATAAGATATTAGCCAAATTTGTTTTTAGAGCATATCAATGAATTATGACTTATGAGTAATTCTAGCAATTTTGCTATTCTGATCCTTTATGCAGAAGTTAATAACAAATTGTTAGGTTGTGCAGCATAAAATTCATTGCTTAGATAATTCATAATTAATTTCATCATTTATTAAAACAAATTGTCAGACTCTTATTTATTATTTTAAAAGGTGTATAACAAACTAACTTATTATGGTTTAATGTATAAATCATTTTTGAGTGTATAACTTATAAAATATTTTAAAATATGAACTTGAATTTCCGTATATAAGACCAACCTACCAGACTACTGACAAGTACTCAAAACTACTGAAAATTTTCTTGTCTACTACTGAAAACTGTCCTACAAGGTTGGCATCTCTGTGTACATTTCAAAACTGTCACCCTATCAAGGTTTAAACTGCCATTACTTTTTTTAGTATTTTGCTAAAAAATATTATCATTTGCTGAAATATGTTGTTAAAAATTGCACTAAAAAAGCTAGAACTGAATAATTCTATAAAATATCTCTTTATAATAACCTCTGTTTTTTTTTTTTTTTTTTCAGGCAAAAATTACGAAATTACTGAAATTTTTGGGAATTGTTATTTATTTAGTAATTTGGATTTATTTTTAATTTTTAATGGTTGAATTTAAATGCAAAAATATTTAAAAATATGTCAAAATTCAGAATTTGCTTCATAGAAGCATTTCCAGCACTAGTATTGCACGATTATCTACCCTTACTCATTACTCCCTTTTAAATTGCTTCTTCATTTTGCACATATGACATAGCTGCCTCTTTTTTCTATTGTTAAAATCAAAACAAAGTTTTGCTGATTCATATTTCTTAAATTACAAGTATTTATGGTTGGTTGAAATCATCAGTGAACAAAAGGAATAGGAAACAAAATTGTGGTTAACTAAATTAAGAAATCATCATTATCCAAAGAATTAAATTAACTTTCAAAAAAGCTAAAATAATGCTTGTGTAGTTGAAATACTAAAGAAAATATTTTGCCAGGTTAAACTCTGCATCCAATATACACTCAAAATTGAAATGCCTGGGTAAGGCGAAGTCACAGGTAGTGGAGACCCAAACCCAAGATAGTGTGAGTGGGGAAGACTGGCAATGGTAGTGGGGATCCGGAGTGAAGTTTTAAGCATTTTCAATCGAATTTTTTCAGTTTTTACATAAAGTGATGTAAAAGACAATCATTGTATTTTTTTTTTTTTTTTTAATTCATTTATTTAAATATAATGATGAAGTATATACAGCGAAGTGGGCAAAGTCTGCCAATTTATTATCCTCTAAAAAACTTCAAATAAGCATTACCACTGCCCTCTACCCCAAATCTGATTTTAACTAAAAAAATAAAATAAAATAAAGAAGTCAGAAAATTATCCGATATCATTTGAAGAATTAGCCCCCCTATATGTGACTTAATGAATATCAATAAAAAAATCTATAAAAAATTACTGTTTCTATAATTCATTACTAATATCGCAAAACAGACATTTTTTTTCAATGACTTTAAAAATTTTAAGCTAAAATTCCATACATATGTATAAAACAGAAATTAAGAGGACATAGTCTATTAGTTATATATATATTACAATATAAGTCTAGGAGTGTGAATTAAAAGCAATACAATATTCAGAAAAAAAGTTTGATGATATATTTAGTTTTAATTGCGAATTGTGCTCTCTTAATTTCTAGGTTTTCTTTCTTTCTTTTCCTTATTTATTTTTAAAATAAAATTTTAGTCTTATTTACATGCAGACGTTAGTTAAAGGAGTACATTCACTCATTGACTCAACACGGCCGTGACGATTCTATGGGAAATGTGGTCTGGTGTGAACATTGGTTTTGGGACCCTGACCTGACCCCCACTAAGATGTGGTTTTACAAAATTTCATCCTTTTTCTCCTTGGAAAGTTTGGGGAGGGGGGGGGAGAGAACATGTTTGTGAGCACAACTTGGCTCTATATTAATTCATGGTGAAGAATTTGCATATGAAAAGACTAAACTTAAATATAAAAAGCCATTTTCAACAGGGTTTCGGACCGCCCAAGAACCCAAAAAAAACACGGGTAGTTTTTTTTTTTTTAGGTTTTCCCACTTTAAAAAACCCAATAAAACCCACACTCAAGTGGGTATTATTGGTTTTTTTTTTTTTTTAAATCTAATAAAATTTTTCACTTTTAAAAAATAATTTATTATTTTTTTACTTATATTTTCTTACTTGATATTATTATATATAATAAATATTATGTAGGATAATAATTATATGTATAAATACAATTATTATATTATATATATAATTATTATTATATCTACATAACATAGCATATCATATTAGTGATATAATATATGCCAGTTTGAAATTATGTAATTATTTTTTCAACTTTGTTAGAAAAATTCCTTTCATTTCAACGATCTATCTACAATATCTTTTATGAACAGAACAGTTTAAAAAAATGAAAGATGGGGAAAAAATGAACAATATTGCAAACCATTTTTGTATTTGTAAGTCATGATGAAAAGGTAAAAGTAATACTTTGCCTTAAATTCTAAGGATTTAACAATAAATATTAAACATAACTAACAAATATAATATATTGACCCTGTAAGGTTCAATACAGGCAAAAAATAGGCTTCTTTTTTTTGCCCCTCGAAAACTTCAAATTCAATAAAGCTGCCTTTTAAAAAGATTTAGTTTTATAAAAATGACCTTTCAATAAAAAATTTTCGTGTTCCAGAATTATTTTTAATGTTTACCTATAACTTGGTTTGGTTCAATGAAACGCTATTAACTTGATAATAAACATTTATATGGAATGACTAATAAAATGGAAGGTGTTACACAATTTTTTTCTTACAGAAAAAAATTTCACAAAAAAATTTTGTTTTTCACATAAATGAGCTTCAAAAATTAAAAGCTGGAGGCACTCCTGACATGTAAGTGTAAAAAGTAGGCAGTGATAATTTTGTTTTGTATTCCTTTATTAAGTTTTCAAATATGAATCAAATGTGAGTTATCAATATTAACAAAAATTTTAAAAATATTTGCACATTTTTTTACTTTAACCATATAAAAATACATAATTATTTGTAATATGAAAATCATACATGGTAGGTTTAAAATATTTCGCTTTTGTTACTAGTTTTAATTTTACACAAAATAATTTAATAAAAAATTAAATTCAAAATTGTGATAAAATACTGAATAGAATAAAATAAGAATTCATTTTACAGTTTAGGCCAAACCAATATTAATAATATGAAGGTCATTTAATTTTTAATGAATTATAATTAATTACTATTATTTTGTAATAAGTTTTCTTTTAGTCTAAAACTGTTCTCTTTTGAAATAAACTTAAAATTCAAACTCAACAGTGTTATTCTACGTTTACTATAAAAAACTAGGGATGAAACGGATATCCGGTAACTATCCGGTATCCGGCCTATCCGGCTGAGTTTTAAATATCCGGCGGGGTACCAGATATCAGCACACCGGATACGGATATCCGGCAATTTCAAGCCGGATATCCGACGGATATCCGAAGGAGAAAATTCAAGCTTAGACTCCCATCATATGAAAATTTTGCGACAATTTTTTTATTTTTTTTAGATCTGTTGTAGCTTGTAAAGGATTTTTTTTTTTTTTTTTTTTTTTTAAGTTGGCTTCTGCGAAAATCGATTTTGGACTCATTAGCGAACAAATTTAGCCAAAAGTAGCTTCAGGTCTAAGAAATATAGAAGCGCTATTTTAATTTTTTACAGAGTTAGCTAGGTTTTTCTTCCAGAGTGATTTATAACATTCCCCCTGATCTTCCCCATAACAATAAAAAGAGCTGTTCCTTGCTGTTCCTGAACAAATGATATTTATTCTCTGCAGTTGCAGTGTATATATAACTCTGTTTTCATGTCTTTTGCTAATATGTTGTTAGATTGTTTAGTAATATTGTTAGTCTTGGATGTTAAAGTTGTTAGATTGTTTCGAGAATGAGTCAAATAATGTGCATTTATTGACTAGAACCTGTTTATTTACAATCCAGTTTTCCATACACAATAAAGCTGTTGTTTTTGTGACCATATATTTATACTAGCAGAAACCTGGCATTACTTGCGCCATCTATCTATCCGATTTGGATTTTTCAAAAAACCCTCCAATTTATATAAATTTGCATTTTTAATGGAATATCTTACTAAAGCACCTGAATTTAGAATTCCCTGTTGCGTTGCATAGATATATCCCAAAAAATTAAAATTATTTTAAATAAAAGTATATATTTAAATTTTCAGAAAGTCTGTTCTTTCTTTGAATTATTACTTTCTTCTATATTAAATAGAAGGAAGTATTGGATTCGTGAAAATTTTCAACTTCCAGTTTTCGGTGGATTTACGCATTTTGAGAGAACCAAAACACAATTTGACCATTTTTGGAAAATGTCTATCTGACAAAAATTTTGTGCAGTTCAAGAGTTAATGCACAGAATTTCCTATAAATTTATACATAGTTGCATCTTACCAAAAAAAAAAGTGCCCATCAACTTTTGGTGCAAATCACTCAACAGATGGCGCTGCTATACTGTGATTTCTCCCATTTAAAGGAAGACTATATCTCAGCTTAAACTGTGTATAATTAAAAAAATAAACTAAGTGTGTCACAGGGAGGGCTATTATTATGAAACATGTTCATTCAATTTCTGTGCATAACGGCCAATAGGTGATGCTGCTATGCTGCAATTTTTCCGTGAATAGGGAATTTATATCTCAGATTCATTCGTGTGTAATTGCTAAAAATTTAGTATGGGAAAGGGCCATTTTTATAAAACATCATGTTGATTCAATTTTGGTGCATATTGGTCGATAGGTGGCTATATTATGTTGCAATTTACTCTGTGAATAGGAAGGCTAAATCTCAACATCTATAAAATTTAAGAGATAAACAAGATAAAAATAATATGAGAATAAAAGTTGACTTAATTTGGGTGTATATCGACCAACAGGTGGTGCAGCTGTTCCTCACCTTCTGTGATTCTCCACATGTCTACATCTCAAAATTTTTTGTTTAAAATTGCACTAAACTCAATATCTAAAATTTTTATTTTAAGCAGCTATGATTATGTTTCTTCTGCATGTTAAACAGCATGTAGCGTTATTATATAGAGAGATATAAAAGAAAGTTTTGTGATGGCCATAACATACTAGTTTGAAGCTTTTAGTTTGTTTATTTATTTATTTTTTTCTTCTTTCTTTTATGTTTTCTTATAAATGTCTCAAAAGAGAGTATTGGATTCATAAAAATTTTCAACTTCTGGTTTTTGATGGATTTACACATTTTAAGAAGCCCAGAATCTGGTTTGACCAATTTTAAAAAAATGTGTGTGTGTGACAAAAATTCTGCTCAACTGTACCTCCGGAACTACTGCGTACTACAATTACATATAAATTTATGTGAAGTTGCACCATGACATAAATCAGTGCCTACCAACTTTTGGTGCAAATGGCTCAACAGGTGGTGCTGCCATACTGTGATTTCTGCAACTTAGAGGAAGGCTATATCTCAGAAACTACTGCACAGAATTTCATATAAATATATATGTACATGTAACTGGCATATATTAGTGCCTATCAAATTTGGGTGTCAATCGCTCTACAGGTGGTGCTGTTATACAGTGCTTTCTGTAATTTAGGGAAGGCTATATTTTAGGTTCTATTTCATGTAACTACACAAAACTTCATGTTGGAAAGGCATTATGAGAAATTATGCTAGTTCAGTTTGGGTGCATGTTGGCCAGTTGGTGGCTCTGCAATACAGAAATTTCCCCCCAAAAGGGGAAGGCTATATCTCTTATTCTATTGTGTATAATTGCATAGAACTTGGTATGTGAGAGAACCAGCCATTGTGAAACACTATTGCAATTTATTTTAGGTGTATATCGGCTAACAGGTGGCAATACTGCACTACAATTTACCCAATGAATAGGCTAAGTTAATCCCAACTTCTATGACATATGTGCATGAAACTTGATATATAAGACAACCATTATGAAAGCAAATGTTGACTTTATCATGTGTATATCAGCCGACAGGTGGAGCTTCTATTATGATTTTTCACAAGCGTATATCTCAGCATCTGTTGATCAAAATTGTATAAACTCCTTTTGTAAAATATTCATTGTGTAGAAGCTATGGTTAAACTTTTATACGATTTAAACCGTAAGTGGCGCTGTTATATAGAATTATGTAGAAGAAAGTTTTGTGATGGCCACGACTTGTTAGTTTTCATGTGAAAATAACCCTTCAACTGTGATTATATTAGTAAAATATTTTATTTCATTTTTTTAATAGTAGTATTGTAAAAAATATGTAAATAATAAGTTTTAGTTTTATAATTCTGAACGTCTTTTTGTGATAATGCTTTTCACCAAAAATTGCAAGTGTAGGTGTGTGTATGTTAGGCTTAAAATTTTATTCTTCATGGTAATATTGCACAAATAAATAGAATATTAAATAAATATGTTTAAATAAATTATATTTAAAATGTTTTTAAAAGAATAGTATGTGTTTTGTTTTAAAATAAAGAAAAAGAAAATAAATATACAACACGACAAAAAACAAAACTAATGCCGGATATCCGTATCCGGCAGGCAGAAGAGCTCCGGATATCCGATATCCGGCAAAATCACTATCCGTTTCATCCCTATAAAAAACCCAATTAAACCCCCCAAAACCCCGCCCGGGCTAGACTTTTACGGGGTTTTTAAAACCCTGATTTTCAACAATTTTGGAATTTTTTTTTTTTTTTTTTTTTTTTTTTTTTGGGGGGGGGGGGGGGGGGCGAATTTGGGAGATAAATTTTACAAAATTCAGACCTTTGAGTAGAACTTTACTAAACATGGTATAAAGAGGTTGAAAAAAGCTGTGTAACTTCTAAAAAAATGTTGTTGTTTTTTCAGGGGGTGGGGGGGTAAATCTGAGAGTAAACTTTCTGCCTTAAATTTGACCTCAGAAATGTATGGGAGCTGTGGTTAAGAATTTTGGTGGGTGGGTTGGTAATATGCATCAAACACCCACAGTGATGGGACTTTATAAAATTCTCCCTTCTCCTTCCCATGAGGGTGGGTTGGTGGCAAAAACACTTCCAACACTTCTCTTCTCTAAATTATCTCAGAAAGTCGAATTTTGAAGTTTAGCTTAATTATGCATGCTCAACACACATTATAAGAGCATTTTGCAAATTTTCCTTCCCCCCCCCCTTTAAAGGCAGACGTGGGGGCAAAGTACATGTTTCCAAGTATAACTCTGCTCCAGATTATCTCAGAAAGCCAATTTCTGATGTGTGGGATATGCGTACCCAACATGCATTATAAAGGAACTTTGCAAAGTTTACCCCCTTCACCCCTGTAAGGGTGGGAGTCATAAAACATATTTCCAAACAAAACTCTGTTACAAATTTATCTCAGGAAGGTAATTTTTTGGTGTGTTGGTTGGTTATATGTGTCCAACACATATTAAAAAAGCAATTTTGTGAAATTACCTCTCTTGGTGGGAAACGAAAAACATGTTTTCAAGCTTAACTCTACTGCAAATTACCTCCAGATGGAGAATTTTTTTTGTATTGATGTTGATTAAGTGTGCACTTTGACAGGATTTTATAAAATTTTTAACTTCAGCTATTGGGAGGTGGCGGCATGGAGAAAAAAAACAGAATTTTAAGTGTAACTTTTTTCATAATTACACCAGAACTGATTACTGATGTATAGGTCAGTTTTGAAGTGTGAGAATTAATAACATTTTCTTTTGCGGCTAAGTACAGTTAAGATGTTTTGACTGACTTTTTTATTATCTATATAATATTTCTCTTACATAGACCAGTTATGATTAAATTTTGTCAAAACGATATGATAGTTGACATAGTTAGAAATTAGAATGTGAATGTCATGCGTCAATGACACCTAATTATTTTTTTTAGTTGCTATAATTTTCTTCTCAGGCTTAATTTTTAAATTTTTTTATTGGGAATATAACAGGATAAAACTTAGTTTTTTTATTTGTTTATTAAAATAATAAATACAAACACAAAAGTTAAACATAAATACATTTACTTTTTTAAAAAATTAAAAATTTACTGGAAACGAAACAAACAGTTAAATTACATTAGAAAAAATTTATTATGATAAAATGGATTTTTTAAAAACTAGTTAATGGTTAGGTGTCAAAAATGATAACTGGGTGTGATTTTATGGTTGCCAAATTTAAATTTCTAGGTGCAAAATACGTCTAACAACAATTTTGAATACTGGATAGTAATGTAATTAATAAAATACGCAGAGATAAAATATAATATTTATAAGTGGACAATATTTAAGTATGCAGACCAGGGTTGCCACGCTACCTGGAGAACCTGGAATAGTCAGGGAATTTGAATATTTTAGCCTAAATCTGAAAAAGTCAGGGAATTTCATACGATGGTTGCTACAGAAAAAACAATTTTTCTGCCACCATAAGGTTATTTTTCTGTTATTATTATTATTTTTTTCCTTAGCTTTCATGATTTTTTAAAACATCACCAGCCTTCCTTTCCGCACGTGAAAGAAATTTCTTATTCTGCTTATAAGCGACAGATGCTATCACTGTATGTAACTTTTGTCATATGTATTTTTTGTAACTTCAAGTAGTACTGTAATTATTTTGCCATCAACACAACCAGTGCTCAACATATGGTTAGACTGTGATTTTTTTAGAACACACCTGGAAAAGTCAGGGAATTTCATTCTCCTGTTTGAGTGGCAACCCTTGCAGACTCAACTTAATGATCTAATTGTTTGATGAGATTATTTTTTTAGAAAAATGTATTTTTAAAAAAGTTACATCTTCAGAATCTTTGTAAGTATCATTTTAAACCTAGCAATACTTATAAAGATAGATATAGAATATGAATTGTTATCATAAATTAACTATAAAAAGCAATGATAAAAATATAATCAAAATTAGCTTTTTTTTTTTTTTTTTTTTTTAACAAAAGTTTATGCCAAAATAACTAAATAAAAAGTCATTGCCAACATGGAGACAAAAATTTAAAAATCGTCATGGGGGTACTATACTAAAACTGTAATGCCTGCCGAAGTATGAAAGCTGGATCGGGAACCATGAATTTTATTTTGAAGTCTTTCTTCGAATGATTTTGGTTTTACTATTGCACAATATTAATTTGGTTCTAATAAAAATTTGACTTCTGGTAAATTAAAATTTTAATTAGGTGGTGAAATTGGCATCATATTTATCAGTTTATTTTTCTTATTTACCTTTAAAATGTTAAAGTCCAAAAATTTTGCATAAGGTTTGCTAGTTATTATTATTATTATGACAATTTTATATTAATATGTGGTATGGAATTTTGAGAATTTATTTAAATATAGTGACTAGACTAGCGAAGTGGGCAAAGTCTTCTAGTGTATATGAAAGGATAAAAATAATCTGTGTTGTAGCTCCACAATAAAAAATTATTAAAATTAAACAAAATTATCTAATAGATACTACAACAACACACAAACCTATATATATAAATATATATGTGTGTTTGTAAATGTATTATGTATTTGAAAACTCAAAAATAATTTTTCAATACAATTTCTTTCTTTTTTTTTCTTTTTTTTTTTCTTTTCTCTATATATTAAAAAAAAGTTACTGCCACTGAATCATTAATTATGGAAGGATTAAAATCGTAACCATCAGCATATATAGTTACGCTCATCAGTGCCTGACTCTGTTAGGCTTAAGAGATTTCCTTGGACTCTGTGTGTGAACGCAAGTTGCCACCTACTTTTCATACTTTAGTTAATTTTAAAAAATCTAAATGTCTGATCGATAAGTTGTTTAATCTGATGGGTTCAGAAATATTGCCCCTTTCATTTAGTACCTTATTTGTAACGAATTTTTGATTAGATTTTTTTAAATTAATTAAAATATGAAAATAACAGCTTTAAAATAGACATTTAAATTTTGAATTGTTGCCCCCCCCCCCCCAGCATAAAATGAAATATGCTTTCACGTGAAAAAAAAATTAAAATATTAAATTTGCTCATGCATATCAAAAAATGATGTCGAGATAAATAAAGTGCAAAAATTCTGTACGGGCTTGCTTGCTAGCAAATGAATTATTTGAAGTGAGAAATAAATAAAATGAAATGATCATTTTTCAACGGGCACTTTAGTCGCCCTACAACTAACTAATAAAAAATAAGATCTAATGTAAAAAATACAGTAATATTTGATTATTATTGAACCCCCCCCCTTTTTTTTTATTTTAAAGAAAGGAAGAATTAAAATATATATATATAGGTTTTCCACTTTAAAATGTACTTGCTTTAAAAAATACTACCTAAAAATTAATTTTTAAAATTTGAGGAATTGCTCTTAAAACGAAGCAGTGGAGAATGTTTTGCTTTCATGTATCACTTCATATCTTAAAAGCCTCCCCCCCCCCTTTCATCTATGCACATAAAAGGTATTCCACCCAGACCTTGGACTCTAATATAGTACTTAACCCATACAACCTTTCATTTCATATCTCAAAGGGAAAAGCAAATATCCATAATGTAAAGTATAATACAGATACCTAAAACATAATTCCAAGAATTTACCCTCCCCCTACCCAACCTTGAGAAGAATGGGATACAATGTGTTTTTCACGTACCCTTTTATGTATCTCAAAGAAATATCCATAAGATTATTGCTTTAAAATGTTATAAATATGAATACTTGAAAACCAATTTCAGCAATTTGACTCCCAAAAGGTGGAATGGGGTAAAACAAGTTTTTTTCACATATGCCCTTCATATCTGAAATTAAAACACAGATATCCATAAAAATTCATGCTTTAAAATGTAACAAACACAAATCTCTAGAAGCCAATTTCAGGAATTCACAAGGAAAGGAAGGAACAAACATGTTAGTGGAATCCCCTGATGCTAAACTCTATTTTTGTATAAAGGCTAACCAACTGGTCACTGAAAACAGTTAGTTATATATGTGTGTATATTTTTAAATTTATATGTTTTCAAATGGCAGATTATAATCTTACTCATGTATCTTTTAATTTTTTATTAACATAACAAATTTTCTTTGTGCTTCCTCTTAGGTTACAAACACTTCTGCTATATCTGTTCTTGATATTGGAGGTCACACAAAACCTGTC
Organism: Salticus scenicus; assembly: GCA_963930645.1. Lineage (NCBI taxonomy): Eukaryota > Metazoa > Arthropoda > Arachnida > Araneae > Salticidae > Salticus > Salticus scenicus. The sequence goes on from OZ005649.1 coordinate 330,833,677, forward strand.
AATACTGTTGATTGGTATACTGCAATGGAAAGTAGCACTTGTATTTGTGGAACTGTTGATGGAAAAGTTATTGTTAGTACATTATTAAATCACTGATTATATTATTGAGGCAAAGTAACTAAAATGATTGCTAAATAAATCATCATTCCAAATTATTATTTTTTCACAATAAAGAATATTTTAATTTCATGTGTGTTCTGTAATTATTTTTCAAATGCTGTTCATCTTACCATTGCTGAATAATCATTAGTCATAAATGTGTACTTCCAAGCATGAAAAATTTTAAAATATTATATAAAACTTAAATCATTTGGTTAAGTACATTTTAGGGGGGAAAGTACAAAATGTAAATTTTAATATAGTTTTGCACCCTATAACTTATACGTAGATTAAGATATCTTTATATATTGTCCTGTCCTGATGAAAAACAAAATAAAGGGACCAAAACTTGTGAGTTCTTTGAATTTGAAAGCAGGAATCTTCTGCATTTTGAGTTCTTAAATAATGTCATCTTAGCTAAGTATTAAACAGGGTCTATATAAAAATAAACTTATGTAAATTAATTTATAAAAGTCAATTCACAAACATTGATCAATTCAAAATCAACAATAAATTACTTTAAAAATCAGTAAAGTAGCACCAGTTTGTGCTCGCATAAAAGTCCCTAAATTTTCATAAAAGCAATTATTCCAGTGATAGATCATATTTAAAAATAAAACTCAAAAAATCATGTTATAAAACAAAATACAACCAACATAGTTGCTTTCTTTGTTCTATTCTATTTCTTATACTATTTCCTTATTTCTTGAGGAACCCATAACAATGTTTTGTGAAACCCCAGTTGGGAAATGAGTGCAAAATGTGTGGATAAATAGATAAACACACACTCTTTTGCTTAGAGATACGCCATATAATACAGGGGTGAAACTACCTAACATACAAAAACCCTGGAAACTGCTACTTGCATGCAGATAGGATAAACGTATTAATGATATATCACATGGCTACCTTTAACAAGTGATAGTTTGATAGTTCTTAATATATTATAAGGCGAAATAAACATCCAAAATGAGAAATTTCTATAAATACAAAATAATTTAATATCAAATTCAGAGTGACAGCAAAATTTTGAAACACCCTGAATTCAGGGGTAGCCCCTGAAAAGTTTCACCCCTGATAATAGGTGATATTCCTAATAATACAAGTTGACCTCCCATTGAAGTTCGATTATCTCTGTTAGATGCGAAATCAGCATCAGAGTAAGTGATTAACTGTGGATCTTTACAACTTAGGTTTAACATAAAATCTTTAGTAGCATTGACATAACCCAAAAGTTTTAATAGACCACACCAGTGAGTTAAACCATGGTTTTTCTGAAATTGGCTTAGTATGTTAACTGCATATGATACATCTGGTCTAGTGCGACTAGCTAGAAATGATAAGAACCCTAATAAATTTCTATAAGGATAAGCTTGCATTTCTTCAATTTCTGTTTTTGTTTTAGGAGATTGAGTTTTAGAAAAAACAGTTCCTTTTGCTATAGGTAAAGATGATATAGGAGGTTTATAATCACTAAACCTATGAAAAACTTCTGCTATGTAATTAGATTGGTGAATTAAAAAAGCACATTTTCTTCTACAAACTCCACTTCCAACAGTTTTTTAGTTCTACCAAGTGACTTAAGATCAAAATGAGATTCCAGTAAACTACTTTGCGCCTTTCCAATATGAATATCAGTTTTACCCAACAAAATATCATCGACATATAACAACAATACAATAAAATTATTAAAAACATAGCCACAATTACACCAATCAAGTTTTTTGAAACCTATTTTAATTAACACTTTATCGATCTTGAAATATCACATTCTACCACTCTGGTGCAACTCATACAAAGCTTTAACTAACCTACAAGCATATTGCTTTTTACCTTTATAAAACCTGGAGGTTGCTTCATATAAATTAATTTGGAAAGAAGGGCGTATAAATATACATTTTTTACATCATACTGTAAATGAGACCAACTAAAACAAGAAGAGAAAAGAAAAAACGAATTATTCTAAAATTAACAACTGAACTGCAACCAAGCTGCATCCAGCCAAAATTGGCATGACATTTCACAATCCTTTAGAATAGTCCTTATACCATCGGCAATAGTTTGATTAAATCTCTCACAAATTCCATTTTGTTCAGTAGAGTAAAGATTAGATGTTCCATACCATTTTTTGTTTTTGTTTTTTTAAGATTCGAATTTATGGTTTACGAACTGAGTTCCATTATCAGTTTTTATTGCTTTCAATGTAATTCCTAATAATCTTTCTGCCCTTTTTACATGTGTTTAAAAAATTTCAAATAAATTTGATTTATTTGTCATAGGGTATACAGCAACTGTTTTAGAATATTCATCAATAATGGAGAGGAAATATTTTTTAATCCCTTCTACCAGTATTTTTAGCAAGACCCCATGTGTCCATTACAAGTAAATCTAAAGGTTTTTCAATTTTATAACATTTAATGGTTTGTAAGAAATTCTATGCTGTTTACAAATTTGATAAAACTCACAAAAGAACCCATCATTTTTTAATTTTCTAAGTAAACCTCTTGCACTATTATTTTTGCAAGTATTTTCCATCAATTCAGCACTAACATGTGCAAATTTTTTATGCCAAATCTCCATATCCAAAAAGGTTGAAAATGAACTTTTTTGACTTGCATACAAGATGAATTACTAGGAGAGTTGGTATAAACATAAATGCCATCATCTAAGTGGGCAGTAAATAAAAATTTGTTTTTCTTAATAACCTTTATCTTATCCCTCTCACCAATAAACATTGCACCTTTAGCATCACATTATGGTCCCGAAATTAATTTTTTTCTTAAATTAGGTACATATAAAACTTTATGGTAATGTCATGATTATGAACCCTTATCTGTACATCCCCAGTCCCCTTTATTGGAAAGTCAGTATTAGATATAGCTACTGTGAGTTTCTCATTCAAAGGCTTAAAATCATCAAATACATTAATATCACTGAAGAAATGTTGGCTCGCTCCAGTATCGAAAAGCCAAGCACGATCATCCTTATTAAAGCTTGTCATTGCCACAGTAAATAAGAAAGAATTTAAAATTTACATGTAAACTGCCTGGATGAGGGACTCATACTTCGGGGGCAAGGAGATTAATGGTGACTGAGGCTGCCTCCACTGACATCTGTTAAATTGACTAGGGAATCTTTTCGTCTGTCTGGATCTGTGGGTGCTGTTCTGCTTTGCCTTTCTGGAGACAGAGATCTGTTGGAGTCTGGACTTGAACTAGGAGGTGCTGGATTTATTGAGAAACCAGATTTGTCTTTGCAATTCACCTTCGTATGTCCAAATTTGGAACACTTTTTACAATAAAGTTTCTTTCTTGCCAGATGTATTTCAGGCTAATGTTCCTTTTTATCTTGTTCTTTAAGTAATAAATGGATTTTCTCTGCCAACAGTTCATTCAGTATATTTTCATAGGTAAAGCTACTATCCTTCCACCTCATAATTGTTCTAACTAGACTATCGTATTCACAGGGTAAGTAATGTAATAGCAGAAAACACTTATACACTTCAGGTAAAGGTTGGTTGATGCCTTTCAACTGTTTGGTGATACAACAGATTCTGGCAGAAAACAAATCTATTTTTTCTCCCTCATGGATTCTACAAGATATAAATTCAGTGAAAAGGATCATGTGCCGGGCAAGAGTTATTGGGTTGAAAATGTTTTTTAAGAGCTTTCCAAGAACTTTCTGCAGTATCACAATTTTCTACAATTGATCTATATTCTGTACTTATATTTAGGTATATAATCGATTGGGCAGCTACTTCTCTCATTTTATAACTCTGTACAGCTGCTTCACTTAATTTATCCTTGGCAATTACTGTTGGTTTTTTCTCAATCCCAAGAGGGCATTATAGGCATTCTTTTCCATTAAAAGATATTTTATATCTTTCGTCCACCTTTCATAGTTGTGAGCTAAATGCTATTGTCTTGAATGATCCATTTTCATGTTTCCTTTATTATTTTATCACTGTACACAATTAGTCCATTAGTAACAGCTACATAGAACAGTGACTATTCTTCACAATTCGGTATTTATGTTTCTATGAAATTACTAAAATTTTCTTTGCAAACTTGGTAAAACTTTGATCACTATCATCCTTGGCGGTTTTTGCGAACAAAATGTAATGCAAAAATATACACGCGAGATGTATAATTTTATAATATATATTGTACGAAGTATTATTTCATATTCTTGATTGCTCTCTTAATATTCCTTATTAAAATAACAATGATTTCTCAAAAAAATTAAATATGTTTGCCAGAAAATTTGGTGATTTTTCTTTCACCAAGGACGCCAGATACCAGCAGCTCCGCTAACTTTTGCAGTTTACGAAATCTTATTTGCTTTCTTGAATCAAAGTAGTTTTTGTCTGCGTTTTGCAGGTGACAAAGGGAGATATGTATTTAGAATAGAATTTGATTTTTGTATTGAATAAAGATATTAATTTTTATTTAATTTTGTGCCGACTTCAAAAGTTATTATTAATTGTAGTGTTATAGGTTGTTTGGCGAAGGAAATTATTTTATGCTTTTAGGCGCAATTTACAGTTTTATTTTATACCATTTTTTTTTTTAAGTTGTTTGAATAGCAGTTGCTTTTTGGAGTCAGTTCTATTTTTTTACAAAAAGATTTTATTTATTTTTCTTTTCAGTGAAAATTTATTAATATAGCAGAAAATCAGAAGATGTTCGACGGCAGTTTCACAAATCACAACCCCCAAGAAAAGTGACATAACTCAAAAATGGTTTATGTCACTGAAAAATGTATAAAATGCACCTAATGTGAACAAAAAAGTTACATCTCCATTTAAAGAATTATCCACTCAAGAGGCAGTTGTGTCAGTTTTATTCTAGTCAATGCCTTATCTTTAAGTTGATTTTTCTTAAATACTGCATTTTTAAGTTGTGTCACGTTTCTTGCCTTTACCGGATATAAGAAAAACTATCTATTGAATGACACCACACATCAAATTGAAAAGGCTTTAGAAATGTAAAGAATGGATATGCTGTATTCATAACCAAAAATTCGGTTAGACATGTATTAAACTTTACAGTGAATATGTGTCATCCGTTAATCTGGAACGTGTGCAGCACAAAGTTCAAACAAAAAAATCAAAATATGCATTGCAGTTGACGGAGAGAAGTTTCAACATCGAAATAAAGGATTTTTGATTTGTTTATAGTGTACAAAACTGAGAACAAACAGATGCACATTTGAACATCCTGTTTTTAACATTTATGTCTACAAGGTTCTTTTCGTGATTAAATTAATGATGCTGTACAACTGTGCGATTTACTTTTTCTCTCATACCTTTTACTATTTTCGAGATGGAAACACTAACTCGAAAATAGTGTTTCTATCTTCTCACCAAATGGCACTATAAGCGGTCACATCTTGTACACATGGCCACGTTGAGATACTTACATATTACCTTTAAAAGTGTTGAGGCAGCCATCGAGCAGTTAGAGTGAAAATGGACTTTTGTGAATACCCTGTAATTTGTTCAGATATTAATGAAATCATTATGAGACCTATTTCAGATCAAGACGCTTAGACAACAATAAAAAAGTATTAAAGCATTTCTTACGTAGTTACAAGCTAGCAAATCTCAACTACAAAAACAAGAAACATGGTTTCAATTGAGAACCTCCTCCTTTATGAAGTCGGTTTAAAACGTCTATACATTAATTGATATAACTGCTTACAATAAACGTACTTTGAATTTTACATAGCATAAATGTCACCCGCTATGCTACAACGTATGCAATGTTGTTGAAGTGTGCACAAAATATTTGTGAGTATCCTGTAATTTGTTTATATCTTAATGAAATCTATTTCAGGCCAAGATCTTTACAACAAAAAAAGAAAAAAAAAGTATTAAAATTAAAAATCTCTTACGAAGTTATAAGCTAACAAATTTTAACAACAATAACAATAAAGAAACATGGTTTGTATTGAGAACCTCTACCTTTATGAAGCCAGTTTAAAGCGTCTATGCATTAATCGATGTGACCGCTTACAAAAACCATACATTTAATTTTACATAGCATAAATGCCACCCGCTACACCACAACGTATGTAATGTCGTACAAGTGTGCACAAAATATTAAATTGCAGACAAACAAATGCACGTTTTAATCGTTCTATTTTTAGTATTAATGTCTACAAACTGTCTTTTCGTACTAAATCGATGATATCCTGCAACTTTCTAAATCACTTTTTTTTACAATCTTGAACTGTTTTCGAGATAGGAACACTAACTCCGCTGTTTTCCACCAGATGGCGCTGTGGGTAGTTTAATTGTGTTGCGCATGACCACTTTACTATAGTTACATACCACTTTTATGACAGTATAGTGGCAGACATTCAGCAGTTAAGAGTTGTAACTGACTTTTTTGGGCACCCTGTATTTTTTTTTGATCGTAAACAAAGATATTACAATGGGACCTACTTCAGACCAAGACCTTTACAACAAAACAAAAAGTATCAAAATCGGAGCATCCGTTTAGAAGTTATGAGCTAACAAAAAAAAAAAAAAAAAAAAAAAAAAAAAAACATACGGTCTGAATTGAGAACCTCCTCCTTTTTGAAGTTGGTTAAAAATATATAGAGGTGCCAAGTTTCAATAAGAGCTATCAGTAATCAGAGTTATTTATTTATGAAACATGAACCGTCTCTCGCAATAACTTTTACACACAAACTCACATATAATAACGAATTGCACAGTTTTTTTTTTTTTTTTAATTATTTTTTTAATTGTTACTTTTTTATAGACAACTTTTTTTATGGCATTAAATACTAAAACATTGTTCTTTTCTTTATGTATCTTGCATATTTTTTGTTTGATGATACAGTATTTATTTTTAATTTATTAAGAAAAAACAAATAGATTCATCAAGTTCAGTAATAAAGCCTAAAAATTATTGCATGCACATGTGAGAAATATTGAGCACTTCTATCACTTTTTTGGTTCTAGAAGTAAGCCTTGATCACTAGCTGGGAAGGGGAAGTCAAAATGTAAATAATTAGATGAATGAGAAATGAAACAATTCTACTTCTTTATAGGTTCTGGAATCTAATAAAGCAAGTTTAAAATGAATATTAACATTTGTGTTGCTGATGGAAAAAGATTGGGAAACTAAAGGCGGCTATTGCAGAGCTTTTAATCGTCGATGGCTAATTGGAGATAAGAAAAGAGGGTAGGGGGGAGGGTAAAAAAACACCAGCAAGAAATATTGTATAATTCTATTTCTTTATAGTTTCTAGAATCTAATAAAGCAAGTTTAAAATGAATATAGACATTAATGTTGAGGATGGAGAAAGATTGAGAACTGGAAGACTTCCGTTGTGCATTTTATCATCGATCATTAGTGGGGATTCTTTTTTTTAAACGATCGATATCCATGATTTTTTAAAAAGCGTATGATCCGTAATTTTTATATGTTCTCCATAATGCCGTAATTATTGCTGTAAATCCATAATAATTACGGGCAAATCGTAATAATTGGCACCTCTAAATATACATACAAGATGTGTATTTTCATAATATATATTATACGAAGTATTGTTTCATATTCTTGATTGCTCTCTTAATATACCTTATTAAAATAACAATGATTTCTTAAAGAAATTAAATATGTTTGCCAGAAAATTTGGTGATTTTTCTTTCACTAAGGACGCCAGATACCAGCAGCTCCGCTAACTTTTGCAGTTTATGAAATCTTATTTGTTTTCTTGAATCAAAGTAGTTTTTGTCTGCGTTTTGCAGGTGACAATGTGAGATATGTATCTATAATAGAATTTGATTTTTGTATTGAATAAAGATATAAATTTTTATTTAATTTTGCGCCGACTTCAAAAGTTATGATTAATTCTAGTGTTATAGGTTGTTTGGCGAAGGAAATTATTTACGCTTTTAGATGCAATTTACAGTTTCATTTTATACCATTTTTTTTTTTTTTTTTTTTTTTTTTTTTTAAGTTGTTTGAATAGTAGTTGCTTTTTAGAGTCTGTTCCATTTTTTTCTGAAAAGATTTTATTTATTTCTTTTCAGTGAAAATTTATTCATATAGCAGAAAATCAGAAGACGTTCCACGGCAGTTTCACAAATCACAACCCCCAAGAAAAGTGACATAACTCAAAAAATGGTTTATGTCACTAAAAAATATATGAAACGCACCTAATGTGAACAAAAAAGTTACATCTCCATCTAGAAAATTACCCATTCGAGAGACAGTTGTGTCAGTTTTATTCTAGTCAAGTTATCTTTAAGTTGATTTTTCTCAAATGCTGCATTTTTAAGTTGTGTCACTTCTCTTGACTTTATCGGATATGAGAAAAAAACTATCTATTGAATGAACATACATTAAATTGAAAAAGGCTTTAGAAATGTAAAGAATGGATACTCTGTATTCGTAACAAAAAAAAACTGTTAGGCATATATTGAACTTTGCAGTGAATACATGTCACCCACTACACTGGAAAGAGTGCAGCGTAAAGTCCAAACAAAGAGCAAAATATGCATTATAGCTGACGGACAGAAGATTCAACATCAAAATAAAGGTTTTTTGATTTGTTTACAGTGTAGAAAACTGCAAAGAAACAGATGAACATTTAAAAATCTTACTTTTAGCATTTATGTCTACAAGATGGGTTTTCGTACTAAATCATTGATACTGTACAACTTCGTAATTTACTTTTCTCTCATACCTTGTACTGTTTTAGAGATAGAAATGCTGACTTCGCTCTGTTCCCACCAGGTGGTGCTGTAAGCGGATGCATCTCGTAGCGCATGGCCACTTTACGATATTTCCATACTACTTTTACTAGTGTAGCTGATGTGTTCAGCAGTTACAGTGAGAACAGACTTTTGTGAGTATCCTGTAATTTGTTTATATCTTAATGAAATCATAATGAAACCTATTTCAGGCCAAGATCTTTACGACAAAAAAGAAAAAAAAAAGTATTAAAACATCTCTTACGAAGTTATAAGCTAACAAATTTCAACAATAACAACAATAAAGAAACATGGTTTGTATTGAGAACCTCTACCTTTATGAAGCCAGTTTAAAACGTCTATGCATTAATCGATGTGACAGCTTACAAAAACCATACATTGAATTTTACATAGCATAAATGTCACCCGCTATGCTACAACATATGTAATGTCGTACAAGTGTGCACAAAATAGGAAATTGTAAACAAACTATGCACGTTTTAAGCATTCTATTTTTAGCATTAATGTCTACGAAATGTCTTTTCGTACTAAATCGATGATGCTTTGCATTTTTATAATTCACTTTTTTTCCGATCTTGAACCATTTCCGAGATAGGAACACTAATTCCCTTAGACTATTCCAGAACATTAATTAAATAATGACTTTTACTGTAAGAGTAACAGCTTCAACTGTTTTTGAGAATATTTGTTTTAATATAGATTCAAGAATTTCAAAAAATATTTGATATCGCCAAGCAGTATCATACTAAAGCCGTGACAAAAATAGTCGCCAATCGAAATATATTTAATTAAACATTTCAGTTATTCAATTAAAAAAGAAATCATTTAAATATAGTGACTAGCGAAGTGGGCAAAGCCTGCTAGTTTATAGATAAATAGTTGCATATCTGTAAATCCTCATATATAAAAAATGAAAACTGCTCATAGAGTTTCCAAGAATGTTTGTTTAATATGCTTTGGTTTGAGGACTTTTTTCTTTCCTTGAAATTTTCAGCAACTGTTAAATAAATGTATAATTAGAAGTATCTTTTGTAATTAACAAGTATTTTTTTAATTAGGAAATTTTAGTATATGTATTTTATTAAGCACAATCCTTAGAAAAAAAAAAAAAAAAAATTCATCTTGGCCTTGGCCTTTACGCAATTTCAGAATTTTTAATATTGGGTCCCAAATAGCCCTGAATAAAGGAATTGTTGAACATGAGCATGAAACAAATTCAGAGAACAACTATTTTTGAATTTTATTTTTTCATGCTTTCGTCTGAGTTTTGCTTGTAATTTAGTTATGGAATACTTTTGTATTAACTGCATGTCATGAATTTTGGTTAACAAAGATCACCATAAGAATAACAAAGTGTGATAAATAGAACATAAATAAAGAAACTTAAATATTTTTTCCAATATTTCCTAATTTACCCCAAAATTAAAGGTGGACATAATTATAAGACACCTATCTAATTTGACAAATAGTGAAAGAAAAGATTCAAAGCTTAAAAATGTTTTATCAAATACGTCAGAAACATAAATTTATTCTGTTATCATATATAATTATTTTATAATAATGATATTTTCATACAATTTAATGAAAAAACTTAAAAACATAATGGACAAAATTATAAGACACCAACCGTTTTTTCCAAATACAGTGGTCAACATAATTAGCAGACACTAATGGTCTAAAAGAAAATCCTCTAACATGGTTATTCAATATTTGTTGGAGCCGCCATTGTTTTTTATAACATGAAAGATGCGATTCGGCATCGAATCTATCAATTCTAACAAAATATCGCAAGACAGTTCTTCCCAAGCACATTTTATAGCATTCTTTAAGTCTTCGACACATATAAACTGCCTCCCATTTCGGTAAACCACATGAGCTGAGATACCCCGCAAGTTTTCGATGGGATTAAAGTTTGGGGAGCGAGAAGGCTACAGGAGAACATTGATACTTTGCTCTGAAAACCACTTTTTTGTTTTGTGTGATGCATGAATCGGCGCGTTATCGTGCTGGAAAGTGTAGTTTTCGCCACAAAGAAGTTCATCGTATATGGCTAGTTGATCTTTAAGAAGATTCTTATACTTTTTGGAATTCATTCTTGAATGCACAAAAACAACATCTGTTTTCCCTTGAGCCGAAAAAACAGTCCAAACCATTACTGAACTTCCACCCATTTGGCGGCTCATTAGTACATGAGGAGACTTCCGTAAATCATGCCAATAATATTGAAATCCGTCAAGACCATCCAGGTTAAACATTTTTTTCATTAGAAAATAACACAGACACAGAGTAGCATTTGGAGGTCCAGGCCATAGTTTGTTTAGTGAAGTTCAGCAGTACCGGATCTACATTTTTAAAAGGGGGGTGCAGACTTCCAATTTGCCGCCCTCTAAGCAAAATTTTTTAACAAATAAAATACTGAGACTTTTACAAAATTATTTAGTTTAGTTATAAAATTATACGTAATACTAAAGGTTTATTTCCCTCGACTTTATTTTATTTAAAATGTCATAATTGAGATTGTTGGCTATTTCACTCTCACAATAAAACATTCAAAAGGTGTCGTCTTCAAAAAATATTGAAAATAATATATGTGATTCTACTCTTTATAAAACACCAGAAAGTGGGAAAATTATCGGCGGAAATGAATTACAGCGACCACAAAAAATTACCAAAATTAAGCATATTTGGTGATTTCACACTGTTAGGCGATTGATTTTGAGTACTTGGCGAAGAAGCAAAACACGGTTCTGTTCATACACAGCAATCTCTGTGTTAGCGAACTTATCACCTAACAGCGCTAAATCGCCAAAAATGCTTAATTTTGATAATATTTTGTGGTCGCTGTAGTTCATTTCAGCCGATAATGTTTTCACTTTCTGGTGTTTTATGAAGAGTAGAATCACATATATATATTTTTTTTTCAATATTTTTTAAGACGACACCTTTTGAATGTTTCCTCGTCACTCGAAAATATTGCCAATTCCGACAAATGCTCTTGGGACATTGTGGAACGTAATCTTTAGTGAGTTTAATTTTTCTGAAGCTTCTTTTACATGAAAAAGAAGTTGTAAGCAGAGTTGCATAAATTCTGAAAACTATGTTTATGTTAGGAAATGCATTCAGCAAATCGTTTTACATATAACTTCCAATAAAGAAACAGGTTGTAATTCATAAATATTTGTCTATAAAAGTGGTCTTTGTTCTTTGAAAACTTCATGTTCGGAAAAGCGTTTTTCTGAATTCAAGCCCTTGACATATTTAAGAGCCAAATTGAGTCTATATTTTTTTAAAAATCTGTTATAGTCATTTTCTTTAATGCTTCGTCAGTCAAAAATACAAAATAATAATTTATTTTCCTCGCATTGTCAAGTCTGTAATTAATTTCGACTAAAATTCGATCTACTATAGCATTTGTTGGTTGTAGTGTTTCTGTTTCAAGTGTCTGCAACTCGTTGTCGACTAATTCGCCAGGCATCTTTTCCTTTCGGTACTCTGCGTTCTTTAACTCTTTGAAGGGAATGAAAATTTTCCAATTTAAAATGAAATGCCACCAGAATTCACCAACAATATTAGAAGAAAGAAAATAAATGAAGTTATTCCACTAAGTTATAAAAACAAAATTTTATTAAAAAAAGAAAGAAAGAAAAAGAAAAAATCCGGGGCTAGTTTTTGCAATTGAGAATTAAAATTTGCGTTTTCATTATGCCAACAGCACCCTTCTTAGGGTTAATGACTGTGCCTATGACATCAACTCGGCAACGGCAGTAGGTTTTTTAAACCATTTATCAAATCCAGTATTACGAAATCTTTTAATGAAATTTCCAACCCTTCCATAAAAGCAACTGATTTCGTAAAAACAATATCAGTTGTCAGTTTTTTGTATTCCTTTACCGACACAGTTGAACACTTTTAAAACATGATTCTATATGACTAATTATAAAAAATATTAAAAATTCCTGGCCTCATTTCGTAGGCGTTTTTATTCTGAATTTGCCTTGGTGATTTGTCCCCATCTTTTAGCTCTATCGAAGCATCACAAACTTATTTTCAAACCGATAACAGCTTCTCCTTTCGCAAACCATCATGTCTGACCCTTTGACGTTATTCTTTGTGTGTTTTTAATATTTTGTAACAACATTGAAAATGGTTTATAGCATAGATTTGTCTATCTGCGGTCTGCGCTCTATCTCCGGTAAATATTAATTGAATTCTGTGAAACTTATATATATTATATATTATTCAAGTTTACGATGGAATGTTCCCCATTGAAAATGGAATAAATACCACCATTGGTCCATAAAGTGAATACCTCCTCTAGTTTGTGTGCAGTGACACACGAAGGAATTCCAAAGCATAGTGTTCTATGAGAGGTATTTCTATAAACCATATTTCAATACATTTATTTTGCACAAATTGTAAGGAAATAGACATTTATTATTCCTATGCACAAAAATTGTTTTCTATAAAATATATTATGAAAAAATAAGGCCACACAAAAAATATGCAGATAAATTAATGATTATGATTGAAATTTGCTGCAATTGCAGTTTCGCATTGTTTAAGCATTTTCCACTTTAATCAACGCTTAAGAGTGATTATCATTTGAATTAGTCTATCTGTCTGTCCCTCTAACTGTCTCCAGCGTCCGTAAATATCTTCAGAATTTCTTTAAAATGATCACTCTTAAAAAAATCTTTTCGAGTTCACTACGGGTTGTTCACCATTTAAAATGGTATTAGTAGCGCAGCTGGTTTGTGTACAGGAACACTCAAAAGAATGTCAGTGCCTTGCGTTTTATGATAGGGATTTTTACTGCGCAAATTGTAATTAAATTGAAATTCGTTATTAAGATGCTGAAATATTTTTTTTTTCTTGGCAGAATAGGAAGTGTTTGACGATACAACAGGATACTGCTGTTTCATTTTTCGTTTGTGTTAAGCGTTTTTAACACTTTACAACAATGTTTAAGGGTGAATATGAGTTTAATTAGTCTATGTGGCTGTTTTTCTTATGAGTTTAATTAGTCTATGTGGCTGTTTCTGAGGTGCGTATAGTTAGAAAGTTAATAATCTATGGGAACCGTATGTGTTTTTCCGGTCTTGTTTCATAATATCACAGCGTAAACAAGATGAAACAAAAAAATTGTAAATTCTTTGAACAGCTAACTCCACATAGACGTTCAGCCATGGAGCAGAAAGAAGGCATGTACACCAACAAGTTTAAGGAAATGGGCAATGCACGGTAAAAAGCAATGTATTATTATTATTATTCTGGCTTGGACACCAGTCCAATAGTAACCTATTGGACTTACCCTGACAGTCCCTATTGGACAACTTATTGTTCTCTAACTTTTTAGAAATTATGTTCGCCATGCATTCGCCACTTTTATCATGAACTTCAAGGAAATCAATAAATCTCTCGAAAATTTTACATTCTCCGAAACTTTCGAAGAAAACTATAGAAAACCTAGAACGTTTTTATTCTTTTATATTTTACAGAATTTTGAATTCCAATTTCCACTCACATTTCGTACTAAGTATTTTTAACGATATACAGCCCGGAATAAGGCAAGTTTTGGAAAAAACCACGGATAAGTCAGACACAAATTTTTATATTTATTAATGTTTGTATCTCAGCTCCTAATTAACATAATTTCATAAGTAATATATCATTTTAAAACTTATTTGAATTGAAATTAAAAAGTAGAGATCCCAAATCTCTGCTTCCAGATGACACTTTAATATTTTAAAAATTCAATATCTCCAATTCTAATTATGATTAAATTACTTATAATACATAATTTGAAATGTATTTTATTGGAGATTTTTAAACTGATATAAGCTATTAAATTCCGTGCGGGAGTTTCAGCACAAACCCCAGAAAATATAGAACACCTTTATACCAATATATCCAATTCTAATTCTGATTAAATTACTTATAATGTATCATCCGAAATATATTTTGCAGTAATTGTATTGCGAACTTTTAAACTGATATAAGCTATTAAATTCAGTACGGGAGTTTCAGAGAAAACCGCAGAAAACCCGGAACACATTTATTCTTTTTTTATTTTGCAGACTTTCGAATTCCGATACTCCACTCACATTTCTTATTAAATATTTTTAACGTTATTTTGCCCTCATTTACGCAAGTTTCGGAAAAAAAACACGGAAAAGTCAGCCAATTCTTTTTATAACAATATTTATATTACTTTTCTATCCCAGCTTCTAATTAACAGAATTCCATAAGTAATATATCATTTTAAAAGTTATTTGAATTGGAATTGAAGAGTACTTGTTGCAATACTCTGTCGCCAGACGGCGCTTTGATATTTTAATAATTCAATATCACCAATTACGATTAAAGTATTTGAGAGTAGATTGAAACACCGTAGGCCCCACCGGGTTGGAGATTTACCAAATCAGAATTTTCAATGTTCCTTTACACGGTGAGTGAATAGACTGTTCCAAATCATGAAACGTAAAGGAAAAGGGGCGCCTTAGTCGTCACAGAGCAGAAATTTGCTACAGTTAAAGTTTTCAAAGATATTTGCACAATGAGCGAGCAAGCTGTTGTAAGTTCTAAAACGGGGATAAGGCGCCGCAGTCCCCACCGAGCGAGACTTTGCTACAGTTAGAATTTTCAAAGATGGAGATTTTCACGTGGTAAGCGAAGAAACTGTTTCAGATACTGAAACAGGAAGGGGGCTCCGCAGGCTCTACCGAGCTGAAAGTTACTACAATTAAAATTTTCAATAAAGCTATTTACACTATAAGTCAATAAGCTGTTGTAGATCCAGAAACGGAAAAAAGGCGGTGCAGGCTCCACCTAATGGAGGTTTCGTACAGTCGGATTTTTCAAGGATAGCGAACCAGCTTGTCGCAGATAGCGTCTAGTTAATAATAAACTAGTACTTTTAGTAGAGACTCGGAGAAAGAAATAATTAGTGGCCAAATATAGAATGACATCAGTTACAATACGAGGAATCGCGTTCCACCTATACTTTTCATTTTACATGGATAAGTCAACTGCTGCTGCCATGCCACCTCTCACCTACCGCACCCGCAAAGATACGTATATCGTCCTCGTTCAGATTTTAATGCTCACTCACTCGCGCGCGTTGTGCGCTCGTAAGTAATATTACGTTTTCAGGTTTTCACTCTGTTTTGGTTATACATCTCGTGTGAGGAGAGGAGGGCGTTAAGTTGCTCTGAGCTTGTTGCAGACGGTGCAATGTACTACGAAAATGGTCTGGAAATCGGGTCCAGCATAGTACAAATAGCGAGACTAGCTGGACCTGGTGGCTGCCGCCCCTCAGTCTTCGCCGCCCGGGGCAAGTTCCCCCTCCCGCCCCCCCTAGATCCGGGCCTGAAGTTCAGACACTCCATTTTATGCCGGCTTAGAAGCGTTGGTTTTTTCTTCAATTTTTTATATTTCACATAGGAAGCATTATGCAACACCCTGCGAATGGTTCTCCTTGAACAATTCAGTTTCAAAGCATTTTTAATGCCTGTAGTGGTCATCTTATTCTGTGTAGCGAGCGAAAGCACATGGCGTCTGTCTCCCGAGGACAAGCAAGGAGTACATCGAGATCTTTTACTTACTGATCTATTAATTCCTCTTTTTAAACATTTCTAATTACACATCTAGAGCGTTTAATAACTTTTGAAATATTATTAATTGAAGCACAAGTTTCATTTAATCTCCAAATTTCATGAATTTCACTTTCTTTTAATTCTGTACCTTGTGGCATGTTTGTAAATGCGTGAAGTCGGTTAGCGTCTGCTTAAGTTAACTGCTGACATCATAACAGCATGCAGAAAATTTGCATATTGCACATTATTTTCGAAAAAAATGCAGGCGTTTTAATTATAATGTTAGGGTGTCTTATAATTTTCCATGGTATTTTTAACTTTTTTTTATTAAACTCTATAAAAATATCATTTCTGTAAAACAATTATGTGTGATAACAGAATAACTTTGTTTTTACGTACTTGATAAAATATTTTTAAAGCTCTGAATCTTTTCTTTCACTATTTGTCAAATTAGATAGGTGTCTTATAATTATGTCCACCACTGTAAATGAAAAGAAAGAAAGAAGAAAAATAAATGTTTGATATTCAAACCTCTTTTAGCTATTACCATTCATTACTTTCAAAAAAAGATTTTTTTGAAAAAAAACCCACTTTTTTTTCTTGAAAAATAAATAAATAAAATAAAACTGGGTTTTTTCGGATTTTATTCGAAAAAACACGAAAAACTCCCACCCACTAGGGTTTTTTCTAAAAAACCTGGGGTTTTGCCAACCCTGTAATGAATAACTATAATGTTTGGAAGTTATTTTTATTATTATTATTATTTATGTAGATAAATTGCAACAACAAATGAAATAATTTTGATTACTCCAGTTAACTGTGTTTCTGTCCAGCACTATTTGAGTTCTCAAAATTAAATTAATTTCCAAAACAAGGTAACTGATAAGAACACAAGTAATTGCCTCTGCATTTCCATTGAAAATTTGATTTTTTTTTTTTTTTTTTTTTAATAGCAAAGGTTTTTAACTAACAAATAAGGACTGTGACGAATGATATTGGTCAATTTTGAAAATGTATAATTAATTTATTTCTACATCTATGCATCTAAAATAAATTTCTTTTTCATGCATCAACTTTAAAGAATACAAATTCATGATATTTATACTATAAATTACAGTAGTTTGAGAAAAAGAAATGAATGAAGATGAACGTAGAGAAAGGATCGTTGCTGAATTCTTAAAGAATCCACAGAAACCATGACATAATATTGCTAAAAACGTAAAAATTCCCAGAAGTACTGTAAATAGAGTATTAAATAGATTTAATGAAACATTGTCAACAAAAAGGAAATCTCGTTGTAAAGAAAAATTTGGAGCTTATGATATTCAACTTGACAAAAATATAGAAAGAACACTATGTCAAAATCGAGGAATGTCAGTCAGAGATGTGGCAAAAAAATATGGAACAAATATATCAGTAGTTCAGAGGGCTAAAATATAATTGAACTTAAGAAAGTATAAAAAACAAAAAATACCTAAGCTAGAAAAATGTGTGGCAAGAATAAGTTTCATTGGATTTTAGACGATGAAACCTACGTCAAAGCTGGCTTTTCTATTCTTCCTGGCCCTCAATATTATACAAAAAAGAACTCTGAACATTTGCCTGAATCAGAGACATCCATTAGTTTTGAAAAATTTGGAAAAAAATATCTTGTTTGGATCACTATTTGTCAGTGTGGAGATAACAGTAAGCCATTTGTAACGGAAGGTACAACTAATCAAGAAATTTATGTAAATGAATACCCCAGGAAACATTTGCTGCATTTTTTAAACAAACACGATATGCCTACATTATATTGGCCTCATTTAGCCACAGCTCATTATTCAAAAAATGCAACAAATTTTATGAAACAAAATTCTATCAATTTCATGCCAAAAACCATGAACTCACCAAATGCCCCACAGTGTCGCCCCATTGAGAGATATTGGGCTCTATTAAAAATAAGAATTAAGATCCTCAAAGAAATGTGCCACCAGCAAAGAACATTTCACTCGTTTGGTCGAAAAAGCTATCAAGGGGGTCCCAAAAGGAACTGTCAAATCACTAATGGAAGACATTCGTACAAACCTGCGAAAAGAATATCAAAAACTAAAAAAAAAAAATTTTGTTTTCACTACTAACATGTTTTTGTACACCCAATTTATCATACTCATGTAAAGATTGCTGAATAAATTTGAAAATTAATAAGCGGTACATTTATTTGAAAATGACCAATATCATTCATCACAGTAATGTGGACTGAAGGTACCTCGGATAATTGAAAACTTAGATAACACTGACTCTGTTGTAAATCGAAGGGGAAATATTACAATAAAGTTTAAAATGAATGAAAAAGTAGTCAAACTGAAAGAATACATCTATTACATATTTAAATGTAGTTAGTAACAAATGCAATAAAATACATGTATATATAAACTATAAAATACAGTGAGTATTGTAAGTAAAATTTGCCAAAGTTATCCATGCTACTTGTCACAGGCCTCACCTCCTCCTGGGCATAGCCTGCTCAGATTACCTCAGTTAACCCGGAACATGGTTAGTCGGGGCTTGGATAACCAGGGCTCTACTATTGTTTAATTAAAACTTAGTAATTTTTGAAATGATAGAAAATTCTACAAAATGTAATTATTTACTTATTTGTTTTTTATTTGAGTAGGACAATCCCATTTGGATTTTTTTTCTAGTGTAAATCCTGGAAGCAAAATATTGTACAGAATGTACATCAGTTGGAATAATGCAGTTTAGGGCACTGCCAGATGCTAATTTTCTTTACTATTCTTTTAGCAATAATCTTGATATCTTGTTCAGTTCATTTATATTTTATTATATCTACTGGAGGTTGCAATAAGATGGGTTATTGCACCAAGTTCGCAATTTTTCAAAAACATACTAAGCAGTTACCCTAATCTTTACCAATCATTTCATTAAGAAATGAATGGAGTTAAATTTTATTGAAATTTTGTTCCTCACTTTAATTAGGGGAACGAACTTTCAGACACTTTCCATTACAAAACTAAATTCAAAACTGGTGTACGTACACTCAATATTTAAACTTTAAAACTTCTTCACACACCATAAAATTGAAGACAGCACAACCGGTTGTCTTACTTTTGCCTCCAAAGCAGTAGCTTGTGTTTTTTGCACCTGATGAAAAAAGGCCACGTCCTTTTAGAACCAGTTGTGATGTGTTCAATTTTATGGTGTGTGAAGAAGTTTAAATACTTTCCATTACTTTAGCCCAAACTAAAGAAAATTACTACAAATAATTTCCTTCTTTACATTAACAATAGCCTGAATGAAAGCTTTAAAAACATCATCACTCATAGAATAAGAATGTTTCTTCCGCCATAAGTATTCTCCTAAATATGAGTCTAACCCTCCTTCAGCACGCGCAGAATCCCGAATAAAGCGCTTAACAGCTGTCCAAAGTGGCTCAGTAGTGCAATCATTATTTTTGCTAGAACATGGACTTTTGAATGTTAAACTATTCTTGATTCCCAGTTCAATAAACTTTTCATCCGATAAGCATTCATATACATTCCAACAATCAGATACTATTATAGTTCCTGGTAGTATCCATTCACTAATTATGGTCAGTAATTCATTTTTGTTTCTATCTTTAAATGGTTTTAAAAAGCACCTATTTGTTCCCCTTTCAATGCCACCAATTATCCAATTAAAATTATAACCAGAAAAAAATTCTTTTCCATAACTCATTTCAATAAATTCACATTCAACCACCTCAACTATAAATCCTGTTCCTCCGACTTGAACACTTTCATTAATTATATCAATAGCACATACTTTTCTACAAAATTTGAACCATTCATTAACAGTACTATTACTAACTGTTTTAACCTCATTTAGCACAAATTCAATCATACATCTGCCGAACCAAAGACGAATAAGTCGCAAAATGTCACATATACTCAAATGGCTCTGAAAAAGGAACGAGTCTTTTCGGACGCTTCTGGTTACATGATGATGGCTGTCCTTTACCCGAGATCGGCATATCCATTCATATCCATCAATCGTCTTTTTGCTGCTTTCAACCAATTTCATAAATTCATCACATTTGGGGCATATATTTTGAGCAGGAATCAAACCAATATTCATGCACCAATTTAAAATTTCTTTTGACCCCTGCATTTCCAAATCTCTAAAAGACGTAATAGAAAACACACTTTTAAAATGTTTATTTACTACAATCATGGTTTCGCTTAAATTTGAATCTTGCGCTTCGGAATGCTTACGCTTGGTGTTCATGTTAATTTTCTTCAGAAATGTACGGATAAACAACTCACCCTGTGAGAAAGACACGGATAATGCGTGGAATTCGTAAATGACAACACAAGCGTTAGTTGGTTGGTTGATAGGTTATAGGTTGATAAAACATTTGTACGACGAGACATTTGGCGAGATTTCTAAACATATAGGGGTACATACAAATGAAACACTTCCGGTTGCAAAGCCGCTTGCAACGGAAGTTTCAATACAAACGAAACATATCGCTTGCAAACTGACAGCAAACCCACTGGACTTTATGCATCATACGTCACTGCAGGTATATTAAAGTCTGTACGCCAATCGCTGAGCTTGAAATTTTTGTTTATTGCTGTATTAGCCAATACCAGTCGCTGAGATAGGTAAATACCCGCAGCCGTTGCCACTCGTGCATAAGGTCCCTTGCAAATCTGCAAGAGCTAGTGCTGCAAAAGTAACGAGATTGGCTACCCAGGGCCCGACTTAGACTACCTGGAGCCCCGGGGCAAGTGGCATAAGAGCTCTTTAGGTTGCAGAATTTCTGCATACGCCTGTAGGGGGGGGCAGGGCATTTGCCCCGTATGCCCTGCCGTTAGTCAGGGCCTGTGGCTACCCGTATGTATTCTTTACTTTCGTATCTCTTACCCGTTACTAAGTATTCGGTACTTTCGTTACTGCATACAAAGCGGAAGCAATCAGGTTGGGAGGAATAACTATCATTGTTATCGTACGCATCTCCCCCTCTGTGCTGTGTCCTGACAGTCATACCCTGAAGCTATTCAAGCTCTAGTGTGGTATGGCTGTAATACCAGGTGTATAAGCTTAAATCCGCTGTTTTTTAATAATAAAAACACATTTATTTTTTATATAAAGCAAAACAAAATTTTATTCAAAATAGTTTCCCTCGCTAACTATACATTTTCCCCATCTTTCGGGCAATTGGTGAATTCCACGCCAAAAGAATTCCTTATCTTTTGAGGCAAACCACTCGTCCAGCCATTTTCGAACGTCTTCGTAAGAAACGAAGTGCTGTTCGGCGAGTGCATGGCCCATTGATGAAAACAGGTGATAATCAGAAGGAGCCAGGTCTGGTGAATTAAGCGGGATGGGGTAACACCTCCCAGTTAAGTGTTTTGAGATAATTTTGGACCAATTTTGACGTGTGTGCTGGCGCGTTATCATGAAGAAAAATCAGTTTGTCATGTCTTTGTTGATAATAAGGCCTTTCCCATGACATGTAGACGGATAGAAATGGCTGGTTGAGTGACACCTAACTTCTCGGCAAGCATTTTTTGCGATTGGGTATCATCTTCGTCCAAAAGAGCCTGTAATTCATGGTCGTCAAACTTTCGGGGCCGATTTTCACGCTCTTTGTCATTAAGTCAAAATAGCCATTTTTGAACCGACGAAACCAGTCTCTGCAAGTTGTTTCTGACAAAGCACTGTCACCATAAGCTTCCAAAAGCATTCTATGCGATTCGGCAGCTGATTTCTTCAAATTGAAGCAGAAAAGCAGAGCTTCCCGCATATGCTCTTTTTTGGTACAAAACGAGACATGTTTACACGAAGAAAAATTAATGTTTTTATATGAAATCACTAACGATTTGCACTGATTTATGTGAACAGACGTCAAACTAATACAAAAACAATAAGACATTTAAATGTCCGCTGTTAATACACTCACTAGCGCCATCTATACGCAAACAGCGGATTTAAGTTTATACACCTGGTACTAAAAGACGAACAGAATGGTGTTTTAGAGAATTTTATTTTCTCTGTTCAAATGGATAATTGGATACTATAACGAAGAAAAATGCATTAGACATGAGCGTTTATATAAATAAAATATAGTAAATTGATGAATAATAATAATTATTCTATTTTTTAAGAATTCTATTTTAAATATAAAAAAATAAAATTTCGAAAAACAAAACCATTTGAAAAAATATACATATATATTCATAGACAGATCGTATTTGTATTCATGTTACAAATTAAAGTACTCAGTAACGAACATTTTTAAAAATATTTAAATATACTTTTTTTAATGAAGAGGTTGCATAAAAATTATATATAATAAATTAATTATAAATTAATGCATGTGTTCAATTAGACATTAGACTAGTTAATATATGATTCAATGCTTTCTGAGAACACTTACTTTTAAAAACTTTTACTTTCTGCCCGTCTCTGCTATAATTTCCGATAATATTTATAGAATGCTTTGAAATTATTTTATTTCATTCAAGTTTGCTGTGGCGTTTTCTCTTTTTAAAATAGTATAAATAGCGCAAATGGTTTGAGTACAGGATATCGCAAAGATTTCCTATGTATTACAGTCTATGGGAAGTATATCTTTAAACCAAATTTTAGTATCTCTGTGCTATATACAGCCTAAAAATTTAACATATACTTTCAAAATATATACAAAACGATATTTCCTGCAAAATAAGATATTATTGATTGATTTACAGAGCCCCACTAAGTTGTTCCGATTCATTATGACATATAAGGAAAAATTGTTCAATAAAAATTTCCATGTTGTGAGGATTTTATTAATTATTATTATTTCAGTACAGTATATGGTGCGTATAAAATATGCGTGCCTTGCATGGTATATAGAACAGGCGACAGACAAGGCTGCATAAAAGCAATAATGTTTTCTCTTTGAAAATAAAGTTATGAATATATTTTTATGAGACTCTACTACATACTCAAAAACGAAAAATACTTTTGTTAAGCTTGCTGTTTTTGGACAATATACTACACAGACAATCACTACGTAATTGCTACACAAAACCAACCAATTGACTATTTATTATTATTATTATTATTAAAAAAAAAGTTTAAAAATAATTTTGTTGAGTTTTCTTTCTTCATAATTATAAACTTTTTTTTTTTTTTTTTAAGTGCCATCGATGAGGAAAAATACATTAAAGATTAAATGATAGAACAGATGCGTTCAGTTAGAAAGCGTTTACAATCTATGCATATAACTTTTCTTTCTTGTTTTTAAGTTTTATTTTGAAAAAAAAAAAGTTATTATTGGGTTAATTTATGAAGTATTTCAGAATTTCTAGGTTATTGTACAGGTACGAATTATCTAAATAAAAGGTTTAGTGTAGCGTCATCACATGTTAAAAACCTAGAAAGCCGAGATTTGAATTCCTACTAGTATTTGTCCTAGAGATATGCTGATAACAGACACACACACATACACAGACAGACCAACCGCTAAAAACATGGTTTTCGTATTCAAAGTGTTTTGGAATGACATGTTTTTCAGAAGCAAAGATTTTGTGCGGGCGTCAAATTTTCGGCATTTTTATTTGTGACTAGTCGCCTTCGGCGACCAGCTGGTTGGCGATCCCTGAAAAATCCGACTTTACGAAACTCCCGCTCGGTGGCGCCTGCAGCACCTTTTTCCCGTTTCAGGTCTAATAACAGCTTATTGATACATCGTGAAAATAGCTTATTGAAATCGCAGTAAATTCCTGTGCGGTAGAGCCTTCGGCGCCCTCTTCCCTTTTCAATATCTGAAACAGCCTGTTCGCTCACCATGTTATGATCTTTCAAATTTCTGACTTTAGCTAAGTCCCGCTCGGATGCGCCTGCGGCGCCTTATCCCCGTTTTAGAACTTACAACACCTTCCTCGCTCATTAGAATTTGAAATATTGAAATTTTAAAATATTACAGCGCCATCTGGCGGTAGAAATTTCTGTAATATATTGTTCAATTCCAAATCAACAAAGCTTTCAAATGATGTATTACTTATGAAATTATTTTAATTAGTAGCTGAGATACAAAAGAAAACCTAATCAGGACACCTTAAAACCAGTAAATCAGGTGAAATCTCGAATTCCACTCGATAATATAAAAATTAAAATTATACTAATTAGAAGCTGAAATACAAAGATAATACAAACATTCTTTTAAAAGATTTGTGTCTGACTTATCTGTGGTTTTCTCCACAACTTGCTTAATTCCGTGCTTTTGATCGATTTTAAATTGAAAAAATTCAAAAACTGCTTTTTTTATTTCCAGTACTTTGTCACGTGGGCGGTGGGCGAAAAATGAAAAGCAATTTATCGAATTCTCTCTTCTCTGTCAAGGTCAGTTGCCATGGTAACCCACCCCATGAATCAAGTTAGCAAGCAGTATTCAGTTCATTACGGAATGGCGATGGCAGTTTTCAATGCTTTAATGCCTAAAATTAAAAAAATTATAACTCATTCAGTTTTTGAAATTTCTCTCAATCTTTTGGGACTTCAATTGTTGAAGCGAGATCTATATACAAAAAAAAAAAAAAAAAAAAAAAGAAATGATTTATCTCTAAACGCTTTTGAGTTATAAAATGTTTTGTGAAAATATCGATGTTTCGTAAAATCTAAAAATATGGATCGCTAATCCGTATTTTGTAAAAATTTTCAGATGGTTCGAAAGAGGATTAAATGACGTTTCCGAATATACCAGTTGTTAAGAAATGGAACAGTCGTACAGGGCGTTTCAAAAAAGACGATCGAAAAAAAGAGAAATTTTCGACCCTTTTTAAAACTTTTTTTAAAAATATAAAAAATCCGTATTTAAAAAAAAATTGTACCGTAAGAATCGGTAATAAATGCTCTTTCTCGTGGTACAGGTGTATTTTCGATATTTCCAACAAATCGGCAGCGATCGTTTTAGAAAAGTCCGCGAAATTTTTCTCTCTCTGCTTTCTCTTTTGAGGAACACGCTGAAGGGCGAAAATTACGATCCGCTCTCTTTTTAATTAGACATTGGTCGACGTTTTTAATTAATATCTCCGGAACTAATTAAAATTTTTAAATTCTGTTTTCACTATCAACTCGGGAAGGCTTCTGAGCACCCGTATGTCAAATTTTATACTTCTGCGTTCAGTAGGGGTTGAACGTATAGATGCACAGACAGACAGACATCTTCTTTTATTATTATAGATATGCTCTTTAACACTGATCATCCAAATTTTTTAAAAATTGAAGGTTAATCTACGTAAGAGCTAAATACATTTTGAAAGTCTAATATAATAATCCATGCGAATCGAGTGATTCTTCTTTCTTGATTGAACAACTTCCTGAATTCTGATAGATAATTCATAGAAAAATGCTATTATTTGGATATTTTTTAACTTTTAATAACAACAAAGAAATAAATAGTATAGAGTTCTAACAACCACGTGACTTTCTTCTTAGCAACCGTACTTTGCTGAAGGACAACGCTAATTTTTCCATGCCTTTGGAAGCGTAGTAGTCGAATTTTTTTATGCTTTTGCAAATACATTTACAACACTGTGTTAAAATAAATTTGTAACACTATTCCGCATTGATAAAATAGGTCAAATGTCCCTCAGCAAACATGCTCGTAACGTCGTCTGTTAGAACTCTATAGAAATATTTAATTAGAAATATTTTTTCAGTATATTTTCAGCAAAAATGTACAAAAAAAAAAAATCAAACCCCAACTGCAATGTGCAATTTTCTGAATTTACAGATGATTATTTTCAAGTTATCGTTCCTTAAATTAATAATTCCTTTAATCATTTTATTAACCATTCCCGTAAGTGTATCAGGAAGCGAATGATGATTTTTCAAATTAAAACAAGAAAGAAAAATCCTGCGGGTAACATAGAATTTAAATATTTTCCAAATGCATTTACCTATTATATCCTTAAAATTGAATGCTATTTACTCAGAGATGAAGTGTTTTAAAAAATCTTGTTTTTAGTTGGGAAGGTAAATCTTAAAAGCTTTTTTATGTATTTTTCTTTATATATATATATAACTAGCAGGCTACGGCCGCTTCGCTGGTTACTATTTTTAAATGAATCTTTATAATTAATGAATTCTCAAATTGCATTAATTTTTATCATGTGAAAAAAAAGCTCTGATTGGGAAAAATGTCACACCGGGTCCCCACTGCCTTCGGCAGCGTAGACCCGTGCGCGATGCGCACGCGCGAATGCATATATATGAGCGCTGCGCGCGCGTATTCCTTCACCACACTTATGATTTCTCAAAATTCCATGTTATTACTCATAAACTTTTATTCTTAAGAAAAGGAATTAAAAAAAAAATCATTTCTGATCGGGTAAAGACTCACACCGGGTCCCCTCTGCCTTCATCTCACGAATTCATATATACGCTCGCTGCGCGCGCGTAATCTTTCACAACCCTTACTGTCCCTCCTTAATTTTACACTTTCGAAAATATCCTCATTCGACTCGTAGGCACCCAAAACCTATATATACCAATTTTGAACGATCTAACTGAATTTCTAATTTTTTTGCCCCCCTTTAGGACACCTTAAAACATATAAATCAGGTGAAATCTCGAATAATTGCGATTAGCGCCCTCTATTGGATAAATTTGATGTAGGTTATTTGATAATATAAAAGAACTTTAAATTATCTTTCGAAATATTGAGATTTTAAAATATTGCAGCGCCATCTGGTGGTAGAAATTTCTGTATTCTATTATTCAATTCCAAATCAACAAAGCTTTAAAATGATGTATTGCTTATGAAATGATTTTAATTAGTAGCTGAGATACAAAAGAAAACCTAATCAGGAGACCTTAAAACGTGTAAATCTGGTGAAATCTCGAATTCCACTTTCGATAATATAAAAGTACTTCAAAATATCTTTCGAATGATGTATTAAAAATAATTTAATCATATTCAGAATTCGAAATATTGAGATTTTAAAATATTACAGCGCCATCTGGCGGTAGAAATTTCTGTAAGCTACTGTTCGATCCCAACTCAACAAAGCTTTCAAATGATGTATTACTCATGAAATTATTTTAATTAGTAGCTGAGATACAAAAGAAAGACCTAATCAGGAAACCTTAAAACGTGTAAATCACGTAAAATCTCGAATTCCATTACTTACGGTAGTCGGTTAATGGAAGGTGACAGAAATTTGTGGCGTCTACTCTTGAAATTCAATTCAAATAAGTTTCAAAATGACATATTACTTTTGAAATTATGCTGATTAGAAGCTGAGATACAAAAATGATATAAACACTATTATAAAACGATTTATGTCTGATTTTTTCGTGGTTTTCTCCGAAACTTGCGTAATTCCGGGATAAATACTGTTAAAAATCCATAGTATGAAATGTGAAAGGAGTATCAGAATTCGAAACTCTACAAAGTATAAAATAATAAAGTCGTTCTGGATTTTCCGTTGTTTTTTCCGAAACAGCCGTTCCTTTTCTACGTTTTTGCCCCTCCTCCCCCCCTTCTAATAATTTTACACTTGAAAATATCAGCAATCGATTTCTCTTTCCTTAAAACTTAATAATACCAATTTCAAACGTTGTAACTCTTTTTTTTTTGCCCCTTCGCTCCCCCCCTCCGTCTCAAGCCCTTCCTAATAATTCTACACTTTCAAAAATATTCAGAATCGAATTATCGGGCGTTAAAACGAAATATTACGAAATTTAAACAGCATATCTCAATTTAAAATAGTGCAAAATATAAAACAAAATTTAATCTAATTTTTTGTTTATCCACATTTTTTCATGAAAATTGAACAGTAGCTTTATAATATGCTGTCTAGGCCGAATATTAATTCAAATGTAACGTGAATGAAAATTTGAAAATATTTGAAAATTGCAATTTTTCCCCCCACTACAAAACACGTGACATCTTGATCGGTTACAATCATTTCCTTTTTCATGGCAGACAGTCGTCTGGCATTTGAAATGATGTTGCCACAAAAAATTCATGCTTTAGTTAATTTAAAAAAATCTAATTGTTGTACCGATAAGCCGCTTGCACACTTAAATTCAGAAAAAATGCCCCTTTCATTTGGTATCGAAATCGTAACGATCGGACAAATATTTCTAATTTATTTTGCTTTTAACTCCGTTAAAATATCTTTTTTATGCAATGGCGGTGAATTCTCAGTCATTGAGATCGCTTTTAGATTAGACATTTTAATTAATATCTCCAAAACTATTTAAGTTACAACTTTCATTTTTGCGGCGTTGAGTTTCTCGGGTCGTAAACATTAACCGTGCCGAATTTGGTCCCGCTCGGTGAAACGGCCTAGGATTCTATAGCGGACAGACAGACACACACACAGACAGACTCTGCTCTTTTATAGATGAAATAAATTGCTTTAGTGTCACTGTGCATATTGTCTTTAAAAAAAGGCTACAAAAATATATTTTAATTTCAACTATGCAGTTAAGGAATAAAACAAAAGTAACTTTAGGGCTTTCTTTATAAAAAGAAACTAATAAAATGTTTCTTTTTATACCCTATCTATCAACATTTTTTGCATATGCATAGGCTGACCAGATCAAAAAGTACCTTTATAAGAAAGAAGCATTAAAAATTGCTACAATTATTAAATTATGGATGCATTTTTTCATTCCTAATAAATAAGGACTAAAAATAAAGTGTTATTGATTAATAATTTAGTTTGTACAATTTTTTAAAACTTAGAAAAATGCCTTAAAAAAAAAAAAGGCGTCCCCATTTGTCCCCAGAAAATGGGGACGTTTGGTCAGTATACATATGCATCAAATAATGCATTAAAAAGATCCTCATAACAATAAAATTTACATTGACTAATTTTTCTTTAGATCCTCGAGCGATTCTGCGCTTCAAGTTCGTAGACGAAAAATTTCGGATTCGATCCCAGGTCGAGCTCATTGACCTAGACGGAATTTTCCGTAGTTTTCTCTTAAACGAGCTTGAAAAGCAGTCTAGGACCCCTCAGAAAGACCCCCCTCCACGGAGGGCACACATTCCTCCAGGCCCACGTTTAGACAATTGTCTTTAACCTCAATACGAACACACCCCAATTCATTTGAGAACATTCTGGGACCATTATAAACTAATCGCATTTGCGCTAATCATAATTTATTTTACAGGAAAAATTATTTTGTATATCTTAATAATATACATTGAAAATGTGCATGAATAGTGGGAATAATAAGAATCGAATGTAATTATGTTAAACATTTGAAAAAAGAAATCCTTTATTAACTTTAGGTAAGAATAATTGAAGTCTGTTATTAAAGTGGCATATAATTTAATTAAAAACAGTATTTTTATTACTATTGAAATTTTAATTTATATTGAACAATGGGCTGAGACTTTTTTTTGGGGGGGGAGGGGGGGACGATGACGTTTTGCTATATTTCAGGCGAGAGCTCTGCAAGTTAGCTATAGTCTCCTGTCCATATGGCGTCATAACTGAAACACGTCAAGAAACTAAATGTCCAATGTTATAATTAGTAGACGTTATGAAGCTCCTTTGTAAACTATCGTCTTAAAAGTAAAAAGTATAAATTTTATTCTCGTGTGCATCAAAACATAAATATATTATGATTTCTTCAAAACTATGCAAACTTGAAAAATAAAATTCAAAATTTTATTTATTTATTTATTTCAATATTTAAAATGCTCCAGCCTTAATAAGATTTAATGTTTTGCCTCAATTTCACATTATCATATCATATATTCAAATGTATTCTGAATATATTTGTGTATTGTTTTGAGCATTGATTGACAAGTTAATTAATCAGAAATTTTTTTTATGTTTGAGTAGTGAAGATTCATGCCATTTTCTGCTTTTCAAAATTTTGAATTATATTTTAAAGTATAAATTAAGACAGAAAATAAAATGGATGCTCATATATGTTTGAATGTTTATAAATTATCTTCACCATAATTTTTATAAGATTTAGTTTGAAATAAGCTATACTAAATCATTGAAAGAAACGTCTCTCTCTCACTTTTATTTTAAACAGTTTTGAAGGAATTTTAATATATTAAATAAACCTAATATTTTTATATTTTAATACACATGCATCGAAATTTTCTTAATTTTAATGCAGTAATTTACAAAAAAGATTTATAATGTTCTGTTAAACATCCTCTTTAGTACTTACACTGTTATAGTTTAGATTTATAAGGAGATCAGAAAATATATTTAAGGCTAGTTCTTTTATAATTGCAAAATTTAATATGAGATATAATAAGAAACTTTGGGAACAAACACCATAAAAGGCAAACTCTTACAACAGTTGTTTCATGTCAAAAGAATTGAGTGCGTCAAGCGAAAAAACGAGGCACGAGTGTAACATTGCAGAGGTTAATATTCCGACTCAAAATAGTTTTTGTGAGATTTTGGAATCTATGTTTTTTTCCTTTTATTTATAACATTGCAACGCTAGTTTTTACGATGCATTTTACTTTTAAAGTCTAGTAATGCATAATTTTTAGAAATCAGCAGTTAAAACTCACCCTAACTGACCGCAGCGTTGTTACAAAGTTTGGAAAAATTATCTGTAATTCATAGTATGTCTGAAATTTTTGCTTAAAATATCTACTATTATTACAGAGTTGAAATATATACTTATTAATAATTAAAAAAAAAAAAAAAAAAATCTTTTTATGAAAGTAAATGTAGCAATAATTACAAATTAATAGCAAAAATCTAATAGTGAATATATGTAACTAATTTTTAATTCTCGAATACATGCTATTTTAAAACAGTATTTTTACAAAATAGTAAATAATTGTGTTTATTTTTGTATAAATTCTTTTAAAGAGGCTTAGTAAGTTGATAAAGTGCTAATTTCGTGCATTTGTAGTCGTTTTAGCGTTAAAATAGCCTTATTTTCCCTTTAAACGCATCGGAAAGCTCCAATAAGGTAGGTAATAGATTTGGCGACTTTTCCCCACCTTGGCGAATTTTTGGCGACTTTTCCCCACCTTGGCGAATTTTTGGCGATCTTGGCGAGAAAATCCTTATTAGGGATATACCAAATATGGAAGCTCTAATCTCATTGGCTGATGAGATAAGGAAATTTCTGGAACTTTCCACACTTTTCTACAGGGGTATATAAGGGCTATATTTTTCGCCAAGGCAGTCAGTTCTGTTCAAACTGAGATCCGAATCAGTCGGTTTCGCTAATGCTTGGATTGCTTTGAGCCTCTTTGGAAGAGACTTGCTTTATGTGTTATTGGTATACAGTTTATACTGTGGATTTGCTATTGATAGCTGTTGTTTAAGCTGTGTTTACTGGCTGAATTGAAGCTGATACTTGGTTTATATACCTGTATTTTTCTGGAACCTTCTGTGAATAAATTACTGAATTTTTGTAAGTTTCGCCTTTCATTCTCGGACAACTCACGAACGCCCAAGTACGCAACAGTATTGTTACCATGAAAAATCCGTTTTTTCAAATGAAAACAATAATATTAATACTAAGGTTAATATTAATAATTGTAAAGAATTTGTATAAAACAGGCAAATCTTTAACATGTGGCTATTTTTTTCCCCTATTTTAGACAGTGCTTAATTTAATCAAAAACTGCAAATCATTTCTTGTTAATCGATCGAATTTTAACGAAAGGAAATAATAGACACTCCTTTTACTAACAAAACAACATTCACATTTTCTTTTCTCTCCCAGTATTCATTCAGTATGTTTCTCGTAACACAAAGCAATTTTCTACCCTTCTCATCCCCTCATCATTGAGTCCCAACACACGATAGTACGCTTACAACCATAAATATCGTGAAAATATGTCGGTCCATTTTCCCTTCCTTTAAAACAATTATTCCACAACAAACCGGCTTGTCATATGTTTTCCATCAGTTTTTCTTCTTTATTCCCATCCCAAAGTAAAAAGAAGCTTCATACCAGTTCGCGACATACCGATTCGCGACAGCGACATACGAAATCAACGACATACGAAATCAGCAAGATACAAAATCATAGGAGGATACGAGTACACAGTAACGAAAACATGCAACGTATACGGTATCGACAAAGGGTCCGTATGAAGTAACGAGTAAGATACGAAAGTAACGAATCGTTACTTCGACCCAGTAACGAATACATACGGTTTGCTATAGCTCTAATACAGAGTTTTCATCACAAGACAAAGTTGGAGTTCAAATTTCATCGATTTCGGAGAATAAACAAAAAATTTACGTTTTAATTGCAAATTAAATTTTATTCTAATACGCGTATTTCAAATTCTAATTATGATTAAATTATTTTTAATACATAATTCGAAAGATATCTTAAACTTCTTTTATATTATCGAAAGTGCAATTCGAGATTTCACCTTATTTATATGTTTTAATAAGGTCTCCTGATTAGGTTTTCTTTTGCATCTCAGCTAATTGAGTTAGACCGTTCAAAAATGGTATATGTAGGTTAATTAGGAGGGGCTGGAAGGGTGGGGAAGAAATAGGCGTGCGTATCCCGGGACTGCGCTGCCGAATGCAGTGGGGACCGGGTCCGACTTTTTATCCGATGAGAAATGAATTTTTATTTTGTTTTCTTAAGAATAAAAGTTTGAGATGAGAAGGAATATGTGCGCGCAGCGCACGAATATCTTCACACGTACGCTCGCAGCGCGCATGGTTCTGCGCTGCCGAAGGCAGTGGGGACTTGGTATGAGTTTTTACCCGATCAGAAATTATTTTTTTATGGGGCACGAAAGGTCAGGAAAGGCCTAACTGTATTTCTAATTGTTTTTGCCCCTGCTGCCCCACCTGGGGGCTGAATTTTTAAAATTCCAGAAATTGGTTTTTAGATATTTGTATTAGCTATATTTTATAGCAAAAATTTCACGT
This sequence comes from Salticus scenicus, assembly GCA_963930645.1. NCBI lineage: Eukaryota > Metazoa > Arthropoda > Arachnida > Araneae > Salticidae > Salticus > Salticus scenicus. The sequence continues at coordinate 330,866,997 of OZ005649.1, forward strand.
ATATCTGTTTTTTTTTTTTTTTTTTTTTTTTGAGATATATAGGATTATGCGAAATCGCGTTTTACGCATGTGAAATCCCGTTTTGCCCCCTCGCCCCCCCTTGGGGACCAAATTTCGAAAATTCCAGAAATTAGTTTTTAGACATTTATATTAGCTATATTTTAAAGCAAAAATTTTACGAATATCTATTTTTTTGTTTGAGATATGAAGGATTTTTTTAATTCACGTTTTGACCCCCTCCCCCCCCTTGGGGGCGAATTTTTTCAATTTTTTTCCCTAAACCATCCCTGACCTATAAGGAAAAAAACAAAAAAAGAATGATCGAAATCGGTCAAGTCGTTTACGATTTTATAAAGGACATACAGACAAACATTCATTTTTACATATATAGATAAAATTTGAAAATCATATTAAATCAATTTTCTTGCAGTTATTATTAGAAAGAATAGCCCTTTTTTACTTTGCTTGTAAAATAAATATCTATATCTCACCTCATGATTGATAATTGAATATAAAATTATCTCATGTAAATTGCTTCAAATTTTAAATAAGCGATTGCTTTAAAACTTTTTTTATCCTTGGTTTACTTCTAAATCTGTATATATATATAAATTACGTGTCAGGATGTTTTACCGGGGTAAACTCCTAAACTAAGGAACCGATTTTAATGAAATTTTGCACACTGTGTGCAGTTTGGTCCAACTTGAGAGATAGGATAGTTTTTATCTCAATTTATTGTCACAATATTGTTTTATTGCAATTATTTGTTAATTATAGACCTTTATTAAAGTTGCTCCAAAATATCTGTGACTTCCATTAATTTAATTGTTGCCAAAAAAAAAAAAAAAAAAAAGAAAGAAAATACGAGTTCATTTTCTTTCGACATAAAAATAAATACATTTAATCAAACGTGAACGTTAAAAAATTATAAAAAGTTAAATTATGCATCTCACGAAAATTGACGTCATAATCAATTTAAAGATTTTATACACATTGATAAAGTGCTAATGTAGTTCTATCATAGATATAGTAATATATATAGATCTCTCATCCCCATGTTATCGTACAAAGATTTTTGATGCCGAAAAAAAAAAAAAAAGCTTTGGAAACAGCCATTAAGTGGTATTGAAAAAAAAAAAAAAAGAAAGAAAGAAAGAAATATGAATTTGAAACTGTATCTGGAGTCTTCCATTCCCCTTTAGCAAATAAATTATTCATAAATTTTATTTGCTAAAATATTAGTATGTATTCCCGTGTGTATTCCATAGAATAATAATAAAGGAAGAAGGAGCATAAGGTTTCAACATAAGCTGTTGTGTTGCCACAAAAAACAGCGATTATTAACAAGCCTTTATTAACAAACTTCAATATTGAGAGGAGCAAAAGTAGCTTTCGCTGGCATTTAACTAGAAGGGTTTGTAAGCATTAAGACTATTGGCGTGCTCCTTCTTCCTCTATTATTATTCTATGGTGTATTCACTCGGGGAAAGACGGCCATATTTTGGTAAAAACGTCGTCTTTTCCCAAATGAAAAGGAATAACTTTTTTCTCCCCAATGATCACTCTATTCTATATATGCTATACTATATCTATGAGTTCTATACGCAAGTGAAGTGTGACTCACTGACCATCTGCGCAGCCAAGAAAAAGATTTCCTATGTTAATTGCCCACTGGATTTTTTGTAAGAAATTATTAAAAATCGAGGAAATTTATTTCCCGATTTTAATCCTTATATTTGGGTATAGATATGTATTAGTTATCGCGGGTGTTAGATTGAATTATTTTGCTGTCAAATTGACAAAATTTTAATTTTAAATTTCAAAAGTCTGTCGCCCTTGGCTTATTATTATTATTATTATTATTATTTGGCGATCAAAAGCGTAACACGAAAATATACGTGTTACGCTTTAACACGAATGCCAGATGTATACATTGTACGAAATGTAATATGTATTATTCATTGTACGTATGTATGACATGTAATATTTATTGTACGAAATATTGTTTCATATTATTCATTACTCTTTTAATATAAGTTGTTAAAATAACCCTGATTTTTGAAAGGAATTAAATATTTTCGCCAGATAATTTGGCGATATTCTTTTTTTTTCGCCAAGGATGACAGAAATGAAATCTATTCCGCTGCAAAATATTAGTATCTTACATCAGATATTTTATTTAGACTTTTGAAAACAAATTTGATTTCAAACTATGATAGAATATTTATCATTTTCCTTTTAATTAGTATATTATTAGTATATTAAAATTTAAAAGCATGGTATATAATTTTTTTTTTTTTTTTTTAAATCTTATAATTATTCTTATCTTAATCCTCAATGTTTCCCATCTTTATTAACTTGAATTTACTATTAAAATTTTAACATACTCAAAAACTTCTCATCACTTCGTTAAAATACACTAAACTTTTCCAAAATCTTTTCTATTTAAAATGATACATGTATTTACTTTAAATGTCCAATATTTCATAAGATTTCCAATTTTAAAGTTTTAAAATATTTATCAAATTTACTTATTTTTCTGGTTTAGCCTTATTGTTTTCCTTTTTATAACTACAGCTGTTGCCCTCTTTAAAATATTTAAAATGATGAGGTCATTTTATAGTAAAATTATCCATTATAGCATATATTATATTTCACTCCTCCATAAAAATTGATTTTAAAATCGTCTGTTTCTTTTATACTTTTATTTTAATAGAATTTAATTTATATATTAGTCATTTTAGCAATTTTATCCAAAGTAGCATTAGAAATAATATATATCACTTCTCCATTAAAATTTATAGGACCCTACAATAAAATTAATTTGTGCTTAATATCAACACTACGAAAATTTTTATCAATCGCTTCCAAATTTTGACCTAAGTTTCAAATCTCAATCCTGCGGGTTTTACATCGGCTACAACGTTTTCGTCTTTGTTCGTAAATAATAATTTGACTGTACTAAATAGTTTACAGCCGTATCATTCAACGTATAACTTAGTCACAGCAACGCGTGGCTGGGTCTGCTAGTATATGTATATTTCGTAAGATATTTAGAATTTTTTGTGCCTATCTGCTAGAAATAGACATATCCTGCATTTCTTTCAGAAATAAATAAGATAAATATTAACAAAGTTCTTTAAATACAATTACAAAATATAGGAAAAGAAAAAAATATATTCAAAGGAGTTTTTTTATGACAATTCTCTTTTCTTTCTTTCTTTTTTAATACGTAAATAAAATTAATCATATTAAAAGTTTATTTGTTTATTATTATTATTCAATAGTTATTTTTATTTATTGTTATTAAATTAAAAAGGAGTCCTTTTAATTTTAGTGTAAGAGATTTTTAAAATAAATCTTCATTTCAAAGCGGCAGGCTTTCAGTCATGAATCACGGCATTATAAACCAAATACAGCGACTTATCGCTACTTTAATTAGCCAAATTTCACCAAAGCGCCAAACCTCCGCCACAAGCTTCAACCCTGTAAATTTGCTCTGCTGCAATACAAAGTTTTCCTTTTGCCGACGTCATTCGTATTACATTACATCTACGTAAGACTACTATATAAGTATACTTATATAAGTATACTTATATAAGTATACTTATATAGTAGTCTTACATCTACGGAGCCTTCCGTTCTTTCCCTTTAGAGTTTCTTTGATTGTTCCGTTTGCAATGCGCAAGCAAAATGATGACGTCACTGGCCGTTCGTGGATGCAAGAAAAATATTTCCTATGTTAAACACCTATTGGATTTTGGGCAGCAGTAGCCCAGTCGGTAGAGCGCCGGCCTCGTAAATGGAAGATTGCGAGTTCGGTACTTGAGGCGGCCAAAGACCGTTGTGTACGCTAATGGTGGCTGCTGCACGTAAAATCTGTCGAGGCCGCAATGTCCTCCATCTTCCCATAAAAAATTATACCTCTGGGTGGGGGTCACCGAAGCGGGAGAGCCATCGCTTCCGTGGAGGATCAAAATTGTGATGGCATGTCTCCGGATCACCTCTGGGGTGTGTCCCAGACCATCCCATTGGATTTTTTGTAAAAAATTATTACAAATCAAGGAAAATTATTTCCCGATTTTAATCCCCATATTTAGGTATAGATATGGATTAGTTATCATGTGCACGCATTAGATTAAGTTGTTTCTGTTGTAAAATTGACAAAATTTGAATTTTTAATTTCAAAACTCTAGAAAAAAAAATCTGATGTGGGCACCACATGACTTCCTTATACACTTTTAGAAATATACATAATGTTAAAAAACATTGTCACTGGACCCGAAACAGTTGGCTAAAAATATTTAAAAAAAATGCATGCATACGTAAAAAAAAAAAAAAAAAAAAAAAAAAAATTGTGCCTGGGGGGGGGACTCATGTTAAAGTTGTGCATTGGGGGGACTCATGTCAAAGTTGGGCCTGGGGGGGACTCATGTCAAAGTTGTGCCTTGGAGGGGACTCATGTCAAAGTTGTGCCTTGGGGGAACTCATGTCAAAGTTGTACCTTGGGGGGACTCATGTCAAAGTTGGGCCTTGGGGGGGACTCATGTCAAAGTTAGGCCTGGGGGAGACTCATGTCATAGTTGTGCCTTGGGGGAACTCATGTCAAAGTTGTGCCTTGGGGGGACTCATGTCAAAGTTGTGCCTTGGGGGGGACTCATGTCATAGTTGTGCCTTGGGGAAGTTTTAAATGTCTAGCTAGTCGGGAAGTTAGTTAAAAATCGATTGCAAGATTTGTACTGGTAACGCTGCCGAAGGCAGCAGGAACCTTACACAGTTGGCTAAAAGTATTAAAAAAATGCATTTTCACTGTGTTCTGATCTAGTCTGCAAGTTTCAAATGTCTAGCTGGTCGGGAAGTTAGTTAAATAAATTTTTTTTGAATCGCATAAACGCTGCTGAAGGCAGCAGGTATCGAAAACAGTTGGCTAAAAATATTAAAAAAATGCATTGTCAACATGTTCTGAGCTTTTCTGAAAGTTTCAAATGTCTGGCTAGTCGGAAAGTCAGTTAAATTGCAAGATTTGTCTAAACCGTTTTTGAGTTATTACCGTTTTTTGATACATTATGGCCAAAACCTATGTATTTTTGTCATTATGAACCTAATTTTACTAAATATTTCCAAAACGGAAAATCATACAAAGTCCAAAAAGGGAGGTGCACAACTAGATGTTATAACAAACCTATGTACCAATTCGCAACTTTCTACGTCCAACCGTTTTTGAGTTATGCGACATACCCACACACACACACACACACACACATACAGACGTCACGAAAAATCGTGTAAAATCCCTTATATCTCTAAAACGAGAGCTCGTGTTAAGACGACACTTGCAGGTGTGCAACTAGACATCAAGACAGTCACACGTATAAATTGGCAACATTCAGCGATCATTCGTTTTCGAGCAATGTGAAATACAAAATCCATTTCGCAAATCGGGATTACTATACTTCCTTATACTTTGTATAAGGAAGTAAAAATGGCAAACTTCCATATTCGATTGAAAACACAAACATTTCATTTCAAAGGATGATATTTACACAATAAATATCCAACTAATGTACTAATTGAAAGGAAAATGATAAATATTCTATCGTAATTTGAAGTCAAATTTGTTTTTAAATGTCTAAATAAAGTATCTAATATAAGATACTAATATGTTGCATTGCAGCGGAACAGATTTGATATCGGTCATCCTTGGCAGAAAAAAAAATATATATATATATATTGCCAAGTTATGACTGTGGTGGCGAGTAGCCGCGTATTGATGAAGATAATGATGAACTTTTATAAACATTTAATTAACATTTAGCACCATATATTACTCTATATACATATATACAATTTTTAAAGAACATTTCGATGTATTTTGATAGTCGATAATATTGTTCATGGAAAGAGTTAAATCGATGTAAATCGAAAAGAATAGAATAAGTTTTTATCCATGTTGCCAGATTCCTTTTTTTGGAAAGTAGAAAACCCGGGAGAAATAGAAAACAAACAACCAAGGAGAACACAATATTTGGCGAACATAATTTAATTCCTTTCAAAAATCATGGTTATTTTAACAACTTATACTAAGAGAGTAGTGAATAATATGAAATAATATTTCGAACAATACATATTACGAAAATATACATCTGGCATGTACATTTTCGTATTACGTTTTTGATCGCCAAATACAAAAACGCCAAGGACAACAGAGTTTTTAAATTTAAAATTAAAATTTTGTTAATTTAACAGCAAAATAACTCAATCTAACACATGCACATGATAACTAATACATATATACACCCAAATATGGGGATTAAAATCGGGAAATAATTTTCCTCGATTTTTAAACGGAAGGTCAGTGACGTCATGAAACTTCCTTGGTTAGAGCCTCTATGTCTATAATACTAATATTATAGGTGCCTTATCCTTGGTGATCTCGATTGCGAGCGAATGAGCGTTGCAATCTGGATGTAACTGTTAGTTTTGTAAACATTTCATCTGTCACGGATTAATAGAAGAGGATGCGAAAGAGGCTTCCAAATCTGGCTTTTTTTTTATCTTACCACAACAGATGGCGCCACAGTCGAGGACCTCCCTTTCCAAAAGCTCCCGTAATGATTTTCAATGGTAAAAAACGTCATTTAATTTAATTTTTTTATGGAAAGTTTTAACTTTAACAAAATCAAGTAAACAGAAATAATGCTATATAAGGTCTTCCTAATAACATATATTTTTTTTTATAACGGTGGGACTTTTCATTACTTTGTAAGAGGTTATACAAAATACGAGATCGTATTGATTAAAATCAGAATAAAAGACATTTAAAATTTTTCAGTACTGTACAAATAATCTGTGATGCAAAGTAAAAAATGTCATTAATAAGGAATATTAAAAATTAAGGAAAGAAAGAAAAAATAAATAAATAGACGAAAATTATTAATAAAGAAAGAAAGAAAAGAAAATTATTTATAAATAATTAAATAAAATCTGTTGTACTTTATCCATTTATTTTTCAAACTTTTAAATTTAATAAGAATTATTTTGATTTATTTATAATACAGAAAAATAACGAACTTATTAATTTTTTTTAAGGTAATATAATATATATGTATTTAAATATTTAAAAAAAAAAAAAAAAAAAAAAAAAAAAAAAAAAATGATAGTTTCTGTGACTTGAGGTATTTTAGAAATTGTATGGAGATATATTTAAATTTATTTTCATTTTAAAAAATCACAGGGAAATTCATTTCTCTCTTTCATCCCTCCTTTTACTGTATATATTCAATATTATGATTTTTTAAAACCATATGTCATTTTCTATTTTAAAACACATCCATTTTTAACGAATGTGTGTTTGTGTGTAAATATCGGATTGAGTTATCAAGTTTTTTAATGTTAAAAAATCAAAAAAGTATTTTAATTTACATATATCTAATTATTAAAAACCTCGCCAGCGGCCAAGTGATTCTGCGATTAAAATGTATTAGATGAAAAGTGCCGGGTTCGCTCGTCGACCTAGCTGCTCGAGGTCTCCGCGGTTTTCTCCAAAACTCGCGTAAATACGAGCTATGGCCCTAATCAAGATCAACATGGTGGGCATATCACCCAGGACTTGGTCCCTCGTGCAGTCAATCGGCTTTAATTTCCACACCAGCAGGACCACCACCTTATTAAGCAGTAGCCGAAAGGTTTTGCATGCAAAACTGATAGACGGAAAGTGCCGGGCTTGATACCAGGTCGCGCTAGTCGATTTAATTGATCAGAGTTTTCCGTGATATTCGCCGAAACTCGCGTAAATACGGGCTAGGATCCCTCAGAAAGACCCTGCGGAGGGCACACCACCCAGGTCTAGGACCCTTGTATAGTTAATCAGCCTAAACCTTCACACCAGCATCATCACCACTTTATTAACTGTGGCCGAGAGGTTCTGCACTCAAATCTGATAGATGGGAAGTGCGAGGTTTGAATGCAGGTTGCGATTGTCGAAGTCATTCGTATTTTTTGTGCTTTTTCTCCGAAAATTACATGAATATGGGCTAGGAAACTCTTCAACCCCCCTCCCCCCCACGATGGGCATCTCCTGTTAGGAGCAAGTCCCAAGTGTTATTTTGCTTTAATTTAAACACCAACACTTTATTAAAAATTTATGTGTGATGTAGGAATTAAGGCCGACTGTCTGCATGGATAAATCTGGCTATGTCTTTCTAAAATGCCCTGGTATTCAAGCGATAAACTCCGAACGGCTAAGCCGACGAGGATGTATTGAATTCTAATTTGGCACCTCACGCCTATCCTAAAACGTGTAGAATAATGTATATGTATCATACATATAATTGAAATTATGTTAGAGAAAAAAATGATAATGTGCATGATTGACGTAAATAAAAAAAAAAAAAAAAAAAAAAAAATTAGCAGATAAATTTATATTTACTATTATTTTTTTTTTTTAAGAATCCCCCCCCCCCCACTCCTTTTTTTTTTTTTTCGTTTTAGAGATTTGTAGCATTAAACCATACATTATTATTATTTATTATTATTATTTAAAACCATATCAATCCTTAACGAATTTTACATTGAGTCTGCATTATCATGGAAGATAATTTTTTTAAATAATAATTTTAATAAATTATTTTTACTGAGTGAATTTGTATAAGAAAATATAGAAGAAAGTCATGTGGGGGCCAAAACAGACTAGTTTTTTTAAACGTAAATATAAGTAAAAATTTTATGATAATTTCTGTTATTTGAGGAATTTTAGAAATTGTGTGGAGATATATTTAAATTTATTTTCATTTCAACAAATTACAGGGAAATTCATCCTCACCTCTTTTTACTATATAGGATAATATGATTTTTTAAAACTATGTATTATTTTTATTTTAAGACTCATTCATCTTTAACGAATGTGCTATATGTAAATATCTGACTGAATTATCAATAGTTTTTTAATGTTAAAATTTTTTTTAAACTATTTTAATTTACATATGTCTCGGTAAGTTAGTTATCTTTATTTAAAACGTTAATTATTTTTATTAAAACCCCGTCATCGGCCGAGAGGTTCTCATTAAAATCTGGTAGACTGGAAGTGCTGGCCAGCCCTAGGATCCTCGGGTAGTCAATCAGCCTTAACTTTCACATCACCCCCCCACCACCACCACCACCACCTTATTAAACAGTGGGCGAACAGTTTCGCGTTCAAAGCTGATAGACGGGAAGTGCCTGGTTCGATACCAGGTTGCGCTCGTCAACCTAGCTGCTCAGAGTTTTTCGTGATTTTCGCCGAAACACACGTAAATACAGACTGGCACCACCTTAGAAAGACCACCACAGAGGGAACACCACCAAGACCCAGGACCCTCGTGTAGTCAATTGGCCTTAACCTTCACACAGTAACACCACCATCTTATTAAGCAGTGGCCGAATGTTTCTGCGTCCAAAACTGGTAGATGTGAAGCGCCGAGCTTGATACCAGGTCGCGCTCGTCAATTTAGCTGCTCGGAGTTTTCCGTGGTTTTTGCCCAAACTTGAATACGGGCTAGTACCCTCAAAAAGACACCCCTCATAGGGCACACCACCCAGGCCTAAGAACCTCGTCCAGTCTATTGGCCTTAACCTTCACACCACCACCACCACCACCTTATTAACAGTGGCCGAGCGGTTCTGCGCTCAGAGCTGGTAGACAGGGAAGTGCCGGGTTTGAATACAGGTTACGTTAGTCGACGAAACCATTCGTATTTTTCTATAGTTACTAGGGAAGACTTCTGTGGGGATCTTTTTAAGGTGTACTAATGCGTATTTACGCTACTTTCGGGGAAAACCATAGAAAACTTTGAACGGCTTGGCTAATGAGCGCAACCTGCGATGAACGCGGCACTTCCTGTTTTCCAGCTTTGAGAGCTGAACCTCTCAACCACATAATCGATTAAGGAAATTCATACTTATTTAAGTTGGGAAGAGGGGAATGGCGATTTTATCAATTTTTAAGTCGCCATGTGGGAGTGTTGAAAGTGGATTTCTTCAGGTCTAATTCAATCTACGTGATTTAATTGATTTAATTATCGTTTCAAATATTAAATATTTTGATTTATATTACAACTTTGTATCTGTGTATTAATTCTATTAAGATTTTTAAAATATATAGAGGAGTGGTATGCTGGTTAAGCTAGATTGCCTACACGAAGGAGCTAGGCGTGGGGAGAATATCCTCTGTCGAGATCTTTCTAAGAAACCAAGAACGCCTAGCTTATATCCATGTAAGATTTGGTGAAAATAATTAAAAATTCCAAACGATTGAAATGACTAATGAGACTTGGGTTCGAACCCGGCATTTCTCGTGTTTCGAAAGGTATATATAATACCATTTTTTTTTAATTGCGATTATAGTAACTAAGAAATCCTGATAATGTACGTTACTGAACGAAATTTTTAAAAATTATATATAGATATAATTAAATTTATTTTTGTTTAATAAATTACAGGAAAATGCTTTTTCGTACGGCAGGACTATTTCTTTAAATCTGCGATTTTGCATTATCGCCGATTTTGTGTTCCACCACATATATATGCCAGGATATCTGCCAATATCCAATTTTACCACTTAATTTTCTAAACTATCTTAAAACTAGTATGTTGTGGCCACCACATGACTTTATTCTGTATTTTCCTATACAAATTCACTCAGTAAAAATAATTTATTAAAATTATTATTTAAAAAAAATTATCTTCCATGATAATGCAGACGATTTCCATACTATAGAAGTAGTATAACACTAAATATCCAAAAAAAAAAAGTCAATCTTATTGTCAATATTAGAATTAAAAAAAACTTTTTTTTTTGGTAAAAATGAAAAAAAAACGATAACTTTATTTTAAATTATAGCAGATCAATGGTTCAACCATTCGTTTTGCAGGTATTGACGAGCTCTTTTGAAAGATACCCATCATGAAAATTTACTCCCCTCGAAGGGGGGGGGGAGGCTCCTACACATACAAAATTTTTTTCCCAGTTGACTATCTCTATTATAAATAATTCTTCAAATAATGATTGATAAATAAAATTGTGTAATAAATTTGATAATGATTACTAAAAAATAATTCTCTTTATGCACATTTATACAAAATTTTGGCCTATATCACCATGCTAAAAATTTAGAAAAAGCGGAATAGCAACGCAACCTGTAAGACAATTTTTACCAAAAGTTGATAGGCACTAATTTATGTCAATGTGCAACTACATACCAATTTATATGAAATTCTGTGCAGTATTTTCTGAGAAACAGTTACCACAAAATTTTCTCACACACAGACAGACAGACAGACAGACATTTTCTAAAAATGATCAAGTCGTGTTCTACAGCTCTCAAAACGTGTAATTTCATCAAAAACCCTTCTAAAATTTTTACGAATCCAATACTTTCTTCGATTGAATATAGAAGAAAGTATTTTCCTATACAAATTCACTCAGTAAAAATAATTTATTAAAATCATTATTTAAAAAAATTATCTTCCATGATAATGCAGACGATTCCCATATTAGAGAAGTAGTATAACACTAAATATCCATAAAAAGTCAATTTTACTGTCAATGTTACAAAAAAAAAAAAAAAAAAAAAAAAAAAAAATCTATAACTTTATTTTAAATTATCGCAGATCGATGGTTCAACCATTCCAAAGGTATTGGCGAGCTCTTTTGAAAGATAACCATCATAAAAATTTACTCCCCTCGAGGGGGGACTTCCTGCCCAGGGGAGGCGGGTGGCGAGGCTCCTACACATACAACGTTTTTTTCCCAGTTGACTATCTCTATTATAATTAATTCTTGTAAATTTCATAATTACTAAAAAATAATTCTCTTTATGCACATTTATACAAAATTTTGTCCTATATCATCATACTAAAAATTTAGAAAAAGCGGGATGGCAACGCAACCTGTAAGACAATTTTTACCCAAAGTTGAAAGGCACTAATTTATGTCAAGGTGCAACTACATACCAAAAATGTATGAAATTCTGTGCAGCAGTTCCTGAGATACAGTGCCACAAAATTTTGTCACACACACTCACACGCACAGACAGACAGACATTTTCTAAAAATGGTCAAATCGTGTTCTACAGCCCTCAAAACGTGTAAATCCATCAAAAACCCGAGGTCGAAAATTTTTACGAATCCAATACTTTCTTCTATTAAATATAGAAGAAAGTAATATTATGTCAAATCGGTAAAAATTTTGACATTTTATAAATAATTATAATTATCAATAACATTATTTAAATGCATTACATTATACAGTATATTACCATTATATAATATATTATTTTATATAAATAAATACCTAATACATTTTTTATCTAAAAAAGAAAAGAAAAAAAGAAAGAAAAATAATTTAAACGTACAAACATTTTTTTTTTTTCTCTAGTACTTTGTGGTGTTTACTTACTTTTTTTTTTTTTTAATCTGTCAACTGTTTAATCATCACCCGTTATATGCTGAAAGAAAGTTATTATTATTATTATTATTTTTTTTTTTTTTTTGTGTGTGTGTGTGTGTGTGTGGAAGGGGGGGGGACTTAGAAGTTAATTGATTACACGAGGATTCTAGGCCTGAATAATGTGCCCTCCGTGAAAGTCTTTTTGACCCTACGTCAGGTGCATCCTTAGGACGAACAAAATCGGGCGCACCCAGCCTGAGAGGCCAGGTAAATACTTTATATTGTTAAAATACTTGTACTACAATCAATAAATTCGTACTTATGCATCAAATTTTCGTTTATTACTTTCTATTCACTCCTAATAAGGTCACCATATGGGTGTTTTTGAATTAAAAATCATGTGTAGGATATTTAGAGAAAAAAAAAAAAAAAAAACAGAACGGGCCTCTCAGGCAGGGTGCGCCCGACGGAAGGGTTAAGGTCTCCAAGCCTGTGTATTTGTGCGAGTTTCAGAGAAAACCACGGAAAACTCCGAACGGCCAAATTGACGAGCGCGATGTTGGATCGAACGCACTTTCGGTTTACCAGCTTCGAGATAACAGAATCTCTCCACCACAGGTATGGCAAGAATTTAAAAGTAAAGGGGAAACGACGGAAAAAATTTTCTTTTGCAATTTTTAAAATGTAATCTCTGAAAATTTTATTTGATTAAAATAAAATTTAATTCACGTTTCTTTTCCCCATTTTTTTTTTCTTTCTTTCTTTTCCTTTTCTTTCTTTCTTTTTTTAAATGCATTACCAAGTGATCTGCACTTTTGAATAATAATAACTTATCATTGAGCTTAAAATCATTAGCAAATTCTATGAAGAAAATAAGTGAGAGAAAGATATAAATGATCTTAAAATAAATGTCGCAAGTTTTATTATTATTATTTCTTTCATTGTCATTGCTTTCAATGTTACAAGAAAAGACATAAATTAAAAAATCTTTTTAATCTATTTTAAGATAACATATTTTTGATGAAAGAAAGAAAATATAAACAATTTTGAAAAATATTTATTGATTTATTATCCAGTTTCACACATTACGAAAAATTCCGATACTGTATGAGCATTTATTAATATAATATATATATTAGAGTTTGAAAAAAAAATCCTTAAGTCAAATACAGCAAGAATTAAAATAATAATAATCCAAATACAGGAAGAATTAAAATGAAAGAAAGTTGCAGATGCTTAAAACCAACACAACAAGAAAAAAAAAACTTTATTTTGAATTTTTATGGAAAAAGTATATACTATTTGCCAAAATATTAAAAAAGGGACTTGGAGTTTGATAAATAAACGAAAAGAAATAAGCAAGAAAAAAAAAAAAGTTGAAAGAGAAAACAATAAAATTGTGTCGATTAAAATATCTTTTAGTAATAATAATAGTTTATTTTGCAGCAAAAGCAGTCGAAAACCGAAAATTCCTGTCAAAGAACACCGGGAGAAAGTAGACTACAGCGCCCTCAATATTTACAAAAATATCGTCTTCCACTTTCAAAGGCTGGGCACCATCCGCGTTTGTAATGATCGATAGACGGCGCTTTGTGAACACTGCAGTTGTTAGTAAACATAGCCACGTGTGTTCCATTAGTGTTCCTTTGTTATTCTACTTAATATTCGTACTATAATTTCTCCGCCATTACATTATGGAAAATTGATTGCTTTTGGAAAAAATACTTCAGTTTATTCAAAGTTCGATCGGAAGTAGATTTTTAACTGAAGTTGAACAAATATTAATTTCAAATTATCTGATTAATTCTTTACTTCCATTAGCCGAAGCAACTGAAATTTTAAATTTGTCATTTGGAAATAAATGGAAGCTCAATTCTGGATTTCTTGATCCTTTGGAGTTACACTGTGGCACACAAAAGTATGTGTTATCTTTTTTACCGGATTTATTCATTTTTATTCAATAAATATATCTGAAACTAAATATCGGCAAGCAGTGGCGGCTGTATGGAATTCGAATTAAACCATGTTTATTGTAATTTCTCCTTAGCCCACCAGAGGGCGAGCATTTCATTACAATCGCGGATTGGACTTTCCCCTCTTATTCTTCTACTCCGTGTCATCTGTAATGGAAATTAGAAATCTGAAGGATTTCTAATGGAAATATATGTAGCCATATTTGCGTTTGTTTATGTAATTGTGATCACAATGTTTCAGGTTGTATGTAACGTTAAGTTATTGCTAAGAAAATATTTCTGAACGTATAAAAATTATACGAGTCAAAATTTTAAAACTCAGCATATTTCAATGTTACATAGTGAAAATTTTCGATGGTGTTTTGTATTTTATTTTTATGAAGAAGAAGTGTTTTGCATTTTATTGTTGCTGTTGGTGATTGTTTTTTTTATTTATTTTTTTCTTTGTTACTGGTTTAGCTCAGCTGTTAAGCAAGCTGTGTGGTTAGAAATGGATTGAAAATCAAACAAAAATCTGTTGAAAATATATTCATTTATTTATCTGTGATATTTTCAAACTCTCTTTGGGATGTGTAATCATTCTCAGTATTTAGCTCTTAAATTATTATATTTTCTTCAATTCAAGTTCCAAGATCTTTGATAAAAATTGATGTTTACATTTTTGTAAGCCTAGTTTTTGTTTTTGTTTTTTATGATTGCTTTGTGTGTATTTTAATAATTTTGTTATGTTCTGGAATCGTTAAGATATTTGTTTTTACTTAAGTTTCGGCTAATTTTGTAAATTTGTTTTCAGATCATGTTTGCACTTTTTGTTTGTTAGAAATTGAAATTAGTCCAATTTCTAAATTTAACCTGATTGCGCATACCTTAATTAAAAGAAATATAATAATAAATAAAGTTTGTTAATAAATAGGTATGATTTTTCGTTATTTCGATTCGCTACTCTTTTTTTTTTTTTTTTAATTTCTTTAAACATCGATTTAAATCTTTTATCACTATTCCTTTTACACTTCTCGTTTATGTGTTTAATAATTATTCCTAAAGGCACGTATAAATTTATAATTGAAGTTAGTTTTTCTTTTCTTTTATTCTGTTGCACGTTTAATAAAAAATTTTAACTTTTTTTTTTTTTTTTAATTTGTTTTGCTTTTACATATAATCTGCTTTCTAAAATCAAGGGGAAGTGTTCATTATGATGCAATCTATTCTTTATATATCCCCCCCCCCTCTTATTGGCTTGTTTAATAATTATTGCTAAATGCACATATAAATTTACAATTGTATAGTTATTCTTTTGCACATTTTAATGGTAGTTTTTTTTTTAATTGCAGTTGTGCTATTCCATGTTTGCTCTCTAAAATGAAGGGGAAGTATTCATCATGATAATATTGTAAGTTTCGTGACAGTTATATTTTTATTAAGAAGTAATATTGGAACAACTTCAGTGTAACCCCACAACGATATTTGGCGAATTTTTGTTGGCGATTATGGCTAAATCATAAATCGTAAAACATAAAATCATACCAAAAATAAACAACATATAGGCTGCCATATTATACAGGGGTGAAACTTTTCAGGGGCTGCCCCTGAATTCAGGGTTTTGAAAATTTTGCTGTCTTTGAATTTCATGTTAAATTACTTTGTTTTTACATTAATTTTTCATTTTTTATGTTTAATTTGCCTTATAATGTATTACAAAGTCTGCAAATGTCACTTAATATAGGTAGCCATGTAATATATCATTAATAAATGTCCCCTGTCTGCATGTAAGGAACAGTTTTCAGGGTTTTGGCAAGCTAAGTAGTTTCACCCCTGATTATATCGTAAACAGTCCAGAATGACATCGTTATCGTTCAAAACGGCGCCAAAGAAAAATTGCCAAATTCAGCTGTGGGGTTATACAGAAGTTATACCGTAATATTTCTGATTATAAATTATTTATTTATTTATTATTATTAATGTAATGTATGTAATAACAATATCTTTAGTCATATACGTGCATGGTTTCTTTTCTGATAAGAATTGTATTTTCTGTAAACCCACAGGTTGTTACTATCATGCCAAGTGCAAATATAGTGAAAAGAGTAAATTTTTATTTCAGATAGAGGGAACAGAGTGTATAAATACAAGTATAACTGTAATTTAAAATATTATTAATTTACATTTGTGGAAGTGATATTCTCCTATTTTTAGCTTTAGACAAGAATACAGCTAACTTTTTTTTTTTTTGTGTGTGTGTTAGAGGTCAAGACTTAAAATTTTTGTAAGTGACCAGTGGCCACTGAAGATGATTAACTCAGTGACCACTCGTGAGTTGGCGTTATACCTGATATTTACACACACAATTAAAAAAAAAAATATATATATATATATATATATACATATAAAGGCATAAAACACAGATGATATGGTAGGAAAATTAAGAAATAGTAGCTTTTATTGTATTATTTTAATAATAATTTAAAATATATATATATATGCATGCACTTCCACAGATTAAAAAAAAAATCTTTAAATATTGTTTGAAAATAAATATTTTTTTAAAAACTTTCATACTTCTCGAACTTAAAATTTTCAATATCTGAAATGAAAGCAGGTAGGAGAAAGACAAAATTGGCTGAGAAATCAAATCATTGTAAAATGATTCGACTTTTGAGAGAAGACATGATCTCGTTTGAATTTCCTTTGAGTGTTTATGATTTTATTCTTATTAGTATTTTAAGAGTGAGTTTTATAAACATATAGGGTAGTTATAGTAGCATATAATGCAACTTTTAAATGCTATTAATAACTATAGTATTAGAAAGAAGATTTTAAAGTTTTAGTAATGAGGAAAAATATATGGACTTTCGTAGTTAAGTATTAATTTCATTTTGATACAGAAAACAGCAGGCTATAATGATGACACACTAACAAAATTTTATTTCTCATAAACAATTCATGTTTTGCAAGAATATTTACTTTGTCTTATTGAAAAAGAAATACAAAAATTTGATTCATTTAATAAATTTCACCTAGTGTGGCATCTCCATACAGAAGATAGATGTGATTAGTATTAGAAGAAAACAAAATTATTTTGAATTTGGGGAAGGGAGGGGGGGCAAAAAATCTTTTTTGGCATATTATCCGAGATTTAATTATAGTTGTATTAACAGACATGCAGTTGCTAAAATTAGAAATTAGCTGAAAATTTTTTGCTAACATGTTTGTTTGGTTAATTGATTGAACAATGATAATGTCACTTTTAATAAATTAACTACCTAAACAGATATTTATAGCTTTCTATTTACATTAAAAGTTTCAGGATATTTTTTCATTAGCACAAAACAATTCTTTAATATTATTGCAATAAGTTTTATATCCACACAAAACCTTATTAAAATTCCATGTCAACAAGGGAAAAAAAAAAAAAATCAAACAAATATAAAATATGATTTTTATTTATGTACATTAATCATACATATTTAAAAAGCTACAGTAGTTAATTATCAGTTTCTAATATGCATAAAACCAACTGAGTATTAATTTTCTTAAGTTGATTTAGAAAAAAATTTCCTACCCGAAAAATTTAGTCTACATTTTTTTCCTTGTTTAAAAATTTTTAATAGATATTAAATATAAATATTTAATTTAATTGAGAAAAAATAAGTAGATTTATCAAGTTCAGTAATGAAGTTTAAAAATAATTACATATGTGAGAAATATTGAGCACGTCTATCTCTTTATTGTTTCTAGAATTAATCACTGATCACTATCTGGAGATGGGGGGGGGGGAATTAATTACATGGGTAGGAAATAAAACTCTTTCAGTTCTACTTCTAGAATCTAACAAACCAAGTTTACAATGAATATTGACATTTATGTTGTGGATGTCAAAAGACTGGGAAACAAAAGAATTCTGCAGAACATCTGATCGCTGATCACTAGTTGGAGATAAGAAAATGGGGGGGGGGGAAATAATTACATGAGCTAGAAATATTTAACAATTCTATTCCTTTATAGGTTCTAGAATCTCACTAAGCAAGTTTAAAATGAATACTGACATTTATGTTATGGATGGAGAAAGATTATGAATTGGGTGACTTTCGTAGCGAATTTAATCCCCGATCGTTAATGGGGTTTCTTTTTTTAAAACGGGTGATATCCGTGATTTTTTTTAAAAGCAGAAGTTTATTCGCAAAATTCCGCGAATTGGGGGTGGGGGTCACAGATTTTCGCAGAATTGCGAAAAAATCGCATGTCTGATTGGCGATTACAGCAATCTTTTTGGATCGCCACTTTTTCAAATTAGGTCACCACATGGCGAGTGGCGACTGCGAATCTTGACCTCTAGTGTGTGTGTGTCTGTGTAATAGTTTAAACTGCTCCACTATGTAATATAACGCAGGTTAAGATGTCATTTTTTGCATATTTTTTCGCCGCTAACTTAATATCTCATTTTTACTTAATCAAATGATAAAACATGATTTTTTTTTTCTTCCTTTTAATCCAATTAACCCCTTAACGATCGCATAATTTTCAAGAAAATGGTAAAAGAAGTGCCTATTTATTTTTATTATGAAAATTACATTAAACCATTTCCGCTGCGAAAAACAATTTTTTAAGAATTTTTTCTCCAAGTAATTAAGATAAATATATTTTTTATTTTTTACATTAAATGTTGAAGCGCCTAGCATTGTTAGTAATTTTTTCAAAAAGTTTGTAATGTAACTTTTATTCTTTTTTTTTTCAGTTATTCAAACAAAGATGGGTTTTTTTTTTTCTGTACCCTGTAAAACATTAGCAAAGAAAAAAAAAAAACATCAAAAATAACTCATTTGAGTGCAGTGGTTTAAAACAATGGATATGAAATAAAACTGTTCTTTTCCTAAATTATAACAAACAGGGATCAAGAAAACTAATTTAAAAGGATAATTTGCAGTTTTTCAACATCTGTTCTACCCCAATTAGAGGTCAAACCTCCCACTTTGGAAACATATCATATCTTCTGATTCTGACAAAAAAATTTTTTTTAATTGTTTAAACTGCATATGATTAGAGATGCACATTCAAACCCAAAATATGTGAAGATTCAAAAATTTTCAGTGGGATTCACGTAGCAGCGTTAAATGGGTTAAATAAAGTGTATGAACAATGTGTCAGCATCCTAATTATGAATCCAAAAATGTTTTTACTGTGTTACGTTTGAACACTCCAGCCCGGAAATATCACGGACATGAGAAATAAAGAGCGAAACTCCAATCTGTCAATATCACTGTAGCGAGAATAAAGAGGCTAATAAACTGTGCAATATTTTACTACAAATTGCTGAGATATTTCAACATTTTGCATAAAAAGGCAAAGTTGCATTTTTTTTAAAGCCTGTACTTAAAATGTCTTTTAAATTCCAATAAATTAATTCTAAAATACAGAATAATTTCATTGCCAATTGACAAAATTTACTTTTAATTGAAATTATTTGGATAATTACAAAATTGTTTTTCGTTACCAATCATTAAAATAGATGTTATTTTTTGTTAATTGATAAAAAGTCGTGTCTTTTATCAAAAATATTTCTCAAAATTAGTAATTATTTAGCAAGAAAAAAGCGAAATTCCTGCATTTTTGTTGTACGAGGACTGAAATATGCTGTTTTATGTAGTTTATAACAAAAGATATTTTGTCTTCGAACTTTTTGCAACTATCAAATTTTTGTGAAATTTTATCTATAATTTTATCATCCTAGCGTCGTCTGCTCAAACACATGATATAGAAAAACAAAGAATCGAATTCAATTAAATATTTTTCTTAGGTACAAAAGTGTTAGTATTTAATATAAAATAAAATAAAAGTGATATTGTGCATTTGTAAACAGTAGAATAATTGTATTTGTAAGTTTAATAATTTTTAAAAAACACTTTATATTTTTATTTATTTTCACCTGTAGAAATCAATTTTTGTATGTTGTAGTGTAACTGTTCCATTAACTGATCTAGCAATAAATAATAAGGGTGGAATGTGCTTTACGATACTGCTTGGCGTCTTGTTTCCGATCGCTGATAAAGAGACCTTGGTACCCTCAATGTTTATGCGTCGTTGAACGATCGATCTTTGAAATGTGGTAACCTCAACATGATGTTTTGAAGCTGTTTGATTTTTGAGTATCTGATTGTTGCATATTTAATAATTTTTTTTTTTTTTAATGTACGCGTTACTGATCAATGGGAAATGAAATTTCGTGTGTTTTAAGAGATTTATTGAGTGTGCGGGAGACGTATTTAGTGATTTTTTTTTCTTTTCTATGTATGTGTTACTGATCGATGATAAACAAAATTTTGTGTGTTTTAAAGGTTCATGCAGAATGTGGGTGAGGTATCCAGTGATGTTTTTTCTGGTTTTCATGTACGCGGAGCGTACAGACGTGCATATTACTGATCGCTGTAAAACGAAATTTCATGCATTTTAAAGGTTCATGCAGAATGCAGGTGAGGCATCCAGTGATTTTTTTTTCGTTTTCATGTACACAGAGCGTACAGACATGCATATTACTGATAGCTGTAAAACGAAACTTTATGCGTTTTAAAGATTCATGCAGAATGTGGGTGAGGTATCCAGTGATTTTTTTTTAGGTTTTCATGTATGCAGAACCTACAGACGTAATTATTATTGATTGCTGCAAAAAGTCACCATAGCTATAAAAAGGTACAAATATTTATACAATCAGTAATAATAATAAATAGATAAAAATTTATTAATGATAAGTGTAATAAATATAGATTATAAATGTAATTATTTTCAAATTCAAATTAATTTACCGCCCACATATATTATGTTTTACTTAAAAAAAAAAAACCCAGTATTCTTGTGTTTTCATGGCTTATGTTAAAATTCATAAGTAACTTTGGAATTTTAGAATTTCATAAATATTAATGAAAATAAACATACAAAATATGTCTATGCATACTTTGTATATATTTCTTAGGTTATAAACCAGTATATTTACCTAACTTTTTTTATAAATTATCTGCAAATTGTTTTAAGATTTGTTAATTTATGAACAGCATATATTTAGATATTCACTTGTATATGGCAAATATTATTAAATCCTATTTCTAACCATATTCTAGCTCATTTATAGATTTTGAGTTTTGATAATACAGGTTTTTGACGGTTTAAACCCTTATCATGTCACAGGCATGAGAATTTTCTGCGGATCCGCAATTTTCAGCTTTTATGTGATTTCCATTAATTCCGCGTTTTTTTTTTTAAATTTTTTAATCAAGCTCCAACAATGATCGATGTTCAAACGTTCCACGAAAGAATCGTTGTCATTAAAATAAAATACAAGTTTGAAGAAAAATTATTTTGAAAATTTTGTATAAGAGAGAATATATTGGTGGGATACTCATGACTTATATAGATTGTATATAATCATTTTCAGAATGAGTAGCAAATTTCATAGTAAAGAATGCTTAATTACCTTACAAAAATGTCCTTTATTTTTGTGCATATATATATTTTGGCTGCAGTCGCAGCCATCGTCAGTGAACTTGTGATGATCTGTGTTTTCACCGACTGGGAAGAGAGAGAGAGGTGGGAAAGGACAAAGCCAATGAAAACACAGATCACCACAAATGCATTGATGATGGCTATGACTGCAGCCGAAATATATATTCACAAAAATAAGGGATATTTTTGTAAGGTAATTAAACATTCTTTAGAGTGTTAATATATCTTTTCTTTAAAAGTTAAATAGTTTTATATCATTAACATATTTATTTTGACTATTTAATTTTACATTAATGATATTAACAAAAATTTAAAAAGTTAATATTTTTTTTAAAAAGTGGCCGTTAATGGAGAAGAATGTCTACATCTACTAACTGAATAGTAATTACTGGCCATTGTCTACTAATGAATTTTCCCAATTTCACCCTTTATAATTGCATGCATGGGGCTTTTCCTAAGACATTCATTAATGTCACATTTACCATCATAGAAATTACTTTCTTCATCAACAACTTTCTGTAAGCAATTTTAATGCTAACACAATATTTAAATCCAATAGTTGAGAGAAAGCAATAGTGTTTCTGTAAATATGGTCTGAGGACAGCATTTAACCTGTTAGAGATATGGCTAAAAAATCCCTTTGTATTTTGCCTACATTGTCACCTACATCTTTTTCTCTTTTTTTCTTTACTCATTTTAATTTCCATTTTTAATTTACAGGTGTTATCAGTAGCTTTTTAAAAAATAGAATTTTTGTGGCATTTCTGATACGATGAGTCAAGATGAGACAAAATGGACTTGTAATGTTTGTACCTTCGAAAACTGGCCTAAATCCCTCAAATGTACAATTTGTCTTTCACCAAAGCAATCACAACTTATATCACAGGATAAGTCTCAAGATATTTACATGGTAATTATAATCTGTGTATTTCCTAATGTTATTGTATGTATAAATTTTATTCAAAAGTTGTTTTTTATAATTTTTAAAGTGTTGTATACAGGGGTGGCACCAGCTAGGGGGCTGGGGGGGCAAGCCCCCCCCCCGTCAGGGAGTCTGTCCCCCCCCCCCATCAGGGCATACTTCTAAAATCTCTCGGGGGAAAAAAAATACAAAATTTTTGGTTTTTTCTACTTTTGGCAGCATTTTTCTTTCTTTGTACAAATTTGGAACATTCCAGTTTTTTCATTCTATTTTCAATAGAAGAAAGTATTGAATTCGTAAAAATTTTCAGCTTCCAGTTTCCATGAATATACACGTTTTGAGAGGTCCAGAACACGTTTTGACTAGGATATTTTTAGAAAATGTCTGTCTGTGGCACGATGATCTCCAAAACCACGAGGAGTACTAACAAATGGAATGGTACAAATATTAACAGTAATAGTATTAAGAGTATTGGAGTTTTTGATAAATACCTAAATAATAAACTCTCTTTATGTAGTGCCCCCCTGTCGGGGAGTTGGTGTCCCCCCGTCGGGGAATTTCTGGTGCCACTATTGGTTGTATATTCATTGCAATGAATTATACTAATAAATATAGGAATAGAAATATTAGTTATAAAATGGTTAGTTCAGAAGTAATGAATATATAGTATGAATAAATTTATGGCAGTTATTTTTATATTTTTAATTAATACAACTATGCTTGGCTTAATATCACTGACATGCAGTCCAGATAATGACCAATAGAGAAATTTTGGGAAAGTGGAAAAGACGTATAATCGATACTGAACAGTGTATAAATGAACATTTTTTGCATTAAAAGGAATAGAAATGAATCAACAACTTCACTAAAAGGATGTATAAATATAAAACATGTATAAATGAGAGATGTATAAATGGTCTTTTACTGTATCATTGACTCTGTAACAATAGCATTATAAATTAATTTTTTCTATTATAGATACATATTTTCTGTATGATATGTGCCATTTAACTACTAATGGAACTTTTATTAGTGGTTATTCTCTTTTTTAATAAATAATATTATATTATCGAAGTACAAGAAGCATAATATCACTAATTAAAAATAAAATAACCTTACATTACTTCTTGAATATTGCCTTAGTACTTGCGGGAAGGGGCCTCTCCCATCATCAGAGGCAGCTCTGTGGCGGCTTGCTTAGTTCTTCTGTGGTGACTAGTTCTCTTGCAGTCTTCCAGATTCTGCACCAGTTACGGTCAATTTCTTGCGCTAGTTCGTTGCCATTACAGGTAAGAGGATTGAATAAGATTTTGACAGTTTCGCGATTTGCGGCGTAAGTTGCGCTATTGTAATCAGCTAGTTTGCGAATATCGTTAAAATTGATATTGATATGTTCGCTAGCGGGTGAGTGGGGTGGTTATTTTCCCAAATTTAATACCTGCAGAGTGTTCTTTAATACAATTTTTAATTTTGTGTTTTTAAATGTAAGAAAACTAGTCACCACAGAGCAAATAAGCAAGCTGCCTCTGACGATGGGAGGGTCCCCTTCCCGCAAGTACTAAGGCAATATTCAAGAAGTAATGTAAGGTTATTTTATTTTTAATTAGAAATACTATTATGTTTATTTTATATATTTTTTATCAAAAAAAGCAATTTTGAAATTGCTTTATCATAATAATGATGCTTCCCTCTATTAGATTAGCATAAATACTAATCAAATGCACCAGTATTTAAATGTTTGATATCCAGTGTAAAGTTTTTTGCAGTGGTTGACATTCATTTCTTGAATGAATATTTCTCACATAAAGTAACATTTTTAACTCTAAAGTGTGCTTTTGTATAGCTACAGTGAGAATCACTGTTAACTTTATAAGTATCACATCATGCCACTGTTTAATAACAGAAAGTTTGCTTTAAAAAGGCTTTTTTTTTTTTCCATTTTAATAATAAATTTTAATTCTATTTTCTTGAAGATAAGGAAGGACACATTATTATCAAGAAATTTTATAAAGTAAATTTTAAATTTATTTATGTAAATTAATATCGTCATATATTGTGCAAATAGTACGTTAAAATTTATTGTCTTTTCAATAACAAAAATCTATTAATATAACTTGCAAGTGAGGTGACGATACCAGTTCGCACTCATCTTCGAGAAAAGCCATTGCTCTAGGCAACAGAAAAGCAAACTTAATATACACATAATTAATATCACAGCTTATTTATTTTCTTTAAAACCTTCTCAAAAACTATCCATTTGTAATGTTTAAAGCACTAAATTAAATATACAGTGCAACCACATATCCTAAAACTAGCAGTGATGATGCGTCCAAAATGTTGGAGGGATGCCAGCTTGACCGACAGTTTGAAATTTGAAAAACATCCAGTAATTCCGCGCTCTGTGTTAACGCTCATTTTCTCTGTCAGTCAGGTGATTGTCACCCCTATTTTAGCATTGAACTCGTTGAGTTAGCACTTGTGCAGATGCTTCCAAGGTTTCATGAAACAGGGGTGTTTGTGTGCAGGGTTTTCCCCTGATTTCAAGGTTTTTACTCTAACCCATCTGTATTTTCATGTTTCCTATAAAGTTATTTTTTGCTTTCATTGGTTGTTCATGTGTTATCCAGGTGATGTGTGAATGAAATGTAAAAGGATTGAGGGCTTCTACCCTAAATAGTTAGAGTATTATTTGATATTTTGAGTTTTTTCTAATTTGAAGTTTTAATTTTCAGGGTTTTTACCTTTAAGTCACAATCACCTCTTTGAAACTTGGTCGAAGAATAACAAGTCACCGGCTGTTATAAACAATGCAATAGCAGATAAAAACAAACCAAAACTGTTGCCATTTAGAAAATACAAATTCGAAATGAACGACTCTGAGCATTTCATTAAAAAGATTCTTAAAATATTTGTAAAGGCATATCAAAGCTTTTAAATATTTTTATCAAGCTTCATTGTTTGTTTACATTGTAAGGTATGAGTGGCATCGAGTTGAGTAAGTAAAGGTCGCCAGATGAAATAATTAGTGTAAGCTGACCAGATGTCTCCATTTTTTGGGGACAGCCTTTATTTTGAAGGCATTTCTCTAAGTTTTAAAAAATTATAGAAAGTAAATTTTTAATCAATAATATTTTCTTTTTAGTCCTTATTTATTAGGAATGAAAAAATACATCCATAACTGGATAATTGTATCAATTTTTAAGGCTTTGTATCTATTATAAAGGTACTCTGATCTGGCCAGCCTCAATTAGAGTAAATAAGTGATAGCGTCGAGTTGGGATAGAATGTTTGGTTGGGAGAGTAAAGGTTGCCAGTTGAAATTAATATTGAGAGTAGTCTAAGGTGATTATGTCGAGTCAAGGTAAGATGTTCGTCTGATAATGGGAAAGTCTCTAGCTGGATCCAGAATATTTTGTGGGTGAGATAACTGATTGGAGGTATCGAGTAGAAGGGAATTTGAGTTAGCATGGAGTGTCTGTAGTTATTATGGATTTTTCGTTGGGTAATTTGAAAACAGGATCTATACCTATATATTACAAAAGGTATGTAGAAATTGATTGTGGATAATCTTAAGAAAAGTATTCTGTTAAAATGAAGTATATCGTATTTTCTTATTATGATGACTTTAAATAGAACACTTAATGGAACGCTGTTATGTGTTTTGTTGCTGATGTGATGTTGGTGATATAGTGCGATGAGTTATTTTGTAAAATACAGGGTGTCCGAGAAGTATCGTTACATTTTAAAAAAATCATAGAAAATAAAGTTATAAACTTACCGTTTATTGTGTTCAATGCAAAAATTATCAAAGTTTTATACAGAAAATATTCAGAAAAATTAGTTCATTAGTAGCATGCAAAACATCCAGTCGGTAAGATATTTCTAACCATGTTCTCTGAAGCATTGCAGAATCGACAATCTGTAAAGCTGCAATAATTTGAGCTTTCAGTTTGATGGTGTCAGCAATTGGACATTGGTACACAATGCTGCGTATATACACAATGATTTTCAAATCCCCGAATTTGGGTATTGCGCCTATTAAGTCGATATGTGAAAAGTAGAAAATTTTCATTTTCATCCATCTTAACATCTCGGCTGCAAAACCTTAATTACAGAAAACTTTGAAAATTATTGCATTGAATACAATAAATTATATCTTTGTTACTTTATTTTTTATGATTTTTTGTAAGTGTAAAGATACCTCTTGGACCCCCTGTATAATGGTGACTTATGCACTTGTTAAAGAAATTTATAATATAAACGTTATTCTTTTACTTTATTGGTTAATAATTTATTGGCTTTAGTTATTTTCAAAGGTTAAGTGCAAAGTGTATGATTTTCTCCACTAATTAAGCTCGTTGCAAAGCTGTAGCCAGAAAAAATTTAGGAAGAGGGAGGGGGGGGGGGCAAACTTTGGTACATAATATTGAATGGTAAAAGTGAAATATAACTACAGAATTTTTTTTAAAAAAAAGAGTTTGTTTGAACCTCCAACCTCCTCCCCTCCTTGGCTATGGCCTTGACTTTTTGTTATATAACAACATTTATAAATTTTATTTTCCTTTTCAATCAAAAAATCACTAGTGTATTATTTCTCCCATATATATATATGTTACCATATATTTTGTAAAATATAATGGTGACTTATGCACTTGTTAAATAAATTTATAATATAAACATTATTCTTTTATTTTTATTAAAATTCAAGTGTGGAAGAAAATCATATTTATTGAAATTTTATTTTTCCAACTGAGTGAAAATAATGTCTGGACCGGGAGTCGAACCCCGGATCTTTGACTTACAAGGTCAAGGCTCTACCAATTGAGCTATCCAGGCCGACAACCGGTCAGCATTACTCACTCAGACAACCTTTAGGCAGAAACATCTCTGGTCTATCATGTAGATAGCTCGACAGAAATAAGCCGCAGGAATTGGAAAACACCATTAAACAATGGAGGCTTAATGGTTCCCATTGTTTAATGGTGTTTTCCATTTATTGCGGCTTATTTCTGTCGAGCTATCTACATGATAGACCAGAGATGTTTTTGCCTAAAGGTTGTTGGCCTGGATAGCTCAATTGGTAGAGCCTTGACTTTGTAAGTCAAAGATCCGGGGTTCGACTCCCAGTCCAGGCATTATTTTCAATCAGTCAGAAAAATAAAATTTCATTATTCTTTTACTTTATTGATTAATCATTAATTACTGCTTAAATATTATAATGGCATAGCGCTCAGAAGAAAACTGCTGACACAATGTCACTACTGAAAGTTATTCTCAGATAACCTTTTAAATGTAAATTTCAAGTAAAAGTTGAGGGAAAGAAATTGTATTTTAAGTCAGTTTTATATATGAATGATTTAAAAAATTTATATCCTCATCGTGTATTAATTTAGTTTCTAAACAAATATTTTTAATTAACTATTTTGAACTTAAATCTTTATAGATGGCACCTCTCATTTCGGAAACTTGCAGCAGTCCTACAGCCCAAAGCAGCAGCACTTTATCTAATCCTCATAACAAATGGTCATGCTCTGTATGCACTTACTTAAATTGGCCCAGAGCTACAAAATGCACCCAGTGTTTATCTAAGCGCAAACAAAATTCATCTCCTACAGAATCTACAAATTACACCTTACATGATCAATCTAATAATGCATCTGTTGATTCTGGAACTGATAGTGTTCTTTCAGATAATTATTATAATGACAGGAACAAATCTTGGAGTCGTTCCATTAAATGGACTTGTTCTTCATGTACCTATGAAAATTGGCCTAAGTCTGTAAAAGTAAGTTAAGTTCTCAAAAAATGCATTTATACTTATATAATTCTTATTACATTATCCATAGTATCAATATCTTCAATTATCACTAAGTTTCTGTCTTCTTTTTCGGAGCCGAAAAGAAAGAACAGAAACTCAGTACACTAGCTCTGCAATTGATGAAGCCACAGGTCCACAGGTGAAATAAGTCTAGTGAAGATAAAGATAATAAAGCTAACAAAATATGAAAATATCTTCATTAAAAGTTCATTTTTGCAAATTCTTATGTAAAATGATCTCCGGAATCCTAACATGACACCCATTCACATTCAGAGATGCCAGCTACTACGGTTTGTCTGTAGTTATTACGGAATTATGGCCTTATGGACAACATATAAAAATTATGGATTATACGCTTTTGAAAAAGTCGTGGATATCGTTCGTAAAAAAAAAAGCAACCCTATTAACGATTGACGATCAAACATACGATGAAAGCCTTCTGATTCCCAATCTTTCTCCATCCAGAACATAAATGTCAATTTCATTTTAAACTTGCTTTATAAGATTCTAGGAAGTATAAAGAAATAGAATTGTTCAATATTTTTTGCTCATTTTTTGCCCCCCTCCCGCTCTTTTCTCATACCCAACTACTATCATCGATTTAAAGCTCTGCAGAAGTCTTTTGTTTTCAGTCTTTCTCTATCAGCAATATGAATGTCAATATTTATTTTAAACTTGTTTTATTAGGTTCTAAAACCTATAAAGAAGTAGAATTGTTTCCTTTCGTACATCTATTTATTTTTTGATAAAAAAATTTTCCTTTTCTCATACCCATTTTCTCCCCTTTTCTCATACCCAACTACTATCATCGATTTAAAGCTTTGCAGAAGCCTTTTGTTTTCAGTCTTTCTCTATCAGCAATATGAATGTCAATATTTATTTTAAACATGTTTTTATTAGGTTCTAGAACCTATAAAGAAGTAGAATTGTTTCCTTTCTCGTACATCTATTTATTTTTGACTGCCCCCCCCCCCCCTTCTTCTTCCCATCTTCAGCTTGCGCAAAGTGTTACATGTTATATTGTATAATATAACCAAATTTGTTTAGAGTATATCAATAAATTATTTTAGGTGATTCTAGCAATTTTGCAATTCTGATACTTTATGCAGACGTTAATAACAAAGTTTTGAATTGTGTAGCATGAAATTCAGTGCTTGAGTAATTCATAATTAATTTTAAAAAAAATCAGATTTTTATTTATGAATATAAAAACTAAACAACAAAACTTGCTTATTAGTTTAGTGCATAAATCATTTAATATGGCATTTAAAATATTTTTTAAATCTGAACTTAAATTTACATCCATTAACACCGACCTACCAGACTACTGACAACTACCTAAAACTACTGAAAATTTTCTTTTCTACTACTGAAAACTGTCCTACAATGTTGGCATCTCTGCTCATTTTTCCTTATCACTCACCAATATTTAGAAGAATACCACATTATAGAAAATTGTAAAATTTGGCTGCACTACGTCGATGATACTTTTACTTTAATTCCTAATAATATTAATGCCGTAAACCACCTTAGTAACCTTAACAACTTGAACAAAATTTTAAAATTTACCCTTGAAATAAAAATCAATAGCTTAAATTTCCTTGATGTAAAAATATTAAAAATCAAAATAACACTTTCGACACCACTATCTTCAGAAAGCCAACTAGTAATAACAAAATTATTAATAAGAAATGCAAAACACCAATACCATATAAATTAGTTGCTCTCATGTCTTATATGAATCGTGGCATTTTAGTCTGTTCAAATAAAACTCTACTTAATAATGAACTCAAATTCATGAAGGAAATCACTCAGAAAGCTAACTACAGTAAATCTCTTATTCAAAAACTCTACAAAAAATGTTTAAAAAATCTTAACACCATAAGTAATGCCCAGAAAAATAAACCCACTTTCGCCCCTGCTATCCCATACTGTAAGGGTGCCGCAAATCAAATAAAAAATGAAGCCACAAAGCGCAATTAAATATCCCAATAAAACCTAATAAAAATTTATTCCATTGCCTAAGAAATGAAAAGGATCCCATTAATTTTAAATACACTTCTGGTATCTATAGGATAAACTTTACTTTTGAAAATAGCACTAATGCTTGTTACATAGGTATGACAAAGCGTCAAATTAAGGAACGTGAAGCCAACTCTCTGACCTAAAATATAATAAACAATCTGCCGCTTTATCTAGGACTCGCATTACTAACCCTCTTAATCTTAACACTCTTAACTTCCAAAAAATAGCCCCTTACAATACGCTCTAAAATGAGAAGCCATCGAAATACTAACCACTAACTCTGCCGTTAACGGGTGCGACAGCGCACTAAAATATGTATGTGTTACCGCTAAAGTGCAGAAATCAGTTAATCTGCAGATTAGCTAGGTAATCTGCACATTAACTAGGGCGATCCGTTAAAGTGAGGAAAATTGTTTCATTTCTCAAATTACCTAGGTAATCTGCGAATTACCTGGATAATCTGCACATTACCTGCTAGGCTCTCGTTAAAGTGAAAATAAGACCTCTGGTGTTGTAATTTTACAGCGCGCTGTGCTGTATTTGTTTTTTTCATTCGGGGGAAAAATAGTTTTCTTTCTTTCTTTACTTATTTTAATCTGTATGTGTTTTAATTTTTATGTGTTTTAAAGTTATATTTGTTTTAATTTTTTTATTTATTTCATCTTTTTTATTCTGTCAATATAAGTTTGAAGATGTTATGCATTTTTAATGTGAAATATAATAACTATAATAGCTTTCAATATCTATTTTATAAATGAATGTTAGAATTGTATTTCAGTAATGATTTCTTTTCAAAATAAAAATACTTAACCATTTAAATAAAAAAAAAAAAAAAAAAAAAAGTTTTATTAATAATTTACATTGCTATTACTATATTTTTAAAAAAGTTATGCACCAATTTTTAATTCGCTAAAGAAATATTACATTAGACAAATCAGAAGCATTATTTAAGAAGTACTTCAGATAATTAAAACTGCTTTAATAATTTTTAGAACGCATGAAAATTAAAATGACTGTTTTCCAATGCTTTATTAAACTATATTTTGCAGCATACATATTACAACAACAAGTACAAGTTTAGCAAATATATTAATTTTACAATTAAAAAAAAAAACTTTATTAACACATTTTATGTGATAAACTACAACGAAATTATCTGAAAAAGCTAACAAAATAAAAATAAAAATGTAATCATGATATATAAAATATATAAAGGAAACTTGAAATTGAAAGAAACAACAACAACAAAATGTAATGAAATGCTAAAAAATGCATAAAAATTTCATATTAAGTATTTATTAAAGAAAGCCATAATATTGAATGCCATATTTTTCAGAGTTAAAAATTAATACTTTTTTTTTTCAGTAAGTAATAGTAATTTAAATCAATTTTTAAATAAATTAGTTTTAAAAAGTTGTGTTCGGGAGGAAATAATTACTGTGTTGTAAAATTTAATATTCATAATTCAAAATGAAGTTTCAGGAGATAGAACGTTTAATTAATAGATTTCAATAATAAAATGCAGTGCAGACCCTTATCAAACTTATATTGACAGAATTAAAAAAGAGAAGAAATAAAATCAAAATTAAAACAATTATAACTTACTTGTTACTTTAAGTTTTGTGTTGGTTATAATAAGAAACCTATAATAACCATGTCCCATGTCTTCGATGCTTCACGTTTTGCGTTTACCAATTATCACAGCGGAAGCGGAGCGGAAAGGATGAAAGTTTTGGTTTGTGTTTGAAGGTCATTTGCGTATCTGTATCACATGACTGTTTGACGTCATACTGAATGTAAAAAAACTAAGGCTCGAAACAAACATTTGAACTTTAACGACACAGAAGCCGCTAATCTGCAGATTACCTAGTTAAAATACAGAAAACTCTTGATTCTACACTTTAACGGGTCATTTTAGTTAATCTGCAGATTAGCTAGATAATCTGCACATTAACGGATTTCGAGCTTTAACGGTAACATATGCACTATTAAAGCCTTATACTGTAAGGTACTTTATTTATATTTTTTAAGTTGTGAAACTTAATACGTTACTTTAAAATAAATTATTATATTCATATTTGGTCATGAAAATAGAATTGGTCAGAGAAATTGATTGTTTGAGTGGGAAGGGAACCATGTCTTATATGTTTACTTGTTTTGGTGACCATTTTATGTACTGCTAGCTGGCTTTGCTAGTCACTATATTTAAATGAATCTTTTTTTTTTTTTTTTTTTTTTTTTTTATTATATATATATTCATTAAACAAGTCTAAAAAAATATGAACGTTATTGTTTGCTACAAATGATTTATTTTTTAAACAAGTAATTTGTAAGTATAAGCCTGTAATAACAACACTCATAAAAAAGAAAAATTGTTGTTCTAAGGAAAGAGCTTGTTTTTATTATGCAGACGAATAAAATATTTATATGTAACATGCAAAAGCCTTTTGATATTATAATTTGGAGTTAAGATTACGATTTCTTACTGCTTGTTTTGCTGCTAGTAAATAAAAGCCCCACATAATTGTAGTAAAGTTTAGGATTTTTCTCTATGACAGTGCACATTTCTCATCAAATGATTTGTGAGAAAGGTCAATCTACAGATTCAAGTAGTGGCTGGGCTCAACTATTTTTAATTCTTTTGATACTTGTATTCCTTGTATGTAGGCACATATACTTGTAACAACTTTTATTTTTTCTCTACTGTTGATCTTGGATTTTATCGGCATCATCAAAAGTCATTCTTATGGTAAAAGATGGGATTATTAGACCTTTATATTTTGACACAAATTTCTTTGAATTAAATTTATAAGTGCTGATTTCAAATAGAGTCAACAATTGTTACCACAAAATAAAATATCATGTAAATTAATCTCTGGGATCACACTAATGAGAAAATTTAATTGTAATTGTGTGGTTTTTTTTTAACTCTTTACAGTTTACAGTCCATCGAAATATCAAAAATATGACAAAAAGGACGTTTTAAGAACCCCGTAAACCAAAAGGGGATGAAATAATAATAAAAATCTTTTACCAATTTATTAATCTATTAAAGTGTTATGTATACTGTGTGTATTGTTTTGTGGTTTTGATTTAAAAATATATATATACTTGTTTTAAATTGCATTGCTCAGCTAGTTTTCAAACGCTAAAGTAAAAAGTTAAACATTGTTAATTAAATAATTGGAGATTAATTTTTTTAAAGCTAAAATTTGCTTTATAATAATGCTAAGTTATTTTAATAAAATTATGTTAAAATATTAAAAATTTTTGCTCACTTTTTATTTCATAATTATTTTTAAATTACACATTTTAGACATAAAATAATTGCAATAGATCAAATTTCAAGTCAAACATAAAATTTTTACTAATTTCTTTAGTGAATAATTCTTCTAGAGGACAAAACCACAAAATAAAATATCATGTAAATTAATCTCTGGTATCACACTAATGAGAAAATTTAATTGTAATTGTGTGGTTTTGAGGGTTTAATTATTAATGAGGGTTAATTTTAGGGTTATAAATATTTAAAAATAATTGCTGACATTTTATAAATGTAATTAATAGTTATTTTGAAATAGATGATCAGTTTGCCTGATCTCTAATTTTAAATTACCATTGGTGATGTAACAGAAACTGAGCATATATTGCATCATTCATTTTCTGGATTATTATTGGTCATTGTTAACATCATCATCTGTTTGAAGTAAATAATATTTTCAGATAGGTACTGTATCAGAATAGATTTTTTGTTGTGGGGCATTAATTTTAAAAGAAAATTATATACTTTTATTGTGCAACATATATTTATTATTATTATTATTTTTTTAATGTTGAAAGATGTTTGAAAGAATAAGTTTTTTAATATAAGTTATTTTTTGCTTTAGAAAGTTAAAGAGTGATATTTGTTGTGTAATATGAACATGAAATGTTTTATAAGGTTTTTTTATGAGGAAGCTTGTCATAAAGATTTACAATTCCACTTCTATAAAGAAAGACAATAGTCAGTTGTCTGATGAACATCATTCATCTTTTGAAATGGAGAGTAAGAAAGAAAGACATATGAACAGTATGCTTTTATAAAATTTTGTTTAGTCACCTATTTGGATTTAAATGCTGTGATATGTTTTCAACACATGATTTTAGTGATTACTTTTTAATTGATTTAACCCTACGTCATGCGCACCCATAGGATGAACAAAATCAGGCGCACCCTGCCTGAGAGGCCAGGTAAATACTTTATTGTTAAAAAATACTTGTACTACAATCAATGAATTCGTACTTATGCATCAAATTTTTGTTTATTACTTTTTATTCACTCCTAATAAGGTCACCATATGGGTGTTTTTGAATTAAAAATCATGTGTAGGATATTTAGAGAATAAAAACCATAACGGACCTCTCAGGCAGGGTGCGTCCGATGGAGGGTTAAAAGTTGTTTTGAACTTCTCTCGTATGTGCCTATAAGGGACACAAATATCAAAAGAAACAAAAATAGTCTTGCAACACATTTCTAAAATATCCTTAAAATTGTATGGACTAACCCAGAAATGATGCCATTTTCAAGATGATAGTACTTCATTTGTAGGTTTTCTGAAAGTGATGTCATTTTAACATATTATAAAAATTATTTTGATTTTAATTGTATTATACTAAGTTGTTTGGTATATTTAGAGAAAAATATTTAAATAACGTGAATGAAATTTTGATGAAAGTATAATTTTAAAACGTTTTTTTAATCATTTCACCACTTCTTAATTTTGGATTTTTAAAAACCTCCACTAAGGTGGAATACATACATTAAAAATCACCTACATATAAAATTTGAAATTTCTAGTTGCATTATTGCTGTAGAAAGCATACAAAAATATAATTTTTGAAAGAATTTTTCCTCACCCTTTATTATATTATGTTATATAATGGTGTGGAGTTAATATAGATAGATACTGAATCATATTTATAAATATTTATCTTCATTAAAGAAATGCATTGCATTGACTTAGAGTTAATTATAAACACAACAACAGGAACGTAGAAAAATCGTTAGTTGATGTGCAAACGTCTCGATCCTAATGAAAAGTCATAATTAACAATGAAATTCCCTTGCTTAATTCAAATGAAGACATAGACGACTTGTTTATTATAAATATGATCTTTAATTCCCACTTCATGAGGAGGGTGATGGCAAAGGAAAACAGGTAATGTCGTCTCCACGGGCTGATACGTCCTTACGGAATGAACTTGATACATCGGTCACACAATAAGCAGTTATTAATAAAACAAATGTATTAAAAGTAATTTACAGCCTAGTGAAGTTAAATGGAAGAATATTACTTGAAAAATAATTACTGATTGCTAATCTTAGGTCGGCGACAAAACGTGCACATCGCGTGGCCGCAACAGGTATGCTTCCCAAGAACCGACTGTGCTTGTGAATTGCTCTGGAAAAAAAACTCGCTTCGTAAAGCAGTAACCGTCCGAAAATGTCACTATCGAGAGCGACGAATCCGAACAAACACACATGGAGAGAGAGGGGTGACGTAATGAACGACGTCACTGCGGCCACACGCGAAAGTCCAGAAGAAGGGGGAACGGAAATGAAGTTCCAGGGGAGAAAATCACGATGTGCCATTGGAAAGCCAAACTACAGCGAAATAACGGGAGAGAGTATACAGAGTTAAATAATTTAGATAAGATTGAGTAAATACTCTATTGTTTAACCAAAATATTAATTTAGAATATGTCATGCATCATGACACCCTTACTCATTGTGCATGCACAAGAAAGAAGCAGCTATTGTGTTAAGTTTGGTTCAGATGGATTCTGTGGTTTGGAAGGAGATGTGAAATGTACCCGGACACATACATATAATGTATTTTATTTACATTAAAATTAAAGATTATTTAAAAATAAATAGAAATTGACCTAAGAATATGAGCATAAAGTATTTCCTAACCAAAATTCAAAAGCAATTTTTTTTTTTTTTTTTTTTCCGTCCTTGTTGATTGTACAAACTTATAATATATAAAAGTTTATAAAATATATTTGTATATTGATAATAAAAA
The DNA here is from genome assembly GCA_963930645.1 of Salticus scenicus. Lineage (NCBI taxonomy): Eukaryota > Metazoa > Arthropoda > Arachnida > Araneae > Salticidae > Salticus > Salticus scenicus. Next base: position 330,903,712 of record OZ005649.1, read on the forward strand.
AATAAACTAATCCAAAGCTTTTTTCTTTTGGCAATAGTGTGTTTTGTGCCATTCTCCTAGACCTAAATGTGATCAATCTTCTCAAACAATATCAGATCATGAAGAATCTAGAACAAGACAAAGAATAAATCGCTGTGATGTACCTGCTGTATATTCTCCTGTTAACTGTCCTACAATCAGAAGAAATGATCATTTATCATCTGAGCACACTGAAATACAGGTATTTATGTAGTTTTTTATTTTTAATTTTGTATAACCATCCTTTTTAAATTGCAATTTTATGTATATACTTATTTTTTCAATAAATTTAGATATATTTTTAACAATTATCAGTGTATACATATGAACTCATAAAAGTAGTGTAAAAGTTCTGTCATTTTTATTTTAATATGTGTAAATTTATACAGAAATTTCGAATGATTGAGTGTCAAACTGAATTTTTTTTAGTTATGTTTCTGATAAAGTTGTCAGGGTTGCCTTTTCATCAAAACACTCTTCTTTGGAAAGGAAAAAAAACAACTAATTTTTGGCTTTAATGCCACACTTGTTTCCAAGAGTTACACAAGAAGACTTTCGCTGAAAAAGCTATTGAAACATACTGTTAATCTCGAACTGAATCGTGCAAACATCTGTATATGTACAGTCGAGGGGGGGGGGGACGCAGCACTCTCTGTAATTTCATTATTAATTGAAGCAGAAAAAATTAATAAACACCATTCAACAGGAGGAAAGGAAAAATGTTGTCTAATTTTGAATTAGGGGTTATCTACATATTGAAATGAGCGTCAGCTTTGATTTTTTCAATAGCAACACCCAATTTTGACTTCATATTCGAATTTCTGAGAGTCTGGCAGTGCGGAAAGTATACTATTTGTATATTTTAACATTCATAGAGTTATAATCAAAAGTGTGTTACGGGGTTATCTGTAAATGTAGAAAAATAAAATTAAGATCCTACAAGAATTAGACAAAATTTTACTGTTTCACACCGGAAATATTTCAAGAAAAAAAAAGAGTTTTAAAAATTAATAAAAATGTTAACAACTTAGCAGTATCTTAATTATCCTGAATTCAGTTTTTTTTTTATATGTATATACTTTAGTACTTTTTTAGATAATTTTAGGTATATTTAAATACATTACATTTAAGATTGGTCTGACAACACTCTTTAAAAAAGTGCAATATTTTTCAATTAAAACATGTCTATCATGGATATACTGATCACTAATAAAGCTTAAATTTTCTTACGTACGTGTGACATAATATACGAACTGAAATAATATAGCTATATATATATATACAACAACGCATAAAATAAATCTTTTTGGATAAATTATTTTATGGTTTCATGAAGTAAATATTAAACAATTTTAATTGCGCTTACCAGTTTTGGATCAATTGAACTCTTTCAGGGGTGTTTGTGTTCAGGGTTTACCCCAGATTTCAGGGTTTTTACTCTAACCCATCTGTATTTTCATATTTCCTATAAAAGTAATTTTTTGCTTTCATTGGTTGTTCATTTGTTATCCAGGTGATATGTGAATGAAATGTAAAAGGACTGAGGCCTAAATAGTTTGAGTATTATTTGATATTTTGGGTTTTTTCTAGATTGAGGCTCTAATTTTCAGGGTTTTTACCTTTGAGTCACAATCACCCTGCTCTTTGGAACTGTACAATTTGTTTTATAATTTCTATGAAAATATAATTTCTTAATTAACCCTTTTGCGACTGCTGACATAGATTCATGTCATTTGAAAATCTGTAACTCTGTCAGTGGGCGTTTCTTTCGTAATTTGTGTGTTACATATTTCTTAAGTGTTCCCAGTGTTCATATTTTTGCAGTAAAATATACTATGGATAGAAATATATTGATTAGAAAGAATGTAATTATAATGTATATCCATTTGCAATATAATTGTGAATACAGAAAATTTGTTCTGAAATATTTTACTTTGAGAGAATAACGCCCGTTGGTGGACCTTACTGTCAAAAAGACAAAATCCTGCAGTCGCAAAAGTGTTAAAATATATTTATAAAAGTTAAAGTATATTTTTAAAAATATATAAGGTTAAAATATATTTATAAAATTTTAAAGACTAAAGTATACTTAAAATAATAATCCTCCCCCCTACAAAAATAAGAATAAAAAAATAAAGCAATATATGAAGTAAAAGATTCAGCCTTTAACTATGATGGCAGTTAAGAAACGATTTTACAAGTCTGTCTTGCATTCCATTTCCATTCGTTTATTTTTAACTGACAATTTTTACATTCAACTTATTTTTCTATTTTAAACAGTAAACCCCGCCTATTTATTTAATTTAATTTTTTTCTTCTAGTGTTCGTTTAAAGGTTTCAAAATTTATCACCAGTAATCGATGAAGTAAATACCACTTGTGTATATTTTTGTCAATGTACAATAAGGGGTTTAACACGAATACTCAAAGTCACATTTACTTTTCTTTTCTGTGTTGTTTTCTTTTTAAGAACGATAAAAGGCAGGGCTTTAGAAAACAGGAATTCTTGATGCTAACACACTAATAAACATAATTTAAACATACAACCTTTAATTCTTCATGTTGAGGGCCAGACTAGTTTCGCATGGGGCGTCCCAGCTTTTTCACCGACAAAACCTTGCTTGAAGTTTAATGAAACTGACGTTCTCTCTTGGCTTCACCACTTTTAAAAGCTCTTCGCCACTGACGATCGAGTAGTGCCCCATTGTTGCCATTGCAATTATTATGATGAGATAAAATTTCTACAGACTTCACAAAACCACAATTACGCTGCGATCAGGGAGTCTGTAGAAATTTTATCTCATCATAATAATTGCAATGGCAACAATGGGGCACTACTCGATCGTCAGTGGCGCAGAGCTTTTAAAAGTGGTGAAGCCAAGAGAGAACGTCAGTTTCATTAAACTTCAAGCAAGGTTTTTTCGGTGAAAAAGCTGGGGCGTAACTAATCTGGCACTCAACATGAAGAATTAAAGGTTGTGTGTTTTAAATTATGTTTATAGTTATACTTCATCGTTTAGTTTTTTACAAAGCTAACACTAATGTCTAAAAATCATCATTTTTGTTTCATTTCTGTGCGTTTGACGTTGTTATATAATTTGACCCGGAAATAAAAAATAAAAATATTTTGTTCAATTTTCTGTTATTTTTTAAGATTTGTTTTTTATCTCATGCAAAACTTTATAAGAGATAGTCCCCTAAACCACTCCAAAAGAAAGATTTATTTATATCTTGAAAACTAATAACTGGAATGAGCTGCAAATTTGCACACCCATATTTTTCAGCATTAGGATTCATTTTATGTAAAAAAATGAATATAGGTCATAATTCATAATTTTTATGAATATGAATTTATTAATATTTTTCACAATCAAAAATATTTTTCAGAATCGAAAGTAATGATGGGTTATGTTTGGGTTTCTTCACTGTATTTCGTTAAAAAAAAAAAAAAAAAAAAATGTATATATATATATATACAAATATCGATGAAGTTATTTTTTGTGAAGATATTAATAAAAGTTTGAAAAATGGATTTAACATTAGCTTTGAACGCTTATTACTCTGTGAAAAAATAAGTGAAATATACAACCAATATACTTTTTTGCCACGATCCCAGGAATTCAAATATGAAATAAAATTGGTACATTACCATTGAAAAAATCAAAGTTGGTGCACGTTTTTGTATGTAGACGACCCCCAATTCAAAATTTCAGTTTATTTTCTGAAACTACTTATGATTTCCCGTCGGATGATACCTATTACATTTTTATACATCGATTAGCAACGAAGTTACGTTGAGTGCTGCATCCCCCCCCCCCTCCCGACTGTACATCTTTTAACACACTTATTCAATTGAGAAAAATATCTATCTAAAGAAAATAATATTGCTTTCTGCTTTGCTATCCAATCAGGAACAAGCATCAAAGTAGGGAAAAATCACTAAAATGCAGGGCCTGTGCTAGGATGGGAGGATAGAGGGACTTATCTGCCTGCGATCTCTGACAGAGGCTTTCTAGGTGCTTTCAGTCAGTTGAATAAGTTATGAAATTAATTTATCCTTCACAAAAAATAAATTTAGTAGTTTACATGGCACATGTTTTAAATATATAAATATTTGGACATCAAGATAAGTATATTTAATTGTTTCATACATGGTGTTTGTAGATGTACAAATACATGTGTAAAATGGTACACAATTTGATGTGAAGGGGCCCTCAGAACCCTCTGTCTACTGCCCTTTAAGATATCCAGTACAAGCCTAGTATAGACATCCCATCTATCATGAAAGATAGATAAAAGTTTCATTGCTCTATAACTTTTACAATTATAAGTTCAATTTCCCCCCCCCCCCCTCAGTTACCAGTTCTCAAACAATTGTGTTTATTTCAAACTAATCCAAAGGTGGAGGTATACAGTGGCACCAACTTTTGGAAAAGATAGGCTCAAATATTTTTGGGTAAAGGAAAAATGCTATAAAGATTTTTACTTTCTATGTAAGGAAAGTATTGCAATCATGACAAATATTAGATTTTGGTATAGCTATACGTTTTAAGGTCATCTGAGTTCATTTTTGCTATTTTTACAGTGATGTATGAATGTGCGTGTGTGTATATGTTTGTGTGTATGTGTGTGAGTGAACACGATAACATCTAAATGCTTTGTTCCAATGAGTTGGAAGTTGGTACATACGTTGTAGGTTTGTAGATCATCGAAGCATGAACCCTATTGATTTTAGTGAATCTCTAGCACTTATTGTTTTTTTTATAGGGACTCAACAAAAAAATTCTTCATCATTATGGTCTATGGGCTCTAATTATTTAAAGTGCGGTAATGTCTAAACACCTTATTTGAATAAACTGAAAATTTATACAAATGTTATAGATCACTTTCACACGAACTGTGTAAATTTTGGTGAATCTAGCACTTATAGATTTTTGCAGGCACACAACAAATTTTTTTTCCATCATTATAGTCTATGGCTGAAATTATTTAAAGTGCAATATTATCTAAATGCCTTACCCAACTGAGCTGAAAATTTATGTACTTGTTATAAGTCACCAATGAACAAACTGCATAATTTTGGGGACTCTAACACTTATGGATTTGTACACAAGGAAAATTTCTTTATCATGAGTTTCAATTATTTAAAATGCAACAATGTCTAAACGTCTCATTCAATTGAACTAGAAATTTACACTGCATGTTATAGGTTGCCGTCAAACGAACTGCAAAATTTTAGAGAATATAGCACTTATAATTTTTTACAAGTACGTAACGAAAAATTTTTTATTATTAGGTTTATGGTCTCAAATTTTTCGAAGTATGATAAAGTCATAGACGACAGTTTTTTATCCGATTGAACTGAAAGTTTATATACATGTTATAGGTCAATGTCGTACAAAATGCATAGATATTGGTGAATCTGAGATTTATAGATTTTTACAGGGACGGAACGAAATACTCTAACATTATCATCAATGGGCTTAAATTATTTGAAAATCAATGGCGTTAATTGAAACAGCATACTATATAGAGAAAAATACTCAAATACCCTATTATAATTTTCTTTTTTGTTTATTCAATGACTTATCTTACTTTACTTTTCTATACAATTGTTAATTACTTTATGTTCTGAAAATTGAGGAGTCACTCCAGATTTTTTTAATGGGAGAGGGATGATGATGACGGATAAGGATACATTATTTCAGCACTATGTAAAGTATAAAGTTATGATGGAATAAAGACTGGACCTTCGTCTAGTCAAGTTTCACTGCAGGGTGAAGGAGGGTGCTTATATGTCTTTCTACAAATACATGGAGTTTCTCGAGATCGAGTTGCAAGGTTATGTAACCTATTATTGCAGAATAGAATACCTTTTGATATGAGAGGCAAAAATCGTAGTGGAAGTTGGCCAATCCCACTACAGGGTACGAAGATTTTTACAATAATATCCTCCAGTGGCCTACAACAGAAACTGGCTGCAATATAGACAGGTTGTGTGAAAATGAGTAGATAGATTTGTTTTAGACCAAACTGATTGGAATTTTTTTTTTCTTTGATATTTAATAAATTCAGGTGTAAGTATAATGTGTTTCTGTTTAACATCCCACTGTTGTTTAAAAATTCACAATTTTACTTTAAAAAAAAAAGGAAAAAAAGGTATTTTATTGCAGAAACCCATCAAATGCAAAATTTTTATAAATTTTGTGTGAATAGAGTATAATTTTAAAAATTAAATACAAGCATTATTTGTTTTTAGGGAATATTGAGAAAATCTGTAGATTTTTTCTAGGCAAAAATCTGCAGTAGTATTAAAAGTAGAAAGTTTTTTTTGTGTTTTTTGAAAGTTTGAAAAAGTGTACTTGATAGGTTACTGAAATAAACGATTCATTTATGAAAGCAACACCATCAGCAACTTATTCTCTGCATTAAGTTAAGCTAAACTTGTTCTCTAACAAATTAATCTTTTATTCTAACAAATGTCTTGTTCTAATTACATATATAAAGAATAACTTTACTGCCAAAGTTTACAAAATGTAAAAAAAAAAAAAAAGTGATTATTTATATTCATATTGGGATTTTAGTATAATGTAATAAACCAAAATTATAAATTTGATTCCTTAAAGAAAAACTTAACTAAACTTTTTCTTTTTTTAAATAAATAGATAAATCTACTTTACGTACTTCATATAGGTGTATAATCATTACTAAATATGGTAGAAATCATAAATATATATCATTAATAATAATAAATGTGAGATTAAAGTTATATTCATAGTTATTTTTGTAAACAGGGCTTGTAACTTTTTGTTTTTAATGTGTCCTGGAGTCCTGGTCATAAATTTTTATTTTGCCATAAAATGAGGATAGATACTGAGAGGATACAATACCTATCCTTGCTGACCATCAAATTTCATATTATTCAATGGGGTTTGTTTATAGAATCTGTTGTACTTTTTAAATTCCATTTTCCTGTTCAAATATTTCACAATTATTAAATCATTAAGTTAGCTCTTGTTTTCCAAAAAAAAAAAATTAATTTTTAATATTTCATTTTAGAATTAAAAATTGTAAAAGTTACACATTCGTTTTTCACATTATTATTGTTTTTCTTTTTTATCTTCAAAATGAAATAGTTAAAGTTTAAAAACTCAATTTTTGGGAAACAAGAACTAATTTAATCATTTATGCTCAGATAGGACTTTTATATTAAAAAGTGTATAAAATTGAATATATGAAAGAAATATCAAAGATAAAAAAAAAAAAAAAAAAAGGAATTTATAGCATGCCGTTGCAGTTTCTGATTGTTATTTTTTCCAATCTTCACCTGTATTATAATTAATATATGTATTACCTCAAGAATCTACTATCAATCTTTGAAAAAATATACAAATTTATTTTAAGTAAATTAGAGTGTAAAGGTTGATATTTTTATTTACCAACTATGTGAAAAATACCAGAGCCGGGAATCAAACACGGGCACCTCCACTTAACGCACGGAGACTCTACCACTGAGCTACCCTGGCTGACAACCAGCTGGGCATTTTTCACATAAAATTCGTTGGCGAAGTCACCGAGTCTGCAAACGCAGATATGACAGATGAGACAATAATAATCGTAGCACAACTCCATAGACCACGAAATTTCAATTTAGAAATTTTTATTCATGAATTCATCAACTGTGAATATTCATTTAAAGTAAATTTGTTGGTAAATAAAAATATCAACCTTTACACTCCAATTTACTTAAAATGAATATTCACGGTTGATGAATTCATGAATAAAAATTTCTAAATTGAAATTTCGTGGTCTATGGAGTTGTGCTACGATTATTATTGTCTCATCTGTTATATCTGCGTTTGCAGACTCAGTGACTTCGCCAACGAATTTTATGTGAAAAATGCCTAGCTGGTTGTCAGCCAGGGTAACTCAGTGGTAGAGCATCCGTGCGTTAAGCGGAGGTGCCCGGGTTCGATTCCTGGCTCTTGTATTTTTCCCATAGTTGGTAAATAAAAATATCAACCTTTACACTCCAATTTATTTAAAATGAATTTTACTTGATGAATTCATGAATAAATATTTCTATGTACCAATGCAATAAAAAACTCCACCCCTTTAAATTCTCTAATCAATATGATAATGTGAAACACATAATTTTTATTCTTTATATTTTTAAAAAATTTCATCTTAATTAAAATAAATAAATAAAAATGCATTTTTTGTTTCTTTTATAATTTGAGGCGTACAAAGAGTCAACAGTTGTGATTCTAAGTATAAAAATGGAATTTTTTTTTAAAAAAAGTTAAGAAGTAATTCTATAAAAAAAAAAAAAAAAAAAAAAAAAAAAAAATCCTCTTAAAACAGCATTTAGTTTGGCTGTTGGCAACAATGGGTAGAGTGGTTTGATTGTGCTCTTGGTGTAATTTCAGATGTTCTTTATGTTTATGTTAACTAATTTAAGTATGTGTAAGATAAGTTTTGCTTTTAGGTTTCAACGCCTTTAGCTTCTGCTAGTGAAATAACTAGATCATCAAATTATATTGAAGAATGCAGATTGCGCAATGCCAGACGAAATAATCGAGAAATTGATTGGACTTGGTTGAATGCTTGTACAGGTGTAGTAGATGGCGATGCCGAACCAGTTATTGAATATCTTTCTGTGGGAGGGGATCCTGCAAGGCAACTGAATGCAAATGAAGTTGCTCTTCTAAAGAGACCATCTGCATTTGATGCAGGATACACTTTAGTGCATTTAGCTATTCGTTTTCAAGTAAATAACTTTTCTGTTGTCTTTTAAAATAATTTATTTCTTTACATTTTTATCATTTTCCACCTATCAAAAAAGTTCCCTAGATTTACGTTTATTTCAGTAATTTCAAATACCTTTTTTAAAATTTAACATGGTTAAATTAGTAGCATTTAATATGACTTTCTTTATATTTACAGAGATGCCAACTATAACAAATTCTGTACTATCGAAAATAAAATTTTTATTTGCTTCAAGAAAAGCCAATATATTTATAGAAACTAACAAATAATTTTTTCATATTTTCAACCTTGTTTGTAATACTAAAATACTAATTTACTTTTGCATAAAAATATGTAGACAGACACACACTTCTAATTTTTAAAAGCCTTTTGTTTCTTTATTATGAGATAATAAGGTTGACTTCTTTAATATAATCGCACTTCACCGTCTTCATATTTTGAATTTTAAAAATTACATATTCAATTCTTTTGAGTCATGAAAGGAAAAATTCAGAAAACAAAATAATGCATGTTTGTAACATATTTTTTCGTTAAAAATGTAGCCGGAAACATCTTGTGTCTCTAAAACAAAACTTTTTAGCAAAAGGATCTTTTTCCAGTTTCTTTAGTAAGTTAATATACTCTATTAGGCATTGAATCAATAAGTTTTTTAATATCTTTTTGTCATAAAATTTCCTAAATGTTATTAAAAATTTTTTTAGTTGAACAGTTCTACCCGTATTGCTTTTATGAACAAGTATAGCCCAAATCTTTTTCTATAAATTAATATCTGGGCTTATAATTGGACAGGGTGAAACATTGATGTTGTTTTTATGAAACCATTTTTCATGCTGTTAGGTGTGTGTATTTGTGCTTCTTCTTGCTGGAAAAGCCCTTTTGTCATCTCAAAAGTTACATGCAAATGGTGAAAATTCACTGCTTATTATTCCAGTGCAATGTTAGTGGTTATGCTTCTCACTTTAGAAACACTAAATTGGTCCTTTCACTGTAGTTCATATCTAACTACATTATCACACCACTGTCACCAAGTTGCTGAGTACAGTACATTTTGTCTTCTTTTCTTAAACAGTGCCAACAATATCCATATTTATCAAATTAATTTTTTTTTCTCTTCTGAAAAATTGCCAATGTCCACTCTGTAGTCCAAGACATGGTTTAAGTTCACTGCAGTTGTTCTGCAACATGATGATCATTTTAACTGGATGATGTTATATTTTATATTAAACGAATTGTAAATGCATATTGTAATTAAGAATTATCTGAGAAGTTGCGTAAGTAAGTCCTGTGCTTATTGGAAATTAAATAAAAATTAAATACTCCAATCTTTTACAGCTCAGTGCAAATTTATCTCTGTTTTTTAAGGGAAAGTTTCTTCAGCTGGCCATTAATTTTCTTTACACCATGTTCTTTAAGAGCACGTAGAAATTTGCTAACACTACTCTTGCTTATTAGAAGCATCTTACAAATTTCTCTGAAACCTTTATAAATATTTTTTTAGTGGCATACTATGTCTTTTCTGGTAATTACTTAGAGGAATTCCTCATGGCATGGTGTATTTATCTCCAAACTGTTTAACTATTAAAAATTAACTTGTTTGGCATGTTGGAAGTTGGGAAAATGTCAAGTGTATATGTGCGTAGCTGGTATTTGCAAGCAGCATTTAAAATAGAGAACTCTTGTTTTTGGCCAGTGTCTATCTACTTTTTTTAAAGAAAGAAATGTGGATGTTTTCTGCATTTATCTTTATTAAGATTCTAAATAACTGAATCTTTATATTTGTCTATTGAAGTATAAAGATGGGTGAGTAGTAACATGTTATAGAATTTTAATTTATACTTCAATCTAGACAGATACAGTTTTGAAAAAACTGCATAAAAGTGTCCCTCTATTTTTAATTTTTTTTTTTTTTTTTTTTTAAATACAGTATGTCAAAATTTTTAAGAAAGTTGACACTGGGACAATTTCTAAAATTTGGATTTTGTAAACTTATTCATGTTTAGCAAAAATAACATTGCCAATGTCTTAAAAAAAATGATAATCACTTATGAAAACTTTTAATGGTAATTCTTGTTTTGATATTTCATTTAACCTTTTTTAAATCAAAAAGAACATTAGATTTTTCACAATATACAAATTTAGATTTATGATAAGATTATAGATTTTCAAATATTCTAAAGACTGTCTAGCCTTAAGTGAATGCCTGTCTGTCTTACATGAATTTTGTAGGCACCGTAACTCAAGAACTAATGCACAGAGAGGCATAAAACTTTGTATTAAATTCATGCTAATTAGTTTGTATTACCCAATAGGTGTCAACCTTATTCTGTAATGGGCTTATAATAAAATCCCTGCTGATGTAGAGTTGTGTATATTACTCATCAAGCAGCTTTCAATCTCATTATTTTTGCAATATTTTTGATTGATACTTGGTATGTATGAGACAGAATCGCTCTAAACTTAGTATATATATGATGCTTATTGATAAAACTCAGATAATTCAATTTTGGTTTGACACTCAATTAAGAATTCTGCTATACTAAGCTTTTTGTAATGAATGTTTTATTTGTATGGAAAGGTAATAAACTTACTAGTAAGTACCTTCAGTACTGGGAAGAATATTAATCTGCTATTTATAAATGTTACTAAACTGATGTATAAAAAGTAAGTTTTGTGATTCCCTCAACACGCTAGTGTATTTTTTATTAGTTATGGAGAAATTAATAATAATCTAATATCACATTAATATAAAAGATATAAGCATGTATTAAGAATTTCTTTTCTAAATTCCTCCATTTACTCTCTAACAAATAATCAGCTATATAATTATTTATTCGTTCATCTTTGAGATTCACCACTTATATATACAATTACATTTAGTTACAGCATTTTGCTTTTTTATTTAAAAAGATGCAAAATACAAATTCTAAAAAATAATGTTTATTTCTGTATCTATAAAATTAATGAAAGAAGGCTATACTACTCCTTAGCAGTAGACTAATTAACTGATTATAGTAAAATTTGTTCTAATTATAGCTTCCACATTAAAAATTTTATTTATTTATTTTTACTGTTATTTAAACAGAAATGAATTCTTGCAAGGGTACAGAAAGTTTTTAGGTTTCTGAATTGTCCCCTGGATACATTCGAAATTTTCCTGAAAGTAACATACTTTACATTACTGAAAGTAACATACTCATTACATTATATACAAAGTTGTTTATTGTATGTAATAACTTATGAATGCAGCTGTTAGTTTATATTATAAACATCCATTTTTTTTTTTTACAGGCAGATTATTATTTTGATTCACTTCTATTTTCTAGAAAAATATTCAAAATTTACTCTAGTCAGCCTGAATTCCCTCCAAAATTTCTTGTTTATGCATTGAGACATATTCTGTACCCCTGAATTATTTTATTTAGATGTGTCATCTATATATATCCTTCTGATATAAAATAAAAAATGAAAAACTACTGAATAAGCTTCATTGGTGATAGGGCGGTGAGGGAAGTGAAAAAACATGAACACAGGTAGCATACAGATTTTGAGAACTACAAAATAAAATTTTATCTTTCATAATAACAAATTTCTTGAAACCTTATCCTGAAAAGTTCATTTCAATATCTATAAGCAAATTCTGATTTCCCTATCATGTGTGTAATTTCTCCTCATTTTTTCACCAAATGTATTTTGACTTTATGTATCATGTCTTGTTCATGCACTTTTATACATTTGCTATTTTAATTCATTTTAAAAATAAAAAAATGATTTTTAACCAGCTTATTTTTTCAAAATTTTAACATTAATTTGTTAGTTAATATGTTAAGATGGCTGTCAATAAGTAGCAAATACACAGAGTAACTTAATCATAGTACATGCAAATAATTCCTGCAACCGAAAATGACCATAAAATAAGCACTTAAATTGTACAGCTAAAAACTTACTATAACTATGTTACTTAAGTTCCATGTAAAATAATAATAATAAATTCAAATGATGTATATATTTTTAGTATATTTTACTTTTACTTCAATGACAATACAATATGGAAGTATTTTCAGAGCCCTCTCTCATCAAAGGCAGGTTTTAAAGGGGAAACCTGTCTGCCTGTGTTAAATCTTGCGATTACTTTTCAATCCACTTCTGCTGAATCAGTTTTGTACAGTTGTTGTATTTGAATTTATAATCAATGACAATGCAATATTTAAATTTGTTCAGATTTCTATTTCATCAGAGGCCAGGGTTCAGACTTTATAAAGGTCAAATTACATTATTTTAATTGAACTTTTTACCATTTGCATAAATTAAATCAAAATCTCTGGCTAATATTTAATGTAAAATTTTTTTTTACATATCATTTTTTCAGTTAAATGTAATATTTTTACATAATAATACGAAATTTCATTTTACATATGTATATCATGAAGATAAATGAATTATGTATGGCAATTTCAGATTTCAAAAAGAATCATTCCATAACAAAAAATGCTTTCATAATAATAATAAAAGACACATCTTTTTTTCCCTCCCTTTCTAATTTGACACTGACTCATTTTTCATTTAAATGCATGTACTGTGCAATAATATTTAAGACAGTTTCTATAGAAATTCAGTGTATTAAACTTAAGTTCAATAAAATAAGTATATTTCTCCCATGTTTTTATTTCAATGACTTTCCATTTAAAGATTTTCTTTGATTTCTTTTTTTCTCTTTTAAATAAATTTAATTTTATTTGAACCTTAGTATGCTCAGCATAACACTTACAAAATAAGTTTCAATTTTTTCAATGTTTAACTTGGAAAATTTAATTTATCAATTATAAATTCAAATATCTATTTTAGCGAGAAGATTTATTAACTCTACTACTCTCTCATACTGGTGTAACAAGACCATCTGCAAAACGAGTACCTGCTGATATCAGTCGCAGTTTGGCAGCTGATATTCGTCATATGATTGCAGCATGCCTCAAGCAAAGACGTGGAGAATTTCCATGTTACTTTGTTACTGAATGTGTAACTTTTTCTCTACCAGCTGGTAATTTTTGCTTTTAATCTATTTTCTGTAATTCTTTAGCACTTTTTGTACTCACTGTAAAAAAAATTCTCAAAAAATATTTTGAAATATTATTTCTAATTATGAACTAACATAACATTTTATTATATACTCTTACATGGTTGGGCCAGGGTTTAAGTCCCAGACAAGGAATAGATGTGTTATCCCTGTTAGGGGTAGCGACGACTGTTGACTGGATGCCACTTCAGAAATGGTCATCAATTCTGCGTCCCTCCAGCCAATGCTTAGTCGCAAGTGTCGTGCCATTAAAAAAAATATATGATTTTAATGAATCATACTTGTACATACTATACTCACACATACTTGCCAACTTTTCTGTTTTTTTAACCTATCTTCCAGTCTTCTGGATAGATAATGAAATCTTCCATTTTTAAAAGAGTCGCGGTTATCGTTCGTTTAAAAAAAATAAACCCCATAGAGCGATCGGCGATCATGAAAATTCTCAATCTTTCTCCATCGATAACATAAATGTCAGTATTCATTTTAAAGTTGCTGTATGAGATTCTAGAACCTGTAAAGAAATAGAATTGATAAATATTTCTAGCTTATGTAATTATTTTTTGCCCCCCCCCCCCCCCCCCCCCCCTCCTTTATCTCCAACTAGTGATTGGCAATCAAATGTTCTGCCGAAGTCTTTTGTTTTCTAATATTTATCCATCTGTAACATAAATGATAATATTCATTTTAAACTTGCTTGAATAGATTCTAGAAGTAGAGTTGTAAGAATTTAACATTTCTTACTGCGTAATTATTTTTGTATCCTCCCTCCCCTTTTTCCTTCTTCTCTGAATAGTGATCAGTTCTAGAAACAATAAAGCAATAGAAGTGCTCAATATTTCTGACATATGTACTTATTTTTTAGATCTTATTGCTGAATTTAATGAATCTGTTTTTTTTTTTTTTTTTTTCCTCAAATTAAATATTTGTATGTCACGTTCATACCAAATGTGTAAATATGAGAAAAAAAATTAATAGATTTTTCTGGTAGAAAAATTTTTCCCAAAACAATTTAAGAAAATTAGTACTCGGTTGATTTTATGCATGTTTGACACTGATAATTAGCTACTTCTACTTTTTTTTATGTGTATGATTAATGCATATACACAAAAATCATATCCTATATTTGTTTAAAAAGTTTGTGATTCCTTTGACATGGAATTTTAATGAGGTTTTATATGGATATAAAAGTTATTGCAGTTGTTTTAAAGATTTTTTTTTTTTTTTTTTTATGTTAATGAAAAAATCTTGAAAATGCTTAATGCAGTTAAAAACTATATGTGACGAATTCCCATACTTGAATCACATAATAGCTATGAAGGAAAGAGGCTGGCACTCAGTAATAACTCCAAAATAGCAGCACATGTTTTTATTTATCCATCTGGAACATATAAGGTACAGTCCATGATTGTGAGTTGAGCAAATGGATGCAGTGCAGTGCAGCCGAATGCGATCACGTGACCCCTCTCGGGCCGTTATTTGACGTAAGTTTACTAAGCAAGAGCACACCAGAAGAGAGAGCTCCTCTACACGTGTTTTCCCTTAAATACTGGCATTTTTGGCGGGAACTCACACCACTCCTTCCTATGCTTATTGGATATTAACTTAATGATTGACAGCTTAGCTGAGGTCCAGATAACTGGGATTAATTACTATGCAGCTCCAAACCACAAAAAGCTGCAAGTTGCACTTATTCATCACTTTCTTGTCTTAAAGTTGGTTCTCTTTTATGACTTTTGCGTTATGCTCACGCATTGTACTAAAACTTACTTTACAGGGGAAACTTTAGAATTAATTTTAAGTTAAGACTTTCTAATGGGATTTTCTTTAAATTATTGCTCACTATTAATTTAAAATAATAAAATAATAATTTAAAAACTTACCTCTCTTTATCCTTTCATATCCCCCCCCTCCAAGACAACGTTCCCCTGGGCTTGCCTGCAAGTCCATGGGAACTCATTCCGAGGTGGCAGATAGTCCAGGAAAAGATGGTCTGTCTTATTGTGTAGAAGGAGAAGTGCATATATTTTCCCTTTAATTATTAATTTAGTCCCGTTTATCGATTTTTTTTTTTTTTTTTTTTTCTTTCTGTAGAACTGCACGTTCCACGTGCTCAACCCTATACATACAATAGTGTCCTAGAAATATAAAATAAAACATAATGTAGCACTCTTATACAATATTATCTTAAAGCAGAAATTTCTTGTTCCCAACTAGTTGGTAAAGCTTATAGTCTTATTGTTTTTTGTTCATTTGTAATGAACTATGATAACAAGGTCCTGTAAATATGTTTCTTAATTGCTCAGTAAGAAAAATAGTTCATTTCTTTGGCGCAAAAGTCTTTTTGGTTTTGCACAGAGTCTTTAACATCACATAAAAATATAATGACGTTGAACATGATATTACACATCTGCAAGGAATCTATTTTTTAAAAGAAATATACGGAACTTGCAGTTTTCTCTACTGTCCATATATTTGAAAAAATGGCACCATACACACATTTGTATCATTTCAGATCATTGACACTTTTTCCTGGTTAATGTAAAATACATTTTCAAACAATTATATAAAAATACTTACTAAAGATACAAACAATAATAATATTAATAATAGCAAAAATTTTTTACAAATTATTTACACCTAAAACCAAGTTAATTACTTTGTTTGAGTAATTATTTGTTTTCAAAGTATTACAGACTGCTATAAACTTCAAGTTTGGCAATCCACAAAAATTATATGGTGGGTACATCAACCCTTGAAACTCTGAGAATGTAAAGCCTTTCCAAAAGTAATTTGGGATAAAGGTGGAAACTGGCTAGCTTCTACAGAGAGGGAAAACAAATCAGTTTTCCCGTGTTCTCCGAACACATCACAATGGTGAAGATCAGGAGACCATGAGAAAACAGACTGCTTATAGAAAAGGGGCTTAGGAGCGGAGGATCCTCATTTCACAAAACCATCTACATGATATTTAAGAAAAAAAAATTAAATAAACCGAAAAGGTATATTTGTAAAAAGAAAAGTTAAGGGCACGCTAGTGCCACTGAGTCAAAGAAAGGAAGATATGTCTCCCGACATCCCTCCGATTTCCTTAACTCAGCTAGGATCCTCATCCAACGTGTATGGGGAAATAGGAAAGCAAAAATAAAAAAAACTTGGGACTGGAAGCTGATACCTAACTAATTTATTCATGACTTAATTTGAAATTTTTAGGATTATTATAGTATCTTAACTTAGATGAATGGACAATTTCTGAATTTCTCTTAAAATGAAGGCTGGGTTTGTCTATCTCAAAATTAACGTTAGATAATTGTCTTAAGATTTTATATGGGCCTGAATAAGGTGAACTCAATTTACGCGTGTTTGGGTATTGAAATTCCTCATAAATCACTTCATCTCCAACTTTAAATTCCACTGGGAGAAATCGAGCATCGTATCTGACTTTGTTTTTATTATGATATTGTATTGTTTTTTCTTTTGCTATTTTTCTAGCTTCATCAACTGAAGGGTAGTAATTATTATTTGCCAATAAGGGGTCATATGGTAATTCTCCTAATAATAAATATTTAGGTGGAAACTGAGTTACTGAATGAGGTGTTGAGTTATATTGATTTAAAACTTCTTCAAGTAATTTAGTCCAGGGAATTTTGTTTGAAGAAGAATTAACTTTACACTTTAAACGTGTAACAATAGTCTGATTGAGCCGCTCGACTTTCCCGTTGCACTCGGGATGATGGCTACTTGTTAATAGGTGTTTAACATAATAATTTCGAAGAAATTTTTTAAAACGGGATGAAGTGAATGCTGCATTTCTGTCAGTTAACAATTTTTTAGGCACTTGAATTTGAAATAATTGTTTTAAAAAGTTTGTATAAGTTTCAGTGGTAACGCTTTTTGATGGAAATCCCCACACATAACGGGTTGCATGGTCCACTACCAAATGCAAATACTTTTTTGTAGAATTATAATAATTAAGTCCACCAACAGTGTCCAAAGACAAACATTCAAAAGGTTTATCTGTTGGTGGTACTTCTTGTAACGAGCCAAATCTTTTTTGTTTACATTTTTTGTTTAATTGACAAATATGACAATGTTTCACAAAACTTTCAATGTCTTTATTAATATTAGGCCAATAATACTGGGGTGTAATTAAATTTACCATTTTATAAATTCCAGGATGTCCAAATTGAGTGTGGGTTTTCTCTAGTAGGGATAATCTTAATGACATAGGGACTATTATCTTATACAAACCTTTCTTTTTAATTACATTTACATCATCAATTTCAATAATTTTCTTACCATTAATAATTATATTTTCTTTTTTCTGATTGTCTTTAATTTCATTTAAGTCAAGGAGGTGTACATGGTGTGACACATTTTCTACAACAGGCAATCGGGATAACATATCAGCTTCAATATTAGTTGAACCTTTTTGATATTGAATTTGGTAGTCAAACATACTAAGTTTAAGGGACCAGCGGAATAATCTTCCTCTTAAATTTTTAACATTTTTTAGCCAAGTGAGAGCCGCATGATCTGTATGTATGACAAATTTTTGACCGTGCAAATAATGATAAAATTTATCTAAAGCATCAATGATTGCTAAACATTCTAATTCAGTAATGGCATAATTTTTTTCATAATTACGTAAGTTTCTAGAATGATATGCTACTGGATGTAAATTGCCATTCTCATCTGCCTGCTTAACAACACATCCCACACCATGACTCGATGCATCAACAAATAAATGACAGGGACTTTTGGGATCATAGAGTCTTAAAATGGGTTTACTTATTAGAGCATTTTTTAATTTTTGGAAGGAATTTTCGCATTTTTGGTCCCAAACATAGGGGACATTTTTCTTTAGCAAATTATTTAATGGAGCTCTAGTTTTTGCATATTGTGGAATAAATCTAGCATAAACATTTACGGATCCCAAAACTCTCTGTAATTCCTTGACATTTTTTGGCGGTTTCAAATTTTTTATGACCTCAATATTGGGATTATCAGGCGTAATAAGTCCATTAGTAATTCCATATCCTAGAAAATTAATTTTTGTTTTGACAAAATTACATTTTGATAATTTTAATTTTAAGTTTTCTTTAATACAGATTTCAAAAAGTTGCTCTAAGTGCTTGAAATGTTCTTCTTCTGACTGTGAAAATACAATAATATCATCAAAATAATTACATGCAAAATCTATTTTGTATTTATTTAAGATTCTTCTAATTGTTCGATTGAAGATAGCGGGGGCATTCTTGAGGCCAAAGGGCAGGTATTTCCATTCATATAATCCAAAAGTTGTAGCAAAGGCCAATTTTTTCAGTATCTCTTGGGTGGATAGGAATGTGCCAATATCCACTTGCCAAGTCGAGGGTGGAAAAGAATTTTGCTTTAGCTAATTTATCTAATAAAGTATCTATTCGGGGAAGTGGTTCAGCATCGGTTTTTGTTATCGAATTAAGTTTACGGAAGTCAACACATAAACGACTCTTTTTTCCTTCTTCCTTCTTATACACCAGGGTTACAGGTGCCGAATAAGGGGAACAACTTTCTTTTATTATACCTGCCTGTAATAAATTTTGAATTTGGGTTTTAATTTCTTCTTCTTCCTTAGGGGAAGTTCTATATGCTCTGAGTGAAATAGGTAAATCAGAAGTTAAATAAATTCTCTGGGGTTCCATACGAATTCTTCCAACGTCATATTTTCATACTTGCCAACTTTTCCGGTTTTCCCGGAAGACTTCCGTTTTTTTAACGTATCTTCCGGTCTTCCGGACCGATGATGAAATCTTCCGTTTTTAAAAAAGTCGCGGATATCGTTCGTTTTAAAAAGAAAACCAAAATGTTCTACGAAAATTCCTGATTCCCAATCTTTTTCCATCCATAACATAAATGTCAATATTCATTTCAAACTTGTTTTATGAGATTCTAGAACATGTAAAGAAGTAGAATTGTTAAATATTTCTTGCTGATGTAATTATTTTTTGCCCCCCCCCCCCTTCTTTCAATTATCTCCAACTAGTGATCAGCAATCAAATGTTCTGCAGAAGTCTTTTGTTTCCTAATCTTTATCCATCTGCAACATAAATGATAATATTAATTTTAAACTTCTTTCATCAGATTCTAGAAGTAGAGTTGAAATAGTTTAATATTTCTTACTCAGTAATTATTTTTGTATACCCCCCCCCCCCCTTCCCCGGATTGCGATCAATTCTAGAAACAATAAAGCAATGGAAGTGCTCAATATTTCTCACATATGTAATTATTTTTAGATCTTTATTGCTGAATTTAATGAATCTGTTTATTTTTCCTCAATTAAATTAAATATTTGTATGTCATATTTATAGGGAAAAAAATGAAGAATAATTTTTTCAGATAGGAAAATTTTTTCCAAATGAATTTAAGAGAATTAATACTCAGTTGGTTTAATGCACATTTGAAACTGATAATTAGCTGCTGCTACTTTTTTTTTTATGTGTATGATTAATGTACATGCACAAAAATCATATTCTATTTATTTAAAAAATTAGTTATACTTAAACTTAACCAAGCTTTTTGTCTATTGTTAAATAAATTTCTTACAGATTCTGTTTTGTAGATATTTATATGTTGAAGAGGAATAACTTCATTTAAAACTTTTATATATTTAGTATAATCAATCTATAGTAAAATGTTTTTATAGATTGCTTCTAAATATTAAAATTGTAGAACTGTATTGTTTATTACGTCAAAGAGAAAAAAAATCTTCCCTTTTTTTTATGAAATCTTCTGGTTTTTCAACAAAAATCTTCCCTTTTTTTTTTTTTAAATTGGTTGGCAAGTATGTATTTTGATTTAGCAAAAATTTTGACATATTTTGATAATAAAGTAGGAAGTTTTCCTTCTCTAGCAGACTGAAGAGTTACGTGATTTTCTTCAGTGGCAGGAGTGTACTTCATCTTCTCTACCCTATTATTTGATTGAACATTAACATTTTCACTTCTAATTGTATTTTCACTTTCAGGAATTAAATGTAAGGTTTGAGAGCAACTTGGTATATTTTTTAACAATGGTAGAATATTGTTATTTTGTGTTACACATTCTTTTAGCACAATCAAAAGTTAATTCAAATAGTCCACAATGATCTAAGCTAAGGAGAGCATATGGTAAGTTATTATTCAAAATAAACATATCAATATTTTTTCTAATATTACCTATTTGTAATAACAGGGAACATTTTTTGGTAATCTTCAACATTCCTTGTGTTTGTACAACATTTATTGGCGAGATATTTTGTGTGGGAAGTCGATATTTCTGAACAAAATGTTGAGGAAGAATACTTAAACTGCTGCCTGTGTCGAAAATTAAAGGAATAGGATTAGAGTACGAATTTGGTTTTTTAACACTTTGACTTGTTTGCTGATTCTTTCTTTGGGTACCCTTCTTTTGAATTATGCGACCGGTCGCGGCAAACTGTCAATATGTGTTATTTATACCTTCTGTCGTACTGTTTCCTACTGTGGACTCTTCTGTGGTATGAGTCGGTTGTTCCTGCTTGAAAGGGCATTCTCTATGCCAATGAAACGCGTTAGGGATGTTAATTTTAGTACAATATTTACATGGAAAAGGAGGTAAAGGTCCTTGAAAATGTAGTCGTGCATTTGCGTTTGACTGCTGGGGTCTAGGCCCTCGTAAATTGGGTCGGTTATCATGAGTCCTAGTGGGTTGATTTTGATTAGAGTATCCCATATGGGGTCTATTTACATTAGGAAATCGATAACTCCAAGGTTGTGGACGGGGATTGTATTGCACAGGGGCCCTATTGAAGACTTGCGAATAGTTATATTTTGGATACTGATCAGGCGACTTAGGTGGGAGGGGGTCAGCTGATTTTCCTGATAGTTGCAATTTATCTAAGCGATGAACCAAATCCCTCCATTCATTTAGGCTTTTCGGGGAATTAACCACCACAAGTTGTTTTAATGTTAATGGCAATCCGTCTGTTAACCCATCCAACAGGAATTTAGGTTCTAACCCTAAAGCTCGTCCCACTTGAAGTTTTTTATGGTAGTAGTCTATAACATTGTCACCCTGTTTGAATACAATACTTGAAAAATCATTTAAAGAGGTCTCTCCAGGTGTAGTAAATTGCTCATTAAAAATTTCTACTACTTCTTCCCAGTGCATCATATTTAAGCTATTATTAACATAAACTGTTAGGGCTCTCCCTTTTAAAAACCTTTGTATGTTCCTAACCTTCCAAATTGCGTCTTTTCCATTCTCCTGACACCACGCGTCAAAATACGGTAACCACGCCGTCCATAACATTCCATTTTCAGGGCAAAATTCAATAAGCACATTTTCCTCTTTTAACGGTGTGTTTGTAGAAGAGGAAGAGTTATTTAATTCACTTAATTTACCCTGCTCCGTCTCTGAAATGGCACCTAAATTATCTCCACCTGTATTCTCAGGGACCACTGGATCGGGTGGGTCCTTGGCCATTTTAACTTCTATTTTTAACTTCAAATTTAGAAAATTCAAAAGAATTTTTTTTTTTTTTTTTTTCAAAGAAATTCAACCTTTATGAAATATATTCAAGTTTCAAATAAAAATAAAAATTTAGAAAATAATACAACTTTGTGAAAATATCAATTTTTAAATTAATTATGCAGAACATTAAGAACAAAAACTAATTTAGATAACCCTTAAATATTCAAATTTCAAATAAAAATTCAAAAAATAACAACTTTGAGAAAATATCAATTTTTTAAAAATAATTATGCAGACATTAAAAACCACCACTTATTTAGATAACTCTTAAACATAATAACATACTTGCCAACTTTTCCGGTTTTCCCGGAAGACTTCCGGTTTTTTAACGTATCTTCCGGTCTTCCGGACAGATGATGAAATCTTCCGTTTTTAAAAAAGTCGCGGATATCGTTCGTTTTAAAAAGAAACCCAAATGTTCTACGAAAACTCCCGATTCACAATCTTTTTCCATCCATAACATAAATGTCAATATTCATTTCGAACTTGCTTTATGAGATTCTAGAACATTTAAAGAAATAGAATTGTTAAATATTTCTTGCTGATGTAAATATTTTTTGCCCCCCCCCCCCCCCCCTTTATTTATCTCCAACTAGTGATCAGCAATCTAATGTTCTGCAGAAGTCTTTTGTTTCCTAATCTTTATCCATCTGCAACACAAATGATAGTATTCATTTTAAAGTTTTTACATTAGATTCTAGAAGTAGAGTTGAAAGAGTTTATATTTCTTACTCTGTAATTATTTTTGTATCTCCCCCCCCCCCCCTCCCCGGATTGTGATCAGTGATCAATTCTAGAAACAATAAAGCAATGGAAGTGCTCAATATTTCTCACATATGTAAATTATTTTTAGATCTTTATTGTTGAATTTTATGAATTTGTTCATTTTTTCTCAATTAAATTAAATATTTGTTTGTCATATTTATACCAAATGTGTAAACATGGGAAAAAAATTAAGAATAAATTTTTCAGGTAGGAAAATTTTTCCCAAATCAATTTAAGAAAATTAATACTCAGTTGGTTTTATGCACGTTTGAAACTGATAATTAGCTACTGCTACTTTTTTTTTATATGAATGATTAATGTACATACACAAAAATCATATTCTAAATTTATTTAAAATTTAGTTATACTTTAACTTAACTAAGTTTTTTTGTCTATTGTTAAATAAATTTCTTATAGATTCTGTTTAGTAGATATTTATATGTTGAATGAAGAGGAATAACTTCATTTAAAACTTTTATATATTTAGTATAATCAATATATAAGTAAAACATTTTTATAGATTGCTTCTAAATATTAAAATTGTAAAACTGTATTATTTAATACGTCAAAGAGAGAAAAAAAAATCTTCCCTTTTTTTATGAAATCTTCTGGTTTTTCAACGACAATCTTCCCTTTTTTTGCTAAAATTGGTTGGCAGGTATGTAATAATATGCAAATTTCAAATAAAAATTCAAAAAATAATACCAACTTTGTGAAAAAAATCAATTTTTTTTTTTTTTTTTTTAAATAATTAGGCAGAACATTAACAACCAAAACCCTCAAATATTATAGTATTTAAATTTCAAATAAAAATAAAAATTCAGAAAATAATACACTTTAACTTTGAAAATATCAAATTTTTTTTTTTTTTTTAAATACTTATGCAGAAAATGAACAATCAAAAATAATTTATATGCTCTTTAAATATAATAAAGATTCATTATTAAATATGGGAGAATTGCAAAAATACTCATTTTTAATATAGTAATTAACACACATTAAGTTCCTTTTTATCTTAAAATAAATAAATAATTCACTCACTTCAGTGCCAGGAATAAAAAAGAAAAATAAATAAAAAATTTGCTACTTCCACTTTATGTCTGCAGTTATTTATATTCTGTTATCTTTGTTTAATTCTCCATCCAGTGAATGAATCCATTAACCTTGATGAAATAACACAATTGATAAGGAAGACACCACATTAGTAGCCAAAGTACTTGACCTTGAGGGAGAAGAATGTAGAGAAAAACAAAACTTGACACACTTTCTTTGAGATGCAATTCAGTCTCTGTTGAATAAGTTCTTTTGAGAAGGCTGCTTTTATTGATATAGATTTAATTTATTATTTTCTTTCCTTCTGCAGATTTAGTTTATTGTTTTCTTTCTATTGAAAAGGGTTGCTTTTATTAATATAGATTTAATTTAATGTTTCCCCGAGAGGGGTCAGAATCAAACATAATTAATTTTCTTGCAGCCATAACTTGAGTACCATTATTTACTTTATAGCAGGTGTTCATCCTGCCGACTTATTTTAATGTGACGAATTCCCGTACTGGAATCACATAATAGCTATGAAGGAAAGAGGCTGGCACTCAGTAATAACTCCAAAATAGCAGCACATGTTTTTATTTATCCATCTGGAACATATAAGGTACAGTCCATGATTGTGAGTTGAGCAAATGGATGCAGTGCAGTGCAGCCGAATGCGATCAGGTGACCCCTCTCGGGCCGTTATTTGACGTAAGTTTACTAAGCAAGAGCACACCAGAAGAGAGAGCTCCTCTACACGTGTTTTCCCTTAAATACTGGCATTTTTGGCGGGAACTCACACCACTCCTTCCTATGCTTATTGGATATTAACTTAATGATTGACAGCTTAGCTGAGGTCCAGATAACTGGGATTAATTACTATGCAGCTCCAAACCACAAAAAGCTGCAAGTTGCACTTATTCATCACTTTCTTGTCTTAAAGTTGGTTCTCTTTTATGACTTTTGCGTTATGCTCACGCATTGTACTAAAACTTACTTTACAGGGGAAACTTTAGAATTAATTTTAAGTTAAGACTTTCTAATGGGATTTTCTTTAAATTATTGCTCAAAAAAATTTCAGCTTATTTTTAATTTTAGCAATCACATGTCTAATTTCGGGAGGGGGAGGGAAAACTTGAAACAGCTAATGGAAACTAAAAATGCTTAATAGAAAATATTTGACAGCTGCTTAGTGACTGCATTTCTTTCTATACTATTAGGTATCAATTCTCTTTCTTATTTTATTTACTTTTATGTATATATACTTTAACTTGACTAAGTTTTTTAGTCTATTGTTAAATAAATTTCTTACGGATTCTGTTTTGTAGTTATTTACATGTTGAAGAGGTATAATATAATTTGAAACTTTAATGTATTTAGTATAATTAATCTATAGTAAAACATTTTTATAGATTGCTTCGAAATATTAAAAGTGTAAAACTGTATTGTTTAACACATCGAAGATTTATTTATTATTATTTTTTTTAAGAAGAAAAATCTTCCCTTTTTTTTAATTAAAATTCATTGGCAAGTCTCCTCACATAATGAAATTTTGAAATGCTTAATTTTTCTATATTTTATCAGATAAAACCTTTAATTATATCTGCATATTTTAACCCTTTCACTACCAATATAAACTGCCTTTGGGACCAGTGCTGCCAGATTGAGGGAATTCTTTGTATATGATATCTACCACTAAATTTTAAATGCCTAATAACTTCGAAGACTTCTTTGTTAGATGTTTTTGGAATGATTATACAACCGTTGCAATTAAAATTTATTAGTGGATATTCAATAAAAAAAATACCTCAATCTGACAGCATTGCTTGGGACGTATATGTCCCAGTGGTAGTGAAAGGGTTAAAATACAAGACTGATTCTTTGGAAAGTCTAATGAGAAAAATACTGTACATAATTTAACACAACTTGCCTTTCTTGGACCATCTTTGCATTGTGCTTGCTTACCAAATTTAGGGGGTTTAATTTTAATTTTCCTGGTTCGTTATGAACCTTAACAGTTTTTATCAAACTCGATCACATGAAGGAAATTTAAAAATTCTGAAATGGCCATTTGCTAAATTTAATTTTTTTTTTGCTTTTTTTTCTTTCCTTTATTTGTACCTCTTCTTACTTTTACTTTTAGTATATGTTTTATAAACATGTGAGTCTATCAGTTTATGTAATATACAGTTAAATGTAAAGCTGGTGACCATAATCAATGGGATTTTTAATAACTCTTACTTCAAAAGCAGCAATTGATTCACTGGATGACAAAAATCAGTTACAAGCAATGACTACTACCGGATAAAGAAGATGCTGCTGACTGAAAATATAATAAACCAATTAATATATTGTGTTTAGAAGATAGTTTTAGAAGACAAAGTTGTACTAAATTACTAAATATCTACAAATTATGGTTAAATGAATTGAATGCTCTGAGAAAAAAAGAAATCTTAAGGTTGTTTCGAAATTCAGGCTAAGATAAAGTAATTCCTGATAAATTTCATTCTGATTTCTCTTTGAAATTTACAGTCTGTATCTCTATTATCACGTCTAACAAAAGCACTCTAGTTAGTTTTCAAGCTCTTAATTATTGATAAAATTGAAATATTTCTGTGAATTCGCTGAGAATTTGTGTTTGAATAGATGTTTTATATGTGATTTCTAATATATTCTGATAATATCTGTTGCAATAAGTAAGTTTATTTTTGTATAAATAATTATTTGTATGTTGTATAATTCAATCAAATTGTTTATTTTATTCTTTAATTGTGTTTTATTAATCAGTTTTATTGTGCTTTTGTATGATTAATATTTTAAATGCTATATGATTTAGTTAAATTTTCATTATACTCTGTCATTAATTAATAAAGATTAATCAGTTAAAGAATTGTGCAGTTCTTAACAAATAATAAAAAAAAAAATTAATAGCCAGCAAAGTTTTTAGGTAAACCAGAAAAAAAAAAAATTGTGGTCTTTATACCTTTTTAACTGACTATATTTTTAATCAAAACAAATATAAATAAAGTTTTTTTTTTTTCTTAATAAAAAAAAAATAAAATTAATAAAATAAAATAAAATTGAATAAAATTATTTGTATAATGCAAATGATGATGTTAACAATAATGCATAATTCATATATGTATATGTTTTTGGTGTTATTTTATCTATTTATATATCAAATTAAGAAAATTTAAAATATGAAAGGGGATCGAATATGATTCTGAAAAACTGATTACTACTTAAATGTTTTTCCTCAGTGATGACTTGATAACTACATTTGTAAGGCCTGCAATGATATTATTAATTTATTACTTATTACTAATTTATTACTTATTATATTATTAATTTATTACTTATTTTGATCCGGACTCGCTCTGATCCGGATCAAAATTCGAGTTTGGCTGGTGCTGCCATCTTTCACCAGCTTATGGAACTTAGAAGTCGTACTTCCTCCCTATGAGGCGTTCCTAATAACGGAAGACGCAACCCTCTTGCCTTAAACTTCCGGGGCTCGGAATTTCCGAGTGGCACACGACAACAACATTACTTATTATTTAATTTATTTGTAAAATAGTTCAATATTGTAATAATTGATAATATCTATTTTTATTTGCTAATTTTTTTTTTTTTTTTTTTTAAATCTTATATTTATCTTTTTTTTTCTAAACTATAGAAATTGAAGATTTTAATCCGATAGTACAAGAAAGACTTTTTGATGACCTTTTAGATAGAGATGCTCAAAAAGGTTTGAAACTTTTCTTATTGCAATTTAGAGCTACATATGTTTTTTGTATTTTTTGTTTTTGATTAAGTAATGATTTATTTATTATTTCTAGTGCTTGTTTATTTTGAAATTCCTGTTTACAAATTATGTACAGTAACCACCACTTAATAAAATCACTGGTTAATAAAATCAGCCGCTTGATCTGATCAAATATCCAGGACCGGAATCAAATCAATGCAAACTACTTTTGAAGCTGCCGCTTAATAAAATCAGCATAGACGGTTAATAAACTCAAAAATATCATTTATGCACAGTTATTATTATTATTATTATTTATTTATTTATTTATTATTATTTTTTTAATTTACATTGTGATTTTTATATATATTAAAAGAAATTAAAGCACAGGAAACCCTCCGCTATCGCTCATTGTCGAAGATTTTACACTTGCAGCACAGTTACAAATTAAACACGCCCCCTAACTTATCTCCGAAACAATTTCAAGGAACATATTTTTCAAAATGCAGTAATAAGTTATAAATTTGATTTGTAATGGTATATATATATTTTTTAATTTCTAAATATTTCTAGTTCTTATTTTGAGATTACTATAATTCATGAGGTTTAAACAGATCGAAGGAATAATTAATCAATTATCTATCAAAAATTAATTAATATTGTTTACTAATACCATTATTCGTTACCTTTTGAAATTTTATCCTAAATTTAGAAAAGTATTTTTTTTTTATTTCAGTGCAAGAACGTTCGCCGGATATAAAAATCAGCCGCTTAATAAAATCAGTTTAGCTTGGAACAAATGTGATTTTAATAAGCGGCGGGAACTGTATTTCCTTTATCACACATTAGACAAATTAAAGTAACTTGGTTGTCATTTATACATTTGGAAAATACAGGCATGAGATTCTTCCGCATTTTCTGCTTTTATGTGGTTTCCGTTAATTCCGCGTTTTTTTGTTTGTTTGTTTAAATCAAACTCCAATAACGATTATGTGTTCAAACGCTCAGCGAAAGACTTTAGATTTCCAATCTTTCTCCATCCAAAATATAAATGTCAATATTCATTTTAAAACGCGCTTTATCAGATTCTGTAACATACAGAGATGCCAGGTTTCAGAGATGGCTATCAGTAATCAGGACTGCAGACTACCCAGGTCACGTGCGCCACCGCACGTTGACCTAGATGTCTGGAGTTTTCTATGGTTTTCTTTTAAACTCACATCATATGGGCTAGGGCACATTAGTAAGACCCCACGGAAGACGCACCACCCAGCCACATATAATAATAAATTGCACTGTCTTTGTAAAAAAACACAAATATATTAATTAAAAATTTTCTAAAACAAAAGTAAATAAATATGTATTTCTTTACCTTCTTACAAAATGAAAGATTTTTTTTTTTAAACCTGCTTTGGAGGGGTGGGGGGGAACATTTGGATCTCTCTCTTTCTTTTTCTTTTTTTGGGGGGGGAGAGGGGGTTACCAAAAATTTACTTTATTTTCTTTATTATTATTATTATTTTATAAGTCACTTTTTTATAGACAACTGTTTTTATGGCAACTGTTTTTTTTTTTACACACATGCATGGGTAAAAGTTTTCAGTCTATTGACTGAATTCAGTCCTTTTTTTATGTGTTATATATAATACAGATAGACGAATTTTATGGAATTAATCTTTGTTAGGGGCAAATAAAGGTCCCAATTTTTTTTCTGAATCAGCCCCTATTAATGTTAATTCAATTATATTAACAAATAATTTTGCTAAGTTTTCATACTTATTAATGTAGCCTTTGGAAATGTATGTTTTGATAGCTACATACATTATGTATGAGTTTATTATATTTTACCCAATATTACAAAATATATATATATATACTTCAGTCCAGCAAATTTTTTTTACTTTCACCCATGCACACATGTTTTATTGTGTTGATGTGCATTATTATTTTAGTTTAACTTGTCACTTTTAAAATATTTTGTATAGCTTTTCCCTGTGCACATTATTTTTCATTTGAAATAAATTTTATGAACATATTTGTATAGTTTTCCCCGCATGCGTTATTTTTCATTTGAAATTAATTTTACGAACTCGCGTGTTTCCTCTTTTTTTAATTTTTTGCACTCTTATGCCTGAAAATAATAAAGTATTAAAAAGTAAAATATATTAAGTTATCTTTATAAATATAAAAGCCCTAACTTATATTGCCCGCTGTAATATATCGTTTAACACAGAATATATTAAGTTTATAACACACAAAGAAAAATTTGACGTCATACTTTTAAATTAAATCTACAAAGCTAAACATAATATTTAATTAATGTGTTGATTCCCAAATAGCTATTGTTTTTTTCTCAAACCAATCAAGACTAATGTTCCATTTTAAATCACCTAGTGGTGAGTAGCATACACTGACTATTAAATAATAAATAAAATAAATTTTTTTACCTCCCCCCCCCCCCCCACCCCAAAAAAAAAAAAGGAGAGAGAGAGAGAGATCCAAATGTTTCTTCCCCCACCAAAGCAGGTTTAAAAAAAAAAAAAAAAAAAAAAAAAAATCCTTCATTTTGTAAGAAGGTAAAGAAATACATATTTATTTACTTTTGTTTTAGAAATTCTTAATTTTTTAATTAATATATTATATATTTGTTTTCAAAAACAGTGCAATTCATTATTATATGTGGGCTTGTGCATAAAAATTATTCCATGACACGGTTCACGTCTCCACGTTGCATAAGTATGTAACTTTGATTACTGATAGCTCTTATTGAAACTTGGCACCTCTATTCATGCATGTTTGTTCTGTCAAACTTAGTATTTATTTATTATATGCTTTAACTTGCTGTAATTTTGCTTTTTAAGTTAAGCAAAGTGATTTCCCTATGATATAAATCACCATTATTGTGAAACTGGTGCACAATTAGAAAGTTTTACTACTAACAGAAAAAAAAAGTGGACAGTAGGTATAAAAAAGTTGACTACCTCTGCATTAAGCCATGACACGAAAATCAAGGTTATATATATGATGATAAATAGTAGTAACTTAATAGAGATATAATGGAATGTAATAAGATGAGTATTGTCGCATTGTTACAATGTTCTATATTCAATTGAAGAAAGTATTGAATTCATAATTTTTTTTTTTTTTTTTTTTTTTTTTTTTCTGGTTTTTAATGGATTTACACATGTTGAGAGGTCCTGAACACAATTTGACCATTTTTAGAAAATGTCTGTCTGTGTGTAGCAATTCTAGCTGAAGAATTAATGCCCAGAATTTCATACAAATTTATATGTAATTGCATCTTGACATAGTGCCTATCAACTTTTGGTGAAAATCGCTCAACAAATAGCATTGCCAACCTGCTTTTCATAATTTTAAATGTGGTAGTATAGGACAAAATTTTATGTAAATGTGCACAATGAGAATTGTATTTAACGAATCATTATTAAATTAAACAGAATTATTTATAATAGTAATAGTCAACCAGGAAAATTTCTTTGTATATGTAGGAGCATCACACTCTCCCTTCCGGGAGGGGAGATTAATATGTCACATTGATTTTATTAAAATTATCCTGAAAAGTTCAGACTTTACGTATTTCAATTATTATTTCCTTGACACTAGCATTTATATTAAAATTAAACCTCTTCATAATAGTATGGCATATTAAAGCTACTAGTTTCTCAAAATTTATATTAAAAAAAATAAAATAAAATAAAATAAAAAGTTTTATCAAATGACATGAAATAGAAGTAAATATATACTTTGTTTATATTTCCATCAATAAATTTGCATCTATCTTGTATATTTCAAATCATATACTTAATATATATTTCGGTGGGGAAGAAGGAGGAATAGAAATGTATTCAACAACAAAATTTTAATATATTTTTAAATTTGCTAACAAATTAAAAATTCGAGTGTATACTGAGATTATATTGATAGAATTGTGTTGTACTACCTATAAGATTCAGGGAATGTAAAAATTGATCCTGAAAAATCAGAAAATTTCTCAGTATACTGTATTAAAATCTGGAAATGTAAGTGAATTTGGTAAAATTTCATGGCAGTTATCAAATGAG
Organism: Salticus scenicus; assembly: GCA_963930645.1. Taxonomy (NCBI): domain Eukaryota; kingdom Metazoa; phylum Arthropoda; class Arachnida; order Araneae; family Salticidae; genus Salticus; species Salticus scenicus. The sequence goes on from OZ005649.1 coordinate 330,935,722, forward strand.
TTATCCTTATAGTACCTCTGGAAGTGAAACATAGAGTAATAATATTATTTAAAAGGTTCTCATTTTGTTTTTAAGACTGTTTTCAAGTTATTATATTCATTTTTGTTTTTTGATGGAACTGATACTTTCTCTTTTATATGAACAAAGTACTTACTGGAAAATTTTAGAAAATCATGAAAATTTCTAAATTAACTGAAAAATCGAAAATTTTCAATATTTCATTCAGAACTATAATAATATAGTTTTACGGCATTTCTCAAATAATAATTAGGGCAATATTGGAAACTAAACATTAGATATCCGGTCTCTTAGAGGCATTTCAAATGCATTGCTGTTTTGATTTCAGTTTTTAAAGTCTGTTTTAAGCCTATTACATTTATTTTTCTCACTTTTAGTTTTATGAATTTACAGTACTCTATTAGATCCTTATTACTTATAATTTAATTTTGATTTATTATTTTACCATTGTGAATGTAAAATAAGTTATTAAGGTGTACTATACCAGGCTAGTTCAATCCAAAAAAGTTTGAAGACCACTTTGGAAATTTTATAGTACCTAAGCAGAAGTTGAAACAATGCATCTCCAACGTGCTCTTGACCACAACTAATGTGGTCATTTATATTGTTTTCACTCAGAAAAGTCAAAATGGATTTTTTAATTTTTGATGTATTAACTAAAGGTATAAATTTATAATTTTTATGAACTATGTTGGGGGTCACTGATTAGTCAGTACTAAACTACAGCATATTTCAATAAATGAATGAATTATGGACAAGCCTGCTATTTGCAAAATAATTATAGAATTAGAAATTTGCCTTCAAAGAGTGTGGAAAGCATTTTAAGTCCTTATCTTAAAAACAGCTCTAATGATTTTCTTCAAATTTGCTATGTGTTGTAATCACTTTTAAAATGTCCTTTCGTATGTATTCATAACGGCCAACATTGCTAATTTCAAAATCAGATTTTTCCACCAGTATTTTTAAAAAGGAATCTGTCGCATATATTTTTGCTGACTAAATAAAATTAAATAAACTAAATATATTTATAACAACTTTCCGGTATGAAGTCTCCATTGAAAATAACGGAGACTTGATACTTATGTGTATTAATTTCTACAGGGAAACTGATAGGCGGCAAGATTCGGTAGGCTAATTTTAGGTCTTGAAAGTGGATGTCTTTTAAAAAATAGCTTTGTAAATTTTCATTGAACTCATTATGTTAACTCCTTTTTAGACGTCTTTTCCTGCATACTGGTTAGTTTTCAGCATACAAATGAGTTTGGGAAGTTTTGATGAAAATTTAATATAGAACCAAAAGTCGTATCTCAAAAATGACTGCCATGTTTTTCTTCAAATTTACTACAAAACACCTTTAAGATGATCTTTTATATGCATTAGTTGGTAAATTATGGTTAAGGTTAATCAACAATAACATTAACATCGCTAATATATAAAAGACTAGAATGGAATATACTTTAGGTCAGTACCACATTATTATAGTGAATCAACAATAACATCAATATTTATTTATTTATTCAAAATCATTGTTTTAAGACTGGCAAAATCAAATAGAATAATCTGTATCATTCTACAATTATGTTTACATTTGGTTGTTGCCATTTACCATTATACAATGTTGGTTTTGGATTTGATATTGCAGCATTTTAATAAGAGATTTTAAATTTTTTCTCATATGAGTATTTGCCAACAATCACTTTCATTGAAGTAATTATTGCATATATTATAATGTATAATTATTGTATATATTATAATGTATACAATATAATTATTGTGTACATTAATTAATTCATTTCTGGAAATTCTCAATTTTTTATTTCATTAGTTCAAAAAGTAATAAAATACAAAATGTGTTCTAATTCTTATTATATTCGCTTAGATTAAATACAGGATTATATTTTTTGTTATAAATAAATGTTTATATTTCTCTAATAAAAAATTAGTAAATATTTATTTATTCATTTGAATTATTATTACGTTAGAGCTTGAAGAAGAATCTCCCATAATAAATTGGAGTCTGGAACTTACTGAGAGACTTGGCTCTAGGTTATATGCTCTCTGGAATAGAAGTGCAGGAGATTGTTTACTAGATTCTGCTCTTCAAGCCACTTGGGGAGTTTTTGATCGTGATAATACATTAAGACGAGCTTTGGGAGAAAGCTTGTGTGAAGCAGCTGCTGTGTAAGTGATTTATATAAAACTATGCCTCCCCCCCCCCCATGTGTAAGCAGTCATTTCTAACTCCTTATAGAATTTTTTTTTTTTTGTTGCCCTTTGTTATTTTTATTTATTTATTTTTATCCAAAATAGAAAAATCATAATGTAAATTGTAAGATACTAGCATGGATAAAGAAATTAATAGATAAAATGTAAATTTACAGGAATAATCAATAAAGGATTTTGAATTTGCTAGCAAATTTATAGAATAAAGGAAAAATATTATTTTATAATTGTATTGTAGAAATAATTTTGTTGTGTTGCATTTTTAAAATGCAAAAAAAAAAAAAAAAAAAAAATTAAAGACAACTTTGTTATATCTATACATATAAAAGAGTACTTATCAACACACAGCAAAATCTACTGGAGCCACTGACTCAAAACTGGGTCAGATTATAGAACATATAGTGTAAGCACCTCCTAAGAAGCAATTTTGTGAAATTCGGCCCCAAAAGAGAGTAGGGGGCAAAATGTGATTTTACATTTCACCTTCATATCTCAAAGAAAAAAAAAACAGATATCCATAAAATTTTTGGTTTAAAATATAGCTAACACAAATATCTAAAAACCAACTCCTGGAATTTTAGAAATTTGGTCCCCAAGGGGAGAAAGGGGGCAAAACAGGATTTCACATGTGCAAAACATGGTTTCACATACTCTTATATATCTCAAACAAAAGAACAGATATACGTGAAATTTTTGCTCTAATATATAGCTAATACAAATACCTAAAAACCAATTTCTGGAATTTTAGAAATTCAGTCCACAAGAAGGGGAAAAGGGGGCAAAAAAATAAAAATAGAGTTAGACCGTTCAAAATTGGTACATAGAGGTTTTTGATACCTACAAATTGATTGCGAATATTTTCAAATTTGTAAAATTATTAAGATGGACGGGAAGGGGTGGTAAAAGGGCAAAAATATATAAATAAGAGTTAGATCGCTGAAAATTAGTGTTGTTAGTTTTTGAGGCCATATAAATCGATTGCGGATATTTTTGAAAGTACAGAATTATTATGAGGGGCGGGAAGGGGGGCGGGCGCAGGGGTAAAAATAAATAAATTGAGATAGAATGTTGGAAATTAGTATTATTAGGTTTAAAAGCCCGAGAGAACGATTGCAAGTATTTTTTAAAGTCTAAAATAATTAGGAGGGGCGGGAACGGTAGGTGAAGGAACATACATGCCTGCATACTCTGCTGCAAGCAGTGGGGGCCTGGGCGAATTATTCCACCGATGGGAGGTTTTTTTTTTATATTTATGTTTTTCTCTTATGATAATATAGTGATTCATTAAGAGTGTCGAACATAAATGCTCACGCGCTATGCACAATGAAGGCAGTGGGGACCCAGTGCAACATGTTTCCCAATGAGATTTCTCTCTCTCTCTCTCTTTTTTTTTTTTTTTTTTTTTTCCCGCATGATAAAAATTGATGCAATTTTGAGAATTCCAGAGATGCCATTTATTACAGTTTACCCGTAGTTTCTACGGGAAAAAAAAAAAATATATATATATATATTTGAATAATTACGGACTGCAGGGAAAACCTGTATTACTACAATATTTTAAATTTTGTCTTAATTCATTTCCTTTATTACGCCAAAAGAGCACTTAACTGATAAAAGTGATGTTTCTTTACCTATCAAACTCGCCAAGCATAAAGCGACGCAAAGCAAAAACAGCCTCCCTTGCAGACGAGCAAGTGCAGTAGGGCTCCATACGAACGCTTCTTTTGGATCATTAACTAAAAGGAAAGAAGGAAATGTGTTTGAACTTTCGTGGATTGAAGAAGAGTACAGGTGCAGGAGAAAAATTACAGTAATCCTATCAACTGCACGTGCGGCGTGCATGCTCCTAGATGCGGCTGTGGGAAAGATTGTCGGTCATTGTTTGGATGCTACGTTTCCTTACTTCATTTTCATATTAATTTGTTTTTTTGCACTTCATTTGTATATTGGAAAACATTTACATTTTTATTTTTCTTGTGAATCGTCTATTAAATTGAAAGGTCAAGACAAATCAAGAAATGTTGCTTTTATAGTGTTATACCAATTATACTAAAATGAGTTCTGAAAAACGATTGTTGACACCCAAAGCTGAAACATTTAATACTAATGTCAGAACGTATGGATAAGTTTTGGTCTGAAATTTCAAAGCTGGTGAATTACAATGGAGTTGTTAAATATAAATTACTTTCAAAAATTATGCAATCTATTCTGACAGTGCCTCATTCAAATGCATCGTGCGAATGAATCTTCAGTTTGGTAAGGAAAAATCAGATTGACTTCAGGCCTAATTTCAGCAGAGAGAAACTAGAAGCACTTTTAATTGAAAAAGTGAATATATATTTTCATCGAATGAAGAATGTTTAAAAAAATTTTTTTTTGAACTGTCAGGTGCTAAGAGTAGTAGAGTTATTTACTCTAAAAGGAATATAGATGAATGAATTGTTTCTAATCTTTTGTCAGTTGTCTTGTATTGTTAAGTATCTATGATTTAAAAATGTGTAATTTAAAGTTTCATAAATTAAAAATGGATCTTTCAACTTAAGGAAAATTGCCTTTATTTTTAAATGTGTATGTTTACTTAAATTAAAACTGTTAGTTATTAAATTTTTAGCAGTACTAAAGGTAAGTTAAAAATTTATATTTTTAATGTTCTTTAATCCATTTACCTTACAAAAACTTGTACTTAATATATTACAATATTTCTCATTTTATGTATATATACATAGATATTACATGTATAAGACATTAACCAAATTTGTTTTTAGAGTATATTAAGCAATTTTGCAATTCTGATCCTTTATGCAGAAGTTAATATAGTAACAAATTGTTAGGTTGTTCAGCATAAAATTTAGTGCTTAGATAATTCATAATTAATTTCTTCATTTATTAAAACAAATTGTCAGATTTTTATTTATTATTTTAAGGTATATAACAAATACAAAACTAACTTATTAGTTTAATGTATAAATCATTTTTGAGTGTATATTTTAAAAATATTTTTAAAATATGAACTTGAATTTCCGTATATAAGACCGACCTACCAGACTACTGACAAGTATCCAAAACTAATGAAAACGGTCCTACAAGGTTAGCATCTCTGAAATTAAAAATGGTGACCAACGAAGCGGGTGTAGCCTGCTAGTTCATATATATATATATATATATATATATATATAGCTATAAATATACATTGTTGCATAAAGCAAATGCAGATTGCCATGCTTCATATTGAATCATAATACTGTGCTAGAAAGCATATATTATTTAATAGAAGATATTTAAATTTCTTTAATAATTTATACATGAAATTTCATCTCATATGTTTCTTGTTTCCATGTTATAAAAGCTGTCAAATATTTGCTTGATGTTGTTTTTCCTATGCTGGCAATTGTTGATAATTTGTGTATGGAAAGAAAAGAATGTTAAAACTTATGTAGAATTTTTATTTTAGTTTTATGTCACTGTAAATTAAATTTTTCATTGAAAAGGAAAAGCAGAAAAGAAATAAAATTCACTTTTTTTAATATGCAGATTATATCCACGCTGGAAAGAAGCTGAAACTCTTCAAGCAAATTTATTGCAATTTTCATTGGATGAAACACAGTGGCAGGAAGATTGGGCAATGCTTTTATCTCTTGCATCTCAACCAGGTTCTGCTTTGGAACAAATGCATATTTTTACTTTAGCTCATATAATGCGTCGACCAATCATAGTATATGGAGTTAAATATGTCAAGAGCTTTCGTGGTGAAGCACTGGGTTATGCAAGATTTGAAGGTCAGATTTTCTATTTTAGAATTATTGATTTATTTAGACTTATTTTTATAATATATATATATATATATATATATGTATATATATATGTTTTTTTTTTAAAGTAATTTGTTGTTATTTAAAACATGTGTTGTTATATATGAGAAATTGCAATAAAATTCAGAAAATTATATTTATAGTACACTGAGTTTTAATCATTATATTAGATGATGGGATTAAAATAATTGTAGAATTGTCTCAAATGAAAATATATTTCAATACAGCATTTAATATAATCAACATTTTAAGTGATAGCCTTAAAGTAAGAATAAATAAATTTATTCAATGATATTTAAAAATTGTAAATAAGGTATATAGTTTGGAATATTATTCATCAATCCATCAACCATGAAAATTCATTTTAGAGAAATTTGAGTGTAAAGTTTGTTTATTTTTATTATTATTTTTTAATGCCAACTATGTGAAAAATGCCAGAGCTGGGAATCAAACCTGGACACTGTGCTTACCGTGCAGATGCTCTGCCATTGAGCCACCCTAGTTGATGTTTCCAACTCAGCCTTTGTCACATAATAACCGTGGGCAAAGCCAAAATGCCTGCAAATGCAAATACAGCTGGTGAGCATATTGATCATAGCACAACTCCAATAGACCATGGGCTTTCCAGAAAATTCGAATCAGTTTATCTTGCCTAATCTCAAACTTTAATTTTTTTTATCAAACTCATTTAGGCAGTTTACTTGAAAATGACTGCTATCTCTTGTTCCAAGAAAATATCAACTGTTAATTTTCTTAAGAAAATAAGTCAGGTCAATTTTCCATCTTAAAAAACATAACCTTATATTTGTTTTCAAAATTGTTGCAGCGATTTAAAAAAAAAAAAAAACTAAGCTTTTTGTCTTATTTTTCCCTGATGGCTACCATTCGAGAGCCATGCAGAAAGCCATTTGAAAAATTTGCAGAGTATAATGATATTGTATTCAACAGATTGAATGAACAGGGGTAATTGACCTGCAGGTCAGTGTCCAATCTCTTATCATATAAGGTCTCTAGTGCCTGCGATCTTGTTGCACCATCCAGGTGTGAGGAATTCATTGATCTTAGCAGCCAGGATTGAAATCTTGGCAGCCAGGAATTTTTTCATGCTAGCCAGTAAATTAAAATGTTAGACCAGGTTTATTATTGTAGTAAGGATCATTCGAATTCCTTTGCAGTCTGCTGGTCCAAGATCCCAAAAAATTAATCAGATCAGTAATTAACGAAATCAGGTTGGTTTTAGGAATGGTTTTATTTACCAAGTTGAAAATTTTCTGGCCTCTTTAAATTCATAAACACACCGCCACAAGAATTTGGGATGTTTAAATGAATCTAGAAAATTATAACAATTTTGTTTTTTTCATTGAGGTTGGTGTTTGTTAACCATCTAACCTCCACAATCTGATATATCCGTTCACTGAGCTGTTCTTTTTTTTCACAATACACTTATAATTTAAAATTATGTAATTGTGGATAGCTTATTTTTGAAAAGTACGAAGATCATAAATACAGTGCGTTGCATGAATATAAACGCACCTTAGCTTTAAGAATTAGAATGGTATAGAAGAGTAATAAAAAAGGATGAATATGTGACACTTGATGCAAACTGTATGTGTATCATTCAAGAAATGAAATTACAAGTCAAAACAATGAAAAACCAATATGATTTTTTAGAAAATAATTTTATTGAATTTATGACAAATATACATGTTGCATGAATTTAAACGCACATGTAAAAAATAAATAACTGAGTAACAAATATTGTATCTAATACTTTGTAAAGCCACCATGGGCTTCTAGAAGAGCCAATAAACGCCTTGGCATTGACTGATATAGTGGCATGAGGTCATCCAAGCTGATTGACTTCCAACCTAACAGAATTGCCAATTTTAGTTCATCTTTCGTGTTAAACTGCCTTCCGTTTGTGTAAACATGGCGAACAAGATTACTCCACACGTTCTCCATTATGTTTAAATCGGGGCTTTTTAAGGGCCAATCCAGAACTTTAATTTTATTGTCACGGAACCATTTTTTCACGATATGTGCTGTATGTACAGATGCACAAGCTTGCTGAACAATATAATTTCTTCCAGATTTTTTTACTTCTTGATAGCGAGGTTCCTTGTGAGCATTTGGACATAATCTACAGAGTTCACACTGTTCTCCACGAACTCTAATTCGAAAGTCCCTTTAAAACCTATGGCTACTCACACCATGACAGACCCACCTCCAGATTGACGTTTTGAACAGTACATTTCTTCGGTTATCATATCGTGCCAGTAGCTATGAAATCCGTCCGCGCCATCGAGATTAAACGTTTTTTCATCTGAGAAGATGACTTTTTCCCAATTTAGTCGATCTAGAATCCATTTTCTTGCCCTTTCCAACCGCATATCCTTGTGCTTTTGAGTGAGGGGTGGTTTTGCCTTCATTTTCTTAAATTTAATGAATGTTGCAGCTTTGGTAGTTCTCCATATGGTTGTCCGATGAACACCCAGCTTGTATTGAGCCTTTATCTTCGCACAGGAAATATTCTTAGTCTTTGCAGCGTTGCATATTCGACATTTGTCGTAACTGGTGAGCTTTCCTGTTCGCTTCTCATATGCTTTTTCCCCATAATTTGCTCCTTTCTTTATATAATTTCGCATAACACTCTCACTTCTTCCGATGCAGCACCCTATTTCGCTATTGCTAAAGCTTTCACCACGTATAATGTCGATTTTTATCCTCTCGTCTACTGCCAAAGTTTTTCTTCTTGCCATCCTGTACAAACTCCGTAAATTTTGCACTCAAGCATTAAAACTGATTTTAGAGAATTTTAACAATACTACTGTTTGTATTCTAATTTATTTCCAGCGGCTCTGTTAAATTTTAAACCCAAAATACAGAGTGCGTTTAATTTCGTACAACAAACGAATAACAGTGAAAAATAAGAAAATGCTTAAACATTCATTAAATAAGCTTGCATGAGCATAAAATAAGTAAATTTTTCATCTATAAAAAAATAAATAAATAAAATTATAAAATGTATTATAGAGACATAAAATAAATTTAGTATATTTTAAAGCCCAACATTTCTTTTTAAACTCTTAAAATGAACTGTCCTTATCAGGATTAAAAGAAATTAACTTAATGTATTTTTCCACAAATAGGATATAATGAGAAAAATCAAGAAATATGGTGGAATAATAAATATATATTGAAGTTTTTAGTACATTTTTCATTGCCTAAAACTTCCCTCACCACTAGTGAGTAAAATGATATAATTTTTCACAATGTTCTCATATATTATCAATTAGTAAATAGCAGATGCATATACAAAAAATATATTTAAATGAAGAACAAATCATTCAAAATTCAGAAGACCACAAACAAATTGTAATAATCTACTTCAACCTGTAATGAACTATCAAATAGGTGCTTAAAACTTTAAAAAACTATAATAATAAAGCCACGAAATATAATTATAATAAAAACAAGACCTTACTTTAGCTAGCTTTACAGATGTAACTTTGAACGGTGAAGTACTTTCATTCAGCCCCCCCCCCCCTTATCTTCAGCACCAGTTACTCTATGCTGTGTTGTTTCTGTGAAGATTTCTTTTTAACTGTTCAATTGTCTTCTCTCTTTCAGGAGGTGGCGCCAGGTAGAATCAATAGCTGTCGTTGATTGGTCCAGGTTGCAAGCACTAGGATGATCTATAATTTCGATTGTTTCGCGAAAAAGAGCATAGTTATGGTTATTGTAATTAGCAATTTTTTCAATGTTTAGATTTTAAAAACATTGAAAAAATTGCTAATTACAATAACCATAACTATGCTCTTTTTCGCGAAACAGTCGAAATTATAGATCATCCTAGTGCATGCAACCTGGACCAATCAACGACAGCTATTGATTCTACCTGGTGCCACCTCCTGAAGGAGAGAAGACAATTGAACAGTCAAAAAGAAATCTTCACAGAAACAACACAGCATAGAGTAACTGGTGCTGAAGATAAGGGGGGGGGGGCTGAATGAAAGTACTTCACCGTTCAAAGTTACATCTGTAAAGCTAAAGTAAGGTCTTGTTTTTATTATAATTATAGGTGCTTAAAAGTTTTATTTGCAATTTTGAAAATTAGAAATTTTAATATTATCACTATTAATCTGTTGTATGTTTTGTACTCCAGAGCAAAAGAATACTTTACTCTTTTTTCCCTCTCTCTAGGCATTTATTTACCATTGTTGTGGGAACCCACATTTTGCTGGAAATCCCCCATAGCATTGGGTTACACCCGAGGTCATTTCACTGCTCTTGTAGCATTGGAACCAGAAACAGAAGATGTGTTAGGAGCTGGTGCAAATACCCGCTCTGGTGATGATTTAAGGGTGATATTTTTACCATTAATGACAGTGGATCATCAGAGGCTTCCAGTACATTTTTTAACTCAGGAAGAAGTGAGTGATTTATATTTTTTTGTAAAATACATTTGCATTGTTTATTAAGTTTAGATTTTCTAGGTATTTAAAAATTAAGTTATTCAATTTAACTTTGCCTGGTTTGAAATTTTAATAAATCACTTATAAATATAAAATTTCTGAAATCATAAACTCTGAATCACAACTCTATTATAATCATTTAACAGGGTTCCCACAGTCCTTGAAAGTCCTTAAGAAGTACTTGAATTTCATATTCTTTTTCAAGGGCCCTTGAAAGTACTTGAATTTTGTGCAAAGTCCTTAAAAATCCTTGAATTTTCCCCTCCAATAAACGGGCTTAGCGCGAATTCTGCCAAGGCTAAACTTTGTCCATATGTGCACACCATTGTTTAATATAATGATTTTGTCATAAAATTCTTATTTCATTGTCTTGCTTTTGCATAAAGTTTTAACTTTTTTTTTTTTTTTGCCAGTATTATACCTGTTAGTTTGATGTACTGGTCATTAATTTTGAGCAGAAAGTGACTAGACCAGGACTCAAACCTAAAAACTTTGGAATAATTATAATGATTCCAAATCTTGAACTAATCTTTTTTTGACTCTTGTAAAAGTTAATTTGGTCAATCCATCAAAAATGTATTGTGAAAACAGGCAAAGTTATTTTAATTGTAAAATATATTACTAATGAAAGTAGTTACTTAAGTTTTGTGTGTATGCCTAGCATTCTGCGATTTTCCCCTAGTCCTTGAAAAATTTCAAATAGGCCTTGAAAAGTCCTTGAATTTTTTTCTTTTTTAAGAGTAGGAACCCTGTTTAAAACCTCGGTAAGGGTTCCTGCTGCCTTCGGCTGTATCTTCTCGGTCAGAATGTGATGGTGTCAGAACCTACTGCCTGCTGCATTGTCTTCTCTAGGAGCAGTCCACTCATACAAAAAATAGTGAATTCTCAAGTAATTCTGTTAATAAATTTAGATAATCTTTGTCATATAGTCGTCAAAATGAACATATGAATAGTTCATTACATGTATAAATGTATCTGTTAAATCAATTAGTAAAATTTATCATATTGCATTTCAGTATAATTTTAAAATTCAGTAGAGCTTGCATCCAGTTGTCATTTTAATTCTGAATAGTGAATGTAGTGTTTATAGCAACATGTCGAGTTGAGAGCACCAGCAAGCCTGAATTTACGTGGTCACATTTTGCACATGTTGCAAATAGTCTGATATGTTTGTCAAAGAAAGAATTTCTGCAGGCACCTGCGAGCAAGGCTTAACATAATCAGGATTTTTCCAGTTGTGAACACGAACAGTTTGGTAGTGTTTGGTCATAATCGGAGTTATTTAAAGCAACACACTGTATTCAGGGCCCAACTGAGTGGGAATTTGCTACAGTCAGAATTTGTATAGATTATGAATCAGCTAATTGCTATTGGCTTACAAGAATAAGTTTGTTTTATATTAATTTCTTCATCTTTCAAAGGATAAATTAAATTTTAAATCACTAAATTTATGAAATTAAATTAACTGGTTCTTTCTGTTCTTATGGGCCCACCAGCAACCGAGCGGTTCTGCGCTTACAGCTGGTAGACGTGAGGTGCTCGGTTCGATCCTAGGTTGTGATCTTCAGCCTAGCCGTTCAGAGTTTTTCATGGTTTCCTCCTAAACTTGCATAAATATGGGCTTGGACCCCTTAGAAAGACCCCCACGAGGGCACTACTCCTCAGACCTAGGACACTAGTGCAGTCAATTGACCTTAATCCCCACAACTCAACTTTCAGTTCTTATTATGCTCCATTTTATGTAGTGTTGCTTTCCCTTTCCTTTTTAAATAATAATAAAAAGAAAAAAATTAAATGCAAGAATATAATTATATTACAGCTTGGTAGAGAAGAAGAGATTATGAAACAGTGGTTAGATTGTTGTGTTACTGAAGGTGGTATTTTAGTAGCACAGCAGAAGATCTTAAAGCGACCTCATTTGGTAGCACAGATGATTGAAGAATGGTTAGCATTTTACAGAGGTCTTACTCGCCGACCCACAAATCATACTTCATCTCCAGAATCTCATACTCAAGTTTATTCTAGTGATGGGGATTCAGACCAGGAATAAAGACATGGTATGTATTTATTAACAAAATTATATAACTAATTGTTCAATTTTTTTTTAAATCTGATTTTGGTCTTTTTCTTTCTTAAATACATAGATAGGTAGGGTTTACATCACACTTTTTATACTTATTTTTACTGCATACATTTTTGTTTTATGCAAAATCAGCACACTTTAACACGCAAACAAAAGTTTCAACAATTAAATGTATAAAATATGCAAGACAGACAAGATTTTAATAACTTGCATTAATTTTTAAAATGGTGTTGAAAGATGTAGGGAAAAAAAAAAAAAAAACGCAAATTATGCTTAAATAATTAAGCATGATACTATAGCAGTGTAAATTTTAGGATATTTAGAAAGGTTAAAATCTGACGAAAATAAAACAGAATTTCAATCTTGACCAACAAACTAAATTCAGATCAAGACTCTCTCCTAAAATTATGTCAAAATTTTATTCTAAATGAACCAATTAATATAAAAAGTACTATTCCAAAAATTGAAATTGCATTTAATAATACCCTCAGTATGTATAAAAATAAACTTCCTTATATTGCCCATGATGAAATTACCAAACAAATGAAAAACAATAATGCAGCAATAGGGAAGACCATAACACACTTAAATAGTTAAAAAGTAAAAAACAGATTACTTGTGCTTTAACAAATGAAACAAGAAAGATTAAATAAATAAAAACTGGAGTGACGCCACTCGATAGAGGTCAAGAATTACAATTTTTCTAAGTGGCCAGTGGCCGCTGGACATGTTTAACTCAGTGGCCACTCGCGAGTCGACGTTATACCTGATATTCACACACATAATTAAAAAATATATATCTATATACATATAAAGGCATAAAACATATATGATGTGGTCGGAAAATTATGAAATAGTGGCCTTTATTGTATTATTTCAATAATAATTAAAAAAAAAAAAAAAATTATGCACTTCCACAGATTAAAAAAAAAAAAAAAAAAAATCTTTAAATATTGTTTGAAAATAAATATTTTTTTTTTAACTTTCATACTTCTCGAGTTTAAAATTTTCAATATCTGAAATGAAAGCAGGTGGGAGAAAGACAAAATTGGCTGAGAAATCAAATCATTTAAAAATGATTCGACTTTTGAGAGAAGATATGATCTCGTTTGAATTTCCTTTGAGTATTTATGATTTTATTCTTAGTATTTTAAGAGTGAGTTTTATAAACATATAAGGTAGTTATAGTAGCATATAATGCAACTTTTAAATGCTATTAATAACTATAGTATTAGAAAGAAGATTTTAAAGTTTTAGTAATGAGGAAAAATATATGGACTTTCATAGTTAAGTATTAATTTCATTTTGATACAGAAAACAGCAGGCTATAATGATGACACACTAACAAAATAATGTTATTTCTCATACACAATTCGTGTTTTGCAAGAATATTTACTTTATCTTATTGAAAGAGAAATACAAAAATTTTATTCATTTGATAAATTTCACATAGTGTGACATCTCCATATCAGCGATTAATCCAGCTTCTTAAAAATGCCCATTTGTAAATTTATAAAATAATTTGTGAAAACATCAAGTAAGTTTCTGAAAATTAATGATACTTCAGAACAGTTAACTAAAATACGTAAAGCAGTTTTGTTTTAAATTTTAAAATACATTTAAAAAATAAAATGGAACAGTTGTAAAAATAAATATATATATGGGCGAGTTAAGTTGTTTCTTATGTGTAAGATAAGTAGGTGTTTACTTAGATATTTATCATTGTCTCCAGTAAATATTCAAATTGAGGGTATTTTTCTGTTCTGTGTTCAATGCAGTGAAGCTTATAAAATATTTTAGTGTGCAGTTATATTGCTGAGAATTGACTTTGTGAAGGTGCCTCTTTGCTGAAAGTTGAATTTGTCAAGGTACCTCATTGCTAAAAATTGACTTTGTGAAAGTGCCTCAATGTGGCACTAAATTTGTTCTGGATTAACCTTTGCATATGGAAAATAGATGTGAAGATTAGAAGAAAACAAAATTAGAAGAAAACAAAATTATTTTCAGTATGTTGGAAAAGGAAGGGGGGGGGGACTTTTTTGGTATATTATCCGAGATTTAATTATATTAACAGACATGCGATTGCTAAAATTAGAAATTAGCTGAAAATTTTTTGCTAACATGATTGTTTAGTTAATTGATTGAACATTGATAATGTCACTTTTAATAAATTAACTACCTAAACAGTTATATATGTATATTTATAGCTATCTACATTAAAAATTTCAGGATTTTTTTCATCAGCACAAAACAATTCTTTAATATTATTGCAATAAGTTTTATATCCACATAAAACCTTATTAAAATTGCATGTCAACAAGGGAAAAAAAAAAAAAAATCAAACAAATATAAAATATGATTTTTATTTATGTACATTAATCATACATATCTAAAAAAGCTACAGTAGTTAATTATCAGTTTCTAATATGCATAAAACCAACTGAGTATTAATTTTCTTAAATTGATTTAGAAAAAATTTTCCTACCTGGAAAATTTGGTCTACATTTTTTCCCTTGTTTAAACTTTTGGAATAGGTATTAAATATAAATATTTAATTTAATTGAGAAAAAATAAGTAGATTTATCAAGTTCAGTAATAAAGTTTAAAAATAACTACATATGAGAGAAATATTGATCAATGCTATCTCTTTATTGTTTCTAGAATTAATCACTGATCACTATCTGGAGATGTGTGTGTGTGTGTGGGGGGGGGGGGGTAAAAATTAATTACATGAGTAGGAAATATTAAACTCTTTCAGTTCTACTTCTAGAATCTTACAAACCAAGTTTAAAATGAATATTGACATTTATGTTGTGGATGGAGAAAGACTTGGAAACAAAAGAATTTTGCAGAACATCTGATCGCTGATCACTAGTTGGAGATAAGAAAATGGGGGGAGGGGGAAAAAACAATTACATGAGGTAGAAATATTTAACAATTCTATTTCTTTATATGTTCTAGAATCTCATTAAGCAAGTTTAAAATGAATATTGACATTTATGTTGTGGATGGAGAAAGATTATGAATTGAGTGGCTTCCGTAGCGAATTTAATCGCCAATCGTTAATAGGGTTTCTTTTTTTTTTAGACGGACAATATCCGCGATTTTTTTTTAAAGCAGAAGAAGTTAATTCGCAAAATTCTGCGAATTGGGGGGGGGGGGAGAATCACAGATTTCTGCAAAATCACGAAAAAAACGCATGTCTGATTGGCGACTACAGCGATTTTTTTGGATCGCCACTTTTTCAAATTAGGTCGCCATGTGGCGAGTGGCGACTGCAAGTCTTGACCTCTACCACTCGACTTTCCAAACATTAAGTAATGAATGGTTGTGTAAATAAATTAAAGTAAGACAAGTAGTTAAATAAGCAAAAGGGAAAAATATAATAGGGGAGTTGAGTATTTTTCCCCTTGTTTAATTTTATGCTATCGCACTTCATATGATTTTAACCCATAGATCATGATGATATAGAATTTTTCGTTGTGTCCCTGTAAAAATCTGTAAGGACTAGATTCATAAAATTCTATACAATTTGTGCGACGGTAATCTATAACGTGTATAAATTTTCAGCTAAGTCAAATAAGACATTTAAACGCTATCGCATTTAAAAATATATGAGGCCATAGACCATAATGATAAAGAATTTTTTTTTTTCTCCCTGTAAAAAAACTATAAATGCTAGGTTCATCAAACTCTATACACTTTGTGTGACGCTTTTTTCTCGAAATTCTATGGCTAGTGGGTGCTACTGCTTTAATATGTTGTTACTTTCATAGTATACTACAATCCTGTGCAATTTTGTCCAGATCTGAATTTTCCATGTCATAACCTCTCCTTGTTAGACGGATAAGGCGTCTAGATGCTATTACATTTTGAAAAATTTGACCCTATAGGCCATAATGATAAAGAATTTTTCTTTGTGTCCCTGTAAAAAAACTATAAGTGCTAGATTCACCAAAATCAATAGGGTTTGTGCTATGGTGACATACAACATATGTACCAAATTTCAGCTTATTTGAACAAAGCATTTAGGCACTATCGTTTTCACTCAAATACGTGCATACACACACACATACATCATCATAAAAATGGCAAAAATCAACTCAGGGGACCTCAAAACATATAGAAACACCAAAATATCAAAATTGATTTTTGACATGATTACAATACTTTCCTTATATATGTATGTTTGGAAAGTAAAGAGAAAAACTCATAATTAAACTCACTTTTAAATGGTGTGGTTAGTATATGTAACTCATTAATCAAAATTAATAAAGCTTGCATCATCTGAAGAATTTTATTAAGATTCATAAATGTTATGTATAAAGTTGGAGTACCTGAAATTTTTTTATGTTTATTTGATTATTATTTTATTTAGTAAATGTACAATAATAAATAAATAAATAAAAAATGAAATAAAAAGCAGCTTTGTCAGTTTGTGTGAAATAGGCTTATAAATTGTTATGGAACTATCAGTAGATGTTTAATTTAAAACCCATAAATGTCTTCATTGTTTAGAAACTCAATTACCACTTTTGATATTTAGTTTTTAATTATAAGCATTATACTAATTCAGTTTTGAAAAATTAAAAAATACTTAATCCTTACAGGGATTGATTCGGGCAAAAATTAGGCCCTTCACAAAAGATCACTTTACAAAATATGCCTCTTCACAAAATTCAAATTCATAAATATGAAACATGTATATTAATCCAATATTTTCATTATTTTTTCAAAACACTGTCTATGCTGTGGTTCAATGAAGCACCAGTAACTTAATACTAAACATTATGTTAGAGTGATTTCTAAAATGGTAAAGGTTACACAAAATTAGGTCCTAAAAATTAAAACCTGAATCAATTGCTGCCTTACTTATTACTTTTTTTTTTAATTCATTTTCTTATCATCATTTCTGTTATTTATATTTCAGGCTGTGGCTGCAATCCAATGAAAGATATGTAAATATGGCATTTCATGTTGACTATGAATGTGAATATCCCGTCCATGAAGGGGGACTATTTTGTGTCATAGCTTCACCCTGTAAATTTCCAACATAGTGGGCAAATTGTCCCTTCTCAGCTATTTTCTCAAATTCTGTACAGATAGTCAAATGTGTATTTATTGAATGTATAATGTTAAGTTAGCTCAACTAATATTTATTTTGTTCTCCAACAGAGAGAGAGAAATTTAGAGCTATGACTATATAAAAGCTTTCTTCCCTTTGTACATATGATTATAACATCTTACACATTTGTGCAGTAGATTGTAATTAAGGTGTATGCAAGTTAAAAAAAAAAAAAAAAAAAAGTTATTTTATGACTGTTGATTTATTTTGAGAATCTTTTACTTTTGTGAAATTGGCTGAGGTTAGTATACAGCTGTTATGTGTGATAATCAGTGATTGTTTAATTAAAAACATTGACATTAGCATGTTGTGCAATTTATTTTTTCTTATATGCAAGATCTATCATCCACAATCAATCATCCATTTATAGTATATTTTTTGCTGAAATATTATGCTGGATTTTAAAAGTTTTTACAAAGAAATCCTAAGACAAATTTATTTTGCAGTTTGAATTAGGTATGATTAACATATATAATAGATACTTATTTGTTCTTAAATATGCTCACAATTTTTTCATTATACTTGCACTTAAATTCCCTTTTTATCCTATGCAATGATCACTATAAGCATTTTATTACGTAATTTTATATATATATATATATTAAAAAAGAAAAAAAAATCAGGGTGACCAGAATTTTAAATTGATTTATAAAATGTACTATTTTACAGCTAGAAAAATATATTTTATGACTTTTTTTTTTTTTTTTTTCTTATTTTTATCAAATATAGCCTAATTTTAAATGTAATTAATTTTGTTTTCATTTATTTGATAACTCAAAATAATTAAAGAAATTGTTATTGATTTCGTTATCATTAAAAAAAAAAAAAAAAAAAAAAAAAAAAAAACAAGTGATTTTGTTATTAATTTCAATAAAAATTTTAGCTTGGATAAATTGTGATAAAAATATTTTATAAGTAAGAGATTTACTAAAATATCACAAATATTTTTCATGTTATAGTGCAGTTCAAAATTATAAATAGTTGAATTGCACTAAACAAGAATTTAATAAAAATTATTAAAATGTCCTTCAACAAGCTTTTGAGTATTACTTAATTTCATATTTTTTTTCTAATTAAGCAGTCTAACTGAATCAATATAGATGTATATAGATATAACTTTATTATTGACCTAATTAATAAAAACAGAGAAAATATTCCATTTTTAGCTGCAGAAGAATACAGCCATATTCTTTTGTAAAAATTTTCATGTTGCAATTACTATTTGCTTACAGTTTCTGTTTAATTTTTAAATTTGTGGATTTGACGAAAAGGCATTTCTGTTTGTGTTACTAAACATTATAAACTGTTATCTGTTCTATACCATTGAGAAAACATAATTAACATGATAAAGAATCAGCAAAAAATATAAAAAAACAACCTTATTTATTTATATTCTAACAATTCAAGCAGTCATAAACTGATAGCCTCTGAATAATAATTAATGATAAATATATTATTTTATCTAATCTTGTTTTTGCATTACGTAATCTTGAACATGTACTGTATTTGTTCATGGAGCTTCAAATGTAAAATCGAAAAAAAAATTATTAATAAAATTACTTTTAAGCATTTAAGATAGTTTATATCTTATCAAACACTTTTTTTTTGTCTGTGCATTTTTAAATATAAAAAAGCCCTTCGCTAACAGTAATTGTGATTTCAATCTGAGTATTGAAGCATATTGATAGGTTTTATTTTACTTACGTGTTTATACTTTTAATTCGAGTAATTATATAGTGTGGCGTTTTCTTTTTATGTTTTATGATTATTATTGTAGTAATTTTAAAAACATATATAAAGGGGGCTTTTCTTATTGTAAGGCATCTTAAAGAGCTTTGTGTTATATGTATGTATATGCTTTTATTACTTGTTGATAAATGAAGTTGATTAAAAGAAAAAAAAAAAACTGGAATTTATTATTCTGGTCATCTTATTTTGACTACATTGTTCTTAAATTTTATAAATCCTTAAATTTTTAAGTGCTTGCATACTCTTGTAAAATATAACTGCATTCAATATTTAGAACAAAAGCTTGAACAGATTTTAGCTGTCGTTATATTTTATCTCTTCAATATTTCTCTTTTTTTTTCTTTTTTTTTTCTTCTTCTTCTTTTTAACCTTGCATTTAAAATTGTTTTTCTGTTCATTTCCTATCTTAAACCTTATTTTTGTGATTAGGATAATTTCAAAGTATTTTGAGCTGTAACTTTCTTCTTCTTGCATTGTCTTTTATGATTTTAAAAACAGATATATACATATATATTTTTAAGAAGCTGGAAGCTTGAATAAGTAATTGCATGAAACTAAATCCTGGAAAAATACTCCATGTGATGATAACAATTATTTTTAATTGATTTTAAACTGAGTACAATAGTTGAACAATTTGTTTATTGTTTTGTATTTTCTGATTACTTTAAATATATAATGATATATAGTGAGATCAATTTTGTTGATATTGGTATGTGTTCAAATTAATGATTATTAAAGTTTTGAAAATGGCTTGTTCCTTTTCTTTTTCATCATTACATTTCACCATATTAAGGTTAAAACATAATTGGGAATGTGTTTGTTTTATTTTTAAGATTCATACGATTCTTAGAAATTGTTGACTTTTTTAAATTTGCCAATTTAAGATTTATTATGTTCAACATAAAAAAAAGTCGTCCTGGCTCATTCAGAAGAGTAAGTTAATTTCTTTGTTATTTTCAATGATCAACATTTTGAAATACGAGGGCAGATTAAGTTGATTAATAAATCATTGAGATCTTCATATGAGCTATGTACATGCTACGTTTCATAAAAATCAGTTTATAATAATATGCCAGTTTGAAATTTGCACATGGTTACCATTTTGAAATAAGATGAATCAAGTTGTCCAAGAAATTCATCTAAGATAAGTTCACTATCCAATTTTGTTTAAAATAAATTTAGTACTTAGGAAGTTATGATTACAAATTTTACATGATATTTATATCAAGATATACTAAGTGATTGCAATAGGCCAATTTCTAATTAAATTAAACTAAAAGGGAGAAGGTTTGAGTTTTTTTAAAATTAAGTAATAATAATTAAGTGTTTGCATTGGGGCGATTAAAAAATTGTGTGTGTATATGTGACGAATTCCCTTACTTGAGTCACATAATAGCTATGAAGGAAAGAGGCTGGCACTCAGTAATAACTCCAAATTTGCAGCACATGTTTTTATTTATCCATCTAGAACATATAAGGTACAGTCCATGATTGTGAGTTGAGCAAATGGATGCAGTGCAGTGCAGCCGAATGCGATCAGGTGACCCCTCTCGGGCCGTTATTTGACGTAAGTTTACTAAGCAAGAGTACACCAGAAGAGAGAGCTCCTCTACACGTGTTTTCCCTTAAATACTGGCACTTTTGGCGGGAACTCACACCACTCCTTCCTATGCTTATTGGATATTAACTTAATGATTGACAGATTAGCTGAGGTCCAGATAACTGGGATTAATTACTATGCAGCTCCAAACCACAAAAAGCTGCAGGTTGCACTTATTCATCACTTTTTTGTCTTAAAGTTGGTTCTCTTTTATGACTTTTGCGTTATGCTCACGCATTGTACTAAAACTTACTTTACAGGGGAAACTTTAGAATTAATTCCAAAATTAAATTCTGTTTCAGGTTGAATTTTATTTTATGAATTGTATGGAAGAAAAGAATTTCAAATGGTTTTGTCTTTACATTATTATTATTAACCCGTTAGTAGTCGCTATCGACAGCGCCACCTATTACAGATTGCGAACTTTTTATTTAACTGTCACCAATAATTTTGAGAAGTGATGTGACCAACGTTAAATCGATTTTATTCGCGTTTTATGTATATCAAATGCCACTACTAACGGGTTAAACTTTAATATTTTTTGCATTATCAGTTTTGTTAAATAACTTTTAATAAATCAACTTTTAAAAATAAATTGTCATATGCAGCTTTTTTTTTTTTTTTTTTTCATTACAGTGCAGCTTTAGTTCCTACAACAGCTATGAATCTCGATTTAATTAAAATGAAACATGTAGTTTTCTCATAGTAAAAAGATGATTTCAGAACAAGTGCATAATTTTCTAGGAACTTTTAATCAAGCCACATCTTCTGGAAATTGTTACTTCAGCGCAGTAACAGTTACGTTCAGTGTAATAGTAAATGTAAAAATGTCATGAATTAAAAAAAAGTTATCAACAAAACTTTATAACAATATTTATTACTTATCATTTATATCTATAATAAATACAGAATATGCATAATAATTTTGCATGATTTCATACATATAAAGCACCCTTTGGATAATAACACTCCTTAGGAGTGGTAAATCCTACAATCTACAAAAACAACCTTCTAACAATAATATGCAATTTAAATATAATAGTAGCATGGCTTAAACAATCATGATTATTAAAATTCTTTTGTAAAGGCATATTGATTTATGAAAGAGGAACAGAATATTTATTTGCCTATAAATACTTAATCATTAACAATAGTTAGTCACTGGCTTGAGTATTTGTAATACATAAAGAATGTTAAATTAAAAATAAATATCTAAAAGTTCTTTATTTCTAGTCTTTTGTTCCAGACTTTGAACATCTACATAACTTGGGGTGGCCAACCCATGGCCCTCTTAAGCCACATGCAGCCTGTGACAAAGTTTACAAAATTTATAACTTGACATCTTTATTTAACTCATTAAAATTAATAAACTGGTTCTGATTCTTTGGATTGAAGATATCAGTTATGGTAGCTAGTGAGCAAAGAAACAAATATCACACTGATTGTTGTTAATAAAGTATTATCATATCAATTATTTATTATTATAACTATTAATATATAATCATATCTTTTTTTTTTTTTTTTAACTATTCTATTGTTATTTTGAAAACAAAAATAAATTTAACATGTATTCTGTTCTCAATTCTCACATCCCTACTGATCTTAAAATGTTTTTAATTTGTCCTTTTGAAATTATTTTCTCATTTTGCTTGATTTTACCTTTTATCTTAGTTCCCTTTCATTTTAACGGCATGTATCACATAATGATTCGAAGAAAATAAAAGAGGAATAAATTTACAGCACATTTCCTGAGAATTATTTTAATTTAGCTTAATTAATAAAGTTATTAGCTTTAACTGTTTTCATTAAAGTACTATTGTATTCACATAATATTTAAATTTAGTTACAAATTAATTCTTATTGGTTATTGTAGTGTTCAGTGGAATTTAATATCTTCTATTATTCTTTATTTTACTATGTTTAAAAAATAATTTTTTAATATATATATATTAAAAAATCATATGGTCCACTAAGTGATTTGGGTTCAACAGGCCTGTTCATGATTACTGATAGGACTTTACTTTCCATTCTTGCTCTCTCCCAAGAAGCAGCACCATCAGGTATGAATGCTGATTCAGGCCAGATGACACTACTTCTTGGGAGGAAGCAAGAATAAAAAATCAAATCCTAAGAGCAGTTATGAAGATGGTCCGAGCCTAGAAAAAAAAAGTATTTGAAATAAAGGACTTATATAGCTATTTATCATATATTTTTAATTAGTCACTGGCTGTTTAACCCATTAGGCATCAAAGCTCCTGCTGTGGGAACATTTAATTAAGAATTTTTTTTCTCTACAAGTTTTTGAGATAACTGTATTTTTTATATTGAATATTGAAGTACCTATTGGCAATTTTTCTCTAAAGGTTTGTAAATTCTGTATTTTTTAAATTATTAAAACACAGTTATCTGTTTCTACTTTGTAAGAAAAATAACTCTTTCAAGTGCAAGGGTTTAAAACAATGGATATGAAATAAAACGGTTCTTTTCTTAAATTATAACAAACAGGGATCAAGAAAATTAATTTAAAAGGGTTTTGCAGTTTATCAACATCTATTTTACCCTTATTAGGGGCCAAATTTCTCATTTTAGAGCCACATCATATCTTAAAAAAAAAAAATTTTTTTTTTTTTTTTTTTTTTTGACTACATATGCTTAGAAATGCACATTGAAACCCAAAACATACGAAGATTCATAACTTTTCATTGGGATTCATATAGCAGTGTTTAATGAGTTAACTTTCTAATGCTAATATTAAGAAAAGTCTAGAAGAAAAATCTGTTTATTTCAAAGACCAAGATAAAACACACACACACACATATATATATGACAAGATATTAAAAATTATATAATTCTACAATTTCTGCTTTTTCATCACGTGACTGCTTTTATTAATCCTGATTACTACACACATATACATGCATGTGTGTGTGTGCTTTGTGTGCTTTCTTCGATTTTTAAGAGCTCTTTTTTTAATGCATAAATTTAAAATATAAAAGTGTTGAAGAAATATTTATCCTGCATTTTTTTCTGAATCATTGTTCTGTGTGGAAACACAGCTTAAAGTTAGTACATAGCTTTTTTTATCAATTAATAATATGTAAGAATAAATAAATAAATAACAAAATAGTAATCAGTGAAGTTTTTCATTCACTGTAAACAATAGAGGGTTAAATTTTAAAGCAAATGCATAGAAATCCAAAGCACATTTTTTTAGACTTAATTCCATAAAAACTTCATTTGCATACATTTATTTAAGTTTACTGACTGTTTGCAAATTCATGTTTACATAACCGAATATTGCTAATCTTTTATTCATTTATTTATTTTAATATGTAATTCAAAAGGACCTAAAATACATGCTGTAGAATATATTTACACATAAAAACATCAAACCACATATTGTTGATTTTATGGGAAAGTAAAAACCTGAGAATGCTTTTATTGTAGAAATATATAATAGTTTCAAACTCCTGTAATTTGCTAATAAAATTTCAGTTTTTCTTAGTGTTTTCTTTGGATGGCATTTAAAGGTTTTTCAAACTACACTGACCCTGTTTGATTTCAATTCAAATGAATGACCAACAATATCTTTAACATTCAAGAGTGTTGAAGATTTAAAGAGAGAAAAAGTTTTTAGCAAAGAATAAGCATTTATTTAATTAAGATAATATTAAAAGCATAAAATATCATAGGCATTTCATAATTATAACCATCCTGTATAACTTCTGTCTTAGATTTGTAATTTAGACAACTGAATTGAAGATTGTTTCGATTTTATAAATGATATTATGATAAATATCAGTCTGTATATCAAGAACAGCTTTAGGTTTGGGGAAAAAAAAAAAAGTCATTTTATTAATAAATCTTTTAATTAATTTAGAATTTTTTGTAAGTATGTATATATGTATATAATGTAGTTTCAGTGATCTTGTATCTGTTGCTTGGCTATTACTACATTTACAAATTCATTATTAATGATTCTTTATTATATATATAACTTACATCTCAATTGAATTTGAACAAATCTATATTGTATTATAATAAACTGATACTTAAAATTTTACTTAATTTATTTGTTAAACTTTGATCCTGAATATATATAAACACAGTGATTAATATTCATTTAGTGTACAATGCTGATACTTATTGGTCAATTTATTTTTTGTTTTGAAGTTGATACTGCTGCAAAATTCTTTCATTTCTTGCTGCTAAAGTTCAAATTGATAATTTAAAGCAACTTCCATATTTAGTAAAAGTACTAATGCAATCCCATGATACGTGAGAGAAAATTTAGATAATCTTACTGTAGTATACTTTACCTTAAATATATATGAAACCATTTTAATACACTCATATAAAAAAGAAGATAGTGTAGTTATGGCACAAGGGAAAACAATAATTAATTATTCAAAAATTAACTGTCTAAATATATTTTTGCTCAATTGTCACTGATTCCAGTTTTCAGACTGTTTAAGATTAATCTGCTTATTATATCTAATGAGAATAATATAATTTTACAAAAATACTATTAACAAAAAATTTTTTTACCAAAATGAATAAAAAAAAAATTCAGTTTGAAAATTAATTTTTGAGAAAATATATTTTGAAATAATCTGTATTTATTAAATATAAGCTAAAAATGATATGCATTAATATAAGTACAAAATAATAAACTTTCATTCTACAACAAATAAATACAGTAAAAGAATACTAACTGACAATTGTTACACTAGAAAAATAATTTTTGGGCTATTTAAAGAAAAACAGTATTTGATAACAGAACATAAAGTTAAAAACTTCATTAGAGGTAAATTCAAAAACAAACTTTATGACACATTGAAAACATTTTCAAATAAGTATTTTATTTAAAAGAATCCATATGTATAACATTTACAATCATTACATGCTAATCTTAAACAAAGTATCTATTCACTTTTATTTTATAAAATTGAATAGAATATTTTAAGTCTATAATGTTGTTAAATATATTATTTTACTGAAAAAATTAATTTAATAAGGCATAAAAATTTCGGTCAAAAGAACAATAGAATGAAGTATACTTAAAAGAACTGACAAAATAAATACAGTCAAACTCTGTTACAATGTCCTCTAAGGGACTGAAACATTTTTGACACTATAGCTAAGTCATGGGCGTCGGCAGAATGGGGCAAGGGGGGGGGGGGGCATTTGCCCTCCCCTGGAAAATACTACTAAGCATTTTTTCTTTAAATTTAAAACTATGCTATCAGAATTTTATTTAAAAAATATATTTTTTTTTAGGTTGTGCCCCCCTTCCCCCCTGAATTTTTTTCTGGCGACGCCACTGAGCTAAGGGACATAATAACCAATTTAAAAGTAAGCGAAACCGCTCTATGTAACTAACATAATAAATAATAAAACATTTTTATTCTAATAAAGATGTTTTACGAAAAAAAAAAAAAACGTAAGAGTGTAATTGTGGTATGAAACTATTAATATACACTAATATTGTACATTTTTTCAGAGAATGATTTTTTTTTTTTTTTTTTAAATAATTTGGATTAGATATTAACCTCAAAATTACATATGATTAACATAATGTATTGTTACAAATTTGTAAATAACAGTAGTTATTTTTATGTAATTTCATTCAAAGAGTCAGGCTAAAAAAAACATTATTTTTCTGCATAGCTTGTTTTGGCATTAAAATTGTGCATTTTCTTTTAAAAATCTGTTAAAAAGTTTCACCAGAGCAGGTAAAGGCCTTGTGACATATTTGACGACTTTATCACTCCTTGGCGACTTTGGTAAGAAAATCCTTGTTATTGATATTTCGAATATCTAAGCTCTAACTCGATTATTTCAGTAATTACTAGAAAATTCTGGGTTTATAGAAGACTGTAAAAGGAATCCTGTTCTGACCATTGGGAGACAGTTTCTCACCAAGACATTGCGGAATAAAAAGCTCTGCTTTACTAAGTCTCTGCTAATGATTTGCAGTCTACTGCTATGTGTTAATGCTTACAGTACAGTTTATGATGTGATTTCTATGTTATCAGCTGTTATTTAAGCTGTGTTTTCTGGTGAAACTGAAGTTGATATTTGGTTTACAGATCTGTAACTTTAAGGAATCTTCTGTAAATACATTTTTAAGCCTCTGCAAGATTCATCTTTCATCCACAGAAAATTCACGAATCCAGAGTATGCAGGGCCGAAACTAGGATTCTTTCTACCCGGGCCAAGGAGATATTTTAGACAGGAATCTATGGCTTCAATAAGAATTGCAGGGAATTTTTCAGGTTAAATTAATGGCACGTCTTCGCTAGATATTTATACTTAAAGGTTAAGTTTCTTTGGAGGCCCCTCATGACCAGAAGCCCAGGGCGGATCGGCACAATGCACAATGAGGTTTTAAAAATTGTTTATTATGATTTTATTTAATTTCTGTTTAAACTTTTGAGAGAGTATTATATTTTTGTTACCATTTAATTACTTGCAATATGCACAACTCCACTTTTCATTGTTATAAATATTGTTTATATGCACAGCACATTACATTCAAGCTGTGTTAGGAAAATTGGTTAAATATTTTTTGAAGTCTGTATGAATTTCTTTATTGTCTAAACTTTTGCTTCGTACTGTAGTCTTCCCGTTATTGAAGAAATTTGCTGTATAGCAGCGCCATCTATTGGCCGATAAGCATCCATCATAATTTCTCATAATGCCCTGCTCACATATATCAAGTTTTGTTTGGTGATACGCAATAGGACCTGAGATATATAGCCTTCCCTTAAGTTGCAGAAATCGCTATGTAGCAACGCCATTTGTTGAGAGGTTAACACCAAAAGCTGACAGGCAGTAATATATGTTAAGATGCATCTACATATAAATTTATATGCAATTTTGTGCAGTAGTTCCTGAGATACAGTCCTCCCATAAATTGTGGAAATCGCTGTACAGCAGAGCCACCTGTTGGCCAATAAAGAATTCAAATTGAATCAGCACAGTCTCATAATGGTCTTCTCTGCAATACAACCTGAGATATAGCCTTCTCTTAAATTACGGAAATCTCTGTACAGCAGCGCCACCTGTTGTGCGGTTGACACCAAAAGCTGACATGCACTAATATAGGTCAAGGAGCATCTACATATAAATTTATATATGATTCTGAGCAGTAGTTTTGGAGATACAGTCGCCACAAAATTTTTGTCATACACGAAAGTTATATATAATGGCCAAAAATTTTGTATTTTTGATCATTATGGGCATAATCTTCGTGGATATTCAAAAACGGAAAGGTGCACAGAAAGACCAAAATGAGAGATGCACAACTTTTACAAAAACAAAATTACAACATTCTACATCTGATTGTTTTTGAGTTATGCAAGATACACACACACATACAGATGTGACAAAAAATTGTGTAAATTCATTGATATCACAAAAGTGGGAGCTCATGTCCAGACTAAAATTGGTAATAATAATTCCAAACATAAATTTGCAACTTTCTACGACCATTCACTTATAAACTATGTGATAATCCATTTTGCAAATTGGCTTCACAATACTTCCTCTTTCAGTTAGGAAGTAAAAAGTATAGTAAAAGTACAGACATTTTATTTCATTGCAATAATTATAATTATGCATATTAGAGAATAATGAGGCTTTAGTTGTCATAGTACTTTGACAGAGACTTTCTTTGAGCCCTGTGAGTGATATCTTCTAAATAAATTATTAACAAGTTATTTTACGTTCTTTTTGCCCCTTTATTTTTAGTGAACTGGACTGTTTCCTGACTTTATGGCCTTTTTTTTTTTGATATATTTATTTTAATAGTCGTGGCTTTAATAGTCACAGCGGCGCCCTGAGTGAATTTTTTTTTTTTTTTTGCCTCCTTATGAATCATAATTTCTAAAGAGCTTTCTGAAGTTTAATCAAATATACTGTGTATTTTCCACCTTTTTTACTTCCTTATACAAAGTATAAGGAAGTATAGTAATCCCGATTTGCGAAATGGATTTTGTATTTCACATTGCTCGAAAACGAATGATCGCTGAATGTTGCCAATTTATACGTGTGACTGTCATGATGTCTAGTTGTACACCTGCAAGTGTCGTCTTAACACAAGCTCTCGTTTTAGAGATATAAGGGATTTTACACGATTTTTCGTGACGTCTGTATGTATGTGTGTCTGTGTGTGTGTCCGTATGTCGCATAACTCAAAAACGGTTGGACGTAGAAAGTTGCGAATTGGTATAGAGGTGTGTTATAACATCTAGTTGTGCACCTCCCTTTTTGGACTTAGTATGATTTTTCGATTTGGAGATATTTAGAAAATTAGGTTCATAATGACAAAAAATACATAGGTTTTGGCCATACTGTATTAAAAAACGGTGAAAACTCAAAAACGGTTTGGACAAATCTTGCAATTTAACTGACTTTCCGACTAGCTAGACATTTGAAACTTTCAGAACATGTTGACAATGCATTTTTTAAAATATTTTTAGCCAACTGTTTCCAATACCTGCTGCCTTCAGCGGCGTTTATGTGATTGAACAGAAAATTTATTTAACTAAATTCCTGACTAACTAGACATTTGAAACTTTCAGACTAGATCGGAACTTCAGAACACGGTGAAAATGCATTTTTTTTAATACTTTTAGCCAACTGTTTAGGGTCCCTGCTGCCTTCGGCAGTGTTACCAGTACAAATCTTGCAATCGAGTTTTAACTAACTTCCCGACTAGCTAGACATTTAAAACTTCAGGAAAAGCTCAAAACACGGGGACAATGCATTTTTCAAATATTTTTAGCCAACTGTTTCGGGTCACTGCTGCCTTCGGCAGCGTTTATATTGTTCAACAGAAAAATTATTTAACTAACTTCCCGACTAGCTAGACATTTGAAACTCTCAGAGCAGTTCAGAACACGGTGAAAATGCATCTTTTTAATACCTTTAGCCAACTGTTTCGGGTCCCTGCTGCCTTCGTCAGCGTTACCAGTACAAATCTTGCAATCGGTTTTTAAATAACTTTCAGAAAACGGTGATAATTCATTTTTTTAAATATTTTTAGCCAACTGTTTCGGATCCAATGTCAATGCTTTTTAACATTATGTATATTTTTAAAGTGTATAAGGAAGTCATGTGGTGCCCACATCAGATTTTTACTTTTCAGAAACCTTGGTTGAAAATGAGGGATCAAATGGTAAATTTCTCTTTTTTGATTGTGACATTTCACCCCACTGGCCTTAAAAGAATACTATTAGTCTTGGAGAACACTCCATCCTCCATGCCTTTCATTGTAAATGAATTCTTTTACCTATTAATCTTCTTTCTACATTTTTTTTTTTTTTTTTGCTGTTCAAATTGCCCTGACTAAAAAAATCTTATTTATTTATTTTTATTTTTTTGAAAATTTTTTGTTATGGACGACTAGAACGAGGCGGAGCTTCCACTGTTTGTGGGAAAAAGCTGCTCCATGAATGGTTATGTTCCATTATTTGTGGGCTAAATTAACACTTCTATAGGTTAAATTAAAAAAAAAAAAATGTTATCATGATGCTGAATGGCGTCACAGAGTCAAGTCGTCAATTCTTTTATGCGTAAATAAGTTGAGAAACCAGTCTTTTTTGGCGCCCTTTATATATCTCCCCCTTAGTTTCGGCCCTGCGAGTATGCAACAGTATGTATTGTTTTGTTAGACATTTAATACTCTAATAATAATCTCAATTTATGGTTTTACTTTTCTGTTTCCTTCTCAAAAGGGGTCAATTTCTCATGAAATGAACCTGCAAAGCAATGAAATCTGCATATATTTTTTATGTTGAAACCATTATAAGCAAGTTGAGTTAATTGAAATCTATGAATGACTGAGTGGGACAAATATTCTTGATGTTATAAGCAAGTTGATGATATAATCGAGGACAGTATAATCAAGTTCAAATGCATAACTATTTTTGCAATGCTAATTATAAAAATAAATTTTTCTTTATTTGATATAATAAATGCTACAAAAATGAATATTACTTTTACCCCAAACAATTGAATAAACAATTACAAATGACTTAACAAATACATATATGCATATATATATATTATATATTTAAATTTCAAATAATATTTATATGTATATAATTACATATTTCAAACTTAGAATAAAATTAAAAAAATTTCTAAAGTTACTTCATTAAAAAAAAATATATATGTATATCAAGATTCTGATTAAAAACTTCAACAACAAATACAAGAATATATCATTGATTAAATATAATTCACAAACAAAATCATTTACAGATGAATGTGTCTTTTCAGGGTATATATATAAATTATGACACAGTTTATTAATTTTAAAAGATAACGTTGCAATGAAACTCCTAAAATTATTCTTCAGTATCGTAATTTGAAGCATGTACATATCTAATGATTGTAAAGAAATAAATCTTCAGTTATTTTACATATCATACAAGAGTTTAAAAACTTCAAAAAAATATTTCAAATGCATTAAAAGGAATCATTTTTTATACAATTGTCACAAACACGAACATCATAATTCCATCCACGAGAAGGAACTGGTTTACGAGATTTTGAGCATTCATCACAGACACCTTCACCACAAGAACGACAGTGATGTTTGAACAGTTTTGGACCAAATTCATTTTTGCAGACAGCACATATTTTTAATAGATGATCAGGTACCCAATATGTTGGTCTTGCAGAATCTTTAATGATGCCTGAAATGTATGAAAGGATATAAAATAATTAATATTCATTTGAGAAAAATCCTACTCAAATTTAGAATATGGTAATAATTCTAATAATATTCTATAAAATCAAGTTTTTCTTTCTTTAGTCAATAAAAATATTTCATAATTAAACCAAACGTGATTCAAAAGTAACTTTAAAGTCCATAAATGATCTTATAAAATAAACATTGCAAAATTAAATTATTTGATAAAATAAATAAAAGATTGAAAATGTTTCTGTAGAATGAATAATTAAATGCTAAATGCATTCAAACTGAAAATAGTGGACAGAAATTAGTTTTAAATTACTTTTTGTCAGAAATGTCGCATCTGAGTGTTGCACCATCAGCTGCTGTGGATTTAGACAATTAGATATAAAATGTAAAATAAATAACCAATGAAAAATTGAAGGAGAATTTATCCTTCTGGCAGTGAATTTAGAAACTAACATACTAAAATAGATTTCACAGGTAGCTATCAAAACTCACAGTCGAACTTGACTCAAAACCAGGAATTTGCCGATGAATTCAAATTCTATTTAAATTTTGAATGGTTAATCATTGTTCCTGAATTAGCAAAATTCCTGCTTTGTAGTGTATTTAACCCTATTTACTTGACATTTGTAGTATGGATGACTGTTTTATTGGATTGTTTCGAGAATACTAATTTTTGTGGTATAAAAAACAGTTTTATTCAATTGTTTCCAGAATATTCATTAAATAAAGTGCATTCAATGACTAGAATCTGCTTATGTCATTACGAATTACTTTTTACATGCAGAAGTGTCAACAACTTCCCTAATAATATCACTGCGGGTTCTATCATTAGCTTTTTTTGAAATCTCTATGACTGTAGGTCATATATAATGGCTAAAGCCTTTGTATTTTTTATTATTATGGATATAATTTTCTTAAATATATTTAAAATGGAAAATTACAAAAAGACTGAAAAGGGAGGTGCACAACTAGATGTTATAACAAATCTATATATCAATTTGCAATGTTCTACATCCAATTGTTTTTGAGTTATACAAGATACGCATGCATACTTGCCAACCAATTTTAATAAAAAAAGGGAAGATTTTTGTTGAAAAACCAGAAGATTTCATAAAAAAAGGGAAGATTTTTTTTTTTTTGCTTGTTTATTACGTCAAATTAAGAAAAAAAAAAAAAAAAAAAAAATACAATTTTAATATTTAGAAGTAATCTATAAAAACATTTTACTATAGATTGATTATACTAAATATATACAAGTTTTAAATGAAGTTACTCCTCTTTAACATATAAATATCTACAAAACAGAATATGTAAGAAATTTATTTAACAATAGACAAAAAACTTAGTTAAGTTAAAGTATAACTAAGTAATAACTAACTAAAGTATAAATTTTTTAAATAAATAGAATATGATTTTTGTGTATGTACATTAATCATACATATAAAAAAAAAAGTAGCAGTAGCTAATTATTAGTTTCAAACATGCATAAAACCAACTAAGTATTAATTTTCTTAAATTGATTTGGAAAAAATTTTCCTACCTGAAAAAATTATTCTTATTTTTTTTCCCCGTGTTTACGTACATTTGGTATAAATATGACATACAAATATTTAATTTAATTGAGGAAAAATAAACAGATTCATTAAATTCAGCAATAAAGATCTAAAAATAATTACATATGTGAAAAATATTGAGCCCTTTCATTGCTTTATTGTTTCTAGAATTGATCATTGATCACAATCTGGGGAAAGGGGGGGGGGATACAAAAATAATTACAGAGTAAGAAATATTAAACTCTTTCAACTCTACTTCTAGAATCTAATGAAAGAAGTTTAAAATTAATATTATCATTTATGTTGCAGATGGATAAAGATTAGGAAACAAAAGACTTCTGCAGAACATTTGATTGCTGATCACTAGTTGGAAATAAATGAAAGGGGGGGGGGTAAAAATAATTACATCAGCAAGAAATATTTAACAATTCTATTTCTTTACATGTTCTAGAATCTCATAAAGCAAGTTTGAAATGAATATTGACATATATGTTATGTTATGGATGGAAAAAGATTGGGAGTCAGGAGTTTTCGTAGAACATTTGGGTTTTCTTTTTAAAACGAACGATATCCGCGACTTTTTTAAAAATGGAAGATTTCATCATCTGTCCGGAAGACCGGAAAATACGTTAAAAAACCGGAAAAGTTGGCAAGTATGCGCATGCATACATAGGTACATACCGACAGCACGAAAAATCAGGTAAAATTGCAGATATCTCTAAAAAGGAAGCTTGTGTCAAGACCGAAGTCAGAGGTGTCTGTCTTGACGACAAGTCACAAATATAAACTTACAAGATTCTATGATCATTCATTTTTGAGCTATGTGAGATACAAAATCCTTTTCGTAAATCGGGATTACAATACTTCCTGTTAGAAATTTAAAGTTGTTCCATGTTGTTTCACTCATTTAAATCATTAAAGTAACTTATAGTATCGTTTAAAATAACAAAAAAAAGTATAAATATATTAAATTAAAATGTAAACATTAATTTCATTTTAAAGCTTTATGATATCTTCTTTATATTTTGTAAAAGTTTAGTTACTTTATTTTTTATTAAAATCGTTTTCATCTTAACTGTTTGTTTTTGTAATTTAAGTTGTCAATATGAAAAACTTTCATTTTTCAAAACATCACTGGCTATAGTATGTTTTGCAGTGGCTGTGAATGTCTGAATAAGTTTTTAGTTAATTGATCGGCTTCTTCAGGTAAGCGTTGACTAGTTAGCCGGATCCTCAGATTGAAAGTAACTTAAGCAGAGATGGCGTGGTTATTCTGGTTTTTCGTAGGTTGGGCGATGCTGATGTCTGATCATGCTTGGCGGCCTATGATTGGATGTTTGTCATCTACAGCTGATATAAAAGATGTATTTGGAGGAAAAGTGGCCTTTTGTACATTTTTAGTTCTTGTTTTTTAAAGTTCAGTTTATTTTAAGTTCTATTGCAGTATGGATTATAGTTAATTTCTGTCATCATTTAGAAAATTCTAGTAGATTTCCTGCTGTTGCTATAATTTGCTGACGTTTAACAGCATGGTATTAATGCAATTAGAAATCCTGGAGCAGACTAATTGAAGATGATGGAAATTTTATCTATCACCAGAAATGCATTTAGTTAGTTCTTCTTGGGTAAATTAAAGTAAATTGAATTGAATTAAATTAAATTAAATTGAAATTAGTAACATGAATAAAAATTAATGTTTTGGATTAGTCTATGATATACAGTACAAAGCCGAAAATCCAGAATTGTCGGGACCGCAGCGATTCCGGATTTTTGGTCATGCATAAAAAATATAATGTTTTGGGTTAAGTACTTGGATAATATGCAAATTCAAGTAAAAAATAATATATTACGATTTTTAAACATATTCTGTAATATTCTTTTTATCAATTATAACAAATAAAAATTAATAACATTATAAATTAAATTTGAAAAACAAAAGATTTAATGAAATATTTGCATACAGAAATTAGTACAAGTTACAATAACAAGTTTACAACTTTTTTTTTAAGTATTATTTTAGATTTTTTCAATTAAAAGTTTGGGCATAATTGAAATAGAATATAGAATTTAGCTCTCAATTAGATAAATGTTGAATTGTTACTATTATTATAATTTGCTTTCCCCTCCTCTTCCAGACTTTGCAAATGCCAGTTTTGAAGATTAATAAGAAATAAAATACATTTCTGGTTCTTTTTTTTAGATATATTTATACTTTAAAAAAAAATCCCCATTAGAAACCGCCGGAATTTATAAAACCCCCCTTAAACACAACAATGGAGAAACGGGTTGTTACGTGGGAGTAACAAAAAGGAAAATAAGAACACGGATTAAAGAGTATCAAAATGATTTAAAATACGACAGAAATACTACCGCACTATCAAAAAGCTACCGCGAAAACAGAATAAACATCCAGTTCGATGACGTCAAAAAATTAGCTAATTATGATAACTCCACCTATGCTTACTACCGCGAAACCGTCAAGATCATTAATGAGCCTAATTCGATTAATGACCATGAATCGAGAATCGGAATAGACACCCAGCGGCGGCGCCTGATTACAGGTGAGGAAGAAAATCAAGAAAAGAAACCACTTACCACTCGAGCAACGTCTGAGGAAGGTTTGGGGCCCCACACCGAAAGCAGCTCACGAATAATGAAGCAAAAATAAGGTAACTTATTAAATTTATTTGAATTATGCTTCGTTTTAAATAAGCTAAAGTAAAGTTTAAATCATTATTGATTTCTATTTGTTATTTAATTTAACCCAGCTAAATTCTGTTTAAAATTTTACTGTTAAGTTTCATGTTTACTATTGTTATTATTAAGTTTTCATATACTAAAAGATTTTAATAAAAGTTGATTTACTTTAGCTTGTTTAAAACAAAGAATAATTTCAATAAATTTAATAAGTTGACTTATTTTTGCTTCATTCCTTGTGAGCAGCTTTCGGCTCGGGGCCCCGAACCTTCATCAGACGTTGCTCGAGTGGCAAGTGGTCGCTTCTCTTGATCTTTGATCTTGATCAACCACTTGCCACTCGAGCAACATCTGATGAAGGTTCGGGGCCCCGAGCCGAAAGCTGCTCACAAGGAATGAAGCAAAAATAAGGTAACTTATTAAATTTATTGAAATTATGCTTCGTTTTAAACAAGCTAAAGTAATGTTGACGTCGTATACCTGGACTTTTTATGTTCACGAAAGTGGTGTTTGTCTTTTATTTCCGAGATTCATGGTCAATTAAAAATTAAAACTTAAAACTTATTATTGTTTATAAAAATGTCCGTGTTTCTTTTCTGAATTATAATCTCGTAAAATTGTTTTACATCCGCTTAGTGGATGTTTCTTAACGTTATTAAATGTTTAAATATAGCCGCGTTTTTTCCTATTCAATAAAATCCTGTGTGAATTTAATTAAAACTTAAAGTGAGTTTTGTTTACAGAATGCGTTCCCGTTTTCTTCAATATTGAAGTTAAAAAAAAAAAAAAAAAAAAAAAAAAAAAAAAAATTTTACATCCGTTTAGTGGATGTTTTTTGTCTTTGGTTAAACGTTAGTAGTGTTTAAAATTATATATCAATCAGAATTTAAAATTAAATTAGTGTACATAAAAATGACTGCGATTTTTAAGTATTGAAGCTTAAAAATGTCCACGTTTCTTTTCTGAATTATAATCTCGTAAAATTGTTTTACATCCGTTTAGTGGATGTTTCTTAACGTTATTAAATGTTTAAATATAGTCACGTTTTTTCCTATTCAATAAAATCCTGTGTGAATTTAATTAAAACTTAAAGTAAGTTTTGTTTACAGAATGCGTTCGCGTTTTCTTCGATACTGAAGTTTTTAAAAAGTTTTTACATCCGTTTAGTGGATGTTTTTTGTCTTTGGTTAAACGTTGGTAGTGTTTAAAATTATATATCAATCAGAATTTAAAATAAAATATAGCTTGAACAAAAAAATGACTGCGATTTTTAGGTATTAAAGCTTGAATAGAAAAAAAAAAAAAAAAAAATTGCATCCGTTTGCTTTAAACATAATTTAAGGTTTTAAAATTAGCTGTATTTTTCAATTTAAGGGTTTTTCTTCGCTCTGGTCGTTTGATAATTGGACTTGCGGGATTGAGGTGTCGGTGTTTATTTGCATAGGATTTAATGCTTTGGTAACTTAAACGAACAGTTTCCCCTCCCCCCTCACCTCTTCCTTTGAACTTTTTGAATCTTTGATATGACGAAATTTGGCTCAAGGTTCCTGGGTTCTTGCTATCCATATAAATATTATTTTTTAAAATGAATAGAAATGAGACGTTTTCAAGGTTAAAGAAACTTAATAAAAAGAGAGTCAAAATCGAAGAGAGTATCAACTTTTTACAGGATTGCAGACATTTTAAAGTCGTTCCCAAAGTTTTTAAAATAAATAATAAAACGTTAATTAAAAGTTATTCACACAATGTTCATATTTTTGTGAAAAGAGTCATATTTAAGGCGTTACGCCACAAAAAGTCGGAATTATATAAAATTTTGGAGAGAATTAAGGAAACCGAGGAATACGCGAAAAGTATTTACGATGAGGGTGAATTTGCCGTTTTGAGAAATAAAATCGAAATTTTTAAAAAGGTAGAGAGAAACATTTTGATTAGGAGACAAAATAAAAAATTAAAATCATGGTTGAGAAAGAAAAACATAGAAACTAAACCAATTAATGAGCAACCGTATTTAAATTTTTCCGATTACCAAATTAATAGCCACGAAGATGCATTGTTAAAACTTGGACCTAAATTCATACTAGAACAACCAGTCAACATCAACGACAGTATTGCTAAAATTGAAACTGCTATTGAAAAAATACCGGCTCAAAATAAAAACATCATTCGTAACATATCCCATAGGGAACTAAATAAAAGCATCAATAATAAAAATGTAAATTGCACCGATATTAAGGCTTTAAAACAGTTTAAGAAGAACGAACAGATAACCTGTACATTAACGGATAAAACCAGAAAAATTGCAATTTTAAATAAAGCAGACTACATAAATAAAATGAACAATACCATTGAGGAAATAGGCACCACCAAAGTTAAAAAAGATCCAAATAAAAAACTAATTGACAAGGTTAACCAATTAATTAAGCATGGTAAATGGCTGGATAATCGCCCACCTTTTATTACTAATTTCGCTCCTAACACCCCTCGCCTTTTCGGTCACTTTAAAGACCACAAGGATCCACCTAAATTTCGCTCAATAGTCAATAAAAGAGAAAGCCCCACGTATCCCCTTGAAAAATATATGAAAAATATCTACTGTAATCTACTCCCCCCCTCAAATAATAGTTTAAGTTCGACAGAAGATTTTATTAAACGTTTAAGAGAACTAAAAATTACTGATAACGATTATTTTGTAAGCTTTGATGTAGTAAATTTATTTCCATCAATAGATATTAATGAAATTTCAGATATAATTAAAGAAAATTACGAAGCAGAAATAGCCAATACTTTAATATCTACCAGTAACTTAATACTTCACGAAAGTTTCTTTAGATTTAATAATATCATTTATAAACAAAATATGGGAGTGCCTATGGGTTCTCCGATATCCGGGATAATAGCTGAATTTAAATTAAGAAATATGGAAAATAAAATTCTAAAATTCCTAAACGATAAAATATTTTTCTGGGTAAGATACGTAGATGACGTCTTTGCTATAATCCATAAAGATCAAGATGTTAGTGAAATCCTTAACGAACTCAATAAGTTAGATAATGACATTAAATTTACCTGTGAAAGCGAGATTAAGAATCAGATTAACTATTTAGACATAAAAATAACACGTGAAAATAACAGTTTAAAAACCACAGTTTATAGAAAACCAACGGCTAGCAACGAGATAATCAATAACCGTAGTAAAACCCCATACCAATATAAAGTAAATGCAATCAGAAGTTATATAAACCGCGCAATTTTGATCTGTACAGATAAGTCCGATTTGAAAAAAGAATTAAACTTTATAAAAACGCCAACCACTGAAGCAGGCTATCCAAAGAACATCATAGAAAAGTTATACAAAAAACGAATTAAACAATTAAATCATATACCCAGTCGTCAGAATTCACCAAAGAAATTTACCCATTCAATTCCATATAACCAAGGAACATCTAATAAAATTAAAAATGCTGCCAAGAAATTAAATGTCAATATCCCAATTAAGCCGAATCAGAATGTTTTTCAAATGATAAGGAATGATAAAGATAATATATCCCCGATAGAAACTGCCAGTATTTATAAAATCCCCCTTAAACACAATAATGGAGAAACGGGTTGTTATGTAGGAGTAACAAAAAGAAAAATAAGTACACAGATTAAAGAGCACCAGAACGATTTAAAATACGACAGAAATACCACCGCCCTATCAAAAAGTTACTGCGAAAACGAAATAGTGTTGGCTAAATTCGCCATTCTCTCATTTTTTCCGTCAGCGTTACAAACACTTATATTTTTTTTCCTCACCTCCGGAGGTTTTATGTTTAAGTAACTTTATTTCTAGCAAACTATATTCAAGTGCTGAATCAATTTACTTCCTTTTTATGTAAAATAACTATAATAGGTAAAAATGCCGCTTTGTTTACATTCTTCTAGTTAACTCAAACGCTAACCTCTACCACCAAGCAAGTGGCGCTGCTTTCGCAGTATTTTTAATTCAACTCAGTTTATTGCGATCGCAATTATCTAATTTGATTTCTATTTAAAATTTGTAACTATTAATCAATTAAATAGCACTTGAGTACAAATATAAAATCATTCACCTATTTTTCCTATTTTTTTGAATTGCATAAATTTGCATATGAAATTAATGGCAGTACAGCTAACTGTTTCTTTAACTGCCGGCGAATCTTCTAGACAACATCGCGGTTCATTTAAAAGGGGTGTGTACGACACATCAGCTGGCTTTGCTTTTCGATGATGCTTTTGATGCTGCCAGTTGCATAATGCAAAAATCGTTTTCTAAAAATTTCTTTTTCGGCTTATAGTCGTAATAGGTGAATGACTCTAATTAAACAAGTATCAATTGTTTTCTAACTTTCTTATTTGTTTTAAGTTATGTTTAAAGTTAAGAGAAATTTATTAGTTAAAATGATTCAAGTTAAATTTTAATAAAAAAATAGTAGTTTTCAAGACTGTTTTTCTTCATTATGAAATTTACACCAGTACAGGAACATCACCTACTGACTACTGGCATGTGAGTACATACTTTTCAATCTCATTCACTCTTTTGTAAGTCTATATTTTCAACCAGGATGTCATTTTATTTAATGACAGTTTTAATTTTTGGGTCCCTTTTTCGTGAAAAACAAAATATTTTTGTGAAATTTGTATTTATTTTTGTGAAATATAAAATATTTTTGTGAAAAAGTAAAATATTGTGTAAAATCTTCAGTTTTTACAATCACTTTATGTAATGTTTAATATGAAGTTAATAGAGTTTCGTTGAGCCAAATTAAGGCATAAATTAAAAATAATACTGAAAACATGAAAACATTTAATAAAAGGATCATTTTTATAAAACAAAATCTTGTGAAGGGACTCATTTTATACATTTGAATTTTGTGAAGGGTCCCTTTGTATGGATTTGAATTTTGTGAAGGGTCCCTTTTTATGAATTTGAATTTTGTGAAGGGTCCTTTTTTTACTATGTGGAATTTTGTGAAGGGGCTGCAAAAGGGACCCAAATTTTGTCTGGATCGACCCCTGAATGAGATATATGAGTTTACTTGTACTCACGTGTCCAGTGTCAGAAAATTTTCTACATTGGGAAGGAGCTTATTGCTGCTACTCTGCATTTGGGTTTTTTTTTTAATTAACTAACAGAAAAATAAACCCACAAATAGATATCCAATTCGATGACGTTAAAAAATTAGCTAACTATGAAAACTCCATCTATGCTTACTATTGAGAAACCGTAGAAATCATTAATGAGCCTAATTCAATTAATGACCATGAATCGAGAATCGGAATAGACACACAGTGGCGCCGCCTAATTACAGGTGAAGAGGAAGATCAAGAGAAGCGACCACTTGCCACTCGAGCAACGTCTGATGAAGGTTCGGGGCCCCAAGCCGAAAGCTGCTCACAAGGAATGAAGCAAAAATAAGGTAACTTATTAAATTTATTGAAAAGTTGATTTGTTAAAACTTTTGTCTTTACTGCCTGAAACACATGACATTCAAACAAAATGT
Source organism: Salticus scenicus (assembly GCA_963930645.1). Lineage (NCBI taxonomy): Eukaryota > Metazoa > Arthropoda > Arachnida > Araneae > Salticidae > Salticus > Salticus scenicus. The sequence goes on from OZ005649.1 coordinate 330,977,296, forward strand.
TAGCTTCTAAACTGTAGATTCTCTGTTTAATAAAAGTTTAATATCAATTAGCTATATGCTATAACATTTCCAGGGTTGCGACACAAATCAGGAGAAAAAATTCCCTGAGTTTTCCCTGTCCCTTTTAGAAGTAAAATAGATAACATGCAATCATGCAGAATCAAGTAGAATCTAACATGTTTAAAAATCAACTGAACATATTTAGGGTATATTAATTTTATTAACTTACTATAGTTGGGGGAAAATGCATAATTGATTCATTATAAAGCACTAAAAATTTTTAAAAATATTTGATTATGAACAAATTTTCCAATGTTTTTCCAAAAAATTTCAAATTTCCCTGAATTTTCCCTGTTTTTGCAATAAATTTTGAAAATTCCCCGAGTTTTCCCTGTTTTTTAATAGATTTTCAAATTTCCTGAGTTTTCCAGGTTTTCCCTGTTTTCCAGGTGCCGTAGCAACCCTGATTTCCTTACACCTTGTATAAGGAAGTAAAAAAAATTTTTTTTTCAATGTTATTTAATTGTGTAACGGTTTAATTAGGAAGAAATTTACAAACCTATCGGAAAACTAACTGCAGATGCAACAGTTCCTAAAGTTGTTTGAACAGCCTCTCCAATCTTACGAACAGTAACTTCTGGTGGATTATGCAATGTTTTAACATCAGACGTTGGCTCTAAATAAGGAAAAAATAAGATAAGTTTTATTTTTATTTATTTTTCAATAAAATTAAATAAATACTATTTCCTGGAAATATTAAAATAGCACATAAAAAATTGCAAATCACTAACTTTAAGCATGTAAATTTTTGCATCTGTAATTCATGTATATAATTGTTCCAATTAGAATACATGAAATTCCTTTACTTTGATAATGATGTTATCAAAAATGAATGACTATTAATTATTCTGAAGTTTATTAATAACTATAATGGTTATTAAAATAAATATACATTCTTTAAAAGCATACAAAAAGCCTAGATATTAAAAATTACCAGGAAAAGAGATATGTAAAAAGTATTTCATTTATTCTGTACTAGCAGGTTACCCGGTGCTACTCGCATTCAAATAGTGCTCATAAAATTTTGAATTAAAAAAAAAAGTAAAGAAAGTATGAAATGGAATTTAAATTGGAAAAAAAAAAAAAAAAAAAAAAAAAAACTCTTTTAGCTTTATGTTAATTACGAACATTCATAATTTATATGACCATTGAGTTTTAGTATCAAAATTACTTAAATTTTAAAATTGAGGGAAAAATTTAATGGAATAAAAAGAAAGCAATAAAATGAATCACTACACGTACAATCCAAACCTAGTTATAACAGTTTGAACTCGCTGTGAGAACTTAAACAAATAAAACTACAAAGAGGACAACAGCAATGCCTATAGTAATATTTGACATATTTAGAATCATTGTTTAAAAAAAAGCTTTATGACTTGTGTATGATGAAAAGGAAGACAGTTACAAACCATTAAATTTGTGATATTTTCTTAATAATTAAATAAATAAAAATTTACAACAAGCCTGGTGTGTATTTTGTTTTTTATTTACATACATCAAATGCACCATTTAGCCTTTACCTCTATATTCATAGCTAGGTATGAACATTTAATAGCTACAAAAATTTGGTTTAAGGTGCAACCAATTGATCACTTTTATACTTTTTTGCAATTTTATCATGATATATTGCTTAATTTTCAGCACACAAAGTAGTCTTTCAACATGCTCTTCAACTTGTTCACAGGAAAAAGAATAATTTATACTCATGCAGAAGTTTTTAAATTTGTAATTCCATGCTTACACATCTGGAAAAATATTGATTGTAGACCTGTAGCTAAAGTTTACTGAAGGATGATTTTCAGTTATATCATCTATCTATAGTGTAACCACGTTTCCTAAAACTAGCAGTGAGGAACAGTCCAAAAGCTTGGAGGGGTGCCAAATTGATTGACAGCTTGGGATTTGGAAAACATCCAGTGATTCGACGCTCTCTTATTGCTTATTTTCTCTGAATCAGATGACTGTCTCCCCTATTTCAACACTGGACTCGTCGAATCAGCATTTGCGTACAGGCTTCCATGATTTCAAGAAATGTGCTCAAAGAATATATGTGAAAGTCAAGTGTCAAGAATACCTATTTTTCCTCAATTGCCTACTTAGGTGCAATTTTTAAATTATTGTGATACTACAAATGTAAAAGATATGCTAAACATACATATTGATTCAAAAATTCTTTTAAATTTGAACAATATATACATAAATACATATATAAACACAAACAAGAATACATATAGATTAAAATTTTACTTAAGGTAATTAAAAACAAGATTTTTTTTTCTTCTTAAAATCTGGTTAAAAGTTAGGCATCAAGTCAAGTGTGACGACTGGGTGTAATTTTACGGTTGCCAAATTTACATTTCTAGGAGCAGAATAAACATTTATTTCAAACACTGATTTAAAAAAAAAAAAAAAAAAAAAAAAACCTTCATATCAGTAGTAAATACCACAGAATAAAACAGAGGTGAAATAACATAACATGCAAATTTCCTGAAAACTGCTACTTGCAAACAAAATGAATGGAGGGAGTAGACTTAAAGAATATATTATAAAGCTATTATTTAAATCAGGGAGCGAAATTTCTGCTCCCCAGCTCACCATTTGTGAGTGCAAATTTTAATGTAGTGAGTAAAATTTCAGTCTAAATGTAGATAGAATTCTTACAGTATACGGTGCTAGGAAAAAAAAAAAAAAAAAAAAAAAATTGATTTGAAAACGTAAAATCATGCTAATCTTAAGTAAGGTGACCAGCCATCTTCTTTTTAAAAGGACAGTCTTCTTTTTCAATGCTCTGCCCTCTTAAACGAAAAATACATTGCAGGACTAAACTAAGTCCTCTTTTATGTTTTTCGTCCTCTGTCCTCTTTTTCAAATGAAAAGGATTTAGTCCTTGATTTCAAAAATTTTGCAAAACTGAGAAGCTTAATCGGCTGTTCTCTGTATCGAACTGTGAACACTAACTTTTTTCTGCATTAGGTTCGCAAAAGAACAATGTTTCTTCATTGAATAAAATGTAGATATGTGAAAAAATTCCCTTTATATACCAATTTTAAAAACTTATTAACTACTAAGACTAATTTAGGTTATATTTGTGAGAACTTTTATAAAATGTTGATAAAGAATGACTGTTCATTAAAAAAAATTGTTTCATCTGCTGAATATCAATTTTATTTTTTCAATTGCCAATTTTATCTTTTCTTTTATGATTATGATTTTAATAAAAAAAAATCTGGAGTGACTCCACTCGACTTTCCGAACATTGAGTAACTAACAGTTTTGTAGATAAAATAAAGAAAGAGGAATTGCTAAACAAACAAAAGAGAGAAAACCATAATAGAGTGTTTTTTTCTCCATATATCACACGAGGTTTTATTTAACGCTACTGAACTTTGAGCCCTTAGATAATAATGATAAAGAATTTTTCGTTTTGTCCCTGTAAAAATCTATAGATGCTAGATTCACCAAAATGCTTATAGTTAGTGCAACAGTGATTTATAATATTCATACAAATTTTCAGCTCAATTGAATAAGGCGTTTAGATGCTATCGCACTTTTAAAAATTTGGTCTCATAGGCCATAATGATAAAGAATTTTTCTTTGTGTCCCTGTAAAAAAACTGTAGTGCTAGATTCACCAAAATCTATACAGTTGGTGCAAATGCGACCTATAACATGTGTACAATTTTTTTGCTCAGATTAATAAGGCGTTTAGACGCTATCACACTTTTAAAAATTTGGCCCCATTGGCCTTAATGATAAAGAATTTTTCTTTGTGTCCCTGTAAAAAAACTATAAGTGCTAGATTCTCCAAAATCTATACAGATTGAGTATCTGTGACCTATAATATGGGTATAAAATTTTTGCTCAATTGAATAAGGCGTTTAGATGCTATCGCACTTTTAAGATTTTGGTCCCATAGGCCATAATGATAAAGAATTTTTTTTTGTGTCCCTGTAAAAAAACTATAAGTGCTAGATTCACCAAAATCTATAGGGTTCGTACTATGGTGACTTACAATATACGTACCAACTTTCAGGTTAATCGAACAAAGCCTTTAGACGCTAGCGTGTTCACAAACATACACACATACACACACACATACATACATCATCGTAAAAATAGTGAAAACGGACTCAGGGGACCTCAAAACGTATAGAAACATCAAAATCTCGAATTCGGATTTTTGACATGATTACAATACTTTCCTCACTATAGTGTTCGGAAAGTAAAAAAAAAAAAAAAGTTTTTGTCTATAGCAAAAATTAATAGTTAAAAAAAAGTCTATGTTGTCCAGTGACACCGATAAAAATTTGGGATTTTTCTTCTCATGTCCGTATATTATTAATTTTAATTAAGGTGTACTCATCCAAATTCATCATTTGAGATAAAAAGGTTTCCATCACTTGTGTAAAGTAGCTTTTGAATTAGTTTTTATAATTATTTTTACTCAATTTTGTGTCCTCTAAAATGACCTCTTTTTCAAAATTCAGTGTCTTCTATTTCCTTATAAAATAAAAGACAATGTGCAATTTCTCCTCTTTTTCCAATAAAAAATTTTAGTCATCTTATACGTAAAAAATAGAGTAAGTTAATCATATTTTGGGGCAAGTAACTTTTTTTTTTTTCAGCGAGTGTAATCCAAGTTGAAATTTCAAGCCCTGATTCAAATGATTAATTTATAACTATAATAAACAATATTTTGAGAATACGCTAATACATTAATACAAACTAAACATTCAAAATAAGAGATTTTTTTTTTTTTTAAATAAAATAATTTAGCATAAAATTTGGACACAGCAAAATTTTCTGAAAAATCCTGAATTCAGGGATAACCCCAAGAATCTTCTCCCCTGAAAAACTTAAATCTAAAAAAATAATTTATTAATAATAATGCAATTCCTCTGAATAACTTTTATATGATGCAAATAAAAAGTCACACATTCTTTGTTTCCATGAGTATGTGACGTATAAAAATTCTATTTTGTATCCCTGTAAAAAAAATTATAAATCACACTCATATATATGTAATAAATCGTCTTTTAGTAGCTGATTCATGCCAGTCGTTTCATATTAAGAGAGTTCACTCAAATAATTAATACTCCAAAATTGATGATGCAGTCATTTATTGAAGACTTTTAGTCATTTTACACTTTATTAACAGTCAAATCATTCGGAGCACGCTGACGTACAGATCCGTAGCCGAGTCGGGCCGAAATCGTCCCGCTAACGGCAGAATCGCGAACCCATCCCCTCCTGGGACCGTTAAATTAAACTGTTTTTGGACGTGAACTAATTAAGCAAATACTTTCATGAAAAAGGCCCCGATTTTCGGGTGCTTCCGTTTTTATATGGATATTTCGGCGGGAACTGAAACTATTCTTATGAATGCTTATTGGATAATTAGGTAAGCTAAAATCCAGCCCACATTCTTTCATTGGTTGACCCGGATATCCAGGATTTCGTATTTCGCAATGCATTGCCGCTTACTTCAACTATTGCATAATTTTGATTATGAAACTTCTTCTAACTACGATTCCCGCGCTACGATGTGTTTTGCTGAAAAACTAACTTTACTGGGGCTCTAAAATAGAATTCTCACAAAGTTGTTCTTAAAATTAAGATTTATTCTGAGCTAATACTATTAAGATATCACTTAATATTAATTTAAATACTAATTTAGAATCTTGCTTATTTTATATATGGTTCTTGTGATCCATGGTTATTATATATGGTTTTTGTGATCCATGCATATTCAATTTTATCTTAATCCAATGTAGAGCTTATACATTAGAGCATTTCAAGTAATTTTATTGCATAGGCTAGTATAATGATAAAGAAGTTTTTTTTATGTCCTTTTAAAGAACTATAAAATCAACGTGTCCCATTAAAGAACCACAAGTCCTACATTCATGAAAGTATATACTGTCAATCAATTAACAAGTAAATCACAGCAAAAATAACAAAAATGAAATCAAGAGATCTTGAAACATAAAATCTCATAGTCCAATTTTCTCATAATTACAATACCTTCCTTTCATAGTATAAGTTCAGAAAGTAAAAAGAAAAAAATGTTTAGTACATCACAAATAAATTATTAAATTTTGAGTAAAGGGCAATCCCAGTCGAACCTTGTTAACGTGAATTACTCTTAACAATGACCTGTTTCTACAATCCTCGTCAAAATGAAGATTAGTTTAGTCATACGAAGATTAGTTACTGATAGCATGAACTACTGATAACATGTAGCATGAACTGATAACATGATAGCATGAACTACTGATAACAAATTTTTCATTCTCCTTGAGATTCACATTAAAAAAATTTTAATAGCTCTTTACTGTATGTAAACATTTTTTTTTTCTTCTTTAATTAAATGCAAGACAAAATGCAACTAAAAAAAAAGAAATAATATAAAAAAGAAGTATACTAACGGGATGGATTACCTTCTGTAAAACATTTCTTGCATACTCGTACTGGAGAACTTCCCCATGTTGGCACAACCTTAAAATTGAAGGCACATTCTTCACAGAAACCTCCACCACACATGCGGCAATGATGCTTTGTTTCAAGGTCTGCAAACGACTTTTCACATAACCCACAATGCTAAAAATAGAAAATATACAATAAATCATGTTAATAAGATTTCTCATAGGTTTATATTGTTCAAGATTAAAGAAAAGACTTGTGATATGACACAACAAATATTGTTTTTATGAATCTGAACTTTATGAATTTATAAAAAAACTTTAGCAAAAATTAGTTAACAAATTAATAAATACAATATTTGAAAACACTAAACTATTTCATTACAAAAACTAGTATACTGTGACTAACACAAAACTTTCCTCTCTATTATTTTATATTATAGTGATACCTACAAGTTAAAATGCACAGAAATTTAATCAACTTAACTTCTCACAATTAGCCTTTTACATATGCAATTTTCACATACTGATACTGAAATACAGCGATCTGGAAAACTGCAGAAGGTAATAACAACACCACCTGCTAGTTGATATACATTCAATTGAATCAGCATAATTTTTTACAATACATCAAGTACCAAGTCTGGTGCACTTATATATCATAGAAGGTGAGATATTGATTTCCCATAAGTGGGATTAAATTGCAGCATAGCAGTGCCCCCTGTTGGACAATATGAACTTAATTTGAATCAGCTTAGTTTTATATAATATTCATCTCATGTACAAGGTTTGGTGCATTTATACACTCTAGGAGGTGAAATATTGCTTTTCCTTAAATTGGAAAAATTGATGCATAGAAATACAGCCTGCAGGGCAACCTAACCCAAAAACTAATTTATGTTAAGATCTGAACTAAGTTTGGTTAAATTCTGTTCTTATAGGAATATTTACATTTAGTTTTTGGCTTAATTTTTTATTTTGATGCTAGCACCATTACAAAAGAGGATGGAAGTAGTAAAAGTGAATTTTGTTTTTTGAGTATTGTTAATTCTATTAGAATTAATCTAATAATTAGAATTATTCAAATAGAATTAACAATGCCTAAAAAACAAAATTCACTTTTACTACTTCCATCCCCTTTTGTAACGGGGCTAGCATCAAAATAAAAAATGAAGCCAAAAAACTAAATGTAAATATTCCTATCAAACCGAATAAAAACATTTTTCAGCACATCTGAAATGAAAAAGATAATATTAACTAAAAATCTACCACAGGCATTTATAAAATAAATTTTGAACACACTAATGGTAAAAATGCATGTTATATAGGAATGACTAAATGCAGACTAAAAGATCGTGAAAAAGAACACCACGCCGACTTAAAATACAATAAATCATCTACTGCTTTATTTACCACCCGCAACTCTAACCCCCATCAATTTAAATTCCCTCAATATTAATAAAATAGCCCCCGTACAATAATCATCATTACGCTCTAAAACGAGAGGCCATAGAAATAATTACTAACCCCCTTGCTGTTAACGACCGAGAGCACTGCATTATTCCCACAGTGTGGCAACAGACACTCAAAACAAAGGAAGCGAAACGAAGAGAGCCACGACACTACGAAGTAAGCAACTCTGAAGATTCACAAGCACTTGGCGCTGATGATGAGCACAGAGATGCTCGAAATATATTTGTGCAGAAATTATAAAGGATGTTGTGTAAGGTAAAATTATGACTAGTTAAGATTATAATATTCCTTTTTAAATATTATAAGTTTATAATAATATTTGTATTAACAAGAATATGCTACATATAAATCATAAAACACAATAAAGAAAAAATTTCTATTTCTTAACTAATTTATAAAGAAAAAGAAAGACACTAAAACGAAAGAAGAAATTACCGTTATTCGAGAATTTGGAATCCAGTATGAAGGAGCTATTTGATCAGCAACCCAACTTGAAAGAACTTTTGTAGGTTTAGCACTAATACTTGACACAACTTCAGAAACAGTTGCTAAATTATCAATGACATACTGAGCTGTATTTTTTTCTTCAGTAACAGAGCCATCAGCCTAGTTTATAATTGCATATATTATTACAAATCATATATGTATCAAATATATACAATAACAAAGGGAAAAAAAAATACTTTATCAATAATTACTAGTATATATATATATATTAAATTACAGTGTTATAGAAAAAGAGATAAATTATAAATTGCTATCATAAATGATGTAGAATGCAGGAAAATTTATTGTCTAAACGTTTTCAACAAAATTTAATCAGTGTTTTATGAAGGTAACTGCAATAATGGGATATCATTTGCTTTAAGCCTTTTTATTATTATTTTTTTTTTTTTAACTATCATTGTGGCAGCCAAAGTCCATGTTATCTTATGGGGAAATTTCAACAGAATAGCTTATTACCTAACATATTTATTTTTATTTCTGATTATTTAAATAATATATAAACAGAAATAACAGTTTTAAAAAAAATTAGTCTGTGTATCTGAAACAAGCTCAGAATGGTTGTTTAGCTGACCAACACAGATAACTGTTAAAATTTTGATTTTTGTATTCAGGGAATCTCAAAATGCATAATTTTATCAAAAGATCAGCATTGAAAATTAGACTTCAAACAATACTTTATCTACCATAATGGTAAGAGAAAGTAATGATCATCCCTAAGCAATTTTCCTGGACTTTGTGAAATTGAATTACATGCACACCACATAGTGTACTTAAATTTAGAAGAGTATGAAAAAACAATTAACAAAACTTCAAATGACTTCTAGCAATTTCCAAATATAGAATAATACCTGAATCCTTTGGTGTGGCATCCTGATTTGGAAGTGAGTTTCATACTGCTAATTTTCACACACTAAATCTAAAGTATCTTTTATGTCTTTTTACTACATTTGTGTTATTTGATTATTAGAGGAAAATTAGGAGGCATCTGATTAATTAGGCCAATTTTATGTGTTCTGATCACACTATATCTAAAAGTAGTTTATAATATGCATAGTAGTGAATAGTGGAAGTTGTGTGGTTGTTACAGATCAGATTTTTTTTTTTTTTTTTTTTTTTTTTTTGGACAGCTTTAAATTAAATTTTATAGATTTATATAACATTCCTACTGACATGTTTAAAGATTTTGAGACGGTTCTTTTAATAGTTTTAGTAGTTAGATTTCCTTTTAATACTATTCCAAATTAATGACAATCGAATTTATGTTTTTATTTATTTCATTATTCATTTAAATTTAATTCCAAAGATAGAAAGTCAAAATTGTTATTAAAATGTGTGACTAATTTTATATTATTTTAATAACTATTAATGAAGTTATAAATATGTTTAAAGAAAACTAAGAAAACCTTACTTCAGCTTCACTGATGTAACCTTTTTACTGTGAAATACTTTCATTTATCCCCCCCCCATCTGATCTTCAACACCGGTTACTGGTGTTGAAGATAAGGAGGGGAGGGGCCTAAATATATAAGAGCACTTCTCCACTTCCAGAATTCTTTATGCACTGAAGACGGCTACTGAAACAGCTGTATGCTTCCCAAATATTTTTCTTTGGTGTTTCTGATGTTGTAGTTTTTACTGGTTTTAATAAACTTAACTATATTCCTAGCCACCAGAAACCAAGCATAAAATTCCCCAATGCCATCCCATATGACTGAAGAGCTGCTGTAAAATTAAAAAATATCGCTAGCAACTTAAATATAAAGATCCCGATCAAGCCCAACCTGAACATCTACCAAATCATTAGAAATGACAAATATCAAAATCCCTCCCTTGAAACCGCTGGAATATACAAAATCCCCTTCAAACACCAAGATAATAGTGATAGTTGTTATATAGGCATGACTAAAAGAAAAATTAGCACACCAATAAAAGAAAATATTAGTGACATCAAATTTGGAAAGTATACCACAGCCCTAGCACAAACCCATAAAAACGAAAATATCCAAATAGATTTCAAAAATGTTAAAAAAATTGCTAATTATAATAACCACCATTATGCTCTTTTCCGCAAGACAATAGAAATTTAGACCAAGCAACCTCGACGAATCAACAACAGGTATAGATCCAACCTGGCACCACCTCCTGGAGGAGAGAAGAGGATCCATTAGTTCCAGAAAAAATCCACAGAAGCTCAACAAAACAAGAGTAAGCAGTGTTGAAGATGAGCCCCCACCCCCTCCCTAAATGAAAGTACTTCACCAGAAAAAAGTTATATCAGTGAAGCTGAAGTAAGGTTTTCTTAGTTTTCTTTAATTTTTTTTTCTTTATTTAATCAACAGATAAGTTTTAAGAATTAGTTATAGCACAAGCTGTATATATTAATGTCAATCCACTTTTACATTTAAAATATTCATATCAAATCTCAAAAACTAAAATTGCTATTTTAGTAAAGTAAATATGTAGAAATATATATATACAGTCGAACCTTGTTAACGTGAATTACTTTTAACATGAACCGTTCCCACAATCCCCATCAAAATGAAGATTAATTTCTGAGTTACCGAAAATATGAACAAATCTTTTATTCCCCTTGAGATTCACGTTAACAAAATTCGACTGTATATATATGTATTCAATACCAAGAAAAGTCATCTCACAAAAGATTAACTAATGAATATTACTTGGGGCCAAACATGGCAAATTTCAGTTCTGACACAGGTTTCCCAAGGATTCTGATTCCCATACCAATATTGGCGACTTCTATAAATTACACCACATTTTGCACATTCTAAAATATATCTGAAACATAAAAGATAGTAATATTTTAATACATTTGTTTTAAAATTATGTAAATGATTGATAAAAATATATTAATAAAAATTTCTTTGAAAAAAGAAATATTTTCTGCAAACTCATTTTCAAAACCTTTCATAGTGATCATAATAAATAATTAAATATGGAAGTTATCATTCTATGATTTATTATTATATATATATATTTTTTTTTTCAAATACATACCCAGACCAAGCATACTTTGCTAATCCAATTATAGATGAATCACATGATTCCATAGTCTTAGGGGATACTACTACTTTTTCTCCACGTTCAAAACAAGCCTAGAAAGAATACAAATACATATCTATAAAAGAGATCAACACATCAATAGAATCAGTGTGAACAAAAAAGAAACATATCAGTATTGTAATCAGATGTGACATTTGCAAAAAGACAAAAAAAATCTGAAACTGTATACAAAGGCAGGACGCTGAAATGAAATATTAGAATTTTGATGACAAAATTCATAATATTAAGAGTAAGAAGTATGATTTTTAATTTTCTCTATCTATAAGAAAAGAACAAATGATTATGCTTCAGTATTCAATCAAGTTTTATTTGATTAGTTGATGTAAACAAATGCACATCAGAAACACAAAAAAATGCTGAAGAAACTGAAAAAAAGCTGAAATCAGCTGAAAAATCTCATCCATATACAGTAGAACTTCGATAATTCAAAGCTGAAAGGACCAGAGAAAAATTCGAAATATCCAAAACTTCGAACTACATATACTATTTTGTCAAAAAGAAGAGATAAATTAAAAAAATAAAACTCTACGATCAAAGATTTAACACATAAACTTTATATCTAAGAATACTGCTACATAACCCTCCCCCCCCCCCCAATTAAATCAATATTTTTTTACTGCTTCTTTAAGTACAATCTTTGTGTCATAGCATATGACTTCAATCTATCAATTAATACAAAAACAGAATCTTCTACATTAGACATGACTTTCAATTTAAAAAAACCTCGAAGTTCATGTATATGGACAATATCTTCTTCTGATGCACTAGGTAGGAAATACTCTTGTATTTCCTCATCCTTCTTTTGAAAGACTGTTAAAAAAAATAATGCACTTTAGCTGAGAAAAATCTCGGTAACAAATTTTACTGTAATATTTTAAAGGTAATCGTATGAAAAATTCGAATTATCCAAAATAGATTTTGAATTATCCATGATTTTTTAACATTATTTTAATACAAAATTCAAGGGACCGAGTAAAAAATTCGAATTATCCAGAATTTCGAATTAAACAAGTTCGAATTATTCAAGTTTCACTGTATAATAAATATATCAACATGTGCAGCAGACAAATATTTTTCAGTAAAAAAAATTCCCTACATATTATATACATATTTAATTGCCATCATTTTTCACATATATATTTTTTCATCTTAAATTTTTAAAATATACTCTTTTAAAAGGAAAAAATAATACACCCACAATACTTTTAAAACAAAAGTAGGCAAAATTTAGAATAGATTTTTAATTCAAAATATTGAATATTTCATGGTACAATGAAAGATGTAGATAGAATTATAAGAGACTTATAATTGTAAATAATCAGTGGCCCATCAGAAAATTAAATAGTCAATAGGGAAATTGAAATTTAATATACTTGAAGAATATTCAGTTTTCCTTCTCTCCATCACCTTCTTTATGACTCATTCTAAAATATTCAGAACATTGCAAAAATATTTTAAAAATTTTACTTTTCTAACCTTGCAAAGAAATATCTTGTTTTCATACTGATGTTGATAAATGCAGTTATTTGATGATAAATGAGGAATATCATCTTTCTCATGATTCATACTATTAGAACACCGTGATCTGAAAAAGAAAACATATATTTTTGTAATGTAATCAATAAAAGGTAATTGAGTTAAAGAAAAAACAATACAACATGTGAAAATATAATTGCATATATTGCATGCATTAACTATACTTTTTGGTAGAACAATATTTTATTAAAATGATTCAAATATTTGAAAAATTTATAAAATATTATAATGATGTGTGTATACAGACAATTACAATTGTTATTTTGTAAATTTTCAAGTATGTGACACTGTTCTCTTAATTGATATATACAGTAAGATACATGTAACAATTATTATGCAGTCGAACCACGTTAACGTGAATCTCAAGGCGGATAAAAAATTTGTTTATGTTATCAGTAACTAATCTTCGTATAAATAAACTAATCTTCATTCTGAAGGGATTGTGAAACAGTTCATGTTAAAAGTAATTCACGCTAACAGTGTTCACGTTAACGAGGTTCAACTGTACATAAAAGAAAAAAATTTGGTGAGTAACAACCACATGATTTCCTTTATCCACTACTAAAACTCTTTTTTGGAAATATTGCAGTTAGATGATATAAAATAGACCTAATCTATAATAAAGATTTTGGAAAAAATTACCTTACAAAACATCCTTTTATTTTGAGCATATATATTTCGAACCACCATTGGGTTCATGCCAGGGCCTGTTTACCGAATAGGCCCGTAAAGCTCGGGCTTATTCAAGAATTTACAAGAGGGGCCCCCCCATATTCATTTTTTAAATACTTTTCTGTCCAAGAACTTTTTTTTATGAAACTTTTATCTAAACTACGAAACTCACTTTTTCGGCAGCTCTAATGCGACGACATTAATCTAATCAACCAACTTCAAACATCATAGTGACGTTAGGAAGGAGGTACTTGCATTTCCTTTCTTTATGAGTGTATTTCCTTCAGGTTCTCGATAAGATTAACTGAAACTGTATCCGCGATTCACAGCAGTTGTTCATAGTTGTACCGAACTTAGAATTAGCATTATATGTTAAATAATTATGGTTCTAACATTATTTGTATAAAAATTAGACTGTATTAACTTATAAGTTTCTTTTTTTTCTTTCCTTTTTTGTCTCTTTGAAAATTTTAATGGCGAATAGTCACATTTTTTAAGCTTGCATAAAAATCTGTAGATAAAGACCAAACGATTCATATAAGATTAGTGGGGGGTCCCCTGAATGACACCGGGCTTACCTCGCTTGTCTTAAACAGGCCCTGGGTTCATCATCAGTGCTCACAATGACACCGCCAGCTCCAGTTTGCTTTCGTTCTTCCTTCTTTCTTCGTAACTTCTCTTCACTTTGTTTCACTTTTTTAAGATGGTGTTGCCAGTCCACGGGTATTATGCTGTGCTCTCTATCATTGACGGCTTCGTTAGTAGTTAGGATTTCAATTTAGGATTGCACTTTAGGGCAAAATGGTGCATATTATATGGGGCTATTTTTTTTTTATTTAAGGGTGCTAGGGTTAATAGGGTTAGTGTTATTAATTCGGGAGAAAGCGGTGGATTGTTTATTAACACTTTAAATCAGTGAGATGTTCGGATTCACGATCTTTAATATGGCGCTTAGTCATACCTATATAACTGGCCTCTCTATTATCCTCCAATTTAAAGTTTATTTTATAAATACTGGAGGTTTGTTTAAAGTGGAAGGGGTCTTTTTCGTTCCGAATACGTTGTAAGATGTTTTTATCAGGTTTCATAGGGATGTTAATATTGTGTCTATTGGCTTTGTTTTTAATCTTTATTGAGGCACCTTTACAATATGGAATAGCGGAAGTGAAAATAGGTTTGGTTTTTTGAGTGTTATTTATATTATTTAGATACTTTAAACGTTGTTTATAAATTTTTTTAACTATGGAAGGGCTGTAATTTGCTTTTTTTGCGATGTTTTTAATAAATTTGAGTTCGTTATTAAGCAGGGTTTTATTGGAGCATATAAGGATGGCGCAATTAATGTATGATCTAAGAGCAGCATATTTATAGGGAAGGGGGTTTTACATTTGTTATTTATAATTTCATTATTATTAGTCGGTTTTCAGAAGATTGTGGTGTCGAACGAGTCATCTTTATTTTTAATTATTTTAACGTTGAGGAAATTTATACAGTTATTAGTTTCAGTTTCGTTTTTAAATTTTATATTATGGTCCAATTTATTTACGTCAGTTAGGAGGTCTGAAGGATTAATGGAATGGGGGGTGTGTGTGTGTGATGGTAAAGATGTCGTCAACATAATGGATCCACAAGTTACAGTTTTTGATAATATTATGGGCGAAGTTTTCCAAAAGTCTCATTTTTAATTCAGCAAAAATCCCCAATATGGGTGATCCCTGCATTTGTCCAAATATAGTATATCATAAATATATATATATATATCTGGATATTCTAAAGCAAATTTACAAATGTACTTGCAAAGTTGATAATTTACACTGTCTTAAAAATAGCTTTCAATTAATTCAATACATCAAATCGCTCGATTCAATAGACAATATTATGACTTTTGACTTTCAAGATCTTTTCAATAATATTGAGTTATCAGATCTTAGTAATATCATTTACAGTCTTTTTCAAGAATATAAAGCTCAAATTAATCTTCCTTACAATTTTAAAGAAGAAAAATTTAAAACACTTCTTAACTTTGTTATCCATAATAATTATATCTTGCACAACAACGATATCTATTTGCAACAATTAGGCATTCCACAAGGAGGTTGTAGCTCCAGTATTTTGGCAGATCTCTATCTTTATTATTATGAAAAGCAAATTTGCAATGATGATGTTCGATTTTATCGTTACATCGATGATATTATTGTATTTTATCTCAACAAGAACTCACAAAATGGTTTTTCCTTCAATTATCCACCTAATTTAAAGCTAACTCAAAATACTCTGACTAATCAATCTATTAACTTTTTAGATCTCAAAATAATCATCGATGGTAATAAACTTTACACAGATATCTATGACAAACGGCAAGATTTTTGTTTTAATGTAAACTTATTTACACATTTTAATTCATGTCTGCATCTTTCGGTATTTAGAAACATCATCATTAACCATTTATTTCGAATTAATAATTTATGCTCTGCAAAGTTTAAAAACAAGAATATTAATAAACTGATCACAGCCACTGCTAAAATGGGTTTTCCTAAAAACTTTGTATTTTCTATTTTATATCCTTAACCATGTCTCTGTCAGTACAAAAAAAAAAAAAAAAAAAAAGTTGTGTACACTCTTGTGTATATCAACAAAAAAAATTATAAAATAATAAAAGACAATAAAAAAGGTGGCGGTTAGGTGGGCAGATGTTTGATTATGGAGGTGGGGTGGTGTTGTAAGGCTGGATGGTTGGGTGGGTTTGTGAAATTAAATTAAAAAAAAAAAAAAAAAAAAAAAGGTAGAAGGTTTGTTGCATTTGCTTTGTATTACTATGCATACTTTCATTTTCCATTAAAATTTCAGTTTTTTCCTTTTTGAGTTGTCAACTATATTTAATGTTCTAATTATACTGTTAAACACAATGTGATAAATCGGTGAATTTCATTGTGGCTTCGTGGTTTCATTGTTGTTCATCTGCTTTGAAATTTGCATTTTTAAATCCATATGGTTCCTGTTCTGGTTGTGGCAGGCTGGGGGAGTGTTGCCGGCATAAAACTAGTGTAACCCCACAGGCAAGTCACAAGTCTTGCCGCCTGCCTCCTTCTTCCTATCTTGTGTTTCTTGAGTTGTTTTTTCATTAATTTTGATAAGTTTATGGTTTTAAATTAAGATTTGTTGTTTTACTTTATTGATTCGTTTGTTTTGCAGGCTGTTAATTGGTGAATCTGGTTTCTTTGCATTGGTATATTTCGTCCACTGGTGATTTTTTTTTTTTGTCTTATTGGTCATTGGTGTTTCAGTGATCTTGTATCTGTTGCTTGGCTTCTACTATGCTTAATAGATCATCTTTATTATATATATATATATAAAAGATTCATTAAGTAGTAGATTACTTGTCCGGATGAGAGTTTGACTTATTTTGTTATCCTGTAAATATCAGTAATTTTAGATTGTATTATGTTGCTAATCTCAGAGATATTCATGGGTAAAGATCCTTAAAGTCAAAACTATTAAGAGTATCTTGAAAATGAATGTCTGTATTGCGCAATTTTTGAATAAAACTTTCAGTAGATTTTATGGAATAGTCAGAGAAGGGGAGGAGGGATTTATAAATATCTTTTATAGAAGTTTCAAGGCAGTAAGTCGGTCCTTCAGATTTGTTTACTATTGGCAGGAGGATTTTTGTGGTCTTTGTATTTTCCAAAAAGGTGGGGAATTATTGGGGACTGGGGGGGGGGGGGGGGGGGGTTATTAGGCCAACTTCCAGTTTTTATAAGGGATTTTTTTCAAAAAGTTTTTTGAGTGGGGAGTGGATTATTTTGACAGCTTTTAATTTTGCGATAGACGTAATCTAATTTAATTATAATTTTCCTGTAGTAACTAATTAATACAAATGTCCTAAAGAATCTAAAATAGACTTTATACAGCAAGTTAAAAGGAAATCTGTTAAGCCATTTTTTGAGGCAATCATTTACAAAGTCTAAAACTAATCTACTTAATCAGGGCATCTATCAAATTTCCCTGTACTAACCAATTAGGTAATGTATACAAACGGACATTTAATAAAATCTTTTTGTAAAAAAATCTGGTGTGAAACAACCACACGATTTCCATTACCCACTATTACACATATTATGCATTTTTGAGAGATAATGTGATCAGAAAACATAAAAATGACTTAAAGAAGTAGAAACCTAAAATTTTTCCAGTAAGAGAAACTTATAAAGACATATAAAACGAAGCTTACATATAGCGAGGTAAAATATGAGAGCAAAAAATGGTAGAGTTATTTTTTTAAACACAAATTTCCCTACCTAAGCAGGAAGACTGTTAATTTTCCCTCTAATAACCACGTAATACACGAGAAAGAAATGGACTTATATAACAATTTTCAAGAAAATCGTTAGAGCTGTTTTTGAGATACCAACTTTTACAAAAAATCAACTATTGACCAGACAACAATAATTACATACAAACAGATATTAAAAAGTGAGTTAATATGGCGAGTTCGAAAAAAATCCGTACAGCCGTTTTTAAAGGAATGCGCTTGCAAGACCTGAAATTGAGCTATTTATCTAGGACGCCTATCAATTTTCCTGAACTAACCAACTATATCATCCGAAAGGACATCTAATGGAGTGTTTATATGGCAACTTTGAAGAAAATCGTTGAAGCCATTTTTGAGATACGGATTTATGGTCCCAATTCCAGTTTCTGATGTCTCACTTCCGGATTTCCAATTTTCACCAAAATTTGGAAAATTCATCTGTACACCAGACCTGCCTCAATTATGAAGTTTCGTAATTCTATCTTTATTAGTTTAGGAGATATGATAACCAGAAAATTTCACACATACATACATACACACACACAGAGACCAATTGCCAAAAACTACTGTTTTGGACTCAGGAGACCTTAAAACATATAAATCAAGCGAAAACTCGAATTTGAATTTTTGGACCAAATATAATACTTCCATTATCTACGGTAGTATGGTAATAGAAGTTAAAAAAGAAAAAAAGACTCCAAAAAGCAAATATTTAAACAACTAAAATTAAAATGAAGATTGACGTAAAACGAAATTGTAAATCATGCCTAAAAATATAAAATAAATTCCTTCCCCAAACATAAACATTGCAATAAAAAGCATAATTTTTGAAATCAGTACCACAAAATTAAATAAAATTTAATTTTTTTTTTTTTTTTACAGATTTGTTTTTAGATTGATAGCTACAAATACTGTTGTCACGAATGATCCATCTTCATAGTTTCCTTTATTATTTTATTACTATATACAATTGGTCCATTAATAATATCTATATAGAATAAAGAAACACCCTTCACAATTTGGTATTTATGTTTCTACAAAGTTATTAGAGTTTTCTTTATACATTTTTACAGCTTACAAAAACTTAATTGCTTATTTGAATCAACATATGTTTCGGCTGTGTTTTGCAGATGCAAAAGTTAGATATATATTTTGAATATAATTTGATTTTTGTATTGAATAAAATTACAAATTCTTATTTTATTTTGTGCCCACTTCAAAAGTTATAATTAATTGTAGTTTTCATTTTGTTTGGTGAAGGAATTTATATTTTTAAGCATGATTTCCAATTTCATTTTATGCCAATTTTTAGTTTATTTTTAGTTGCTTGAATAATAGTTGCTTTTTAAAGTCGGTACTATTTTTTTACAAAAAGATTTTTTTCTTTTTAGTGAAAATATATTCATATAGCAGAACATGAGAAGACGTTCGACAGTGGTTTACATATCACAAACCGCAAGAAAAGTGACAACTCAAAAAAAATGGTAATTTTGAGTTTATGTCACTGAAAAATATATAAAGTGCCCTAATATAAGCACAAAAAAAAAAAAAAAAGAAAAGAAAAGAAAAGAAATCCGATTTTAACCAAAACTTTCCAAACTGATCTGTATATTGAAAATGAATTAATGCATTAAAAAAAAAAAAAAAACAGAAAAGAGTAATAAGGTGAGTTTGAAGAAAATCCATAGTGCTACTTTTTTAAGATATTCAGTTCCAAGACCTAAAATTGGTCTACTTAATCTGGATGCTTATAATTTTTTTTTTTTTTTTTTTGGCAGTTACCAATTAATATATACAAAAGGACATCTGAAAGGGGATTTACACAGCAAATTTGAAGAAAATTATAATAGCCATTTTTAAGATATGGACTTAATTAAAATACGATCCCACTTCAGGTTTTTCAATTTTCAGCAAAGGTTGGCAAATTCATCTGTACACCAGACATGTCTTACATATGAAGTTTCGTTGTAACTTTTTTCATTTTAGAGGTATAATAGTCAGAAGATTCCCAGCATACAATTTTTTTTTTTTTGACTAAATACATCTTAAAACATGTAAATCAAATGAAAAATCTATATTGAAATGCTTGACAAGATATAATACTTCCATTACCTACAGCAATAGATAATGAAAGTAAAAATTTAATTTATTATTATTATTGAATCTTTAATGAAAGAATGTAGATAACTGTATTTCAAATATTGACGTTTGTAATAATGAAAAACAATATCATACCTGCCAACATTAAAGGATCAAAATCACGGAGCAGCATTTTCAGGCTTATAAAACATTGATGCGTTTGTTTTCAACATATGACAGTATTTAATATCCATGATTTAAATTATCAAAAATTTATTTTTGCAAGTTAAATTTAAATTATTGAGTAAAAACTTAGTAATTATTAATTAAAAATAGTGCTAGAAATTGATATTCATGAGAATATTTTTTCAGCAAAAGCAAAAATCATGCTTAAAAAATTGAGGATTTGTTCAAGTTTTGCTTAAATTATAGGTGTTTTAAAATGTTCAGAATAAGGGAGAAATGTATGAGAATAATGCAGAGTGGAAGACAATCTTAAAATAAGGGAGTCACCCTTGGAGAGTTGGCAAATATGCAATGAATGAATATGATGTCTGCTTTAAAAGAAAAATATTTTTAATAATTAAGATGCCTTTTAAAATATATGTTTTTAAAAAAATCCTTTTGAAATGTACTTTTTTTAAAAATTGTATAATGGTATATTTTACAGTTATTATTATTTTGAAGTTTTTTTCATTTTTCAAGTTAATAAATATAACACACACATATATATTAATTTATTTATTTTTGGCATCTATTAATTTATAATTTAAGAAGAATCTTTTAATAATTTTAAAATAAAATTTTCTTAAAGTGTTAAATATCAAATAAAAATATAAATAAAAGTATCAATGATAACATTTTCCTACCATATAATATATAATAAGATTCATTTTTTTTATCTATAAGCGGACTCAAACTATTCAATTTTGATTTATTATTGTACTTTTTTTTTTATTGTAAGAAAATATTTAAAAACAATGAAATTTCCAGTTTATTGTAAATGGTAAATTTCTTTTCACATAATAGAAATATTGTAAAAAGCCCAACACTTATATAAATCTGTATAGTTTTTGTGATGATTACCTATGACACACTTGCTAATTTATATCTAAATTGAATGTACAGTTTAGACGCTAGCACACTTGAGTCCGTAAACCACAATGAGAAAAAAAAGAAAGAAAAGAAACCTTTGTGTCCCAATACAGAAAAACTGTAACTCTTACACTTATGGAAATATATACAATTTGAATGGCAATGACCTATAACCTACCTATTATATTACACCTTTAAGCAGGGTTCGTACTAGAAAAAAATATTGAGTGGGATTCTCCCACTTAAAAAAAAAATTTAAGTGGGATCTTTCAAATTTAAGTGAAAAATTATATTATTTACATTTTGCAAATTTCTTTTTAGAGAATTACAACTGCAAATTAAACAATTAAAAAAAAAAAAAATCAGGTAAATGTTAAAAATGGAATTCCTCCCCCCCCCCCTTTTGTGGCTAAGGACAGATGCTGCTTTCACCATTCAGAACCTAAATTTTCATTATAAATGCAGAAGGAATTGCTCAAGTTATTACTTAATCTGTTTCAAAATTTATTTTCAATTTGATTTTGAATACTCGAAGAGTGCTTGACAGAAGTGCAGTAACTGGAATAACCTAAATTATTTAATATATAATTATTGAAATTTTTAGTCTTCACACTTTGTAGTTATTTATTAATAAAATAAATACTTCATATATCTTCTTAACAAAGATTTACAATTAAGAAGTACAGTGAAACTTGAAAAATTCGAACTTGTTTAATTCGAAATTCTGTATAATTCGAATTTTTTACTCGGTCCCTTGAATTTTGTGTTAAAATAATGTTAAAAAATCATGGATAATTCGAATTCTATTTCGGATTTTTTCATACAATTACCTTTAAAATATTACAGTAAATTTTGTTCCCGAGATTTTTCTCAGCTAAAATGAATTATATATTTTAACAGTCTTTCAAAAAAAGGATAAGGAAATACAAAAGAAGCCCCTAGCTAGTGCACCAGAAAACATGGTGCATGTACATGAACTTCGAGGTTTTTTTTAATTGAAAGTCATGTCTAATGTATAAGATTCTATTTTTGTGTCAAGTCATATGCTATGACACAAAGATTGTACTTAAAGAAGAAATCAAAAATATCTGACTATTTTTAAAAAAGTGTTGAATAATTAAGCTCGTAAAAAATATTGATTTAATGGAGGGCGGTGGGGGAATATAGCAATATTCTTAGATATAAAGTTTATGTGTTAAATCTTTGATCATAGAGTTTTAATTTTTTTACTTATCGCTTTTTTTTTTTGACAAAATAGTATATGTAATTTGAATTTTTGGATATTTCGAATTTTTCTCTGGTTCCTTCAACTTCGAATTATCCAAGTTCTACTGTATTTTCAAATAATTACATAATATTTCCACTTTATTTGTTTTTTTTTATCAAGAAATTCAAGAGAAATTAAAAAAAAGATAACTACAGGCTTCAAAGCAATTAATATATTACCTAACTGAACTAAAAAATTGATGAAATGTTCAAAGATCAATGAGAAAAAAATTGGGGAAAAATCCCCCTTACAATACATTTTTTAGTGGGATTTTTCAAAATACTGCGAGATTCTCGCAATCCCACTTCCTAATACGAACTCTGCCTTTAAGCATAATTAAACAAAGTATTTAGATACTAACTCACACCATATCACACACAGATATAGCCATAAAATTGAAGAAATGAACTCAGGTTTTTCATGTTTACAATACTTTTATTGTATATCATGTACTTAACTGTAAAAATCTCCCTACAACATTTTATATGTAAAATAATCTGGTATGTCACTCACATGACTTTCTCTTACCCTGAAATTTAATACTATAAATACAGGTTGCAGATTAAAAGGTAAGATAACGAGTACTGTTATGTAAACCTGTGTTAAGCAATTCATATTAGGCTTCTGAAGAGTTTTATATGATAATTAGTTCTGTATGAGGGGGCTACTGCCCCCTCAAAACCCCGTTTCATTAATGCATCTACATTTATATAGAATTTAATTCGGTTATTAAAAAATAATTCTGTTTAAAAAAAAACAATTAAAATTATTATTTCAAAAAATTATCTTTTATGATAATGCAGACGATTTCCATATTAGAGAAGTAGTATAACACCAGATATCCAAAAAATGCCCATTTTATTCTCAATATTTAAAAAAAAATCAATAACTTTGTTTTAAATTATCGCAGATCGATGGTTCAACCATTCGTTTTAAAGGTATTAGCGAGCTCTTTTGAAAGATACCCATCATGAAAATTTACTCCCCTCGAGGGGGGACTTCCCCCCCAGGGGGCGGAGGCGAGGCTCCTACATACACAAAAAAAATTTTCTCAGTTAACTATCTCTATTACAAAAAATATATATTCGTTTCATTTGGTTTAGTGCAGTCTATAGATGTTAAACTCTACTTACCTGCAATTTCCCCCCATAGACGTAATTTATTAGAATTCTCTTGATTGTTCCTGTACACGAACCATTTGCTTGATCTTAACGAAAAGCTTACTGTAGCATCCCTATATGATACACATTTAGAATAACAAGTTTGAACTTTCTGCCATAATTTGTTTTTGAGATATGCTTATAACACACAGACACACAGACATACACACAGACCATTTGCTAAAAACATGATTTTCGTATTCAGGGGACCTCAGAATGTGTAAATATATCAAAAACTCGCGTTCGAAAATTTGACCCAAAAACAATACTTTCTCTACCTTATGAGTAAAAGAAAGTAAAAAGTAAAAATAGATAGCTAATCTTCGGTCAAATTTTAAACCTTTTACTTTTTCATGTTAAAATATTATTCAGTAAAACCAATTTACAATTCTAGATGCAAAAATTAAAAGAAATATTATACTCACTTGCAAGATTTGCAGTATACACAACACGTGAAATACTGATCAGGAAACGTATTCGGGAGTGATTTATCAATATTTCCACAAAATTTATCATTTAAAACCTATAAGAGAAAGAAAATAATTTTTAACTATGAAATGATCTTAAAATAAATTTTGAGTGGATAAAACATTATGAATTTTTAGTTCTTACCAAACAAGGCAGGGATGAAAACAGCTGAAATGCCAAAAAGTAGAAAGCATATGAGCAACGAAAAAGAAGTTCGTAAGAGGAAATAAATAGGAGATAAAAGTGAGAATAATAAGAAAATAAATAATAAATAAATAAAGAGTCAGAATATTATAAAAGAAACAAAGAAAGTAAGTGAAAGTAATAAAATAATTAAAATGCAGAAAATCCAAGAATCAAAATAGTACAAAAGAAATTCAAAACAAAAAATACAGGGAGAAACTAAAAAGAAAACATGCTCCAGATATTGAGTAATATAACTAGAATACATACGAGGGTTGCTATTTATATTTCTGGCCTAATAATGAAAAAACAAATATGTAGGATCGAAATTGGTTTTATTGTTTTTCAAAATATTCTCCATGATGATGAATACACTTTTGCATGCGTTTGAACCAATTTTCAAAGCACTTTTTCCAGTCCGATTGAGGTAACTCCAAAACATGCGTTTTGAATGCATCAACCGCTTCTTCGGGGGTCGAAAATCGTTGTCCACGTAATTTATTTTTGATGTGTGAGAATAAGAAGAAGTCATTGGGTGCCAAATCAGGGCTGTACGGCGGATGACCCATCAGTTCGATCTTTCGCTCAGTCAGAAATGCATTTGTTTGAGTCGATGTGTGAGAGCTCGCATTGTCATGATGAAGAATGATTCGCCTGTTCTTCTGCTTTTTTCGAATTTCTCCGATGACTTCTGGCAAACATATGGTCGTGTACCATTCAGAATTGACCGTCCTGCGTTGCTCTAACGCCACTGTTGCCACATGACCGTTAATGCCGAAGAAACAGGCAATCATTTGTTTCGATGTGCTTCTTCCTCGAACAACTTTTGTTGGTTTTGCCTCGCCTTGGAAGACCCATACAGTTGATTGCTGTTTTGTTTCCGGCTCATATGCATAGATCCATGATTCGTCACCTGTGTAGATGTTATACACA
This sequence comes from Salticus scenicus, assembly GCA_963930645.1. Classification (NCBI taxonomy): domain Eukaryota; kingdom Metazoa; phylum Arthropoda; class Arachnida; order Araneae; family Salticidae; genus Salticus; species Salticus scenicus. The sequence goes on from OZ005649.1 coordinate 331,002,546, forward strand.
GACTTTGATGTACCTTGAACGTATTTTTCCAACATTTCCTTGCACCAATCGACACGAGCCTTTTTTTGAGCGTTTGTCAGATTATGCGGGATCCAACGCGAACAAATTTTTTTTATGCTCAAATGTTCATGCAATATTTTATTGATGCTAGTCATACTAATGTCCAAAGACGCCTCAATCTCACGGTATGTCACATGACGATCTTGCTTTATCAGTTCACGCACAGCATCGATCTTTTCTGGCACAACAACGGATTTTGGACGACCTGCACGGGATTCGTCCTGGATCGAACATCGACCACGATTAAATTCGTTATACCAATTTTTTACAGTGCTGTAGGATGGCGCTTTATCGCTGTATAAAGAATTAAGTTCATCGAAGCACTCTTGTCTTGACAATCCACGTCGAAAGTTATGAAAAATAATCGCACGAAAATTTTCACGATTCAATTCCATTTTTTGAAAGAGAAGAACTTTTCAATTTACTGTCAACAACACAAATAAAGCTATAATGGTAAATCGTCTGCTGAATTTACGTTTAAAAATATCAAACTTTCGATTAAAATCGTCTGCGGTCGCCTAGCAACACTTACTGTTGCCAAGGCCAGAAATATAAATAGCAACCCTCGTATAGGAATTAGAAATTGGAGATTCAGACTTTTTTAAATGAATGGAAAGATAATCAAGAAAGTTATAATATTCAGATAGCTTTCAGAAAATAAATAAATAAAATTAAAGCTTCTTTTATATATATATATATATATATATTATTCATAATCACTATATCTAAATTTTTTTTATCCACCTTGAATAAGTATGTCACACAATACTGTTTTCTACGATGGATGTCTTTTCACTATCAGCTCTTTACAAATATTCACAGATATTTGTGTAAATATCTGTAACACAATATTACAGATATTGTGTTATTAAATTATTTCTTTAAATTAATTCCTTAATTCAATTACAGTGTCAAATTACTGGTCTCTCAGCAATCTGGCACATGTTCCAGCATTGCTGGATTACTAGAAATCACTAATAAGACACATTTAAATGGCAGAAGCTATGCTTTATTTCATACATGTATGCCAATAATACTGTATTATATGTTACATTAGTGCATACACATAACTGAAGTTAACATAAACTGAAACTACAATAATTACTATATAATACTGTATTGTTTTGTATCAATAGTCATTTAGTAGCTGCCTGTATAAAAATATCGGATTACTAGCAGGGCCAGAGAAGTAAAGTGCCACATTACAAAACTTATTTTGATAGTTCCAATATATTATCTTGAAATGGATATTGTACTTTCTGTTGTATACATTTTTCATTTTCTTTCTCCCCCCCCCCCCCAATTTTCTTTTATAATTTGATAAATTCCTCTTATTATTTTATTTTTTTAATTAACTATTATTCAATTCTATTTCTTGAAATATATTATTATGGTTGGTTTTTCTTAAGATATTATAAATAATAATGAGGTAAAAAATAAAACTACAATTAAATTAAACACCAAAACAGCTAATTACGAAAAAAAAAAAAAGGCTATTAATGAAATAATATATATGTAAAATTTAATAAAATTAAACATAATTTATACGTCTCATTAATATATTAAAACCAATGTAACACTTAAAAATGAGATAAAAGATACAAAAATTTAAAACTTTAAAAATACATTTTAATCAAAAAAACATTTAAAACACAAGACACGTTTCGGCTAGAACACTAGCCCTCCTCAGTGTCAAACATACAAACACAACATTTACAAAAATTCTAAATACATCATATCAAGATTAAATATTCAGGAGGAATAGCTTTAGCCTCGTTCAAGGAAGAATGTTGCATTTTAGTGAAAGCGCCTTCTAGAAAAATACGGGATTCATAAATATTTATATTGGAAGCTAAAATTTTAAAGTTTTCAAAATCTGGTATATGATCACTATTGAGAGAATGGATTACAAGTTTAGATCTTAAATCTCCTATTTTATAAGAGCGTTTATGTTCCTTTAATCTAATTTCACCTGTTCTGCCAGTTTCACCGATATATGTAGAATCACAATTTTTACAAGGAATACTATAGATTACACCAAGACGTTTAAGAGGGGGGACAGCGGGTTTAAAGTTTGAGAAAAAGTTACTAATACGGAGTTGAGGTTTAAAACTAGTAGAAATATTAACTGTTCTAAGTAATTTTGAGATATTTTCAGAGATACCTTTATAATAAGGGATAGTAGTACGATAAGTGGAATTTTTAACTTTAGGATAAACTGATTTAAATGAAAAATAAAACTCTTCTTTATAAATTCTTTTAATAAAACGAGGGGGGTAACCATTATTTTTTAAATCAGAAAAGATTCTGGATAGTTCATTATTTAATAATTCGGGATTACTACAATAATGCTTTGCACGATGTAAAAGAGTACGAATGACTGCAAGTTTATGCGATAAAGGATTAGCTGAATTGAAGTTAAGATATTGACCAGAGAAGGTGGGTTTTCTATAGACTGAAGTTGAAAAATGTAAAAAATGATTGACTGTTTTATGCATTATAAGGATGTCAAGAAAATGTTTCTTGACATCCTTATAATGCATAAAACAGTCAATCATTTTTTACATTTTTCAACTTCAGTCTATAGAAAACCCACCTTCTCTGGTCAATATCTTAACTTCAATTCAGCTAATCCTTTATCGCATAAACTTGCAGTCATTCGTACTCTTTTACATCGTGCAAAGCATTATTGTAGTAATCCCGAATTATTAAATAATGAACTATCCAGAATCTTTTCTGATTTAAAAAATAATGGTTACCCCCCTCGTTTTATTAAAAGAATTTATAAAGAAGAGTTTTATTTTTCATTTAAATCAGTTTATCCTAAAGTTAAAAATTCCACTTATCGTACTACTATCCCTTATTATAAAGGTATCTCTGAAAATATCTCAAAATTACTTAGAACAGTTAATATTTCTACTAGTTTTAAACCTCAACTCCGTATTAGTAACTTTTTCTCAAACTTTAAACCCGCTGTCCCCCCTCTTAAACGTCTTGGTGTAATCTATAGTATTCCTTGTAAAAATTGTGATTCTACATATATCGGTGAAACTGGCAGAACAGGTGAAATTAGATTAAAGGAACATAAACGCTCTTATAAAATAGGAGATTTAAGATCTAAACTTGTAATCCATTCTCTCAATAGTGATCATATACCAGATTTTGAAAACTTTAAAATTTTAGCTTCCAATATAAATATTTATGAATCCCGTATTTTTCTAGAAGGCGCTTTCACTAAAATGCAACATTCTTCCTTGAACGAGGCTAAAGCTATTCCTCCTGAATATTTAATCTTGATATGATGTATTTAGAATTTTTGTAAATGTTGTGTTTGTATGTTTGACACTGAGGAGGGCTAGTGTTCTAGCCGAAACGTCTGTCTTGTGTTTTAAATGTTTTTTTGATTAAAATGTATTTTTAAAGTTTTAAATTTTTGTATCTTTTATCTCATTTTTAAGTGTTACATTGGTTTTAATATATGTAAAACATTGAAGCATCATTGAGATTATACATAGAGAAAATTTTATTTTAAAAATGATATAAATTAATCTCAAAATAGAAAGAAATGTTTTACATATACAAAAAGAATTTAGATTTTTAAAAATGGAAATTTTGAACTGTCACACGGTGGCGGATCTAGCATTTAACTTTTAAGGGGGGGGGGGGGCTAAGAGTTTTTAAGATGTTATTCCAGATCAATGAAAAATTTACAATTGTAACATTCAATTGTAAATGTTAGTGCTTTTTTGGGGGGGAGGGGGGCTTAGATTTGCCACTGCTGTCACAAACATTATAGACATGTATACATGTCCTGTATTACACAATAAAGGATCTGCCAAAATGTCAAAAGAAGAGCTGCTAAATTTTCAAGAACTTTCCAATAAAATAAGTACTCTCTTTCTCTGTCTCTCTCTACAGTATATATATATATTTCAAAGAGAGATAAAATAAATATCCTTCAGATAAAAAAAAAAGCAGCTCTAATTCATCAGATTATAGATGAAAGAATAAAGAGAAAATGTATAAAAATGATATGAGGGGGGAAAAAATGCTGAAAAGCATTTCTTTTATAATTTGATAAATTCATCTTATTATTTTATTTTTTTAATTAACTAACTTTTATTCAATCCTATTTCTTGAAATATATTATTATGCTTGGTTTTTCTTAAGATATTATAAATAATAATAAGGAAAAAAATAAAACTGCAATTAAATTAAACACCAAAACAGCTAATTACAAAAAAAAAAAAAAAAAAAGAAAAAAAAAGCTAGTGGTGAGAGAAAGATTAAATAATAAAAATACTGAAATAGATAGACTTGCTATATGAAAAATAGCTGATTATGTAAATAGAATAGAGATCATAAATTTATAACAGAAGCAATAGAACGGTGTAGTAATGAAAATTTATATAATGTAATTTAATGTCCAGTCGAAACTACCTAACATGCCTGAAAATTACTACTTATAATGTAAAATGAATGATGAAGGAAGACTTATTAATGATATATTATATGGCTACCTATAATAAGTGATATTTGAAGAATTCTTAATTATAAGTAAATTAAACATTCAACATGAAAAATTCATAAATAAAAAAAGTCTGATGTGTAACAATCACACAACTTATATTACCCATTATTACACATATTATACGCACTTTTTTTGGATATAATATGTTCAGAAAACATAAAATTAGCTTAACAAACTAGATACTTTTTGGATTTCCCATAATTTTCCTGAAAGAGAAAACTGTTACATGTGTAAAGACATATAAACAAAATTTACATAGCAAATAAAAAAAATAAATAAATAAATAAATAAAATTGGTAGAGCCATTTTTTGAAACCCCAATTTCCGAGATCAATACTCCAATTACCTATGGTAATCCAAGTTGGAAGTAACAAAATAATTTGACATGAAATTCAGAGACAGCAAAAATTTTAAAAACGCTGAATTAAGGGGTAGTACCTGCAAAGTTTCACGTCTGCGATAAATAGATCATTCATGGCAGATGTCATTGTACATTAAAATGGAGTAAACTATATAAGTGTGAAGAAAAAAAAAAAAAAAAGAGAAGAGAGAGAGAAAATTAATTTACATAAATAACAAATTGATAATACCCAGATTCAAGGAGGGTGAAAATGCAGTTAGAAAATTTTCAATATTTGTAAATAATGTATGTTTAAGAATAATTTAACTGATTAAACTATGCTGCTTTATAGCATGATTTTAATCATTATTTTTATTTCTTAAGCTGTCCTAAAATTTTACAGTCAACAGTTCAACATTTTATTAATGCTATCAGAAATTTACTGTGCCTTAGATCAGGGATGCATAACCTTTTCAGGATGAGGGGCCAAAAGATGAAAAAGGATCATATCGAGGGCCAAAACAGCATGTGAATGTTAAAACATGTTATAAACGTGAAAACACTATTATTATTATTTTTTTTTTTTTTTTTTTTTTTTTTTGTGGTAATACGCATGAATTACATTTATTACTTTATTTATTTTACTCATGTACAGATTATGCAATAAACAAATAAAACAAAATTAGTAAAAATTAATGAGATGGCTGTGACTGAATATTTGAAGTTGATTTTATGTTGGCCTTAAGATTGGTTGTGGCAATACATAGAACTGAAGAAAAGTTCACATCTGCTATTCTGTTTCTTATTTTTGATTTGTTTAAATTCATTAGTGAGAAAGTTTGCTCACAAATGTAAGTGCTACCAAAGAAAGTTGCACATGCAGCTGCATTTTGCTTTAAGCACGAAAATTCATCAGGTAAATCTTTATAAAATTCTAAGATCGGTTTTTCTTTGAATTAATTTTTGAAAAAATCAGAATTCTGTAAATTAATTAAGGCCAACTGCATACTCTCATCCACTAGATTTACATCAACAGAAAACAGAGAAGAGAATACATCAATTTTTGTTTGGCATTTTTCAAAATCTGAAAACCGATCATCAAATGCATTACGCAAGATTTAAATTTGATCCTCATACTGCATTTTCATGTGTGGAAATTTTTCATGCATTTTTTGGCAGTAGGGAAAGTGTGCAAAATTTTTAGTTTTCAGCTGATTTTGAAACAAACATAACTTTTGTTTAAATCCCTTTACATTATTTATTAATTGAAAAATTTATTGATTTTTTCCTTGTAGTTTTGTGTTTAACACATTCAAATGACCTGTTATGTCTGTGAGAAAAGCCAAATCACACCGGAAATTTGGTTCTTTTAACCATCTAGTATTTCTACCATGGACACTTAGAAATGTAACAATTTCATCAAATAGTTCCATACAACGCTTAAAGGCGACTCCTTGGCTGAGCCATCTTACTTCTGTGTAATAAAGAATATCAGAAGGCAGATTATCAAATTCCTTTAAAAATTCCTTGAATTCCCTATGTTTGAGGGCATTACTACGAATAAAGTTAATTGCTTCAGATACACACTGCATTAAGTATGCAAATCCTAATTCTTTACCACATAAATTCTCTTAATGAATAATGCAATGAAACTGCAACAGTTCTACACCACATTGAGCAAGGGATTTCTTTTAACAGAGTAACCATTTCAATTTTCGTCCCAGACATTGATTTTGCTCCATCTGTGGTAATGCTAACACAATTGTCCATGTTTAAGGAAGCTGTATCGCACAAATGTAACAAACTGCAAAGAAGTTCACTTCGAGTTGTTTGCCCCTTCATGGGAAACATTCCACGAAGTTTTTCCATAACACAAAAATTTTTATCGATTCCACGAACAAACACAAGTAATTCGGCCACTGATATTCGATCTGTAGATTCATCAACAGCTAAAGATAAATATTCAAAGTTTAAAGCAGCAGATTTTACTTGATTTTCAATGTTATCATTCAACTGTTGAATTCTTCTTTGAATAGTCATTCTATTTAAGTTTATATTTTCAAATTTACTTTTTGCTTCAGGACAAAGTTTTTCTGATGCAATCAACAAACACTTTTTAACGAAATCCCAATCTGTGAACAGCCGATCTTCTTTTGCAATAATTTTGGCAACACCTAAGCTCACTTCCACAAATGAATCCATTTCAGATGCATGTTTTTAAAAAAAATTTGCTTGACTGCTGAAAGATTTTTTGAGTTGTTTAATTTTGCGCGATCGTTCATATCCTTTCATAGATGCAAAATGTTTATGGTTCATTTCATAATGCCGCCTAACGTTATACTCTTTTGCCACTGCAATCTTGCAACTACATACTAAGCATGTGACAGTATCATTGTAATTGATGAAACAATATTTATCTGTCCATGAATCTTGAAATTTTTGATTTTGAAAATCACCTATCCTTTTCTCGCTCATTTTACTAAATTAAATTATTCAGTATAAAGTAAATTATACTTATACTGAACTAAAAATATGAAATCAAAAGAGAATATCCGATCCGTTCTGTTGATGCGTTTACGAAATAACTCATCTACTAGCAAAACCATGTGGTGTTGTTTATTAGAATGATTGCCGCTGCTAAGTAGAAGTTGAAGTTATTATTGGTAGCATTCACCATGGAGAAAAATGTGAGTTCAATAAGGAACTTTTGATTGGCCCATTGTAATTTCAAAATCTAACTGCATCCATACCTCCCATACTATCTGCTCCTTGAGACTGTCTCGGCATGCATGTGTGATTATGCATTTGGCCTTCGTCCTTGTCTGCTTCCAGACCGTGTGGTGAAACTTTATGAACAACTGCAAATTATTTATTCTGATGTAAAATCGTTTTCGTATTAGATTTTTTTTTTTTTTTTTGTTTATATGAAAAAGTCTTTTTTTTTAATTAATCTTATTTTATTAACAACATTCGCGGGCCAACTTTAAAGGCTACGAGAGCCATAGGTTGTGCATCACTGCCTTAGATTCTTAAAATATATTTTATTCTCTAATTATGTTATAACATAGGTTATAAATAGAATCATTCAATATATATATATTTACTACTTAAGTTCTTTCTCAATATTAAGAATACAACAGCAAAGTAAACAAAATCAACCAAGTAATTAAATTCTTTGAGCACATAAGAAATTTTTTTCAAATTTCTTAATTTAGCATGTTTTAATTAACTCACTTTCTTGTTTGTTTGTTCAGTGCAAATCTTGTAATCGATTTTTAACTAACTTCCTGACTAGCTACACATATGAAACTTTTAGAATACCTCAGAACACATAACAATGCATTCTTTTAATACTTTTAGTCAATTAATAAATGTTTAAATAATTGTTCATAATGTGTTACAAATGTTTGAAACAATTGTAATAATTTGAATTGTTCTTATAATTGCTTTCTTTATTATGCATTTGATCATTTTCTTTCAAGTTGATGGGATAATTTATTAAAAAATGTTTTAAAAAAGTATTTCTTAATACATAGAATTGCCAAGTTTATAAGATTCAACAGAAAATTTAAAAATGTGGTATATAAAAAGTTCTTTTTATCTTGTAATTATTTTACAATAACAACTTAATAGGCTAGTTTCTAATCAATATGTAAAATTTTTGTTCACTCATAATTTTACATACTGTCTGAAAGTTATGATAAAATGTTACTTAATTGACAAAGGCAGACCACCTGAATGTAATATTTTTTATTTATGATAGTATTTATTAAAATTCAGAAGATTAAATACAAATTAGAAAGACAAAGGAAAAAAATACAATTTGTACTTATTTTTACCATGTTTAGCTTTTATATTGAAGTACAAAAAAAAAAAAAAAAAAAGTTTTTAGCACTTGTTGAAATAAATATTTCCTATTCCATCTAATAAGTTTATGAAAATTATTGGTGACGTAGATTGCAAATAAAATGCAACATTCCATAGTATTGTAGCCCCAAGCACTTGTTTGCCCAGTAATTAAATTGGTTTTATGAAATATGTGTCTAGCAGGGTAGATTAAAAAAAAAAAAAAAAAAAAAACAGATACTTCTTTAGCCTGCACAAAAAGCCTACATTTTAAAATATCTGCGCTCTTTTGTGCTTTTTCTGTAATTTATTCCTCTAATTTATGTTGAAAAAATAAATGAGTGAATATAGTAAAAAGATTTTTTTTTTTTTTTTTTTTTTGGTCACTCATTTAATATTTTGAGCTTGTGCATTTTGACTTAAAATTTTCTTTTAGACTTTTCCCCATTTTTAGATTGTTATTGAGGGGGACAATGTTACTTGCATCTGTAACATTCCTTAAGCTACATTGTGTTTTCTGGCCCCTGGGTGGTGTGAAATAAGTAACAGTTTTGCAGTCGAGTTTGGATTCTGTTTTCCGGATACCTGTTGAAAATGAAGTGTAGGCAGGACTCTTTGCATGTTCTGCAGTGGAGCGCTGTTGGGCTCGCTCTAAGAGAACTGAACTTTTGAAAATTCTAAATGACAAAGTTGAAGTCACACAATTATAAAGGTTAAAAAAATAAATAAATAAAGTGGATATGGTGATATTTGCTTTTCCAGAATTTAATATGTTTGTTCTGGTGGAGAAGGGAAGAAAAATAGCCAGTGGTATTCTGGTTGGTGTCAGGAACACTATTACTTGAAGACTTGAAACCATAAAACTTATGAATAAAACAGATAAGATTAAAATTGCTAAGCTAAAATGATGGCTAAATAACTAACACTTTAAAATATTTTCTGTTTATAACCCACCCAATAACAAGCCAAATATTGATTTAACTGACATTAATAGAAGGACTATTGTAATCAGTGATTTTAATGCCCACTCCCAAAAATGGAGTTATAGGGATAGTAACTTGGTGGGTTAAGCTGCTGAAGATTTTTTAAGTTCCTATAATTTGTAGCTTGTATTTCATAAACAAGACCATATAACTTTACACTACAGTGGTGTGTCTAAAGCAAGCCATATCTTTTGAAAGATTTCAGCTAATATTTTAGACATTACTCACAGAACTATAATAGAGGATAGTGGTAATGGACACCACATGGGTTCTAGTTAAAATTCTTCTCCCAAAGAATCATGTCTATTCCCATGCCATAAAGTACCATGTAACTTTTGCAAAGCGAATAGGCTATTTTCAGACTGTTAAGAGAATAACCTGAATGAAATGAGGATAGCTTTTCACAAATTCCCTGACAAAATTGTGACTGTTTTTAACAATATTATTTTTAATGCTACTAAGAGATTTATACCTCGTAGTAAGCTGAAGGTTTTCCGCTGCTTCTGGAACAACTTTACACAATTTAAAAAGAAATGTGATGAGCTTAATTATAGAGCTTAGAAAACTCATAATCCCCAGGTCATACAGAATTGGAAAATCACTGTGATCTTAAAAAAAGAGATAAGGCACAATGATAAGGCCTTTGACGACTCCATCTCCAAAGTAAATTATAAAACTGAGGTTTAAATGATTTATAAATTCATGAATAGACTGTTTAAAGAATTGTAGAATGAAAAAGAGCCAATGAAACTGAACAGGAAAAATTTATGTAATGATGACCAGATCGCTGGCGTTTATGCAACACACTTCTTTTCAAAGAAAAGGAAATCAAGTTACATGAAACAAAGAGATAAATACTTAAAAAGATACAATGTTTTAAGCAAGGTTGCTACTATAAACTATATATTAAGGAATTCTAAATGGAATATGAAATACAGAAATCTGCTTTAAAGTTTTATGAAAATCTAACTCATCTACACATAGTGACCTGTGAATTAAATCTGGGACTGGCTGCTACAGGCAGAAGACTCGAGAAAGTTTCTTAAAAGAGCTGTATAGTCTCCCTCTTTCTCTTATAAAGAGCTGTATATTCTCCCGATATTGGGAAGCCAAAGACATTTTGGACAGTTTGACTTTTTGATTTCCGTTTTATTCTGCTTTTTTGATCCAGTCTTTTTGTTCTTCTGTACATTCAATCTCAGATAAATGATACTGTCCAAATCACCTTCTGTATTGAAAATATAAAAGATTATTATTGAGAATTTTAGATTCTTGAGAAAAAAATACATTATTTTTCAAATGTATTTTCCTGATTTATCTGAGAAAAAAAAATTACAGAAAAGGGAAAAAAAAAAAAAAAAAAAACTGTAGCTATTTTAGTTATTTGATAAGCTTACAGTAATATTTTCAAATCTTAAAGATATACAAGGCTATATGAATCAATAAATAAACAAATAAGTATTAAATCTATTAAATAATTACAAATATAATTTATCCTGTAACCACAAGACAAATTATAGTATTAATTATCAGGGGGGAGGGAGAAAGAAAAGCAAATCTGTGTTAAAACATAACAGGAAAACTTGCAACAGAAAAATAACATAAAATAAATTTAATTACTTTGAGAAGTTTGAAAACAATGGCTGGAGATCTAGCTGCACGGACCGACGAATTTTGTACGTGTTTTGCTATTTTTTGCCTGAGTTCTTTAAAATCAGTAGGACCAGAATTACTATGTGTTCCCAAGTATTCCAGACTACAAAAAGCATCAACTTTCAAACCCTGTTCTTGAAATCTACTTCTCAAATACAGTTCGGGTTCCATGTTATAACCTTCTGCAAAATACATAAAAAAAAAATTCATTAAAATAAAATAATGAATTATCACAACACAAAAAGAATAAATCTCTTTTTCTGTAATTCATATTTAAAACAATACCAACAAAATATCACAAACAATCCATCTATTTTATATGATTCTTTATATTCTCAACAAATAAATGCCTCTGTCCTTCGACTCACTCTTTACCATTTTTATTTAATTGATTAGAAATTAACAATAATAATAATATAAGTTAAATTTAAAAAAACTAAAGCTATAAATACATTAATAAAATCTAAATAGCTTTACATTCAGCTTCAGGAAGTGGCTTTAACGGTGAAGTACTTTCTAAGTAGGGGGATCCCTCTCATTATCAACACAAGTTACTTTGGTGGGACTTGGCTCTTGTGATTTTTCACTTGATCTTATGAGTGTCTTTCTACTTTCCAGAAGGTGGTGCCAGGTGGAATCTATGCCAGCCTTTGATTCGTTGCGAGTGCATACTTTTGGGTGGTCTAAAATTTCAACAGTTTCACGGAATAACGCATAGTGGAGGTTGTTATATTGGGCCATTTTCGTAATGTTATTAAAATAAATTTTGGTGTCTTCTTTATGATGAGTTTGCACCAAGGCCATAGTGTTTTTTGCAAATTTTATATCTCTAATATGCTCTTTTATTTGGGTTTTAATTTTCCTTTTTGACATGCTAACGTAACATCCTTCATTATTGTCTTTACATTTAAAAGGTATTTTGTATATTCCGGCAGTTTCAAGGGGGGGGAGATTGGATCTTTATTGTTTCGGACGATTTCGTATATGTTGGGGTTTTTTGACAGGGATATGTATGTTTAATTTTTTGGTGACATTTTTTATTTAAACGGCGGCTCCATGGTCATATGGTATGGAGTTGGTGAAATTCATGCGTGGTTTTATGCGACTTGATACATGATTTAGCTGCTTTGATCATTTATTATAAAGTTTAGCAACAAGGTTTCTGGGGTAATTGGCTTGAATGGTTAAAATTTTGATGTATTTGAGTTCAGTTTAAGATCGTTGGGTTCAGTGCAGATTAGGATTGCACGGTTTATGTAGGCCCAGATAGCATTAATTTTGTATTTATAGGGTGTTTATACTGGAACAGATACGTTGATGACGTTTTTGCCATCATCCATAAAAATCAGAATGTCGATACAGTCTTAGAAAACTTAAATCAATGCAATAAAAACATCCAATTCCCATGTGAAACCGAAACCAACAATGAACTTAACTATTTAGATCTAAAAATAAAAAGATTGGAAAACATCATAAAAACAACAGTCTATAGAAAACCAACATCTAGTCAAGAAATAATTATCACAACAAAACACCCTATAAATATAAAATTAACACTATCCAGGCCTACATAAACTGTGCAGCCCTAATCTGTACCGAACCCAACGATCTTAAAATTAAAACTGAACTCAAATATATCAAAAGTTTAACCATACAAGCCAATTACCTCAGAAACCTTGTCAATAAAATTTATAATAAACAAATAAAGCAGCTAAATCGTATACCATGTCACCAAAAATCATGCATGAAATTCACCAACTCTATACCATATGACCAAGAAATCTCTGTGAAAATAAATAAAAAAAACGTTGCCAAAAAATTAAACGTAAATATCTCTATCAAACCAAACCCCAACATATGTCAAATCATCTGAAAAGATAAATATCCAATCTTCCCCTTGAAACTGCTGGAATATATACAAAATACCTTTTAAATATAAAGACAACAGTGAAGGATGTTATGTTGGCATATTAAAAAAGAAAATTAAAACCTGAATAAAAGAGCATATTAGCAATATAAAATTTGGAAAAAACACTACAGCTCTGGTGCAAACTCATAAAAAAGAAGACATTGAAATTGATTTTAATAACATTAAGAAAATAGACCAATATAACAATACCCACTACACGTTATTCCGTAAAACTGTTGAAATTTTAGACCAACCAAAAGCATACAACCGCGACAAATCAAAGGCCGGCATAGATTCCACCTGGCACCACCTTCTGGAAAGGAGCAAGACACTCATCAGATCAAGTGAAAAATCACAAGAGCCAAGCATCACAAAAGTGACTGGTGTTGATTATGAGGGGTACCCCCTACTTAGAAAGAACTTCACCATTAAAACCACTTCCTGAAGCTGAATGTAAGGTTATTTAGTTTTTATTAATAATAATATAACCAGAATCTCATCAATTATTATACTGAAATAAATACTTGACATTATCTATACTAATATTATAAATGTGAAAGTTTTGAAGAATGGATGGATGTTTGCTACTCAATCACGCTACAACGGCTAAACGGATCTGGATGAAATTTGGCACAGAGATAGATTAAATAGTCTGGAATAGGACATAGGCTACTATCTTTACAGAAATTCGCCCCCCCCCCCCCCCCGAAGCAAAAGACAAAAACTTGTTGGTCCGGGTATTACTTGAGAAAGGCTGAACGGAATTCAACGGCGCTTCGCAGAAATTTAGGTCTTTACCTAACTTAAAATTATATCTATCAACTTTTCTGAAATTACTCCCCCCCCACTGGGAGGGGGGGAGGGGGCAAAAGACAAAAACACATTTGTAAGCATAACTCGGCTCCTAATTACTTCACAGTAAAGAAATTGCACATGGGAAGACTAGACATGAGTACAAATGATAGGTACATTATCTGCGATTTAGAAATTTTCGATTTTTAAGGGAAAAGAGGGGGGAAATCAATTTTTGGCGGGAAATATCGAAAATTCCTGATTTTTGAGTAGAACTCTACCAAAACTGGATACAAATATATTGAAAAAAGGCTATGTGACTTCCTTAGGATATTTCCTTTTTTTTTTTTTTTTGGTGGAGAGGAGGGGGGGTTATGAGGGGGCAAACTTGAGACACCCTTTTTAGTGCTAAATTTGTCCTGAGAAATCTATGCAAACTCCAGACACGAATTTTGGTGCTTAGATTGTTTACATGTATCTGACACCTAAAGTAATGGGATTTATCAAAATTACCCTCATTCCCCCCCCCCCCTAAGAGGGGGCAGAAGGCAAAAACACCTTTGTAAACATAACTTGGCTCCAAATTACTTCACAGTGAAGAAATTGCACAAGGGAAGACTACACATTAGTACAATTAAAACACTATCTGCGATTTAGGAAATTTTGAATTTTAAGGGGAGGGATAGGAGAAATCCATTTTTGGCAGAAAATTTTCCAAATTCTGGATTTTTGAGTAAAACTCTGCGAAAAACAGAATAAAGATGTTAAAAACAGCCATGCGACTTCTTTAGGATATTTCCAAAACACGTTTTTGATTTTTTGTGTTTTTTTTTCTTTTTTTGAGGGGGAGAGGATGGTATGTGTTACAAAGGGCAAATTCGAAACACCCTTTTTAGCGCTAAATTTGTCCTGGGAAATTTATGAAAGCTGTGGTCACGAAGTTTGATGCTTGGATTGTTTATATGTATCTGACAGCTAAAGAAATGGGATTTATCGAAATACCCCCACTTTCACCCTGGAGGGCAGGAAGAAAAAAAACGTTTGTAAGTATAACTCTGTCCTAAATTACTGCACAGTGAAGAAATTGCACATGGTGAGATTAGACTTGAGTACAAATAAAACATTATGTACCATTTTGGAATTCTTGATTCTTAAAGAAGAGAGGGGAAAAGTCATTTTTCTGGGGGGAAATTTCAGAAATTCCGGATTTTTTAGTAGAGCTCTACTAAAGATGTTACAAAGGTATTGAAAACAGCCATGTGTCTGCCTTAGGAAATTTCCAAAAACACATTTTCGTTTTTTTTTTTTCAGTAGTGTTTTTTTTTAGCAGTTACGAAGTAGTAAATTCCATCCCCCACCCCCCACCCTTTTTAGCACTAAATTTGTCTTTGGAGATCTATAAGATCTGCGGTCACGAATTTTGGTGTGTGAATTGTTTATATGTATCCGACATTTACTGTAACAGGATTTTATAAAATCCCCTCTTTACCCCCTTGAGGTCAAGGGGGGCTATAAATATGTGTAAAAACACGTTCTCCCATTGATTTGAATTCACCTTAAATTATCTTAGAATGGTGAATTTTGGTGTGTGGATGTTGATTAGGTGCAGGGTTCGCACTAAGGAAAAAAAAATGAGTGGGATTCTCCCACTCTAACATAAAAATTAAGTGGGATTTTGAAAATTTAAGTGAGATTTTTGAAATTTAAGTCAGTAATTACATTTTACAGAAAAAAAGTATTTTCAAGAAATATGCAAATTACAGACATGTGGTTGCTGAAATTAGAAATTAGCTGAACATTTTTCGCTAATATGATTGATTGGATGATTAGTTGAATATTGATAACGTCACTTTCAATAAACTAATGACATAAACATTTATATATATAGTTTTTATCTACATTAAGCATTTTCAGGATTTTTTCATTAGCGTAAAAAAAAATCTTCAATATACCGGCAATAACTTTTATATCCACATAAAATCTTATTAAAATTTCACACCAAGAGTAAAACAAAATTTTCAAGCAAATATAGAATATGATTTTTATGTATGTACATTAATCATTTATATAAAAGTAGCAGTAACTAATTATTAGTTTCAAATGTGCATAAAACCAACTGAGTATTAATTTTCTTAAATTGATTTGGAAAAAATTTTCTTACCTGAAAAATCTATTCTTAATTTCCCCCATGTTTACAAATTGGGTATAGGTATGACACCCCATAAAGATTTAATTTAATTGAGAAAAAATAAATAGCTTCATTAAGTTCAGCACTAAAGGTCTAAAAATAATTACATATGTCAGAAATATTGAGCACTTCTATTGCTTTATTGTTTCTAGAATTGATCATTGACCACAATCCGTATTCCGGAGTTGGGAAAGGGGGGGGGGGGGTTAAAAACTAATTACAGAGTAAGAAATATTAAACTCTTTCAATTCTACTTCTAGAATCTAATAAAGCAAGTTTAAAATGAATATTATAAATATAATTTATGTTTCAGATGGGTAAATATTGGGAAACAAGACTTCTGCAAAACATTTGATTGCTGATCGCTAGATGGAGATAAATAAAGGGGGGGGGGGGCAAAAAATAATTACATGAGCAAGAAATATTTAACAATTGTATTTATTTACAGGTTCTAGAATCTCATAAAGCAAGTTTGAAATGGATATTGACATTTATGTTGTGGATGGAGAAAGATTAGGAATCAGAAGCTTTTATAGGACATTTGATCGCCGATTGTTCCATTTTTATTTATTTATTTTTTAACGAACAATATCCGCGATTTTTTTAAAAATAGAAAAAATAAATTTGCGGTGTTCAATGAATTAGATTTAAAAAAAAATAAAATAAAATATCGCGGGAAAATAAGTGCGGGAAAAGCGCGCATATGAAAATTTTTTAAGTGGGATTTTTTTTAATATTGTGCGATTCCCGCGATCCCGCGCTCTAGCGCGAACCCTGATTAGGTGTATGCATTATGTACTTTGGTGAGATTTTGCAAAACTTTGAACTTAGCCATTGGGGAAGGGGAAGTTAAGAATCAGGAAAGTTGCTGTCGAAGGCAGTGGGAACATGGACTCCTCATGCTGCGAGCGAGAAAAATCTCTACCACACACAGCGGGAACTTTAACGTAGGTTAATTAATAATGATATTTGATATTGACAACTGATTTAAGTATTATGTCCAGAAAAGAAGGCAAAGTCTGCTAGTATATCATAATTCCAACTATTTTGAAATTTTATATAACCATCAGAAAGTTTCCACATGTGCACAACTTCAACAAATTCAAAAATGAAATATGCAATCTGGTTTAGTATAGGGGGCATATACAGTCACAATTTATCATTTTTAATAGAAAGTGAAAATATCCTTTAAAAAATTTAAGTTTTGCAAATAAACCTGCGTAATTCAACAGGCAGAACTTTATTATATTAAATTTATAGAGGCCATTTTCCTATTTTTTTTAGACATTTGTTGTTTAAAAAGGAAAAAATATATATATATTTATTATGAAAAATTGTATTTTAAAACAATTACACTTTCGAAGGTTGTTTCCTGCTTGCTGAAAGTTTTGTTTACTATGTGCAAATGGTCTGTATAAAAGTGATAGACAGAAAAAATATAATTACGCTTAAAAAAAAAAAAAAAAAAAAGAGGGAGGGAACTGATTTCCTTTCAACCACTGAATATTGCTGCAGTAGTGATAATTTTAAATATCTAATAATAAGTAATAATACAAATAACACAGATTATCATAGACTATTAAGATTTAGTTGTCAGCAGAACAACTACAGCAGAATAATTTTAAATGTTCTGCAACAAAGTTTCATGATCAAAAATGTTCTGCAGGACACATACGCATTTTACAAACTTACTCTGACAATATTATTGAAGCACTCATAAAAAGACAAATCTTACAATTTAATGTGCAATAACATATGGACGTGTGTAATAAGAAAATAATAATAATAATAATAAAATAACATTCAAAGATATTTTTACTGAAACTTGTAATGATAATATAAAAATAAATAAATAAACCAAGGCTGGATAGAAAATTTCTCATGCAATCAACAATCAACTAACTACTTTAGAAGTATTTTGATAAATTGTTTCACTGATTAGAACAGATTTTAATTAGGGGAGGGAATCAATTAACAGTTTTAACTGGGTTAATTGTAGTTCATTAATCGATTAATCATTTGATTAGTTGGATTTTTAATCAGTTTTGTATAATCATTGTATAATTTTATTTCAACGATAAATGAAACACTCTTATATGTTTCTTTTTCTTCTTTTTTTTTCCCAGACAGTATACACGACAGACCATAAAAATGATATAGATGTTAATTTAACTAGTTCCTTAAATAATAATTAACAATAATAAACATGCAAACAAATAATGAAAAAAGAAAACCTCTTTTTTTTTTTTTTTTAATAAATGAAAAATTATTTTAAATTTGAAAATAATACAACACTTTGAAAAGCAACTGCAAATACTTGTACATGACTGAGCATTTATAGATCATTTTTTTACTTTATAAAATACATTTCCTATTAGATTTAATTGTGAAGATATTTAACCCTTAAATGCCGTGTGTTGCCTTTCGGCAACATACCTAATTTTATCTTTTAAAGTATTATTAGAATAATATTGAAGCTCTAATGCTCATGTTTGCCAACTGACAATAACTTGCTTTTTAGCTGTAAACCATAGTTAAAATAATGTATGATTTTTTTTAAAGTATTTTTCCCGTGATTTATTTAATAAAGGTAAGAATAAAACATTTTTAAATTGATTTTTAAAAAAATCAGGCATTTAAGGGTTAAGATATTTAGTACTGTTGCTTCTTAATTATTGACATACAATGATTAAAAAACATAATTAAAAATACCTTATAAATATTAAAATTACACTCACTCATATGTAATGGAAGATCAGAATGAAACACACCTACATGTTTATTTTCAAATATTACATAACAGGTCGTAAAAAAGATACTATTTTCAGCGATCCATTAAACGCACAAGCACATTGACATTTTCGGAATCTAAGCTCGATCTTGTGTGATATATACAGGGTGATTATAAGAAAACTACCCCAATATAGGAGACCATAGCTACCATACCGTTCCAAGAAACTGAATAAAAATTTGGTGAAAGGTATTTTGAGGTATGCGCTCAAGAATTATATAAAAATCAACAGTTAAACTCTAACAGTTACAGTGATAAAATTTCAAAAATTTCAAATGACAACACCAATTTTTTCTTTTTTATTATTGGAATGGGATCTCCATAGCAAAAAAGCATAAATAGTGTAGTGTTGGAACGGTACCTCTAGCATGAAAATTACCAACGCTAGGCATACTAAGAAAAAAAGAGAAAACAGCTGTGATGTGCCTACCAGAGCATGATTTTCATTATCTTAATGACATCACATTTCACACTGAGTCTTTGGCTCTCACTAAAGTCTATTGATTCTGCTTCGAAACGAGAAGAAGAGACCATGGTATCCTTAATTTCATGTAGGTCTACTGATTAAGAGTTTTAATTTTGTTGTTAGTCATAAGACACCGTCATGACTGACGTCATCACACTAAATGAAAAATAAGGCATTGTGAAATGCGTGATGTGTATCTTGCTTTCTTGCTCTGTGAAAAATATATGCCGCTTACTGAGAAACATTATTATTATCATCAAAATCGATTTTGATTGCCATTTCACAATGCCTTGTTTTTTACACAGTGCGATGACGTCAGTCATGACGGCATCTTATGACTAACACTGAAATTAAAGCCTTTATTCAGTAGCCTTACACGAAATTAAGGATACTGTGATCTCTTCTTTTCGTTTCGAAGCAGAATCAGTAGACTTTAGTCTGAACCAAAGACTCAGTGTGAAATGTGCATCATTAAAAAAATGTAAGTTGTGCTCGGATAGGCACATAACAGTTGTTTTTTTTTCTTAGCCTGCTAGCGCTGGCGATTTTCATGCTACAGGTACCGTTCCAACACTATTTATGGTTTCTTGCTATGGAGATTCCATTTCAATAAAAAGAGTAGGTGTTGTCATCTGAAATTTTGTCACTTTAACCGTAACTGTTCGAGTTTAACTGTTTTTTTTTTATATAATTCTTGAGCGCATACCTTAAAATACCTTCCACCAAAATTTTATTCAGTTACTGTGAACGGTATGACAGCTATGGTCTCATATATTGTGGTAGTTTTTTTATAATCACCCTGTATATATACAGATGGGGTACAATATAATGTGATCACTTTCGCTTTTTTATGTTTTGTTAAATATCTTGAAAAGTTCTTTAGGAATCATCTTGAAACTTTGATAGTGTAAAGAACTTGTTATACATCATATTTTTCAGTAAAAGTTGTGTCATGAAAAAGAAAAGGGGATCAGTAAAAAATTGAACAAATATCAAAATGTTTTGGATCACCCTGTAAAAGGTAATGTTTTAAATGCGTTTTGGCCATAGCATATGATTATGAGGACACCACATATATTCATGGAAATATAATGGTTTATTTAAAAATTGCAAAAACAATTTCCACTTTTTTAATTATAACACGTAAGGTTTTAGACCCAGTGCAAAGTCATTTTCAGGAAATATGGCATACTACATTAGACACAGCTTACAGCAATCAGAATAAAAAAATGTTAAATATCTTACAAAATAAGAGCACTTTTACTAAATGATTTTTAACTACATATGCACAAGCTTTATGAAAATTTTATTTGCATAATTTGATAGTCAAAGGTATTGAGCAACATATATGAAAATCCCAAGCAAATATCATGTAAATTCAAAATGTTGTGATAGGTAGAATGAACAGAATTTAAGTTCTCTCTCAAAAAAAAAAAAAAAAAAAAAAAAAGAAAGATGTTAGGGGATTTTATCAATATTTATTTACAATCAGCGAAAACACTGTAACATCACTGGGCATTGATTGAATCAAAATAAAAATATGAGTAAAACCCCTTATAGTTTAGCTTTTATTTTGAGGGAACTGAAATTACATTCATTCTACCTCTCGTAACGTTTTGAATTTACATGATATTTGTTTGGGGTTTTCATATATGTTGCTCAATACCTTTGGCTATTAAATTATGGAAATGAAATTTTTATAAAGCTTGCGCATGCGTAGTTAAAAATTATTTAATAATAGTGCTCGTGTTTCGTAAAATATTTAACATTTTTTCATTGTGATTGCTGTATGCTGTGTCTAATGTAGTATGCCATATTTCCTGAAAATGGCTGTGCGCTGGGTCTAATACTCTATGTGTTATAATTTAAAAAGTGGAAATTGTTTTTGCAATTTTTTAAAGAAACTGTTATATCTCCATGAATATATGTGGTAGCCTAGTAAAATTTTATATAGATAATGAGAAAAGTCCTCATAATCACATGCTACAGCCAAAATGCATTTAAAGCATTACCTTTTACAGGGTGATTCAAAATACTTTGATTTTTGTTGAAATTTTTACTGGTCCCCTTTTCCTCTTCATAACACAACTTTTACTGAAAAAAATGAGGTATAACATGTTTTTTACACTACCAAAGTTTCAGATAATTCCTAAAGAACTTTTCAAGATATTTGACAAAACGTAAAAAAGCGAAAGTGTTCACATTATTTTGTCACCCATCTGTATATATACACAGCGAATATGTGAAAAAATATTTTGTAGGAGTGTGTGTGTTTGGGATTAAGACCAACTCTGACTTCACTAGGGTCCTAGGACTATAGGTGAAATGCCCTTCGTGGGAGCTTTTCTGAGTTGTTCTAGCGCGTATTTGCGAAAGTTCCACAGAAAACTCTGAACAGCTAGGTCGACGGGCATGACCTGGGATCGAACCTGGCATTTCCCGTCTACTAGTTTTGAGCGCAGAACAACTTGGCCACTGATGGGGCAATATTTTGTAGGTAGAACAGCATTTTAAATTTTTACTTTAATTCAGAGTTTGAAATTTTAATCAGATTTTTAAATTTTTAATCGAATTAATCAGACCAATTAACTCGATTAAAAAAATTGATCGGGACTAAACATTGATCGATTAACCAAACTGATTAATCGATTTTTCGGCACAGCCCTAATTTTAATAAATGTCTGTTCTTGAGGCCATAAGTCACAAATGTTTTTCCCTAATTTCTAAATATCTGCAATTGCTTTGCAGATATTGTTCTGCAAATGTTTGTTCTGCGATGTACATTCCAAATACAAACATATTCTGCTTTGAGGTGTCTGAGTATTTCCTGATAAACCATTGAATACAGGAAGACATGGAAAGAACCAAAAGATGCAAAATAATTCAAGGATTCAGAGTTAACCACTTAAATTTAATTATTCCTATTAGTTAAAATGCATCAACTTAAAATTCAAAGCAAGTACAAGATAACAGCACAATGTATTGCTTAAAAAACGTCCATTAACAGCAATGCCAACTGCCTGGATGGCCAAAATACAACTGGCAGCAGGATAGATTAGAGAGACTTATTCAAAATTATATATAATCTGTAAATGGCAAAACTGGAAAAATCCATTAGTGGCCACCCTTTTTTTTTTTTTTTTTAATTAAAAATGATAGACAGTGATATATTTTTAAAAACTTCTGTAAAGATTCGCAAAGGTATAAAATTACACATTCCAAACAGATGATAAGTTAACATTAATAAAATTATAAATACCTTTAAAAAGTTATTACAGAACACACATGAAATGTCCAGAATATATAGTGTATATATCAAAATTAGAAGGGTTAACAAATAAACATTTTTTACTTTTCTTGGATACTTAGACAAACAAAAGAAAACCATAAACACATTAAATAAATATTTACCTATTGTCAACACTTTAGTGAATTGTGTTTCATGAAATATGATAACTGCTGGGCCCAAAACAGATAAAGGTCCATCAACATTACAGCGAATACTAGCTTCTTGCAGTTCTGGAGAAAAATGTTTAGTATATGCTGCAGAGGCATCACCCAAAAATTGAAACATATCATTGTGAAGACGTTCAGCCCGAGTACGATATATTATGATGTCTGAAATAGCTAAAATCTAAAGACAAGGGAATTGAAAATTTATGCAACATACAACTATTTAACTAAAAATTTTATATATATATATATATATAATAAAGTAAAATTATAAACTATTTATTCGATAGAAAGAATTATCACATGATATGAGATCATCCATATTAATCATATGACTGATAAAATGAAAAATGAAAAAAGATGGCCTCTTATACAGGAAGGAAAGTATCAATAAAATTTTAGTTGCGAATCAATAAAATATATACCTTTAATAACATCCGTGCTCTTTGGTTTGTGTTAGAAACTTGCCCAAGAAATCCTTCAGTATCAACAGTAATTATTCCTAAAGAGGGACAATATGAAGCCCATACACCAACAGTACAAGATTCTTGAGAGGTTGATGTTTTGAATATTTCTTCTCCATCAAAAAAAGCATGATTTAAAGTGTACGATTTTCCATCACCAGTATTACCAAATATAGAGACAACTTTTAAAGATTTTTCACCACAACCCAATTTTTCAATGAATTCATCTGCATCTTTAACCTAGAAAAATGAGATCATTTTCAGTTTTAAATAAAATATTTATATATATTAGATAGATAGATAAGTAGGTAATACGCTCAGATGAATGTTATAAGAAGAGTTGGTTTACAACATATCAACATACAGAGTAAATAAAATTAAGTGTCAACTCAAGATGGCTGCTGCAGTAGAAACACAACTGTAGTAGCCATATTAAGTCTGTTGAAAAGTGTGTGTGTTATTTGAGAGATTATAGATGCTAGTTCATTTCTATATTTTTAATAGTCATCACAGTACAAAACAAAACACACACACTACACATAAATACCGAAAGAAAATACATCGATATTTACGATATCGATGTATTTTCTTTGAGCATTTAATATCGTAAATATCATACATCGATATTTATGATATCAATGTATGTGCAAAGAATTGTTTTAGTAGATTATTCATGGTATAGGCCGCGGCTTATCTGATGAAAGTTAATTTAATTTTGTCGATTTTTCATTGGTGCGGCCTATACAGCAGTGCGGCTGATCTCCCGAAAATTACAGTATATGAATTTTCAGCTGAATCAAATAAGGCATTTAGATGCTGTCACACTTTAAATAATTTGATCCCATAGGCTATAATGATAAAGAATTTATCTTTGTATCCCTGTTTAAAAAAAAACAAAAAAACATAAGTGCTAGATTTTCTAAGATGTATACAGTTCGTGCTACGGTAATCTATAATATATGTACCAGTGTTGGGCATAATTGATTAAAAATAATTGAATTACATTTAAATTACAATTATAATTATTTTACTCTCAATCAATTAATGAGTAATTGATTACAAATAAATCAAATTACTCATTCAATTTATTTGTAATAATTTAATTTATTTGTAATCAATTACTTGTTAATCGATTAACAGTAAAATAATTATAATTGTAATTTAATTGTAATTCATTTGTAATTCAATTACTTTTTAATCAATTATGCCCAACAGTGATATGTACCAACTTTTAGCTCATTCGAACAAAGCATGCAGACAATATCTTGTTCACTCACATACATATATACAAATGTGCATCATCGTAAAAACAACAAAAATGAAATCATTGAACCCCAAAACATATAGATACAACGACATCAGAAAATCAAATTTTTGTCATGATTACAATACTTTCCTTACATATGTAATTTCGGAAAATAAAAAATTGCATGAATTATACATGAACCATTCAATTTCATCATGCTTAATAACACATTTTTACAAGGCATTTATGACTATGAGAGAGGAAATGACAATATAGTTGAAAGCAGTGGGGAAAGGGGGGGGGGGGGGGGGATTAAAATTGAAACTATAAAATATCACTTTTGCATACAGTGGACCCTTTAGTTATACAGTGGATACACATATATTTATTAAATATTGTTAATTTTGCATGCCTATTTCATTCATGTCTTATTTTGAAATATTTAAATTGATTATATACACATATTAATAAAGAATTGTTTTATATATATGGTAAGAATAAAAATAATTTTTAATTTATGCTCGCAAATAGTGCGGGAGGGTTTTAACTTTTAACCAGGGGTATTCCATTATGAAAAAAAAAAAAAAACGAACAACCCAACATAAATAATGTATTGTTATTGTACTGATATTGTTGACATAAAAATAATGAATTTTTTGAGAAATTACTAATCTTTTTGAGCAAAAAGATTAGTTATATATTCATCTTAACCCACCAGTACACAGGTTGGGTCTGTGAGACCCATTTTATTTTCTAGAATGCAATGTAAGAGAAGCATTTTATATATTCTGTGAAAAAAATTATAATAAAAGTAAAATTTTATACTTCGCATTTTTAATGTGTGATTTTATTTTGATGGGTGTTACATTGTATCCATTCAAATATTGAAAGAAAATTGTGTCTTTTCCCCACCCGTGTATTGGCGGTTTAAGTTTTTTATAATACTCTAATACCTACTTGACTTCTCATTTAATAATAAATAATCTTAGTAAATTTCATTTAGTTAATGTTCATTCAATATCAAATGTAATACAGTAATACTAATATATACATAAACAAATAATTTTAAGGAGCCCACTGATACATACTTTAAATTACTATGGAATGTTAAAATATTTATACTAATTCATTATTTTACATTTAATAAGCAAGGAATTTTAAAAAACATTCATCATTACAAGCTGGCATTTTATTTATATGTACACAAATTTTATATATGTTTAATGTTATTTTCTAAGATAATATATTCCTTTTAAGAACTAGAAAAGAAAAAAAACGACGTACAAAGGAACACAATAATAAAATTTAACTGTAAAAACTATATTTGTAAAGTTGTAAATAATGACCTGTAACTGTTCTTTGTCATTGATAAGCAGAAAGCTTTTAGGTTTTACTATCTCTTTTGGGTTTGTACGAGAGTACTGGGAATGTATCTCGTGCTCCGGGAATAAATCCGGGAGATCAGATTTTAAAGACATCATGTCGCTCATATCATCTGTTTCGTTTAAACCAAGTTCAGGTATAAAATCTTCAGGAATATCTTCACATGAAATGAACTCTTCGTTTTGAGAAATATACCTCTGCCTCGGGTGACTTTGTTTACCTTGAAGATGAACCAGGTGATCACATAGATAACAGTAATTACGTTGACAGATTGTACAAGTTATATCTGCAAAATTACGATCCTCACAAGTACCCTCACATAATTCTTCCCACGGGGGTCCAGTAATTATAGTTCTTCTGTGCAAATTTAAACGGAAATCTTCATGAAGTAAGGCCTCACACTCTTCACATTGATTAGAGCCACACTCAAAACAATTATAAACAGCAAATGGTTTCTTTCCCTTGCATGCTAATCGTTCGTCGCAAACTTTTTTTGAACTTCTAACTCTTAAGCTAAGTGCTTTGTATTTTACCATAAAACGTGAGTTAGCAGAAACAAATTTAGCAGACATCAATAAAAGATTGCGTCACTCACGCCATCGATGAACTAATAATAAACGATTATTATTATATTTTGTCTTTGAAAAAGAAACTGAAACTCATAGCAACAGCAACGAAACAGGTTGTTTCAAAAGTCACCTCTACACTGATTTTGTGTCATCTCTAATAAAAAGAAAAATTCAGTACAAAATATTCGTAAACATGAAATTTCACATATTATTATTTCACTTTCCTCTTATTATTCATGCTCAGGTTTATTTTTATTTCTATAACGATATAAATTGTAATTTTTATATCGATAACAATGTTAATAACATGTGAAATATTTCCAATAAGCCTAATAAATTAAAACAAAAACTTGATTTTTTTTATTATCATTATATTTTTCTTTCTTTATGTTTCCTTGATAACAACAATAATTTTTTTATATTCATATTGAAGTCATGAAACCCAGACCGTCGGCTTTTCACAATCCCACTCCTTTGAGCATTTCGCACATGCAAAGATGAAACACGTGACTGGTGAAAAAGATTCTTTTCTGGCATTTATCGCATTATTGGCTTTTTTTTTTTTTTCATAATATAAACATTATTATTATTATTATTATTATTATTATTAAAAAATACATCAAGCAAAACTTGTGTAAAATATTACCATCCGCGATTGTAATGAAATGCTCGCCCTCTGGTGGGCTAAGGTGAAATTACAATAAACATGGTTTAATTCGAATTCCATACAGCCGCCATTGCTTCACGATATTTAGTTTCACATATATTTATAGAATAAAAATGAATAAATACGGTAAAAAAGATAAGACATACTGTTGTGTGCTACAATCTAACTCCAAAGGATCAAGAAATCCAGAATTGAGCTTCCATTTATTTCCAAATGACAAATTTAAAATTTCAGTTGCTTCGGCTAATGGAAGTAAAGAATTAATCAGATGATTTGAAACTAATATTTGTTCAGCTTCAGTTAAAATCTACTTCCGATCGAACTTTGAATAAACTGAAATATTTTTTTCCAAAAGCAATCAATTTTCCATGATGTAATGGCGGAATATTAAGTAGAATAACAAAAAGAACACTAATGGAACACACGTGGCTATAATGTTTACTAACAACTGCAGTGTTCAGAGAGCGCCATCTATCGATCATTACAAACGCGGATAGATACAGTAATTTATATAAATCTATCATCCCATCCGCGTTTGTAATGATCGATAGATGGCGCATTCTCAACTGCAGTTGTTAGTAAATATAATAGCCAAGTGTATTTATTATTGTTCTTTCTTGTTGTTCTGGGGCTTACTTTATTCGCATCGAGATCATCTCGAGATCGAGAGTGACGTCACCATGACGTACCGAAACGAAACCTGAATACCGTTTTCTCAGTTTGCTACTTTATTCCACATTTTTCGAGACGGTCTCGAAAGTAAACATTCGTTATCAAAACGAAGCCTACTGTGTTTGCGAGACGTTGTCGAAAGCGAATTGTAGAAGCATTTTTCAATATGGCGTCTACGTTATTTCTGTCACTTTTAATGGATTTCGAACAAAATAGAAGAATTCCGAGAAATTATTTAAGAAATTGATCTTCCGGATGTGAGATTCACCAAACTATTCAGTCTGGATAAAGAAACTGTGATATTTCTCTGCGACGAAATAAAACCGTCCCATATCATAACTACATACTATCATAAATAAATACTTCATCCTCTCAGTTCTTTTCCTTGATATTTATTACATTGATATTTTATGCTTTTTCTCTCTCTCTCTGTCTGAATAGTTATGAAAATTCCGATGGTTTCAAATTGTTTTTGAATTGTTATATGCTTTGTAATCGTCATTGTTTATGTTTTCATTTTATCAGGACAAATTTGTTTTCGATTTTAACATTTTTCTAATAGACACTAAATAATCTTTATTTACTTTAACATAAATTTCAAATTAATTCAGATGCATGAATAGTAATAATAATAAATACTTGGTATATCTTTAAGTGACAAACTTTTTCATCATCTACCTATTATATCTATTTCATTAATATTAAATACCACATTATATAAAAATATAAATATTGCATAAAATTGTTACTTATAACAATATATTTCCTTCATTTTAACTTCGGAAATTTTTTAATCACTCGTACTCGCACAACAGTTGTTAGCAATTAAATTATTTTCGAATGACTAATATAATTTCTCTTTACTGATTACAATTTCATATTACAGTCGCCAGCAAATAAATACTGTACTTAATACTGTTTTGTTAAAAAAGTCATTTTGAATCATGTTCTTAGACAAGGATTTATTTTCAAAAAAACTATACCATGAAGCACTTATTATAAACATATTTAAAATATACAACCTTTTATTAACCATCTCTCAAAGACATTATTAACTTATAAAATATAGAACATATTACTAACTTCATGTCTCAAAAACATGAAGTTAATAAAAGGTTGTATATTTTAAATATGTTGATAAGGATTTATTTAATAGGATTTATATGTATAAGGATTATAATAAGGATTTATATGTATTAAGCAGGAAAAATCATGTATAATAGGAGAATTAGAATTTTTTTGTTTTTGTGTGCATGAAGTGTATATACATGTATGATACAGGGTTCCCATGGGTCAGGGAAAACCTGGAAAAGTCAGGGAATTTGAAATTACTGAGAAAAGTCAGGGAAAATTGTAAATATTGCTCAGAAACCTGGAAAAATGATGATATGAACCTGGAAAATGCTTTTTGAACATTCAATTTATATCAAGTCACGTTACTATGTCGTCTTTTATGTTGCAAGCTATGTTTTGTTTTATACCGTGAGCTATTTTTTATGTCACGAACTCACGAACCAAATTTTGTGACTGGAATTTTCTAAAAATAGACCTGGAAATGTCAGGGAATTTCATTTTTGAAATTGAATGGGAACCCTGATGATAGTGATTACTACGAAACAGATTTTTGTACATTTTGAGATTGATACACAGCAAGGTATCAGAACCCAGTGATTTTTTTTTTGTGTGTGTGTGTGAAGTGTGCATACGTGCACAGTGGTGAATGTAGTAATATGGATTTTCCTGCATACTTTAGATTCATGCACTGCAAGGTAGCGGCAAACAGTGAACACTGTTTTTTTTTTTTTTTTTTTCACGTGCAAAAGAGTACATATGTGCATGACTGTAATTGTTACAGAACCGAGTTTTGTAATTCATACACAATAAGGTAGCAATCCCAGTGGCAGAAAGTTTTGAAGCTGTCTGTGACAGGCTTTTAAAATTCAATAATCTGTCTGCAAAATTTGTGTGTAATCAGGAGTGAAAATGGCTTACACTCAAAAAGACTGAAAGCTAATGGGGGGGGGGCGGCTTAACATCAGTGGTGGTCTTGTGCAACAATACACAAATACAATTTTACTACAAAACGATATAGTATAAACAATTGTATTCATTCAATTCATCTCATTTTATTAAATATTTTATAGAAATGTTTGACACAACACAATATAGATAATACAAGTATTAGATTTAGTTTTGATACAGAAATTTTTATAAATGAATTGTTATCCGAAAGTTGCAGACAAATTTTTTTCTCAGTGCAGACAAAAACTGTCCGCGACTGTCTCGCCGTGTTTCTGCCACTGGGGTAGCAATACAAGTGATATATATATATATTTTTAATTTTCTCGTGCATGCAGCTTACAAACATGCTTGAAAGTGATTGCTACAATAAAGATTTTCTCACACTTTTTAGATTTATAGAAAATAGGGTAGCAGCACACAATTTTTTTTTTTTTAGTACGACAGGACTATTTCTTTCAATCTGGTATTTTGTATCGTTACCAATTTATAGTGTTCCACTTCGAAAATGCCTTCGAACTTCCTCCATAGTTTATCTTTTTTTATTTTTATTTGTTTATTTATTTTTTGTTTTTCATATTCGTGAAGCTTACACATATACACTCGTGATAATAATTGCTACGGAATCGAATATTGTAAATTTGAGATTTATACTCAGGCAAATACAATTAAATTTATTAGTACATTTAAGTACTATTGTAACTGGTGTTGTACAGTACTGTAGATACATGTAATAATGTATCAGTACATAAAAATAAATTATAAACAGTTATCTATATATATAAAAGAGTAAACTCACTAATCACCGACTCAACACAGCCGTGGCGATTCTATGGAAGATAAGAGTCGCCAATTTTAGTAACCACGTTGGTTTTAGGATACTAAGACAGGATTTTGTGAAATATCCCCTCATTCCCCCCTGGGGGGCAGAAGGCAAAAACCCCTTTATAAGCATAACTCAACTCCAAATTGCAGAGAGAGAGACTAGACTTGAGTACAAAAAAAGTATTTTCTGCGATTTTGGATTTTTAGAGGGGGGGGGGGGGAGGGGGTAAAAACGATTTTCGGAGGCAAATTTAGAAAAATATGGATTTTCGAGTAAAACTCTACCAGTGATAGCACAAAGATATAGAAAACCGCCAAGAACCTTGAGGATATTTCCAAAAACTCGTTTTTTTTTTTTTTTTTTCGATTTGGGGGGGGGGGAGTTACGAGGGGACAAATTCGAGCCACATTTTAGTGCTGAATTTGTCCGGGGAAATCTATAGGAGCTGAGGTCACAAGTTTTAGTGTGTGGCTTATTTACGTGTTCCCAACACCCATTGTAATGAAATTTTGCATAAGGGGCAATAAACTCGTTTCCAAGTATAACTTTGCTTCAAATTATCTCAGTAAAATTGAATTTTATGTGTGGATTGTGTATGCCTCCACAACACAAACAGTAAAGGGATTTTACGAAATTTCTCCCCCCCCTCCTTTTAAAGAAGGGGGGAGGCAAAACACGAATATAAGAGTAATTTTGCTTCATGCGAAACTCTGCTCCAAACTATCTTAGGCAATTTTTTATGTGCTGGCTGGTTATATGTTCCCAACATGCACTATACAGGGATTTTGTGAAAATCCCCCCCCCCTTTTCAGGGTGAGGGGTGGTAGAAAAAACATGTTTTAAAGAGTATCTCTGCTCCAAATTATCTCAGGTAGGCGATTTTTTTATATGTCAATTGGTTATGCGTACTCAAACACACAAACTACAAAGGGATTATTTGAAATGCCATGTTATCTCCCCTTGAGGGTTGGGGGGGAGGATGTAAAAACATGTTTTTATGCCTAACTCTGATCCAAATAATTTTAGAATGGCAATTTTTGATGTGTGAACTGTATATGCGTATTCAACACACACTACAAGGTGATTTTGTGAAACTCCACCCTACCTCCCCTAAGGGGGCGAGGGGAAAACATGTATTGTGTAACACAATAACATGTAACACAAATGTGTAATTCTGCAGTAAATTATCTCAGAAAGAAGATTTTCAATGTATGGGTCAGTTATATGTATCTAACTCATAATACAAAGATATTTTGCGAAATTCCCTCTTCCTAATATTCAAGTGTCAATCAGCTAATTTTTTGTGAACTTTTTCAGTAATATCATTTACATTTAGTAATATTTCATTTTTTTAATTGTGAAAAAAATATCACAGAAAACTACTATTCAGAAACTATGGTTATATAAATGTAGAAAAATATTAGGAAATATTACCAAACATAAGTAGTGGTGTAATGCTGAATTCACAGTCAAAGAAAATTATTAACTGTCTGGCTTCTTAATAAACGTGCAAACTTTCTTAAGTAACAATATTTTGTTCCACCCACTCCAAACAGAATAATCTGGTGTGTCACTCACACGACATTCTCTTACCCTAAAATTTAATACTATAAATACAGGTTGGAGATTAAGAGGTAAGATAACGAGTACTGTTATGTAAACCTATGTTAAACAATTCAAATTAGGCTTCGGAAGAGTTTTATATGATAATTAGTTTTGTGTGAAGGGGGGGGGGGCTCCCCGTTTCATTAATATACAAAAAACAAGTGATGAATATTTAGCTTAAAACATACATCATTTGCCATATCTCTATGAGGAATTTATTTCAATTCCGAAACAGCTTTCCTGGAAATGGTAAAATATTATTATTAAAGCACATCCACTAACAATAAATAACTAGTGTGTTGTAGCCACCACACGACTTTCTTCTATATTTTCCTATACAGATTCACTCAGTAAAAATAATTTATTAAAATTATTATTTAAAAAAATTATCTTCCATGATAATGCAGACGATTTCCATATTAGAGAAGTAGTATAACACTAAATAAAAAAAAAAAAAAAAAAAAAAATGAATTTATTCTCAATATTACATTAAAAAAAAATAAAAAAAAAAATGTTAAAAATGTAAACCTATGTTAAACGATTCAAATTAGGCTTCCGAAGAGTTTTATATGATAATTAGTTTTGTGTTAGGGGGACTACCGCCCCCCTCAACCCCCTGTTTCATTAATGCACCTACATTTATATAGAATTTAATTCAGTTATTAAGAAATAATTCTGTTTTTAAAAAATAATTTATTAAAATTATTATTTAATCAAATTATCTTTTATGATAATGCAGACGATTTCCATATCAGAGAAGTAGTATCATACTAAATATAAAAAAAAAAAAGTTTAATTTATTCTCAATTTTACATTTTTTTTTTTTTTTTGTTAAAAATGAAAAAAGTCGATAACTTTATTTTAAATTATCGCAGATCGATGGTTCAACAATTCGTTTAAAGGTGTTGGCGAGCTGTTTTGAACGATATCCGTCATGAAAATTTACTCCCATCGAGCGGGGGACTTCCTCCCCAGGGTGGGAGGCTAGGCTCCTACATACACAAAATTCTTTTCCCAGTTGACTATCTCTATTACAAAAAATATCTATTCGTTTCATTTTGTTTAGTGCAGTCTATAGATGTTAAACTCTACTTACCTGCAATTTCCCCCATAGACGTAATGTATTTGAATACTTTTGAATGTCCCTGTACACGAACCATTTGCTTCATCTCAACGAAAAGCTTACTGTAGCATCTCTATATGATACACATTTAGAATACCGAGTTTGGAATTTCTGCTATTATTTGTTCTTGAAATATGCTGGTAACAGACAGGCACACAGACCATTCGCTAAAAACATGATTTTTGTATTCAGGGGACCTCAGAACATGTAAATATAACAAAAACTCACGTTCAAAAATTTGACCCTAAAACAATATTTTCTCGACCCTATGGGTAAGAGAAAGTAAAAAACAGAAACGCAGCATTTGAGAAAAATCAATTTAAAAGTAACAACGTACTGGATAACCTATATCAAAACTGTTGTAGATGTCTCTCACTCTCATATGAATAAATTGTGAGATAGAGATGCGATACTCTTTGTGCATGTTGGGGCACTTCATATACATTTTTCAGTGACAAGTTAAAAACTGCTAATTTATGACTTGTGTCATTTTTCTTGCCAGATTTGGATGAGACCTTTGTTTGATCTCTTGAAGATTCCTAGATTGTAACTTGAATTGTAATCATATGAATTATGTACGTTCTTTCTTAACTCAACTTAGAAACGTATCGCTATACTGTTATTGATAAAGACAACTTTTGTTAGATATTATTAATTATTATGATTAATGTAACTAATAATTTTCTTTAATGTTGTTTGAAATTAGATGAAATAATTGTTTTCCTTTAAATATAAACTATTTCTTAATTATAATAATAAAGCACCACAGAACTGGCGTTTTAAAGTAATCACTACAGAACTTTGGATAAACACCATAAAATGCAACACTCACAACAATTGTTTTGGGTCGGAATAACACACGACCCTTCGTCAGGCGAACAAAGTAGGCACGAGTGTGGTAGTCAAAGTGGCAACGCACCTTATTACCAACGCGTAGCTGCTTTGACTGTAGCAATCGTTCCTACTTTGTTCGCCTGATGAAGGGTCGTGTGTTATTTCAACCCGAAACAATTGTTGCGAGTTTATTGCATTTTATGGTGTTAATCCATAGTTCTGTAGTTATTATATTTCTTAATAATTACTCCAAAAATCTTAATTAAATAATTAAAAATCACAATTTTTTTTCAAATAATTAAATTTTTTTTAAAAATTGAATTTTTATACATTCCAACTAGCCAAATAATTTAATATTCGGCTAGTCGAATAGTTTGATTCGGCCAAACTGAATATTCTTTAGTATGGCCGAATACCGAATATTCGGTGCATCCCTATCATATTATACTTTTCCTTTTCTATTTCATTACTTAAAAAAGATAATTCTAATTCATAGCAGGAGTTTCAGAAAGCATGAGGCTTTCGCACATCTGCATGCAATTCATAGTTTTTTTAAATGGGAATAAATTAAAGAAGTTCAGTTGGTAGTTGGCCCACTGTCAGATATTTATGAAATTTTAAATTTCAACATGGTTGGGTGTTACATAACGAAAATTGCATTGTGTAAATGGGGAAGGCCTGACGCCTGACACAGGGGGAAATTTACTTTTACCCACCTCTTGGCGATTTTTCTGGAATTCGCCTGGATGGCACCGCTCCGAATAGTAACCCTCACTGGCAGCATACAAAAGGGAGCTTTTCAGTGATATAACCAAACAAGAAAACACATCGAAGAAAAGCAATTTGATCAGAAGCAATACATATAAAAAAGAAAATTATCATTAAAAAAAAAATACTGAATAAGTATGGAATTATAATTGTCGCAAATAAAAAAAATTAAAACTCAAAATCACATATGTACATGCTCAAAATTACCAGTCGCAGGAATAAGTAATAGACATGTCTGCATGCTTCGTGTACCAGAAAAAAATATTACTGATTACCTCTATCTCAAACAAAATTTTGTGCTCCAGTAATAGGTACTTGTGTACACTTTGAGTATATGAAATTGTTCTCGAATTGTTCATGCTATCAGTAACTAACATTTATTTTGGATGAGGATTGTGGAAACACTTCATGTTAAAAGTAAATCACATTAACAATGTTCATGTTAATGAAGTTTGACTGTATTTACATACATATATAGTAAAGTATTTTTTTAAACGCAGCAACAGCCAGAGTAACAGAAGATTTAATGCCACTGAATAAGGAAAGGGCATATTTACAAACAAACGCTCCTTTAATCAATCTTTTCCACTCACGAGGGGAAAAAGGACAATCCGTATTGGTGGAAATACCAATGTTTTGCCCTGAGTAGAGTCCTTTGATGACTTAAGTTCAATTATAAGAACAATTAAATTTACTAGCTCTAATAAATTTAATTTTTTAATTAATTCTTAAAACTTATCTCTATTCCTTCTTAATTCTCTTCATTACAATTTATGATACTCTACGATAAATCAAAACAAAAGAAGTAAACAAGCAATATACATATTGCAACAATGTGGTATTCATATCCATACATTTTATATTTTCTTTAATATGGCTAATTTAAAGTATTAATGTTATTAAGCAACTTCTACGTTATTAAAGTGCAATATGTAAATTAAGATAACTTAACGATACATTCATAATCAACTAATGATCATTAAAAAAAAGTATTAGAAAAAAAATTCCTGTTTTCAATTTATTGTTTCTATTGAGACTGACAAAGTTTAAATACATTCTTCTTGCAGTCACTTTAAATACATTTTCTTTTTGCATTTAAATGAAAGAAAATTTTCATGCTTCATGCTTTAAAATAGGCTCAATGGCATTGTTAAAATGCAATAAAGACTGAACACACTCACACACAAAAAATTACATCTTATATTAAAAATATAAATACTTTAATATGTTAAATACAAAGAAAAAGTGTATCTAAAAAGGTTTGTAATTAAAAGTACAAATTTTAAATCTAAGAAAATAGTTTATTTTTAAGTTTGATTGCATCTATTCTATAATTTGTACATCTAGGAACCCCCAAGCCCATTACATAAATAATGTTTCCCTTTTCTAGAAGGAGAGCATTATTATTATTAAAATAATAAACGCATGCAATTTGTAAACAATTCGACAATAAACAAACAACACGGAGGTGCGATCCGAAGCCGATTACAGTTAATGTTCGCTATGAATCTTTGAAAATAGTTTTCTATTTTTTCATTGGTTAAAAAATGCGAAGAAGAAGCTAAAAGTAATCCCTCCTTCGCTGTTATGTCATTTCGAAGGGGGGGACTTACTATCGTTTCACTGACGATATCATCTCGATTTCACTTATCGGACGAGAGGAATAAAGTACCAATTCTTGCACACTTCGTTATTGAAGTATCGTTTCTAGACAATAACGAAAGACGTCCCTCTCGATCTCGAGATGATCTCGATGCGAATAAAGTAAGCCCCATTCAGCGTGAAAACTATCAGTGGTAGAATAATTTCACCTTAGTCCACCAGAGGGCGAGCATTTCATTACAATCGCGGATTGTTATCATGCAAAAATTTTTGATACCGAAAAAATTTTTTGGCATCAGCCATATAGTGGTATTGAAACTATGTTGACGAATTTTCAAAATGTCGAAATATTGCGTCTTTTAATTCTAATAAATTTATGAAAAGAAATGGATAAGTTATCAAAAAAGTAAATTATATTTGACTAAATTATGAAAAATATCATTTTTATAATCAATTGCTTTGTTATTATTATTAAATAAAAACTGGTTTGATTTTTAATGGAATACGTTTTTTAAAGTTTGGTATTTTTTAAGATTTTGTATTAGTAAGTAATATAGAATTTTGAGAATTCTTTTAAATATATTTAGCAGCGGCGTAGGTAAAAAACGTTAGTTTTAGTATATAAAAAAAGTTTAACTTTAAATATTAACTAAATTAATAAAATATATAAAAGAGAGAAAGAAAAATGAATTTGAAATTGTATCTGTAGTTTTTCATTCCCCTTTAGTACATAAATTTTATTTTCTAAATTATCTGTGTGTATTCAACAGATAATGAATCTGAGAATGGTTCTCGGAAAAAGAAAAAGACGGCCATAAAAAAAGAAAAGCGATACGTTAGGCCAAAGCCGCCATTTTTCTCACGTTTTTATAATCTGGTGCGGCTCTATACGACTTCACTCATGTTCGGACACTGTCTCTTAAAGATTGCAGCCGGAAACGTTGCAGTTAGACTTCACAGAACCATGAGAAAGACCAAAGCCGCCATTTTTCTCACGTTTTTAAAATCTGGTGCGGCTCTACACGACTTCTCTCATCTCCGGACTCTGTCTCTCAAAGATTGCATCCGGAAACGTTGCAGCTAGACCTCACAGAAACGTGATAAAGGCGAAAGTCCCCATTTTTCTCACGTTTTTACAATCTGGTGCGGCTCTACACGACTTCTCTCATCTCCGGACACTGTCTCTATTGCAGTTAGAGACCTCACAAAACAGTGAGAAAGGCCAAAGCCGCCATTTTTCTCACAATTTTACAATCTGGTGCGGCTCTACACGACTTCTCTCATCTCCGGACACTGTCTCTTAAGGATTGCAGCCGGAAACGTTCCAGTTAGACCTCACAACACCGTGATAAAGGCCAAAGCCGCCATTTTTCTCACGTTTTTTACAATCTGGTACGGCTCTACACGACTTCTCTCATCTGCGGACACTGTCTCTATTCCAGTTAGACCTCACAAAACCCTGAGAAAGGCCCAAGCCGCCATTTTTCTCACGTTTTTTACAATCTAGTGCGGTTTTACACCACTTCTCTCATCTCCGGCCACTGTCTCTTAAAGATTGCAGCTGGAAACGTTGCAGTTAGACCTCACAAAACCGTGAGAAAGGCCAAAGCCGCCATTTTTCGCACGTTTTTACAATCTGGTGCAGCTCTACACGACTTCTCTCATCTCTGGACACTGTCTCTATTACAGTTAGCGCATTAAATAAAATTGTAATATAATTTTTGTAGTAGTAGTTTATATTAATGAATAAAAAAACACTTCATTTAAAAGTATTTCCCACACAATAAAATATTTCCTGACGATTCAAGAAATACACACGTAATTGTCCACGTTTTCAATTCTGTCGGCACTCCCGAAGTGCAACTTTTTTTTTTTTCATGTGAGCGAAGCGAACATACGTGCGTGATACTGATGGCTGCGAAAACGAGTTACATGCGTTCTCATATTCATGCACAGCGAGGCAGGGGTGTCCAGTGATTTTTTTTTTTGGTTTTCATGCGAGCGAAGCGAACATACGTGCGAGATACTGATGGCTGCGAAAACGAGTTACATGCGTTCTCAGATTCATGCACAGCGAGGCAGGGGTGTCCTGTGATTTTTTTGTTGTTGTTGTTTTGTTTTCATGTGAGCGAAGCGAACATACGTGCGGGATACTGATGGCTGCGAAAACGAGTTATATGCGTTCTCAGATTCATGCACAGCAAGGTAGGAGTGTCCAGTGATTTTTTTTTCATGTGCGTGATACTAATTGCTGCGAAAACGAGTTACACGCGTTCTCAGATTCATGCACAGCGAGGTTGGGGTGTCCAGTGATGATTTTTCCCCCCTATGTGCGCGAAGCGTACATACGTGCATGATACAACACAAGTTTACGTGTTTTCCCATTACATCTTTCGTTTTTTATTTCATTACTTTTAGTGGAAGGATCTAAATTCATAACAAGGGTTTTAGGTAGCAGGAGGCATTCTTACAAAAGAAAATATCTAATCAGCATTTTAAAGCATTTGGATGCCAAAAGAAAATATTAATATTTTATTAATATTTTATATTTTATTTTATGGTTGAAAAAATAAAATAAAGGCAACAATTAAAAATTTAGATGTCTATTTCAAAGGAGGAAATGTGCTGTCTCGATCCACTCCTAGTATGGCTTCCTGTTGTTCAACAGTCACGTGACTTTTTTTTTAATGAGTTATCTTTGCTACTGAAAAAGGTTGCCATTGTCCCGTCCACTTTTATGATAGGTCTATGGATATTCCAATATTACAGCGTCTAGACTCTAGAACATAGATATAGTCTAGAATAAACAGTCTGGAAAGCGGCAAATAAAATTGCACGAAAAAAATTAAGCCTCTCACAAGGTGTCACTATAATGTAAGATAGCATAACGACATTAAAACCGAGACTCCCTATGGACCTTATGCACGAGTGGCAACAGCTGCGGGTATTTACCGATTTAAGCGGCTTGTATTGGCTGATAGAGAAGTAAACAAAAGTTTCGAGCTCAGCGATTGGCGAAGAAAGTTTTATATGCCCGCAATGACGCGCAGTGCATAATTATGTGCTTAGATCACATGATTGAGCAGACGAAACTGGGAAAAGCCAATCAGCTTTTCGATTTGAGCAAAAAAATTCGATCGCAGCACCATCTGGGAAGTAGAGATGCAAGGTTTTCAAAACACCCGGTTTTTTCCCAGAAAGGGACAAAATTGGAAATTTTGAAAATTCCCAAAAACTGGTACAGTTGGCTGCAAAATTATTCGAGCACTAGCCAATAATTCCAATATTTAAAAAGTACACTTAAGACTGTTTTGCTAAGTAAATCCTTGTCGAATCATGTTCTTAGACTGATTAAGACAATGACTCGACAAGGATTTATTTAACAAAGCTGTATTAAGTGTACTTTTCTTTGGCAAGGATTATTGCTAGTGCTCGAATAATTTTGCAGCCGACTGTAATTTTGAAATTATGAATATTTTTATAACTTTTGTTAAATATTTTTTGTGTATAAACCATAGAATAATAATAAGAGAAGAAGGAGCGTATATGTTTTAGTTTCGGTTTGTAAAATCCAGGAATGCTGGGCATAGGATTGTAACTACCCTAACAGCACAGTTAGGCTTAACTTATCCACAGTACATCTTAAGGACGTTTCTGGGATGCCTTTTCATCCAGAAGACATCTTGAAGATATCCTGGGGAAGCGATGTGCTGTCTGGGTATGCTTCAATCTGATTGGTTGGCGACTTGTTGGCGAGATTTTTGAATCGTCTCGTCTCTCTGTCAATCAGTCAGCGAGGCAGCACCACAGATT
The DNA here is from genome assembly GCA_963930645.1 of Salticus scenicus. Lineage (NCBI taxonomy): Eukaryota > Metazoa > Arthropoda > Arachnida > Araneae > Salticidae > Salticus > Salticus scenicus. The sequence goes on from OZ005649.1 coordinate 331,043,149, forward strand.
ATTATACAGATAGGACACTCCCGTATATTCTTCGGTAACCGGAATTTGACTGCAACGACCCTATTGTCAACGGCTGTAAGTTTCTCGAGCTCTCCAGCTTACGCAATCGCTCGTCTTATTTTTATTGTATCTATATCCATATCGTAATATTAGTGCAACGTTAAACCCAACATCCAACCGACTAACCATTTATTGATGTTTACGGTTGGACTTTGTTATTGTTTACGAATTTGATTCTCGAAAGCAATTTAGGGTTACATACAAACGGAACGCTTGCAACTTTGATGACGTAAATTCTGCAAGTCTTTTGCAAATACAGTCGGTAGCAAAAGTATCCGACCACTAGCAAAAACTCCTATGTAAAAAAAGTACACTTCATACGGTTTTGTTAAATAAATCCTTGACGAATCCTGTTCTTAGTCAGTCTAAGAACACGATTCGACAAGCATTTATTTAACAAAACAGTGTTAAGTGTGCTTTTTTTACATAGGAATTTTTGCTTGTGCTCTGATACTTTTGCTGCCGACTGTAGTCATACATTTGGAACGCTTGCAAACGGCTGCAAACGACTTTGCAAACGGAAGTGTTTCATTTGTATGTACCCCTTATTTTAAGAAGCAAGTACTAAATATTAAGCAAATAAATTTCGAAAATATACATAAACCAGAAATATTTTTTTTTCATTTTAAAGCATTTTGTATTATTTACACCAAGCAATGTTAAATATTTAAGATTTCATACCATACTGCTATTTCAGCATTACAGTTTGTTATATTAGTTTGTACTCTTGAACACGAATGTGTTTGGAAAAAATTATTTTCAAACATGATAAAAATTAGTTTTATTTCTTAGAAAATAGCTGTGAATGTTATGATTTTGTAAATTTAAAAGTAGTTGAAAAAGTGAAGGAAAGAAAACTGCACATACGTTTTCGTTGGCAACTTTATTATTATTTACAAACTTGATTGTCAAAAGCAATTTATTTTAAGAAGCAAGTGCTAAATATTAAGAAAATAAACTTTGAAAATATACATAAAATAAAAACTTTTTTTTTCATTTTAAGGCATTTTGTATTATTTAAACCAAGCAACGTTAAATATTTAATGATTTCATACTGCTATTTCAGAATTACAGTTTGTAATTTTAATTTGTACTTGAATATGAATATGTTTCACAAAGCATATTTTTAAATATTATTAAAAAATATATATATATATATATTTCTTAGAAGAATAGCTGTGAATGTTTTGAGGATAATTTTGTGAATTCAAAAACAATAGAAAGTGAAGAAAAAGAAAACTTCCCATACTAACCTGCTACTAACTACTCGCGAAATAGAAAAACAATTTTCGATCAAAGATGCTATTCATGTAGACTTTACACATGTAGTTCCCGTCTGTTGACACTAGTGGTGCTATTATATTTCCGGTTCGCGTTTTAACTTCACTGTCCTATCTGTATGATAATCTGTGGGCAGCACCCACAACAAATAGCGATAAATGCGCCGAGGATGGGTGCCCTACTTTAAGGTAACAAGCAGCTTTCGCTAGCAATTCACTAGAAGAGGTTTGTAAGCATTAGAGTATTGACGTGCTTCTCCTTCCTCTATTATTATTCTATGGTATAAACAGCCTCCGATCCTTATTTCAACTTTAACTTCTGCGTACAATTAGCGATAAAGGGAAACCTTTACTGCTAATTCTAGCATCTTCGATGTTTATGTTCATTCCGTAAACGAAGAAAATAACGGTAAGTTTCTGTCATTATTCATTAATATTATTTTGTTATGTTCTTAATATATCCTTTCTGTTCTTGGGCATTTTTTGTCTATAGCTGATAATAAGGTAGGTTCAAAAAACAGTGTACTCTTCTAGGACTATTTTTTTTAGTAGTCTAAGAGTTACATCTAGGCTGCAACGCTCGCTCGCTCGCAATCGAAAGATCACAAATCCGAAATTTGTGATCGCCAAGAAAGTTTCATTCCAAACGGAATAATTTCAATTGCTCACAAATGACGATGGCTGATCGCAAGTTTGTGATTTCCGGTGTCCAATACATCGATTATTTTAAACTGTAAGCCGTATTTATTGGCTAGAGAGAAACATGTGACCTAGCATATGCTTCCGTTTTTGTTTATATTTATTTATTAACGTATCCGTGATTAAAAATACCGAAATGTTTAAATGTACAGTCGGCTGCAAAATTATTCGAGCACTAGCAATAATTCCTGTCTAAAAAAAGTACACTTAATACTGCTTTGTTAAATAAATCCTTATCGAGTCATGTTCTTAGTCAGTCTAAGAACAAGATTCGACAAGGATTTATTTAACAAAACAGTCTTAAGTGTACTTTTTTAACATAGGAATTATTGACTAGTGCTCGAAAAATTATGCTACCGACTGTAATTGTTTTCCTGGAAATGTCTCTCCCTCTGTATTATGAAGTTTAATGCAGTTTTTGTTTAAAAAAAAAAAATTAATTGAACTTTTTTTTTTTTTTTTTTTTTTTTTTTTTTTTATAGATTGTTTACATGCAGCTTTTTTTTTTTTTTTTTTTTTTTAAACTTAGTTTAGAAATATTAATGTATTCGTATCTTTTATATTTCTAGCTTCAGAAACGTTATGTATACGCATCAACTAATCTAACATTTAATCCATATTTTAAGCACTTATTTTTAAAAATTCTAAAGTTATTATATATGCATAGTACAGGAAAACTAGCATTTATTTTAATTGTTTAGTAGGTAATTTTCAACAAATAAAAGCTTATAAAGCTTTTGTAAATTGATTTAATTTTGGATAAACTGTCAGGCTCTTTCATATTATTTAATGACCAGGGACAAATGATACATTGCTTAATTATTTTTTTTTTAATAAATTAAGGTTTATTATTATCGGTACTTTTCCATTCCGCTGGTGAAAATCTCACCTAAAAAAAAATATTAATAATGCTGCAAATCTCGCCAAGCAAACTTTATTGATGACAACACACAGTTTACATATAAAAAAATTTTAATAAATGTTAGTTCTAAGAATTTTTTGCACAAGAAGTAATTTTAGGCTAAATGTCTTTTGCTTGAAATAAACAGACAGATTCTTCCTCTGTTCAGGCAAATCCCAAATTTTTATTGATTTTGGTTTCTCATCCCTTTTTGATGTATTAGGGAAAAGATGTGACTAATAAGAAATGAATGCAGCTTGTTTTGAAAATGTGGCGGTAAAAAGTTACCAGTAAGGATATTCCATTTGGTGTTGGTAGTATCTTTTTTGACGACTTAATAGAGCGGCACTTTACTATCATTCATTATTATAGGCAACTATCCATTTTCCTTCATTATGATTATTAAGTCATCTATATATATAAAAATGAATGTTTGTCTGTATGTTATTTATAAAATCGTAAACGGCTTGACCGATTTCGATCATTCTTTTTTTGTTTTTTTCCTTATAGGTCAGGGATGGTTTAGGAAAAAAAATTTGAAAAAAATCTTTAAAATTAATTGAAATATGAAAATAATAAACTTATTGACTTATATTGACTTAATATAAGCCATTTAAATTTTTAATTGTTGCCAAAAAAAGTTTATGAGATATATTTATTTATTGTTTTCAGCATAAAATGAAATATGCTTTCACGCGAAAAATAAGAAATTACTAAATGTTAAATTGGTCGATGAGAAAATGACACTTTATAATTTTAAAATAAAATAGTAATATTACAAATCTAACATATTTCTTCTGAATTTTATTTCACAGCATTTTTTCATATACCTCAACTTCAGATTTTTTTTCTTTTTTTTTTTTATGGCGGATGAAACACGCTTGGCATAAACGCTAATTCAGCAATATATTAAAGGTATTTTCTTATTGATAATTCTTGACAATTTTTTATAATTTTGATGCTGAAGTAGATCGGACATTTTTCGCCAAGGAAAAGATAGAAAGAAATACGCAAGCGAAGTGATGACGTCACTGGCCGTTCGTGGATGTAAGAAAAATATTTCCTATGTTAAACACCCATTAAAAATCGAGGAAAAATATTTCCCGATTTTAATCCCCGTATTTAGGTATAGATATGTATTAGTTATCATGTCCATGCATTAGATTAAGTTATTTTTGTTGTAAAATTGACAAAATTTGAATTTTTAATTTCAAAACTCTAGAAAAAAAAAAAAAATGCCAAACTTCCATATTCGATTGAAAACACAAACATTTCATTTCAAAGGATGATATTTACACAATATCCAACTAATATACTGATTAAAAGGGAAATGATAAATATTCTATCATAATTTGAAGTCAAATTTGTTTTCAAATGTCTAAATAAAGTATCTAATATAAGATACTAATATGCTGTAGCGGAATAGATTTGATATCGGTCATCCTTGGTAAAAAAATAAAATATCGCCAAATTATTTGGCGAACATAATTTAATTCCTTTCAAAAATCATGGTTATTTTAACAACTTATTTTAAGACAGTAATGAATAATATGAAACAATATTTCGTACAATGCATATTACGAAAATATACATCTGGCATGTATATTTTCGTATTACGTTTTTGATCACCAAATACAATAAGCGCCAAGAACGACAGAGTTTTGAAATTTAAAATTAAAATTTTGTCAATTTGACAGCAAAATAACTCAATCTAACACATGCGCATGATAACTAATACACATATGTACCCAAATATGGGGATTAAAATCGGGAAATAATTTTCTTCGATTTTTAATCACTTTTTACAAAAAATCCAATGGGCGATTAACATAGGAAATCATTTTCTTGCATCGACGGATGGTCAGTGACGTCACATTTCGCTTGCGTATAGGAACAATAATCGCGTAAATTATATTTTGGTCTAAAACGGCAACAAAAATTTAAAAGTCGCCAAGAGCATTAAGGCTTTACCATGATCAAGTTTACATATTAATTTATTTATTTTTCTATATACCAACTACTATTAACTAAGCATGAAGTATATATAACCACAAAATAATAATAATTGTCTCATGCGATAGAAGTAGCCGATCATAGCATTTTGTAATATTATATTTGGCTTGAAATTGCTGTTATTCTATGGTTGATCGATTAAATCAAATAAATATAGAGAATAACTTGAAAGCAAATATTATGTACATCACGTATAATGTTGCTCATGTATAACTAGGATTCAAATATAAAGGGCTACTTCAAAATTTTCGATACTGTCCGTATCGAAATTGTCATAAATGATAAGCACCTAAATGGAAGCCCACGGGTAAGTAATTGTCGTAGGCAATAGGGACAGGTATCGCAGAATGCGAGGACGAACAAGGCGCTGCCGAAGGTAGCGGGAACCCAAAGCGAACTTTTGAGCGATTTCAGTATTATTATTTTCTCTTTTTTTCATAAAACTATATAGAAAAGAGTTTCCTTTAAATATAGTGACCAGCGAAGCGGGCAAAGCCTGCTAGTTAATTATATAATAAAGATATGGAAGCACTTGGATGCAGACAGCAGTAAATTTTGTTTGTGTAAATAGGGTAATGTGGAGGTATTTGAGTTAATAAAATTTAATATGTTCGTTTCCGTGTCATCCAGATATAGATGACGGCTATGCTTTCGTGGGCGCCGCGTCACCCAAATATGGGTGACGCTCTTCTTGTTCAAGTTAACACGAGAGCATGGGCGTCGGGACAATGAGGCAAGGGGGGGCACTTGCTTCCCCCTGTAAATTCTAATAAGCATTTTTTTCTTTAACTTTAAGAATATGCTATCAGAATTTTACTTAAAAAAAATATGTTTTCAGGTTGTGCCCCCCTTGGAATTTTTTCTGGTGACGCCCACTGCATGAGAGTAGTCGCGTCATTTTTTATAACGCTAGTAGTCGCATGTCGGTCTATTACCTGCTGTTGTTTAGTATTAGGGGAAAGCCGAAAAAAAGCCAGTAGAGAAAGATGAGCTGCCTTTAATAAAAATCCTTTGAGTACAGATGACCAACTTTTGTTCTCTTTACCGAAAATTAGAGGTAAAAAATGGTACATTTAACCATTAAAATTAATTCAGTTAAAATTGAGAAAGGATTTACCAATTCTAGGTATCCTGAAACAATATTTGCCATCAAATTTGATTGCTAATCTTTTCAAGTTTCCAAGTTTGAAGCCAACGCTGATTTTGGTCTTTGCATCGAAAATGTAGTTTAAGGTTGCCAAAGTTTGGAAGCTCTAATTTCAATAAGAACAGAATTCTTTTATTTTCTGGAAAGATTCACTGGTTTATAGCACTAAACTAAATTCTTTGAAAATTCTTTATATTACAAACAAGACAAAAACAAAACAAAGGGCATTCATCGGCACGAACCTGTTTACATACTAAAAATTATTTTCTTCACTGAAAATGTCAGCAACTTTCATAACAATATCATTACATACTCTATCTACGCGCTCAATATTCATTAAAGTGCATTCGTCGTCTGGAACCTGTTTATGTCTTCAAGAATTACTTTCTACACGTAAAAATGTTGGCTTTCATAAAAATATCATTACACGCTATTTATATTACGGAATAGCATGAGAGTGACACATATAAATTTGCAACATTCTACAATGATTCGTTTTTGGGCTATATCAGATATAAAAATCTTATACATTGTATAAGGATGTAAAATGAGATTGTTTATTAGTAAAATTTTAATGTATTTCAAATGTTATTTTAATTATGTTTTCGATGCATTAGGTATTTACAGTCAAACCTGATTAACCCGAGAGTAGTCGCGTCATTTTTTATAACGTAGTAGTCGCGTGTCGGTGTTTTTGCCACTGCTGTTTAGTGTTGGGGGAAAGCCGAAAGAAAGCCAGTAGAGAAAGATGAAGTGCCTTTAAGTCACGTAAAGTTTTTCACGCAAAAATCTAACCTGTCTGAAAAATCGGAAATGGGGAGGAAAATGAATCAACATTAGTGGTCGCGTCGCGGTCAAATAGACTGATTTGAGAAGTAAAATGTTTTTAACTGCTCAAAAAATAACAGGTATGACTTGAAAACATACTATGTTAGAGGACATCTACCCAAGGTCAGGTACACAGAGTTTCCCCCCTTTATTTTTAAGGGGTGATTTGCAGGAGGAATTTATAAGCGATGGGCGGCAAAAAGACCGATATGCGACTACTAATGGGTTAACATGAACTGTTTCTACTATCCCCATCAAAATGAAGATTGGTTATTGATAGCATGAACATTGTTTTTTCTCTCGAGATTCACGTTAACAAGGTTCAGTTGTATTAGGGTAGTATGCATTTTAAAAAAGTATTATTTTTTTAACGTTATGATTGGTCGACTATTTTGATTCATTTTCGGAACATCTATAAATCGGTAATCAGGCAACAACTGTTTCCTTCTGATGTTTCAGTGTAAAATTAATCGTGACACAAATCTGATAGACCATGCAATTTTTACTTAGAAATATCATTCATGACCTATGAATATTTATTTAGAGTGTAAGGTTGAATTTTTTTGTACAAACTATGTGAAAAATATCCGAGCTGGGAATCAAACTCGAGCACTCCACTTACAGTGAAGATATTCTACTACTGAGCCACCTTGGCTGATTATCAACTCGGCATTTCCCACATGACATCTGTTGGCAATGTCACTGTATTTTTGTAACATTAGGGATTACGCAAAAAATTATAATTGTAACATTTATATAGTTTATAAATTTTAGGCTTGTTTAACCTTTTTACTGGCCAACGTTCCCAATTTGGAACATCAATCATTCAACTTATTTTTAAAAAAATACATTGCTCCAATACTGACTTGAAAAAATTAGCACACATATTTAAAAGATATTGATTTAAAAAAAAAAAACAGAAGGAACATTTCTGTCATTAGTTGGTAACTGTACAGAAAATCTAAAAAATCATCATTTTCATATATTTTTTTTATCGAGTTGTTTAAATATTCTTATTGTAAATAACTGCTAAAACATTTAACTGTAACCGTCTGATTAGTCAATTTTTTTTTATTTATTACATACTAGCAGGCTTTGCCCGCTTCGCTGAGCATTATACTTAAATGAGTTGTCAAAATTCCATATCATTTTTAATAACCTAAGTTAAAGTTTCCTCTGTTTTCCGTAGAGGTTTTTCCCGCTCGCAACATGAGGATTCCGGGTCCACACTGCCTTCAACAGCAATTTACCCGCTTCTTACTTCCCCTTCCCCAGCGGCTAAGTTAGAAGTTTTGCGAAATCTCACCAAAGTACATAATGCGTACACCTAATCAACATCCACACACCAAAACTCATCATTCTAAGACAATGTAAAGCGAATTCAAACAGAATAACGTGTTTTTACGCGTGTTTATTGCCCCTCCCCCGACCCCAAGGGGGTAAGTGGGCGATTTTCGTAAAATCTCGTTACAATAAGTGTCGGATACATATAAACAATTTGCGCACCAAATTTCGTGACCGCAGACCCCATAGATTTCCCAAGACAAATTTAGCGCTAAAAGGGAAGGTGTCTGGAATTTGCAACTCCCCCCTCCCCCTCAAAAAATAAATAAATAAATAAATAAAATAAAAATAAATAAATAAATAAAATAAAATAAAAATCGAAAATCACACACACACACACACACACACACACACACACACACACACACACACACACACAAAAAATGTGTTTTTGAAAATATTCTAAAGAAGAAACATGGCTATTTTCAGTACCTATGTAACATCTTTAGTAGAGCTCTACTAAAAAATTCGGAATTTCTGAAATTTCCCCTTCGAAAAACGATTTTTCCCTCTCTCCTTTAAGAATCAAGAATTCTAAAAACGTACATAATGTTTTAATTATACTCAAGTCTAGTCTCATAATGGGCAATATCTTCGCCGTGAAGTAATTTGGGGCCGAGCCGAGTTATGCTTACAAACGTTTCTTTTGCGTCCTATCCCCCTGGAAGGAGGGGGTATTTCGATAAATAACGTTTCTGTAAGTGCCGGATGCATATAAACAATCCAAGCACCAAACTTCGTGACCGCAGCTCTCATAAATTCCCCACGACAAATTTAGCGCTATAAAAGGGTGTCTCGAATTTGCCCTTTGTAACACATTCCCCCCCAAAGAAAAAAATGGCAGATCACAAAAAAATCAAAAATGTATTTTAGGAAATATCCTAAAAAAGTTGCATAGCCTTTTTTCAACATATTTGTTCCATTTTTGGTAGAGGTCTTCTCAAAAGTCAGGAATTTTCAATATTCCCCCCTCCCTGCCCTTAAAAATCGAAAATTCCTAAATGCAGATAATGTATTATTTGTACTGATATCTAGTCTCCCTATGTGCAATTTTTTTACTGTGAAGTAATTAGCAGCCGAGTTATGCTTACAAACGTGTTTTTGCTTTTGCTTCCCCCAGGGGGGGAAGGGGAGTAATTTCGGAAAGTTGACAGATATAATTTTAAGTTGGGTAAAGACCTAGGTTCCTGCCAAGCGCCGTTGAATTCTGTCCAGCCATTCTCAAGTGATACCCGGACAAACGTATTTTTGTCTTTTGCCCCCCGGAGGGAACGTGGGAGAATTTCTGAAAAGTTGATAGATATAATTTTAAGTTGGGTAAAGACCTAAGTTTCTGCCAAGCACCGTTGAATTCCTTCCAGGCGTTCTCAAGTGATACCCGGATAAACGTGTTTTTGGTCCCCCCCCAGGTGGGAACGTGGGGGAATTTCTGAAAAATTGATAGATATAATTTTAAGTTAGGTAAAGATCTAAGTTTCTGCCAAGCGTCGTTGAATTCCGTCCAGCCGTTCTCAAGTGATGCTCGGACAAACAAGCGACATACAGAGACGATGATACACACAGGCAAAATTTTCTGAAATCATTTTTGGCTTTCACGGCGTGTGAAACGTGAAGATATCGCAAAAATTTTTTATTCTGACAAATTTACAGACAAAAGTCTGATTTTATTAATATAGATATTTATAGTTAAAAAAGTACAAGCCACATTCTTTCACTATTAGTGCTGTAATTGTGTTTTGAAAATTAAAAATATTTTATCATACAATAATGCACATGTATAATTAATAGCTGCAGCTATTTCATTATATTTAAATTCAATATTAGCTGTTAGTAAGCTTTAAATTTAAAATTTTGCTATTAAAAATGTTATTAATGTTTCTTTTTCAGGCTACAATGCTTTAATTCAAGGCTAATTGGTTATTGTTTGATGCTTGTGTGTTGTATTCAATTGACTATATGAAGTTATTTAGTTAAAAGGAATGTAGTATATGAAGAAAAAATTCAATAAAAAAGTAATAAGCAATTGGGAAAAAATAGATCCAGCAGCAGAGAATTCAAACACAGCGAAGAAAGAAATATAAAAAAATGGAGAAGAAAGTGCATTAAGGGGGGGGGGGAGGTCTATTTATTGTGTAATCGTGTAACCATAAACAAAGTAACAGGAAGAGGAGGGAGCGCAGCATATCTCCCCCTCTCCCTCCATTTTTAATGAACAAGATTTTGTAATTTATAGTGTTTAATCATAAAGTTTTCATTTAAAGCTTAGAAACAGTTAAATACTGAATTTAAATGTAATGAACCAGCTGCAGATATAAATTATACATATGTATAGTTATTTGACAGCAAAATATTTTTATTCTCCTAAACTCATTTTCAACACTAACAATGAAGTTGTATATTTTCAGCGATAGAGTTTTATATATAATAAAATAAATTATTGACTAATCAGGCTTTTATAATCAAATGCAATAGCTGTTATTTAAAATAAAAAGAATATTTATGGTTTACTACACCGAATTATAAAGTTTTACGAAATATTGCTGTCATCTTTTTCTTCTTATTTTTAGGACTGAGGGCCTATTAGTCTCAATCTGGGATTTTTGCGTTGTCGATTTCGATAGTTGGACATTTGTCGAAATCTAAAATTTATCGAAAATATAATTCAATAATTTGAAAGCGATGTTATAATTTGAAAAAAGAAAGGAAAAAAAAACTAATACTAGGCGAGTCGTATTAATCCTCGAAGATATATTTAAAGCCCCAGCCCGCCCGTTCCCGCTGTTCAGTGTCTTTTTCTAGTCAATTTTGTCCTTTTATTACTTCCGGTGTGAGCTTTTTTTTTTTTTTTTTTTTTTTTTTTTTTTTTTTTTTCCTTAACACACTTGACATTGTGGGTTTTTTTGGTTTTCTTCCCATGCTATTTCTATGGGGTTTTTAGCTTTTTTCCACTCTTTTTCCACATTCTAAAGTGGCGGTGGTTAGGTACTCCGTCCTAAACTAAATTCTGCTTTTGCCAGAATTTCATCAAAATCTTTTTATTATTATTATTATTATTATTATTGAAAGAAAAAGAAAAGAAAATTAATAATAATCAGTATCGTTACAAGAGATATCGAAAAAGTTTTTTTTTAAAATTTTGAATTAGGAAATAAAAAGTGCGCGTGAAATAATATGAAATAAAAGTAAGTAAAAAAATGAATTTAATGATTTAATGTTTTCGTTTTTCGGGGGCTGCTCATGCATATAAAAAAATGCGTATTAAAACGAGTCGAAGAAGGAAGCGAAATAAGTATTGAGTTATATTACGATAAATACGATATATAATATGATACGATATATTAGACCTATCGTCCAGGGTTAGTAGGCATTTTCGTTGCGAGAAATATTTTGTTCGTTCGGTGCAACTTGCACATTAGTCCCGTGAGGTACAACTTTCACTTTTCACATTAGTCCCTTGAGGTACGACTTTCACTTTAGTCCCGTCAGGTACAACTTGCACATTAGTCCCCCCCCCCCCCTTTTTTTTTAAACTAGCGATAGAATAAACAACAACAACAACAACAAAAAAAAAAAAAAACAGCAATCTTTTTATTCCAGATTATAAAGCAGTATCAAAAAGCTTAAAATTGTTTAAAAAATACAAAAACTATTTATAAAAAGTTAAAACGGCCACAAAAATACAAATGATATATTTATCAAATTTACAGAAACTTGAATATAAATACGATACACAAATAATAAATACGATATTTATTGTATATATATATATATATACATATTGTGTATGTTACATAATTTTCCTTTAACAGAAGGAAAAAAAAGGAAAAAAAAAGCTGATTTTGATCTATAAAATAATAATTTCTGATAACTTTAAATAAGATTTTAAAATATCCCGCGCAAATGTGATTTTTTTTTTTTTTTTTTTTTTTTTTATATATATATATATATATATATATATAACCATCTTGATAAGTAGAGATTTAGGATTTAAGAATAGCTTTAATTAATAATTGAGTCAGCACTGAAAACTTAGTTTTGCAAAAAGGTTATTTAGGTAAGGATTTAGTGGCCCAAACATATAATAGAGAAACATATACTAGTGGAATTTTTTATTAATATATTTTTTTTTCGCCTACACAGAATAAATAGATAATGGAATAAATAATTGACTAATCGGGCTTCTATTTACAATGAGAAGAATATTTATTCAAATGATATCATACCAGATTGTAAAGTTTAAACAAATATTATAGTCATATCATTAAATAATAGAACATATTATTCTATATTATAAATAAACAACTACACAACCATGATATATTACGTTTAATTTACATTAAATATAAGCCTAATATTTATAAAATATACAAATGTTACAATTATAATTTTCTGCATAATCCATAATAATATTTCAATGCTAAACAGTTAATCTTACTTACATGAATATACAAAACCATTACAAACATATTTTACAATTTACACTTACATTTATCTTCCAATGAGAGCTTTAAGTATCATTTCCGAGCAAAAGCAAAGAAGAGTTTCGCTATTTTGGATAGTATTTAATTCATATTGTAGATTAATGAAATATTATAATAAATTATTTGTTTCGGATTATGTATTATTATTTCATGAATGATTATTACCACAGACAAATATATCCTTGTCTGTGAGTGTGACTATTACTTTCTTCGATAATACTAGGGTGACCAAATTTTCAGATGCCAGAATGGGGACATGTCCCCATTTTTTACTTTGAAAGTGGGGACACCATGCATAAATTCAAATTGTAGATCAAAATACAATAAGTATACACTTAGCATATATACACAATACATTTTTCTTTCTACACAATACATTTTTCTTTCTTTATTTTCTACACAATACATTTAATACATACATTTTTCTTTCCAAGAACTTCACGCATATATCTTTATCAGGATTATAACATCTTATATCATAATGAAAAACACTTCAACATTTTCATGGTTTGAATAGTCAGAACATGAAGTTATGATTACAAGTGATGCATTTTCTAGTTCTAATGTAAGTCCCTTCATCCGCGTTTGTAATGATCGATAGATGGCGCTTTTTCAGTTTCTGTTAGTAAATATAATGGCCACGTGTATTAATTTTTGTTCTATATGTGTTACTACTTAATATTCGTGCTATAATTTCTCCGCCATTACATCATGGAAAATTGATTGCTTTTGGAAAAAATATTTCAGTTTATTCAACGTTCGATCGGAAGTAGATTTTTAACTGAAGCTGAACAAATATTAGTTTCAAATTATCTGATTAATTTTTTACTTCCATTAGCCGAAGCAACAGAAATTTTAAATTTGTCATTTGGAAATGAATGGAAGCTTAATTCTGGATTTTTTTTATTCTTGGAGTTACACTGTGGCACACAACAGTAAGTGTTATCTTTTTTACCGGATTTATTCATTTTTATTCAATAAATATATGTGAAACTAAATATCGGCCAACAATGGCGTCTAGATGAATTCGAAAGCTATGCATGTTAATTGTAATTTCACCTTAGCCCACCAGAGGGAGAGCATTTCATTACAATCGCGGATTGCCCTAGATTGAAAAACGTTTTCCACAATGACCTCACATTTTGTTTGGTCACGCTCACGAGAATATGTCAAGAGTACTTTCTTTAATATTTTGGGCAGGTAGTCAATTTCTTTGAAAGTTTATGCATGTTATTATAATAACTTAAAATGTCTTCAGCCAGAGCAATATTGAAACTGGCATTATTGGCTGTTAAAACCCTTTCATTGTGGACTATGTTGATACAACTTCGGCGTGCGTTTTGCATGCCGATAAATTTTGAGTCAGAAAATATATTTACAACCATATTTTACCAAAAAACACCAGCCAATTAAATATTAACATTGTTTAATAAAAGATAAATAAAACAATAAACATTAAATTAAAGATAAGAGATAAGGAAGTAAACATTTCGGTACAAGCAGTCATTTACGAGCGACCCAACGGCCGACGATACCAGCTGAAGCAGAGCACATGCACAGACCGATGATGAGAGAGAGAGATGTGTGTTTCTCCCTCTTGGCAGGTTGCCATATTACCGTTTTTCCGCCAACTGGCAGTAAGGGCAGTTCTTTATCGCTATTTTGGCATAGCGAACCGCTGCACACTCCCTCCGCAGTGTCATTGAAAATGCACGTAACGACGTGGGGGACGAACAGGTCGCCCCATACGGGTCCTCTGGGTAACTGGAACAGTTTGTACATCTGGTGGTGTATTGGCATTCTGAGGAGGAGTGTGGGTCTGTTGTCCTTCACGGGCTGGTTGTGGTTTGGATGGTACAGTAGCACTTTGAGGTGAAGTGGTTGAAAAGTCCATAGATATAAAAGCAGGTTTGAGACGATCTATAGACACTGTGTGAAAAGTCCCTTTAATTTCAATGTCAAAAGTTTTTTCTCGTCTGAAAATGACCTTGTATGGTCCGTCATATGGTGCTTGGAGGGGTTTACGCACACTATCATGCCGAAGGAACACATGCGAGCACATTTTGAGGTGAGGATGCACAAAAATTGTTTTTTGACCATGGCAGGAAGTCTGAATAGGCCGCACCTTAGCGAAATGGCATTTTAGGTCTTCTACTAGCTGCTTAGGGGAGATATCCACAGGGGTTGGATCGAAGAATTCACCTGGTAGTCGTAAGGATTTACCATACACTAATTCAGCGGTTGTTGATCTCAAATCCTCTTTGAAGACGGAACGGAAACCAAGCAGTAAAACTGGTAATGCTGTAGACCACTTATCGGTGTCGTAGGCTTTCAAGGCTGCCTTTAATGGGCGGTGAAATTCTTCTATTAAGCCATTTGCCTGAGGGTGATATGGTGAAGTTCTAATTCTTTTAATTCCTAGCAGCTGAGCAAGAGATATAACAGGGGTAGTACTAGCATAAGTTGAAATTTCAGGACATATATTTTTGAAAATTTCAGGACATTTTCAGGACTAAATTACTAGTCTACCTACATAAGCAAAACGCCTTGAATCTACTGTGCATGGGTAAAAAGAGCTAATTTTATTTAAATAGCGAAAAACATCCAGTTTTTGAAAGGGTTTATATATCATATTGCTTTTTGATGATAACTCAAAATTTTACTTATGATTAAAATATAAAACAAAAAGGCAAGTAGAAATGAAAATTAATTAGTGTGCATTTTAATTCATACAAGAAAATTTAAAATGGAATAAAAATGAAACATTTGGGTCACTATTTTAAGTTTTAAAAAAATCTAACTTTAATTAGAGCACCTGAAGCACCACTATAATATGCATTCATTTATAGTGATCATTTCAAAAACTTTCTTAGACTTATGTTTTTTTTCAATCGTTTCTACATCAAAAAGGTAGAAACCAAGTAATACACATGAAAGGACATCTAAAATGCAAATTTGAAGAAAACCATTAGAACTATTTTTCAGATACCAACTTTCGGGGTCCCACTGCCAATTTCGACAAAGACTTGGCAAACTCCTCGACTCACCAGAAACTGACAAACAATTACATACAAAAGGACTTTTAAAAGATAGTTAATACGGTGAGTTTGGAGAAAATCCATAGAGACAATAAGAAACGCACTCGCAAAACCTAAAATTGACATATTTATATAGGACATCTATCAATCTTCCTGAACTAACCAATTAATACATCCAAAATTACATCTAAAAAAGATGTTTATAAAGCAACTTTGAAGAAAATTGTTACAGCTGTTTTGAGATATGCACTTGCAGTCTTACTACTGGATTTCAATGTCCTACTTCCGATTTTGCAATTTTCACTAAGAGTTGGAAAAATCATCTGTATATCAGACCAGTCTCAATTCTTAAGTTTTGTCATTCTATTTTTATTAGTTAAGAGATATGATAATCAGAAGATTCCTCATACACATACATACATACTGAACAATTGCTAAAAACCACTTTATATATATATATATATATATATATATACAGTTGAAGATCTTTAATCCGCACACCTTGGTTCTAGAACTTGTGCGGATTATGGATTTTTGCAAATTATAAATCATTGATGCCATTTCCTTGCTATATGAATTAGTATAAGGTACATAAAACTATAAACTTTATTTAATGAAGCTAGAATTAGAATTGTTTGTTTTTATACAATGTAATGAAGGTAATACTAATATATAAAACAATAAAATTTATTTAATGAAGTAGAAGCAATGTATAATTTAAACCCTTAAATGAGTAATTCATTAAAAAACTGTACTCCTACTTCTGGACTGTGATTAACAGTATGCAGCCAGATACAGTTTTTAATGACTGCATTGTAGATCTTATCAAATGCAGGTATTTGTATTTGAAACAAATGCTGGTATAAATTTTTCAAAGTTTTGTGTATTTTTGAAATACCACCCTAAAAAGAACATTTACACTAACAGTCTTTAAACATCTGTGAAAATACACAATCTCACCAACGCATATGATGTCATTTTTTTTCAACCAATGAGCAATGCTGTTACTAGCAGGAGTTAGAAAACTGTATTTGCATGTGTTTTGTTTGATCACTAATTGAATATTATTCAGACGTTGTTCAGATTCGCTAAAAAAGTATAAAGGCAATAAAAGTATAATTATTTTTTTTCCTTTAAAAATTAATTATGTACATCTAAATTAAATTTTACACTCATTTATTATTTTTTTTTTTTTTTCATTTTAGTATGTGAATTAACACATTTTCTCATATACATCCAAAATATCGGATTTTCGTTACTGCAAAATCTTTTGTTTACATTTGTAAAGTGAGTGTGGATTATAGACAATTGCGAATTATAGGTATGCGGATTATAGATCCTCAACTGTATATATATATATAAAAAGTGGGACATATGACACACATATATCGTGAAACCTTAAAAACATGCAAATCAGGTGAAAATTTGGTATCAAAAATACAATACTCCCACTGCCTTTGGTATTTGGTCATGGAAATAAAAAGTAAGCATGAAGGCATCTGTGCAGAAACAAAGCTGCTTACAAAGTTTTAATCTATTATTTATCTGGTGATCACAGTAAAGCGTGGCAATACAGAGTGAGTTTGAGTTTTGATCACTTAATTTGGGTAGTTTGAATGTCAATATATAGCATAATAGTTGAAAATTTCAGGAATTTTAGGACAACTTATCAAATTTAAGGACATTTTTTAAATTTTCAGGAATTTCAGGAAAATCAGGACAAGTACTACCCCTGGATGTAAACAAGGCACTTTCGAATTGCCTGCCTTGATCAGTGGTGATACGGGATGGACATCCGAATCGAGCAATCCACTGGGTAAAAAAGTTTTGTGCGACTGTCTGTGCAGATATATCTGGTATTGGAACTGCTTCTGGCCACCTAGTGTACCTGTCTATCATAGTTAAACAATAGTAATTTCCCTGTGAAGGAGGAAGGGGACCGATAAGGTCGAGGTGTATGTGTTCAAATCTTTGTGATTGGTCTAAAAATTTACCTACAGGGGATTTTGTATGGCGAATTATCTTTGACTTTTGACATGGGATGCAAGTCCTAGCCCATTCGGCACAATCTTTTTGAATGGACTGCCAAACAAATCGGGATCGGATAAGTTTTGAAGTACTGCGTATACTAGGGTGGGATAAATTATGTAAAGATAAAAATACCTTTTTACGGAATAATTGAGGAATGTATGGACGAGCCGTGCCTGTTGACAAATCGCAATAAATATGTGTTTGATTATCTGATAAAAATATTTTTTTTAATTGCAAAGTTTTTGAATTTTTAATTAAATTTTCTAACTCTGGGTCTGTTTGTTGTGCTCGGGCAATTTCCGTATAGTCGATGGGATTCGGCATGCTTATGGAATCTATACGTGAAAGTGCATCTGCTATAATGTTGTCTGAGCCTTTTATGTGCTGAATATCTGTGGTGAATTGGGATATAAAATCCAATTGCCTAGCCTGCCTTGGGGAACATCTATCTGAACGCTGTTGGAATGCATAAGTTAAGGGCTTATGGTCGGTGAATAAAGAAAATTGTCTCGCTTCGAGCATATGCCTAAAATGTTTGATGGCAGCATAAGCTGCTAATAACTCTCTTTCATATGCGCTATACTTTTTCTCTGTTTGGGAAAGTTTCCGAGAGAAAAATGCCAAAGGCTGCAATTCCTGTTTTACAATTTGCGATAATGATCCCCCAATCGCAAAATCTGATGCATCAACTTGTAAAATTAATTGCGCGTCTGGCTTTGGATGTGCCAATAAAACTGCAGTTGAGATTAATTGTTTGCATTTTTGAAACTCTTCTTCTGCCTTATCTGACCATTCTAAGTTTGTTTTATCATTTTTCTTAGCCCCTTTTAGGAAAGAAGTTAAATGCACTTGATGTTGTGCTATATTAGGCAAAAATCTACGAAAAAAATTCAAAAATCCCAAAAACCTCTGAAGGTCTTTAACAGTTTTTGGTTGTGGGTAATTTATAATTGGCTCAACCTTGTCCGGCAAAGGTTTGGTACCACTCCCCGTTACTAAATGTCCCAAGAAAGGAATTTCTGATGCGCCGAATATACATTTTGAAATGTTTAAAGCCAGTCCGTATTTATTTAGCCTATCAAGTACAATTCTTAAATGGGCTTTATGTTCCTCTTCCGTAGTGCTAAAAATTAAAATGTCGTCTAAATAAACATAGCAAAATTTAAGATCACCTAGAATCTCATGCATAAATCTTTGGAAAGTCTGTGCTGCCCCACACAGACCAAAATTTAAAAACGGAAATTCAAATAACCCAAAAGGGGTGCAAACTGCAGTTTTCTGTATATGATCAGGGTGCACTGGTATATGGAAATAAGCTCGGACAATATCGAGTTTTGAAAAGATAGTTTTTCCGTGTAATGCATTAGAAAAATCTTGGATGTGGGGTATGGGATAACGATCCGGCACAGTACGAGAATTTAATCTCCTGTAGTCGCCGACGGGACGGATGTTACCGGAACTTTTCGTAACAACGTGAAGAGGCGACGACCATGGCGATTTAGACGGCCGACAGATACCTTGATCTATCATATATTGAAATTCTTTTTTTACAGCCTCATATAACTCTGGATTTAATCGTCTCGGTTTACTATGGATTGGTGGGCCGGTTGTCTCAATGTAGTGGACTGTGTTGTGCTTCACAGGTTTTACCCGGGATGATAATTTTGTTAATTCGGGAAATTCCGCTAGAATTTGGTGGTAAACCGAATCGCCAGAAATAAGTTTTACTGAAAAATAATCTGGAGATTTTAAAATTATTCCCGGTTGGGTAAGTTTTGTGACATTATCGATAAGTTTGCGTCGTTTAAGGTCTATTAGGAGATCAAAATTTTGTAAAAAATCGGCTCCAATTATAGGAATAGGAACATTAGCTATTAAAAATTTCCATGTGAAATTTCGCCTGAGGCCTAGGTCTACATTCATTAGTTTAGATCCATAAGTATAAATTTTTGAATCATTAGCAGCAAATAATTGCAAGGGATCAGGCTTTAGATTTTTTAGATATTTGGGAGGAGGTATACAAGATACATCAGAGCCTGAATCGATCAAAAATTTAAAATGAGATTTTTTATCATAAATGTACAGGCGATATGACTGTGCGACTGCCGTCGATGTATCTCGGTCGACAGCCGCTACTCAGAGTTTTCCTGGTCGGTAGTACTAGGGCGATAGGAACAAGGTGATCGGCATTTTTTTTGCGTGTTTCCCAAACTGTTTGTGATAATAACAAAAATCTCTTTTACCATCACGGGAGCGTCCACGAGAAAAATCGCGGTGTTTGGACCTGTCACGATGAAATGGCACTCTGTATCGATCGCGAGAAAGATGTTCGACTTGTTTACTGAGGGCGGCGATTGCACCTTTAATTGCGTTAAACTCGCTTAGTGGAGAAATACCCTCAGTGGCTGCTACACTGGACTGCCCGACGGCAAAGACGCTGTTTTCTGGTGGAGAAGTACGGACTTCAGAAATTTTGTCTGCCATCTTGGCTAAATTATCCAGCGATTCGGAGCTAATGGACAAAATAGCTTGTATTTCAGATGGTAGCCTTTGCAACCATAAAGTTTTCAGGAAATCATCATTTATTCCTGAACCCCCTAATTCTCGCATCTTTCGTAGTAAATGGGACGGCTTATCGTCGCCCAAATGAAGTCCGGAAATCAACCGGCGGACCTGCTCTGTTTCTGAAGCAGAAAATTCAGCTATTAATCTATTTTTTAAAGTTTCGTATTTATCTGTAGCGGGTGGGGTAAACAAAATATCCGATACTGTGGATAAGGTTTCGGGATCTATAGAGGCGATAAGATGGTTGTATTTTGTTAAATCCTGGGTAATTTTAGCAAGCGCGAAATTGCTTTCTACCTGTATAAACCACAGTTTAATGTTAGATTTCCATAAGGGAGACATTTTTACAGAGACATGCGATACCTGCGACTCTGTACCTGCAGTACTATTTTGTGTGTTTTCACCAGTCATAATGAAAATATCAATTTAAAGGAGAGGTAAAATAAATTTTTAGTCAAAAACTTAGAGGATATCAGTACACATACCAAGTTTTAAAGTAGATGTAAATAGGAAATTGCACAAAATTTACACAAATTATCAAATACGTAGCAATTTACAATATTTAAAAAATATATATAACGCTTTTTTTTTTCCTGATATAAAAAGATAATTATAAAAATAATCGACCAATCACAAAGTAATAGAAATAAAATGAACACATACTTTTATTTATGATGAATGGCACTCCTCCAGGTAGAGATATGTAACACGTGCACACGGTTGCCGCGAAGTAAAAATAAATAAACAGAATCTATAAATAATCCTATATTTTAAATTAATTAATAAATTACCCTCATATTTTAAATTAATTAAGGCTGGATTTCGCTAATTTTGAAAGATTAAAATAGATTGTCCGGGGTCACCAATTCGGCGTGCGTTTTGCATGCCGATAAATTTTGAGTCAGAAAATATATTTACAACCATATTTTACCAAAAAGCACCAGCCAATTAAATATTAACATTGTTTAATAAAAGATAAATAAAACAATAAACATTAAATTAAAGATAAGAGATAAGGAAGTAAACATTTCGGTACAAGCAGTCATTTACGAGCGACCCAACGGCCGACGATACCAGCTGAAGCAGAGCACATGCACAGACCGATGATGAGAGAGAGAGATGTGTGTTTCTCCCTCTTGGCAGGTTGCCATATTACCGTTTTTCCGCCAACTGGCAGTAAGGGCAGTTCTTTATCGCTATTTTGGCATAGCGAACCGCTGCACAACTATAGGAGCTTTTCATGTTTTTCAGAGTTAATATGAGTAGAAAAATATTTTTTTTCACCACATGAAGAATTAGGTTCTAACAGATGACGTCACGAGCATGTTTGCTGAGGAACAGTTGACCTCACTGACCCATTTTATCAATGCGGAATAGTGTTAAAAATTTATTGTAACACAGTGTTGTAAATGTATTTGCAAAAGCATAAAAAAATTCGACTTCTACGCTTCCAAAGGCGTGGAAAAATTAGCGTTGTCCTTCAGGTTGCTAAGGTTACTAAGAAGAAAGTCATGTGGTTGTTAGAACTCTATTATGAATAAAATGAAAGATAACAAAGAAAGAAAAGTAACAAAATTATGAATATTTAAGAAATTTTTTGAAAATTGGGGATATTTGGGGACAAACGACAGAAAATGTGGTCCCCAATCGCTGTTTTTGTTTTTGGGGACAGATGGCCGAAATTGGGGCCAGTCCTCAGAAATTGGGGATGTTTGGTCACCTTAATAATACTGGACAACACTACAACAGCGGCCATGCTTTTTGAGGCGATCCGCGATTGTAATGAAATGCTCGCCCTCTGGTGGGCTAAGGTGAAATTACAATAAACATGGTTTAATTCGAATTCCATACAGCCGCCATTGCTTCACGATATTTAGTTTCACATATATTTATAGAATAAAAATGAATAAATACGGTAAAAAAGGTAAGACATACTGTTGTGTGCTACAATCTAACTCCAAAGGATCAAGAAATCCAGAATTGAGCTTCCATTTATTTCCAAATGACAAATTTAAAATTTCAGTTGCTTCGGCTAATGGAAGTAAAGAATTAATCAGATGATTTGAAACTAATATTTGTTCAGCTTCAGTTAAAATCTACTTCCGATCGAACTTTGAAGAAACTGAAATATTTTTTTCCAAAAGCAATCAATTTTCCATGATGTAATGGCGGAATATTAAGTAGAATAACAAAAAGAACACTAATGGAACACACGTGGCTATAATGTTTACTAACAACTGCAGTGTTCAGAGAGCGCCATCTATCGATCATTACAAACGCGGATAGTACAAGTACACCTGCGATCCGAGGCAGTCACAAATTTCCGAGGCAGTCACAACTTTGCTATCAGTTTTGTAAACAAATATTGTGTTTGGATTGAAACACAGGCAGATTTGTGATTGTTTACCTATATTATTTGTGATCATAATGTTTCATCCTGGATGTAACTCTACAGTCGGCTGCAAAATTATTCGAGCACTAGCAATAATCCTTGCCACAAAAAAGTACACTTAATACAGCTTTGTTAAATAAATCCTTGTCGAGTCATGTTCTTAATCAGTCTAAGAACATGATTCGACAAGGATTTACTTAGCAAAACAGTCTTAAGTGTACTTTTTAAATATTGGAATTATTGGCTAGTGCTCGAATAATTTTGCAGCCGACTGTAGTTCTCGCGCTCCGTGTGAAATAACTGGCCGAAATATTCATACGTCACAACACTTCCGGTTTTGGGGTTGGAAGGCTTTGATCAGAAGGTATTGATTCGGGCTGTACTTTAGCGCTTTCGAGCGAGACGATGCAACAATAATAAGCAAAGCAAAGGTCTCACTTGTTACTACCTGTCTACCTGCCTAACATTTAATAATGGGGTAGCCGGTTGTTGCAGCAACTCAGAATCACAAAACTCGCGCATGCGCACGTAAGATGTACACCTTTTTAATTTCAGACAACTTTGTGAGAAATACGAGTTGGTGCTGCCATCTAACGGAATTGTTTGAAACCATAAATTTTCTAGAACTTTAATAAAATTTCGAGAAAGCCACCCAAAGTTGAAAAATGATATTTCTTGTGCCACACACGCTAACTATTATTATTATTATTATTTAAGATTATTTTTTTTTTTTAATCCAAATATGAAAATACATTAGAAAATTTTTTGGAGAAGCGATGCAAAATTGAAAAATTAAATTCTTGTATTACTATACTGATTAAATTAAAAATGTATTTAGTTTTTTTTTTTTTTTTTTTTTTTTTTTTTAAATTCAAATACAATAACATTAGAATAATCTTTGGAAAAATCACGCAAAATAGAAAAATTAAATTTTTTTTACCACACTGATTGACTTAACATTTAGACTAATTTTTTTTTTAAACATATTTAGATTTTTTAAATCCAAATATAATAATGCATTTGAATAATCTTTGAAGAAACAATGCAAAATTGCAAAATTTCTTCTACAATAGTGATTAACTTAAAATTTTTAAAAATCCAAATGTAATTCAAATTTCAAATATTATCCAAATACATTAAAGTAATCTATGAAGAAACCATGCAAAGTTGAAAAATTAAATTTCTTTTACCATACTGATTAAATTAAAATTAATATTAAAAAATTTTAAATATATATTTCGTTTTTAAAAATCCAAATATAGTTACACATTAATAATGTTTGAAGAAATCCTGCAAAGTTGAAAAATTAAATTTCTTGTAGCATATTGATTACATTAAATTTTAGATAATTTTTTTTAAATATATGCTTATTATTAATATATTTTTTAATATATATATATAAATTTTAAAAATCCAAATGTAATAATATTAGAATAATCTTTGGAGAATCTATGCAAAATAGTAAAATTAAATTTCGTGTACAATATTGATTAAATTTTTAAAAAATGCATTTAGTTTTTTAAAAATCCATATGTAATTCAAATATAATCAAAATACATTAGAATAATCTTTGAAAAGCTATGCAAAATTGAAAAATTAAATTTCTTTAATTAGAATAATTAACAAAAAAAAAAAAATCTAAAGTCGAAAAATTTAATCTTTTGTACCATATAGCGCAAAATTAACAATACTGATTATATTAAAATTAAAAAATATTTATATTCAGATTTAAAAAATATAAATATAATCCCATTATGAAAAATCTTTGGAGAAACTGTGCAATGTTTACAAATTAAATTTCTTGTATCATACTAAATAAATCAACATGTGCATTAAAAGTTTTAAAAATGTATTTAATTTAAATAAACCCAAATGTATAATGCATTAGAATAACCTTTTGAGAAACCATGCAAAGTTGAGGATTTAAATTTTGTGTACGAAACTAAAAAAAATAAAAAATAAAAAGTATTTTGTTTTTAAAAATTGAAACATAATAATGCATCAGAATGTGATGCTTTTTATGTATGTCATACAATTCTCCCCCCCCCCCCCCGCTTTTTTTATATATTTCAATTTCATGCATTACCAATTTTCTTAAATTTTTAATTTTAATTTCCATTGCCGATTGATATAAGATTTCAGAAATACCCATAGCAATTCGAGATTTATTTATCGATCAGCCAAAACAAAAATTTACAGATTCTTAATTCTTACTTAAGAGTTTGAGGTAGATTCTTAATTCTTATTTCGAGCTATCTGTTTAAGTTCGATGAGAGCTCATAGATGCGCATGCGCAAATTTTGTGATTCTGAGTTGCTGCAACAACCGGCTACCTAATAATGGCAGTGGCTGTTGCTTATAGAGGTGTAAACATGTGGTTAATTTGCCGAAAACCTTTTATTAATGTTACTAGAAATTTAATAACAACACTTCGTAAAACATATTATCCACAGTAAGTTCATTGAGTTCTTCTACTTAATTCCATATGCTAAATTTTGTTTTGGAAAAATGAATGCGCATAAACATTGCATCAGATTATATACTTTTTATATAAATGATTATGAGTCAGTTTCGAGTATCTTAATTCCTAAAAGAATCTGCTTTTACTATGAAGTTTTTATATTCATTAATTTTATTTTTAGTATTTTTTCTGTAATTCTTTTTTTAATCAAACTTGTTAATATACTTGCCGGCTGAAAATTAGCGATTTTTGCTTGTTATTCCAGATTTAATATTTTTTGCATATTTCTTGTTATTTTTAATGATCTTCTTATGTTGTCTTTTAATTAAGTTGCTTCTCTACGATTATAAAAATTTCACAATTAGATTTTTTATTTCTCCGCTGAAATTGACCTTTTTTTAAGCCATTTTTATACTATATGTTGAGTTATGGTTGTATATTATTCAAGTTTTGTCTCTCTTTTATACTATTTTGATCTGTATTTTTGGTATTTGTTAAAGTTTGTTTAAAATTATTTGAAATTTGTTTGTCTAAAAAAAATACCATATTTTTAAACAATTAAAAACCAAATGTTTTGCTCTTTATGTATTTTTTTTTGTGTAAGAAAAACCGTGTGTGTGTACGTATTATATATAGGGGAGAGTGGGACACCTTGGGATGTGGGCCCACGTTGGGACACCTTAAATTTCAGCTTCAATTTTGTAAATAGGAGTTAGTTTTCTGAGGACATCATAGTGGGCAGCAATTGCAGCATACTGTATTCTTCAATCTTCAACGTAATTTGGAATTTCTCACATCAACAGGTCAAGATTATTTTAATTTTCTTTGTTTTGAAAGATTTAAAGTTACACTAATGGGAAATTTCATAAACAAATTTCTTGTGCAAGAAATGAAATAATTGAAAAGTGGGGAAGGTTGGTACACTCTCTCAACTTACTCCACCATTATGCAATGTAAAGAAAGCAAAATTTATATGTATTTTTATAAACTTATTGGGATTTTAAGTTTGCTGAAATTTAAAAAATGGTTATTATTATTAAGAAAATGTTTTTCTTTCTTTAGAATTTAGACAAAATCAATTTTCGAATGTAAAGTACAATATTTGCCAATGTAATATACTATTATACTATACATTGTCATTTATTAGGCTCTAAGTCTATAAATAAAGATTTATTAATCAATTTTGCTTAGTATTTTTTATATATTGACATTTTATTGGCAATGTCCCAAGTTGCCCCACCCAGTGCAGGGTTCGCCCAAGTAGGCCTGGCCTGAAAAAACGTACCAGTTTTTTTTTTTTTTTTTTTTTTAATTTAATGTATATTCAATAACTTTTACTACAGACACACACACACACCAAAAAAAAAAAAAAAAAAAAAAAAAAAAAATATTATTTAGATTATAATATATAATAATTACTGTCATTACCAGACCAGGGCCTGAATCTTCATGACATTTTGCTTTTAGAACAATTTTGCACATTTAGATCATTTCTTAAAGATATGTGTAGGACGAACTTAATATATTTAGGGCATTTTTTAAAATTTTGTCTTTTGTGTGTGTATATATTAAAAATTTAAATTGTGTAAGGATTTCAAATTATGAAACTTTAAAATTAAAAATTTTTGAAGACAAAAACAAAGACTAATTCATCTTCAGTCAATTTAAAAAATAATTAACGTTAAATTAATCTGGTATAAGTTTCTAGTTTTCTATGTATTTCATATGTTTTACTTAGAATATGTTACTTCAAGTTAAAATAAGTGTTTTGTATCATAATGTGACTTGTTGTTTACCTTTTCCGTATTGTGTTTTTATTGAATAGTTGCTGGCTAAAAATAGCTGGTTTTTGTTAACATTTTCCCATTGGTCAAATCTTATGATAATCAGATTATTAAGATGTCGTTATTGATGGCGGGTGTGTTTGTGTAATGTGTGTACGTGTAACAATTACGTATAACTGCTTTTTTAATAATTTGGAAATCTAATTGCAGTTGCGTAGTGATAAATAGCTATAAATCACTGGACTTTTAATTAGGTTTAAGTTTTTTTCCTGTGATCACATTTAAAACTGACAAGTTTAGGTAGAACATTTAAATTTAAAATGAAATCAAGGTTTGAAAGTTTCCTGAAAAAACCCAATAATACCCTGGTTTTTCATTGAAAACCTGATAAAACCCGGGTTTTAGATTGTGGGTCCAGGTGGGCTGGGCTTTTTCAAACCCTGACCCGTTGGGGCAGGTTGGGACATTTTAAAGATTTAAAATTTTTTTTACTGAAATTAAATTTGATGGAATGAATAAATTTTAATTGAAACAACTGAATGTTCGGTGTTTGGGGAGTAAGGCTGATTGACTACTCTAGAGTCCTAGGCTTGAAGTAGAGTGCCCTCTGGGAAGTCTTTCTAAAGGGTCCTAGCCCATGTTCATACAAGTTGAGTGGAATGTGCTTTACAATACTTCTTGGCGACTTATTTCCGATCGCGGATAAAGATGCCAACCTTGGTAACCACAGTGTTTATGCGCCGCTGAATGATCAATTTTTAAAATGTGGTAACCTCACAATGATGTTTTGAAACTGTATGATTTCCGTGTAGGTTGAATACCGTCAGATATTTGGCCAAATACTGTCAGTCACCTTAATAAAAAAAATATTTTTTAAAATTTGTTTTTAAATATATTTGATGAAAAATATTGAAAATTACATTCCACTGTATTAATTTTTTAGAAAATCTGCTAACATTTACTCATTTAAAATTGCATAACTGTATTTAATAATTTGGTTTTCATCCTATTATACGGTACCCCGCCAAAACTGGTGATGACGTGTTGCGCCTGGCAAACCCATTCGCCGGCCACATGAATTTGCTCCTCTCTTGTTTCTCCTAGTGCAACCCATCAGCGCTTTCATCTCATTGGATTAGTCGCATAGTGGGAGCATTAAAATTAGAACTGCTTTAGCTGATTGGTTTAGCTTTCGTAACAGAGCCGATTTTAATTTAAATGAATAGAATTCAAAATATTCCTTTTACGTGAGGATCTTCAATTGTTAAAGATGATTTTTATCTTCTCTTCTACTTATTTAAAAGCCGCCACGGTATCTGTAAGTAAGATTAGTTCTAGATTTTACTGTTTTTAAGTGATTTTTTAAACTTTAAAACAAAATTTTTTCAGTGTATTTTTATATATATTTTAATAAATTTTCAAAGAAAAAAGATAGGGCATAGTAGTCATTGCTTCAGTATAGATTTTTTCATGCACCGTGATTTAATTAGGTGCATTCAGTGATTATTTATTTTTTTATAAGGCTTGCGTAGTGATCTAGCATCGGATTACTGACCATTACAGTACATATTTCATGCATTTTCTGATTCATGTGCCTCAAAATAAGGGTGTCCAGTGATGTTTTCTTTTGTTTTAATGCTTGCAAAGCAAGCATACAGCAGCTAGTGTACTGTTCACGGCCTATACATATTTTCATGCATCGCTAATTAGGGGTATCCAGTTTTGTGCATTAAAAAAATTCTCATAAAAAATAATTATCTTAATTTTTATCTATTTCAAACCAATAACCATTTTAATTTTGCTGAATTTTAACGTGAATGTTATTAAGTTTTTCTCTGTATTTCTCTATACACTATATTTTGTCCTGTATGAGTTGGTAAAAAGTCTATATAAATTTTAGTAATTTAACACATGTATGGCTTTTCTGCTGTGCGTGTGTGTGTAATATTTATGAAAAATAAAATTTCTAAAAACTGTTGTAGATTTCACACACATATGGTTTTCCTCTATATGAGATTTTGTCGAAATCTTTGCTAACGCTGAGCAAAATTTCTTTAACTTGTATTATTGTTCAATATCAAGAATCATAAACACGGAATACTCCATCACTAAAATATGTCAAAGCAGATGATCTCAGAAGGGGACCATAAACACTCATGCACGCAGGAGCAGCTATCAGCATTTTTAAACGAAGATTTCATAAACATATAGCTTTTCCTTTCTTAGCTTGCATAAAAATTAATTTACTCATGGCTAGAGGTCAAGACTTACAGTCGCCACGTGGCGACTTAATTTGAAAAAGTGGCGATAAAAAAAAATTGGTATGATCGCCATTTTTTTCCGCGAATTCTCGAAAATATTTCTTCCATTAAAAAAAAAAAAAAAACAAAAAAAATCACGGATACCGTTCGTTAAAAAAAAAAAAAAAAAAGAAAAAAGAAATCCCATTAACGATCGGCGATTGCCTAATGGGATTTCGATGATGATCGTGCCTTCCGATTTCCAATCTTTTTCCATCCACAACATAATTGTCAATATTCATTTAAAACTTGCTTTATGAGATTCTAGAACCTAGAAAGAAATAGAATTGTTAAATATTTCTTATTTGTGTAATTATTTTTTGCCTCTCTCCCCCTTTTCTTATTTCCAACTAGCAAAATCGCTGATCAAATGTTCTGCAGTTGTTTCTCAGTCTTTCTTTATCCATAATATAAATGATTCATTTTAAACATGCTTTATTAGATTCTAGAAATAAAATTGAGAATTTAATATTTCTTATTCATGTAATTATTTTTAACCCCCCCCCCCCTTTCTGCATTTCTAGAAAGTGATAAATGATCAATTCTAGAAACAAAGCGATAGAAGTGCTTAATATTTTTCACATACATAATTATTTTTAGACTTAACTTGATGAATATATTTATTTTTTCTCAACTAAATTATATATTTATATTTCATATCTATAACAAATGTGTAAACAGGGGGGTAAGGGATGAAAAATAGATTTTTAGGTACAAATTTTTTTTCTAAATTAGTTTAAGAAAATCAATGCTCAGTTGATTTCATACATGCTTAAAACTGATAATTAAATACTTGTATGAGTAATGTACATACGTAAAAATTTTATTCTATATATGTTTGAAAATTTTGTTTTTCTGATGGTATGAAATTTTTATAAGGTTTTATGTGGATATAAAAGTAACTGCAGTTATATTAAAGAATTTTTTTGTGTTAATGAAATAATCCTGAAAATATTTAAAGTAGTTAAAAGCTATATATAACAGTTTAGATAGTCAATTTATTGAAAGTGATACTAATAATGTCCAACCAATCATGTTTACAGAAAATTTTCAGCAAATTTATAATTTTAGCAATCACATGCCAGTTAATAAAAATGTACTTCTGATAATAGGCTAGTACAGATTCTTTGCCTCCCCACCCCCTCCTCAGACTCAAAATAATTTCATTTTCCTCTCATTCTGATCATAATTATTTTCCATTTGTTGATGGAAATGCCAGACTAGACGAAATTTATTAAATGAATCAAATTTTTGTATTTCTTTTGCAATGGGACATAAAATAGATATTCTTGTAAAACACAAATTTTGTATGAGAAATCACATTGTCAGATCATATCATTATAGCCTGCTGTTTTCCCTTAGCAAAATGCATGTATTAATATTTATCTATGAAAGTCCATATATTTTCCCTCATTACTAAAACTTTGAATTTTAAAGTCTTCTTTCTAAGTACTATAGTTATTAATAGCATTTAAAAACTAGTTGGCATAGGTGGACTCTGCTCAGTTCCCCATCATATTTATGTTCTCAGAAATTTCTAGTGCGAGACATATTATAATCATGTTAAAAGAAATGAATTTGACCAAAGCTTGATACAGTGACAGTATGAAATCTCCGCCTAATAGGCTATCCACTGTTCACTTGGATATAATTATCTTATTCTAATTTATTAATTTATTTTATCAGGGTCAATTCTGTTGTTTAGTTTTCATGCTACTATTTCCAATGCAATAAACCACAAAATTCATATTTATATGAAAAATTTACAATTTCGCTATGTTGATAAAATCGTAAATTACGAATAATTTACGAAAATTTCCTAGTAGAATATTTGTATTCAATCATGTTCAAACAAATATCATAAACTTAATTTTGAAGTTGTCTAATGTATTTAGGATCCTCAAAATGGAAGTTTATGATCAATTTTGCCTTATTCTGACATGTTAAGTAAATCGTAAATTCCAAATAACTTACGAATTTTTTTTAATTGGAAAAATCATAGTCTATGATATTCATGCCAGTGTCCTAAATAATATTTCGAAAGTGGTTTGACATCTTTACACTGAAAATATCCCTCAAGATTGACGTTTATGTGAAATTTTGCTCTATTCTGACATGTTAAGAAATTCGTAAATTTCCAATAACTTACGAAATCTTTATATTGGAAAATTCATAGTCATTAATATTCATACCAGTGTCCTAAATAATATTTCAAAAGTAGTCTGACATCGTTACGATGAAAATATCTCTCAAAATTGACGTTTATGTGAAATTTTGCCATATACTGCCATGTTAAGAAATTCGTAAATTTCCAGTAACTTGCGAAATTTTCAAAGTAGCATATTTATAGTTACTGATGTTCATTCCGGCATCAAAACTGATATTTTAAAACTGGTCTGACATTTTTACAGTAAAAAGTTTTCATTTAATGCACGTTTAAGTGAATTTTTGTCCTATTCTCCCATGTTAAGAAAATCGTAAACGTGTAGAAAAGTAAAAAAAACGAGGTCGAAAATTTTCACGATTACCTAAGTTCCCCATACCTATAGTATGATGGGGAACTAAAAGCTGGATTACATGCTATTATAACTACATGCTTATAGAACTCACTTTTAAAACACTAACAAAAATAAAATCATATGCATTCAGTGGAAGTTCAAACGAGGTCATATCTTCCCTCAAAAACTAAATCACTTTTCAATGATTCAATTACTCAATCTATTTTGTCTTCCTTCTATCTCCTTTCATTTCAGATATTGAAAATTTTAAACTAGAGAAGTACGTAAGTTAAAAAAAAAAAAAATACCTTTTTTTTTTTCTATTGGCAGAAATACACACATATATTATATGTACATGTTTATTTTATTAATAAATGACTAATAATACAATAGTCATTTAATAATAGTGACTATTGTATTATTATTAAAATACAATAAATATAATACACTACTTCTTAATTTAATTTTCCGACCATATCATTTGTGTTTTTATGCTCACACACATATATATCATATATATTATATATATATTATGTGTATGAATCCGATGTATAACGACGACGACTCATGAGTGGCCACTGAGTTCATCATGTCCAGTGGCCACTGGCCACTTCTAAAAATTTTAAGTCTTGACCTCTACTCATGGCATTTTCCGATGAAAACTGTTGATGGAATAGAAGTGTATCTATAGGTTCCGGAAAGTTACGTTCCAAGATTTTTGTCTCCTCCTTATGTTGGTTTGAAGACAAAAAAACAGGAATGAGATCTCTTCAAGGACGGGGAGATGAAGCGTTCATCGCTAGTGACCCATTGATTATATATCGAAGGGCTCTGTTTTGGGAGTTGGGACTTTGGAACACAGATACGATCTTCATGAGCATTCCATCTAGCATTGACGAGTGCAGGAGAGGTGAATCCGTGCTTTGCAAAAAAAAAAAAAAAACTAATTTCCCATGATTTTAACAAAAAGTTCTTAAAAAGTTTTTTTTTGTTGACAAGTTCAATAATTGGATATTCAATAATCTAATCGGCCTCCCTCTCTCTCCACCGATGCATCCGCCGAAAACTGGTCTTTGGTACCAGTATATGTGGGGCTGAAATCCATCATATAATAATTTTCGATCAAGTCATATCATATTATTAATCTTGGAAGCATTGTACCGCAATGAAAAATGAATCACAAGTCTTGAAAATCAAATACAGTTTTTATTTATATCTGCAGAAAAAGTCTTTAGATATTTCAGGTTCAAATTTAAAAATAATGTTCATGAATAAATTCCAAATTTTTTCGAGGAGCAAGGGAGAGAGAGAGAGGGGTCGATAACCAAATACGTATCCTTTTAGAGAACTAGCAGGAGAGCAAATGTGGGGATTTTCGTTTTAATCTCACAGGAAGGTCTGCCAAGAAGGGAAGTCATCTGCCTCCGTTATTAGTGTTTTACGCCAAATGCATGCCAATTTCAATTCTTTGTTTCCAAGTATAAACTAATGTTAATTTTTTAAATTATCAAAGACGGTTTATAAAATCATTAACCCTGCACTTGGCTAGCTTTTGCCAAGCGCTTAACTGTCGACATGAGAGCAGGTGAAAATCTGAAATATCATTATTATTGCACAATTTCAAATAAATTATTACTTCCGCTATAAACCACATTAATTCTAACAATGAGTTTTCTTGTTTAGAAATATTTGAGAACACTTTTTTTTATAATTATACTTAATGTCAGAATATCCGTTACATTTTATTTCTTTATTTAATTTATTTTTTATCTTATTAAAGGAAGTACATTTCTATTTGAAAAAGAAAAAAAAAAATAGGAACATTTTTATTTATGATTTTAGATTTTCAGTTATAAAACATATAAAATTTAGGTCTATGAATGATGTCTGTTACCGTTTTATGTTAATATAGTGTACATCGTGTGTATCATTAAAATTGTGTTATTTCTGATGACATTTAAAAAAATATTCTTTCCTCAAATGCCTGAGAAAAAATTATTTGAATAATACAATATCTAATTTGAAATTTAATTAATGTTTTTTTTTTTTTTTTTTTAATGCGATAATGCATTAATTTATTCAGTTTTTTGTTTTATTTAAAATTAAATTAAAAGTTAACAATATGCTTTCGGTCACTACATAGAATAACATAGTCACCACAGGCATTAAAAATGCTTCGAAACTGAATTGTTCAAGGAGAACCATTCGCAGGGTGTTGCATAATGCTTCCTATGTGAAATATAAAAAATTGAAGAAAAAACCACCGCTTCAAAGCCGGCACAAAATAGAGTGTCTAAACTTCGCTAAACAAACTATGGCTTGGTCCTCCAAATGGTACTCTGTGTTATTTTCTGATGAAAAAAAGTTTAACCTGGATGGTCCTGACGGGTTTCAATATTATTGGCATGATTTACAGAAGTCTCCTCTTGTACTAATGAGCCGCCAAATTGGTGGAGGCTTTGTAATAGTTTGGGCTGGTTTTTCAGCTCAAGAGAAAACAGATATTGTTTTTGGGCATTCAAGAATGAATTCCGAAATGTATAAGAATCTTCTTAAAGGTCAACTAGCTGTATACGGTGAACTTCTTTGTGGTGAAAACTACACTTTCCAGCACGATAACGCGCTGATTCATGCATCACACAAAACAAAAAAGTCAGAGCAAAGTATCAATGTTCTCCCGTAGCCTTCTCGCTCCCCAGACTTAAATCCCATCGAAAACTTGTGGGGAATCTTAGCTTGTGCGGTTTACCAAAATGGGAGGCAGTTTATATGTGTCGAAGACCTAAAGAATGCTATAAAATGTGCTTGGGAAGAAATGTCTTGTGATATTTTGTTAGAATCAGGGTTGGGTTTCTTCCGGAAGAAACTAGTTTCTTCCAGGACAGTGGAAGAAACTGGAAAAAACCGGAAGAAACTGGAAGAAATGGAAGAAACCGGAAGAAATGGAAGAAACTAACCAGAAGACAAAACTGATGTTCGAAATTAAAATTTATGAACTATATAAACTCAAAGCATAAATATAATGTCAAATCTAAACTATAATCCAAACACTAAATATATATAGGTGATGGGTTTTTACTTTTCAATGCTGATATTTTTAGAACTTTTAACATATATACTATCTCATATTAGTATACATTCAGACAGTACAAGTGATAATAATTACGGAATTAGCCATAATATTTGCACTTTTTTTTTAAAGGATACAATTTTTTGTATAAACTCGAAGCTGGTAAACTGTATCAATAAGTAATATACCTACTTTTAAACTCTCCTGCAAGTTCTCTAGGATTTTTTAAAAAAAGCATAGTTTGTATTTATCTATTTCAAGTTGAAAAATAAAGTGCAGTATTGAACTACTCTAAAAAACATTTCATTTGTTTTACAGTTTTTAACTCCCTCTAACTCTCAAAAATTTTGTCTAGAGGTTGTGCGGATTATAGGAATTTGTAGATTAGAGATCATTGCCTTTGTTTACAGTTTTTTTTTTGCAGATACAGAGTCAGTTATTATTAATTCATGAGAATAGACATCAGAATGGAAAGACGATTTCTAATAAATTTTAGAATAAAGTATTTCTTCAATTTTAATAAAACTAATCGATCACATTCATATATGATAAGCATATTCAAATAACAGGTACCTATAAAATGTAAACAAACATATTTAAAAAATATGAAACTAAATATTTTTGAAAGTTCGGAAATAATATTCATCACTGATTAATTTTGTTAAACATTGATGTAATAGTGATTTGTTTTAAGCACTAGTCTGTATGAATTTCAGGATAATAAATACAAGAATATTACCCCCCCCCCCCCCCTTCCCAAGTTGAGTTTCAAAGCAAGGATTTTGCTAAAAATTTGATTAAAAAAAAGCAAAAATGTGAGAAATGTGAATTTATTTGAAATATGAGATGTAAATTTCTTTTTCACTGTACTGTATTAGGAAAATGAAGTTTTTGATGACATTTTGCAAACAGTAATTATTGAATACTGGCTCTTTTAATTAACTGAATGTTTAAGAGCTGTTTTATCAGAAAGTATAAGCAAGTGATACAAGTACTATTATTAAACTACCAGTTAAAGAAATAAAATTGTCTAAATAATAAATTATAAAACTTTACGCTTTTTAAATTGAACGTGATTATATCAGATACTGAAGATCACTTCGGTAAAAATCTCATAATTATTAATTAAATATGTAATTAAATTTTTATAGGTATAATTAAAGTTACTTAAAGTTGTTTATAAGACAAATGCATCCATTGTTTCTTACAAATCTGCAATTTATAGGATAAATTTTTAAGAAAAACAGTTTCTTCCATTTCTTCCACTTGGAAGAAACCTATTTCTTCCGGCCGGTTTTTTCCGCCTTGGAAGAAACTTGCCAACCCTGGTTAGAATTGATAGATTCGATGCTGAATCGCATCTTTCATGTTATAAAAAACAATGACGGCTCCATCAAATATTGAATAACCATGTTAGAGGATTTTCTTTTAGACCATTAGTGTCTGCTAATTATGTTGACCACTGTATTTGGAAAAAAACGATTGGTTTCTTATAATTTTGTCCATTATGTTTTTAAGTTTTTTCATTGAATTGTATTAAAATATCATTATTATAAAATAATTATATATGATAACAGAATAAATTTATGTTTTGACGTATTTGATAAAACATTTTTAAGCTCTGAATCTTTTCTTTCACTATTTGTCAAATTAGATAGGTGTCTTATAATTATGTCCACCACTGTAAATTCTATGGCTTATGTACCGGGACATATAAAAGAATTTTGTGCCATTATGACCTATAGACAGTATTTCTTATTAGTACAATGGTTACACTCCATTAAACACAATGAAATAAACATATATTGTTAAAATTTTTAAAAGCATGGTTTCTGTGGAAAATGATAGTCATTGAATCGGTAATTTAAATTTACAGGGCCACACAAAATAATTCCAATAATATGCTATTTAATCATTCTGCATCAAATTTAGTACAAGTATTTGTGAGTTACAAGAAATTAACACAATGTTATGAGTTACAAGGAAATATACATAGTATATATATATAGAGATGATATAGTCAGACAGACCAAACAAGGGGTTGGGGAGACAGTAGGACCCCCCGCCCCCCTCAGAAAATGTATATGGTTATGTAGCTAGTTAATAATCATTATAATACAGTCGAACCTCGTTAACATAAATCTCAAGAATAAAAAAGTTATTCATGTTATCAGTAGTTCATGCTGTCAGTAACTCAGAAACTAATCTTCATTTTGATGAGGACTGTAGAAACAGTTCATGTTAAAAGTAACATAACTGTTAAGTTAACTGTGTTCACGTTAACAAGGTTCGACTATGGAGATCTTTAAATAACAAGAACATAAACACTGATTCTTAAGAAAACATAACTAACATAAGATTTAACACATTTAATTTTAAGTTTAAACTGAATAAAATAAAAGCCATTTACAAAAGTTATTATTTACAATTAAGATTGAATAAAGATCGGCATGAGTCAATTCAAACAAATCCTTGCATCATTATCTTCTGATTTCACATGGAAAATGAATACACATCCACTTTTCATCATAACCCAACATCATCTGGGCGCTTTAATCCTGCTGCCAGATTCTCATCTCCTTTCTTTGACTCGAGTTGTGTTGCAATAATCCAGCTCCATGCTATTACTGTTGCGCCATCTAGCTGCTGTGGGATTGGAAGGAAAAAAGAGGGCACTGCTCTCATTAGGGATGCTTTGTACTCTTCACATTCCACACATGTATCATGAAAAACAACAGTTTTCTGAGTGACGCAAGCGGAGGGACAAACGGGACGCTGCGAACTCATATATACGGCTAGTTTGACATCAAAGAGATTTGAAAAAGCTGACACTTAATATCTCAGCAAATATGCCATATTTTGTTCTGATCTTTACAAAATAATCTTTTATCATCGGTCTTAATCTATCCTGAAAATTTTACATTTCTACATGTAATATGTTTTCAGATCTGAATCTCAATTTAAAGCCAAAAAGGAAAAATGTAAGGTGTAAGGTTGTAATGGACTCAAATTCTGAAAAAATATCTCTAAAACGGCTCGAAGGATTTTCATATAATTAATATATTTTGTTAATAGGATCTTTCTGAATCTAGTAACGTTTTCGTTTTTTTCAGGAAAACTCTTGTTTTTTATATAAATCACTTTAAATATGGAACTATATTACTCCGCCAATTACATGTGTTTCTCCGGGTGAAAACGCTGTTATGCGGTTCTTTCTTGTGAGGTATGTGGGCTGGTTGATTGTCCGACTTCAATGCAGCCAATGAATTATTTAGATTTTTTTTTAACGCAAAAGTACTTTATTACATGTTTAAAATATTTATTGTATATATACAAAGTCAAATTCACTTAAATATATTTTCTCTTCTGTTATGAAAAAAATAGTTTTGATTTCAAAATTTCATATTTAGTCAAAAAAATATTTAGATAATATTTTAAATAAGGAAGTATTTTGTAATTTTAGATATTCCATTTTATCATAATAATGATGAATTTACAATTTTTTAAAGCGAAAAAATTTTAATCATTCATGAACATCGATTTTATAATAGCCAATGATTTGCGATTCATATTCATGTATCATTCCGCGTCGGGAATGGAAAAAAAACAGCAAATAGAGTTTTGGCAAGTAAAATTTGTGTAAATGTTTTCTTTACGTCACACTACCTCTTTGAGCAAATTTTCACTTAGTTAGATACTATGATACTATGTTTTGGATAGCGTGATGCAAAAGATAA
Organism: Salticus scenicus; assembly: GCA_963930645.1. NCBI lineage: Eukaryota > Metazoa > Arthropoda > Arachnida > Araneae > Salticidae > Salticus > Salticus scenicus. Next base: position 331,081,778 of record OZ005649.1, read on the forward strand.
ATCAATTTATTGAAATAAATAATTTTACTTTATAATGCAAACTCGGTGAAAGTATAATTATTTGACAGTATATTTGAAAATTAAAAGCACTGTTTAAATGTGTAAATATACTTTATTAGACAAAACAAAAGTAATTTTAATGGAATCTAAAAACATATCTTTTAAAATAACACCGAGGCACCACTGTAATTTTTATATAATTCCTTTTAAAACTGTTATTTTGAATTTTAAATACGAATGAAAAAGCATCTAGTGAGTGTATTTTATATATCTGTCTGATCTTGAAGTTAAAAATATTACGTTTGCATTATAAATATAAATAAAAGATAAAAGTAAATGATCAAATATGAAAATCTATGTATACTTTAACTAATTGCAAAGCGTCACTTAAAATTTGATATAATTATTTTTAAGACTCATATTTCAAATTCTTATAGCCATAAAGTAGTGGCGTCACAAACTTTTAAGCCGTTAAGGGTTTTTTGAACTGATATATATAACAGTTATACTGCAGTTGAATTACGAAAATCCAGAATTGACGGGACTGTGGCGATTCCGGATTATACAAAAACTAATTTTTTATGCAATTATAGTAACATACAAAATGCATTTTTTTATGCTACAGAAAATAAACTACAATCAAATTAGTGAATTAAATAATAAAGCAGGAATATTTAAAAAAAAAAGAAACAACGCTGAATTAAAATAAACGCAATAAATTAAAATATAATAAACAATAGATAATGTTTTTATTTATTCATTAAAAAAAAATACTCAAATAAAACTATGGAAACTGATAAAGTATTTCTTATATTGATATATATATGTATATAGTTTAAACATTTTCAGTAATTGAAAGCTATTTCATTCTAGTGGGTATATTGTTTCTTTTCTTTTTTATAAATTCAGTTTTTTAACCCACCTATTTTTTTAAAGAAAAAGTCTTTAATTAACAATCAGTCAGTGTAAAAATGTCACATTATGTCCATGTTTATGTACTCAGGGTTCAATTAAAGAGATTTTACACTGCATTCAGCAAGAAATGTGGAAATCAGGTACAGCAAAATTTTATTTTAAAAATAAAGCTGAAATTGGAAAAATGTCCAGATTTTTGAAGTTCAACTGTATGTAATTATTTCAAATAATATGTAATAAATAAAAATGATCTGCCTAGTAATGAGTGATGCAAATATAGTGTTCGGGCTCCTGATATGCAGATCCACTAATAATAAATGGATTTCAAGCTTCCATTTTTTAAAATGAGTTTATGAGGTTTCATAATTGAAGTGGTGAACTAATACAAAGGTTGTTCCAAGCCCAGTGGCAGAAAATTTTGTAGCTGTCTGCGACAGGTTTTTAAAATTTCATAATCTGTCTGCGAAATTTGCATGTAGTCAGGGGTGAAAATGGCTTAAACTCAAAAAGCCTGAAAGCTGATAGCGGCAATCTGGAGGGAAAGGAGGGGGGGTGTAACAAAAGTGGTGATCTCGTGCAACCATAGGCGCCGACTTAACGGGGGCAGCGGGGGCGGTCGCCCCCGCTGTAATTTTTCACGGGGGCGAAAGTATCTTTTCGCCCCCGTGCTTCCAACGGGATTTTCAAACACGAAAAAAAAAAAATTTTATCACAAATTTGAATTTTAATGAACATTTTCACATTGCAAATTTATTGTTTTCTTCTCTCTTCCTTTCTTTACTGACGGATTAGCAAAAAACAGGATATACTTTATACAATTCTCTTTTTGCGCGGCAGAAACTGACCGAGATTGAGAGAACAACTTTTCAAAGTCAGTCCCTGTCCCTCTATAGTCAAAAGGTAGGTTGACGCAGAACGACTAATTTTCATGTTAATGTCCATGTCCATTTGAAGTCCGACAGTCCCAGTTCTCAAGAAAGTGTTCATATTGACAAGTATTAAATGCAAAAGCTTTTGTTCTGAACATTGGCTATTCATAACACAAAAATTATAATGCTGTTAAAAACACAGAATTTTATGTTTCTATTTATTTTAAATTTATCGGTATTTGTGTATGTATCTTCTTCTTCTTCTTTTTTTTTTTTTTTCTTTTGTAAATCTTTGAATTTATTGATGTTGATTATTAACAATCTTGCACGAGACAGGGGAAGAGGAAGGTTAGTTGTTAAAATTAAGGTCGATTGACCACACTATATTCCTAGAGCTATAGGTGGAATGCCTTCCATGGAATTATTTTTAAATGGTCTTAGCCCGTATTTCAGCGAGTTTTTGGAGAAAACCATGAAAAACTCCGAACGACTTGATCGACGAAAGCAACCTGGGATCCAACATCGAACCCAGCAATTCCCGTCTACCAACTTTGAGTGCAGAAGTACTTGGCTGCCGGTGGGGCCAGGAAAGAGGAAGAATTGTTAAAAATGATAATTGGTTAAAAAGTGTTGTCTTAGAAAACCGCATCTCATAATTAACATTTAGTGGACAAGTAAATACGGCAAATTTTTACAAAACGTCTTAGGTAATCAATTTATGAATTTAATAAATATCCCTAACAGCACATCTCATCCACAAGACATCATCAGGATATCCTATGGATGAAAGTACGTCTAAGTGATATTCTCAAGATGTACTAGGGATAAGTGTGCTGTTAGGGAAATGCGTGAATTGAAATATGTCATAAAAATTTATAATATCTAAGTTGATTTTAATTTTCTAAATATGTTGTTCACATATTAAATTGTTCACATATAATTATACATGTAAACAATTTGAATTTCAGATTCTCTGTTGTTCTTGCATATTTTCGATATAAATAACAGCAACGTCCGTTTAAAAAAAAAAAAAAAAAAAAAAAAAAAAACATTAATAAGAAATGGATGTGGAATTCTTTTCTTATTCATTATAAATTCGATAAATGAAATAAGAGAACACGGTACAACTTAAATAATTCATTTCTGGAAAAAAATAAATCTGAAAAAATTCTTTGAAAATTACCTTGAAGAAAGGGAATAACAAACAACATAACATTTAATTTAAGAGTAAAGTTTGAAATAGAAGACGTAATATATATAAGTAATTTTTTTTATCTTTAAAATTTTTTCTACATATACACATAAAAAGAAAGTATTCGATTTGTGGAAATTTTCGCCTTTTAGTTTTTGATGTATTTACTCGTTTTGGGATTTCCTAAATCTGAACCCGATTTTACCATTTTTCAAAAATGTCTGTGTGTTTCTCTTGTGTGTATGTATAAAAAATTTTGTAATTGGTCAGTGTATCTCTCGAACTAATGGACGAAATTTAACCAAATTTAATATTTATTTAGATCTTGACTTAAACTAGTGTTTTTAACTGAATTAAATTGAACTGAATTTAAACCTAATTCGGGAATCAATGATTTGGGAATTAATTGCTCAACAATTGATTACCTCATTTCTTTCTTTTTTTAGGACTGAGGGCCTATTAGTCTCAATCTGCGTTGTCGATTTCGATAATTGTACATTTGTCGAAATTTAAAATTTATCGAAAATATAATTGAATAATTTGAAAGCGATGTTATAATTTGAAAAAAGGAAAAAAAAAAAAAAAATCTAATAGTCCTTCGTCCTAAACTAAATTCTGCTTTTGCCAGAATTTCATCAAAATCTTTATTATTATTATTATTATTATTATTGAAAGAAAAAGAAAATTAATAATAATCAGTATCGTTACAAGCAATATCGAAAAAGTTTTTTTTTAATAATTTTGAATTAGGAAATAAAAAGTGCCCGTGAAATAATATGAAATAAAAATAAGTAAAAAAAGGAATTTAATGATTTAATGTTTTTGTTTTTCGGGGGCTGCTCATGCATATAAAAAATGCGTATTAAAACGAGTCAAAGAAGGAAGCCAAATAAGTATTGAGTTATATTACGATAAATACGATACGATATATTAGACCTATCGTTCAGGGTTAGTAGGCATTTTCGTTGAAAGAAATAGTTTGCTCGTTCGGTGCAACTTGCACATTAGTCCCTTGAGGTACAACTTTTTTTTTTTTTTTTATCGAATTATAACATTGCTTTCATTTTTTTTTTTTTTTTTATGGCAGTATAGGAAAAAGTTTCGAATAAATTAATTTAATGAAATTACTTTTTTAACTTTTCAATATAAAATTACATATATAATAGTAATAATTAACCAAAGAAAACATTTTTCTTTATGTGGGGGTATAGTCCCCGACATCCCTCGGGAGCATGAATTTTTAACATAGATACCTTTTTAAAGAACATTTCAATACATTTAAAACAATTGCTTAACCGCATATTGGTGATAATTAAAAAAAATATATTGGTTTAGGTTTTTAGATATCAGCACAAAACTGATTTCTTTTTTTATTTTGTGTTATACTTCTTTGAGATGAAAATCGTCTGCATTCATCATGGAAAATAAATTTCATAAATAACTTTTATTGTGTGAATTGGTATAGAAAATTTTGAGATGGCTACAATATTCTAGCAATTCTTTTTACTTTCCGAACACTATAGTGAGGAAAGTATTGTAATCATGTCAAAAATCCGAATTCGAGATTTTGATGTTTCTATACGTTTTGAGGTCCCCTGAGTCCGTTTTCGCTATTTTTACGATGATGTATGTATGTGTGTGTGTATGTATGTGTGTATGTGTGTATGTCTGTGAGTGAACACGCTAGCGTCTAAACGCTTTGTTGGATTAACCTGAAAGTTGGTACGCATATTGTAAGTCACCATAGTACGAACCCTATAGATTTTGGTGAATCTAGCACTTATAGTTTTTTTACAGGGACACAAAGAAAAATTCTTTATCATTAAGGCCTATGGGAACAAAATCTTAAAAGTGCGATAGCATCTAAACGCCTTATTCAATTGAGCACAAATTTTATACACATATTATAGATCACAAATACTCAATCTGTATAGATTTTGGAGAATCTAGCACTTATAGTTTTTTTACAGGGACACAAAGAAAAATTCTTTATCATTATGCCTATGGGGCCAAATTTTTAAAAGTCTGATAGCGTCTATACGCCTTATTAATCCGAGCAAAAAATTTTTACACATGTTATAGATCACAGTTGAACATAACTGTATGGATTTTGGGAAATCTAGCACTTACAGTTTTTTTACAGGGACACAAAGAAAAATTCTTTATCATTATGGCCTATGGGACTAAATGTTTGAAAGTACGATAGCATCTAAACGCCTTATTGAATTGAGCTGAAAATTTATATGAGTATTATAAATCACTGTGGCACTAACTATAAGCATTTTGGTGAATCTAGCATTTATAGGTTTTTACAGGGACACAACGAAAATTTCTTTATCATTATGATCTATGGGCTCAAAGTTCAGTAGCGTTAAATAAAACATCGTGTAATAGATGGAGAAAAATACTCAAACACTCTATTTTGGTTTTCTCTCTTTTGTTTGTTTAACAACTCCTCTTTCTTTACTTTATCTACAAAACTGTTAATTACTCAATGTTCGGAAAGTCGAGTGGAGTCACTCCAGATTTTTTCTTTTTAACTACAGATAAAGCAAAAGAATGGTAGTGAAATAAAGTTGTTTTAATGACAGATTTTATTGGGCCTCATATTCATTGAGAATTATAATTATTATTATTTTTAATGAACTTAGAAACAAAATGACAATTTAAAAACAAATTACAAAGATGCCTATAATACGAAATTTTATAAAGTCGATAAAAATTTTAACGGGATTTAATTTTATGATTAAAAAATTTTAAATTTTATACTGTCATGAAACAAGAAAATGTCTAGTGATTATATCTTTTTCCCGCTTTCCGTTTACTCCACCCTCCTTTTGCTTGTTTCAGGATATTTTTAAGATGTATTTTCAATAGGGAAATGCAATATGTTCCTGCTGTCTCATTCCTCTTAAAAGGTGCATGCATTGACCTTTTAGGAATGCACCTGTTAAAAATTTGAAAAGCAACGCTAACCTTCACATTTTATAAAGGGTGTATCTCTTCACAGACAGGATGAGTTGAGAATTTAAGCCTTTTTCAATTTTCAACCCTTGATCTCGCCGCAAAATAGAGCCGGCGACACCTTTTAAAAATGAGTCTGCTACAGTTTGTTCAAGTTAAACGTATAACAAAAGTAAACAATAACATATGTGATTTAATTCCCTGAAAAATATCTCCGATCGGCGACGGTTATTTTCAACTTTTGTTAAGGTTTTTTAACGTCTCCTTTTGTTAACTTTATGACTTTCTGTAACTATGGGTATATCATTTATCATGTATTTTTTAAGTACAAGTCCTTACTGTAAAGTGTAAACCATAAAACGCACAAAGAAGGGGTGGGATCTGGGATAGTTTTCAATTTTCATATCTTTAACATAGGCTGGTCGGACTATAAGCTCTTTGCTCTTTAAGGATGGGGATTAACTAAAGTGTTAAACACAACACATCAAAGACCTTCGAAATCGAAATAAATTCTATAGATAAAAGAAGAGGACTACAATAGAATCGTCTGTATGTCTACCTCCCCTCCACCCCCACCACCACACACACATCCCAACGAAGTTTACTTGGATGGAAAGAATGAAAAGAAGAATTCAGTTGAGAAATTTTTAGACCTGAGCCTCCGTGTTTTATTTATTTATTTTTTAGCTTTTAGCTTATCCAAATTATTCGGTTATATCTAATGGAGACAAATTCGGGCAACGGTTCTTTTGAAATTATCTTCATTGTAAGTCTCAATCACTGAATCTTCATCCTACTTCTAAAACAAAAAGACTAAATGAAATTTAACTCTTCTTTCTAAGTAGTGGAAACTATTTTAAAATTTTATCTAATGAATTCAAAAATTTTTATATTCTTCGATTTATTTATTTACTACTGAACCAAAAGATAGAGTTGCGAGTGTCTTCCTACTGCATCGACAGTTAAAAGTGTATTCTAGGATCTTTTAAAGAAAAACCGGAGACTTGTAATAAAGTTGAAAAACAAGGTAAGCTTTTTCAATTTTTTTTTTTTTTTTTTTTTTTTTGAGGAATTCTAGACGCAAACGTAGGGGTTTGTGCATCCTTTAAATTTTTGAAAAATTCATTAACGCTTTTAAAGTTGTCAGAATTACAAAATGGATTTAGAAAAAAAGTAGTGCATTATTATCAGCAGGTTAATTATAAAGGAAGTTTATAAATGATATTTTGAATTACTTATACACTTATTAATTATTAGTCATTATTATTGTTATTATTTTCAGGGGGAAAAAAATCAAGTATTTTGAAAATTTGGTTAAAGTATTTTGAAGCTTTTTGAGAATCAAAATTATAGAGTTAATCAATATAAACTGATTTATTTTCCCCTCACAAAATTTGAATTTTGTGGCTATAAATTTATTTTGAAAATATTTTAATAAATGAAAATTGTTGAGTTATCAATGTGAAATAAAATAAAGAAAATTCTGTTCCCAAAATTTAAAATTTTGCTGCTGTAGTAAGAAATTTATTTTAGAGAAAACAAAATAAGTTTGTCACATGTTTTATATTTATTTCCTTATGTTCCATTTTTTTTAAAGGATGACTTTTGGTGGAAAACTCAAAATACTGGAAAATTTTTAATTCAATTTAAATTTCAAAATCTGACATTTTTACATTTTTTTAAAGTTATTTTTAAGAACGGTAAATTGATAAATAAATTCAGTTTATTTGTTATTAATTTCCTGTACAGGAAATGTGTATTAAAATAAAAAATAAAAACAAAAATATAGAATAACTCATATAAGTTTTTTCTTTTTGAAATCTTATAAATCGTAAATTTTAAACTTCATTCTTCATTAGAACTTCATAACAAAAATAGAAAAATAAACTAAAAAAAATAATACATGATCTTCAAAATTGGACATGTCGCAAACTTGCAGATATGAAAAAATAGATCTATGATAGTAATAAATGAGTCAGTGGTAAAATAATGAGTGGATATAATATGTGCACAAGAAAATTTATTTGTCATTATTTTAAAATAATTTTTCATTATTCTAAATTATAAGTTTTATAATTTTTAAAAAGACACCAAAGAGAAAATTTTAGAAATAGCATTAAATTAGTATAATTAAAGAAAGCATTGTACATGTACGCTAACACCATGAATTACAAAAACAAGCAACTGTTGTTTCGAATCGAAATAATTAGATTTGACCCTTACTGCTTTCATCCTGCCCTGTTTCTATATCTTTTCGCCTAATGAAAAGTTGTGCTCAGTTGTTTCGATTCGAAACGATTACAACGACTTATTGAAATTTTATTGTGATCGCAGAGATTTTATTCATTACCTTTCTGAACAGCATTTCGGTGCATTTTTCTACACTAATTTACGATTGTTTCTGGACATTTCAAAAATACAAAATCAGTGAAAATATTAATTTTTCATTTTTTCGCTAAAAATTTACTTTGGCATCTCTAATATGATTGAGGAAAAATTTCAATTGAATTTTAAAATTTAAAAATTTATTTGATCTTTATAAAGATAGTAAAAACGCTTTTAAAATTTTCAGTTGCGTTTTCTCAGTTTGCAATTTTCTGTATTCATGATCTTCAAAATGGTATAACTTCTACAGATATTTAAGAACAGATCTAATGCATATATTTGAATGATTAATAGGGTTAGGGATGAATTTTTTGTAACATCTTCACAAGAAAAATATTAATACATATATATATATATATATATATATTTTTTTTTTTTTTTTCAAATTTTTGCGTAGACATTTATTTTTAATTTTTTGTCTCAAAACTAATTAGTAAACTTCAAAATTCAGCCCTACAGTTATAACACATATTCTTATGGCTACAACAAAAAATTTGGTGAAAAAATACAGAAAACTGTAGAAAAAGAATGTAAAAAATTTTAAGTATATATATATATATATGCGATTCTCTTTATTTTTATTTTATTTATTTATTTTTCCTGTAAAAATCACTTTGCTTGTTAATACAATTTCATAATACACATATGAATATGAGATAAATATAAGTTTATAAGGGGAAAAAAATTAAAAAGTGGTGGGTTCCCTTAAACGTAAAAGAATGAAATTTAATTAATTACTATATAATTAGCAGCATCAGTATCGTTATTAATTTCTAGTAATTGGATTTTTTAATTTATTCCGGTACTTTACCCCCCCCCTCCTACACTATCTTCAGCCGCCTGTAAGCAATAAATCTCGCCCCCGTAGTGAAAAACAAAAGTCGGCGCCTATGCGTGCAACAATACACAATACAATTTTACTACAGAACAATATAGTATAAACAATTAAAAAATAATAAGTTTAACTCTTTCAATTAAATATTTTATAGCAATGTTTGACACAACACATCTATATAAATAAAGAGAAGTGTCTGTGTATCTGTCTGCGCTCTAGTGCTCACACTACTGATCGCAGAGCTTCCAAATTTGGCATATAGGTACCTGGGACCCTGCAGGTGTGCACCTCATCGAGATTTTTTCGAATTTGAATTTTTTTAATTAATGTTTTTTTTTTTTTTTTAAATATTGGCTTTAATGTTTCATTTTTCATGAATCTTCGATTGTAATCGTCTGCGTATCTTAGCAACGGCTATTATGCAATTCATTTTTTATTTAATACATTCATTTGAACACGATTTTTTTCTTTTTTTATTATTATTATATTTATTGAAAATCAAATGGAAATGCAATAGAAATAAATTGTTACGTTTATGTATAATTTTTATACTATAACAACTTTTTATTTTTCATTTATTTTAATTAATTCCTTTAAAAGAAAAATCTTTTTTTTTTTTTTTTTTTTTTTTTTTTTTTAATTATTACTATTTATAATATTTATTGGGTAAAAAAAATGGTAGTTTATTGTAAAAAGGATAAACTGATTAAAATTCGTTTTTCATGTATTTAATTCCTTTTAAAAGAAAATCTACTTTTTTATTTTATTTTATTGCACTGGTCGGAATCAAATCGTAATATAGTGTAAATAACGGGGGCTATAAAACGCATGGTTCAAAAACTAAAGTATATAATAGATGCTGAGATACAGTCATCTTTAAAATCGTAGTTCTTAAATAACAGAAAATCCACAAGTCGTCGATAAATACCCAGACTGAAGTGCCCGGGAAAGACCTTTCTGTAGACAGTGGGAAACTGAACCCGATGCAGTACGGGTAGAAAAAAGAGGTGCCTTAGGCAACGGGTACCCGAAGAGACGAGATCTAAAGCGATTTCAGTGTTTTTTTTTTTTTTTTTTCAAGTTTTTATTTGTAATGTGATGTAAAAAATAAATACTGATCCAATTCTTTTGAAAATTCATTTAAATGTAGTGACCAGCAAAGCGGGCGTAGCCTGCTAGTTATAAATAATAAAAGTATTAGTTTTAGTTTTGATACAGAAATTTTTATAAGTGAATTTTGAAGTGGAGGAGAAGTTTTTGAGCAGTTTTAAATGAAATTAGCACTTTTCTACGTTCCCGTAGAATCTCAGTAACAGGTAACAGGAGAAAAGAATACACACATAATGCGGCCTATCAAGGGAGATCTAGGCTCCTAGGTCGCCCTTGTTAAGCACTGTTTTGTGCGTTCCTACCAAGGCACCTTTTTCCTACCAGAGAGCGTCTAAGACGACATACATCGGTAGTGCATTGTCACGGGAGAAAAATATCCATAAATTTCAGACAATTTTTTATGACTGCAGACAAAAACTGTCTGAAAATTGCGGGCAATTTTTTTTTTTTTTTTAGTAGTACAGACAAAGAGTGTCTGAAAGTTACAGACTAATTTTTTTTATTAGTGCAGACAAAAACTGTCTGCAAGCCGTTTCTCTGTGTCCGTGACTATGTCGCCGTTTCGCGGCGTTTCTGCCACTGGGGTTCCAAGAATATAAAACATTTATGTGTTAAAATTTGAGTATTATTAAGTGTAAAGAAGAAATATATATTTTACAAATTGTTCAAAAAGTTTTCCCTGAAATTTCTGATCAAGTAAAAATCTGTTCACAGGCTCGTAAACCATTATTCAATTTCGGCTGGTTTGAAACAGTGTACTTCGACTGCTCAAAAGTCTCATAATCCAGAAGCAGCACAAACAGGCGAAACAGCAACAGAAACTAAAAGTGAAGAATTATCCCCAAAAGAAAAAGAATTGTTAGCTGAAAAAGAAAAGCTTTTAGAAACTGTTCAGACACTGGATGTAAGTTTTATTTTATCAAATTGCAATTATTTAATATGTTTAGTAAAATTGAATGTAATCACCTTTCTATGTTATTTCTTAAGTTGAAAAGCTATTTTTAAACAATTTTAAAAATGACCTACATTATAATAAGTAATAAAATCTTTTTATAAAAAAACTAGAACTGACTCCAAAAAGCAACTACTATTCAAACAACTAAAAATAAAAAGGTATAAAATGAAACTGTAAATTGCGCCTAAAAGTATAAAATAATTTCCTTTGCAAAACAACCTATAACACTACAATTAATCATAACTTTTGAAGTCGGCGCAAAATTAAATAAAATTGAATTAGTTTTTAAAGATTTGTTTTTCGATCGGTAGCTACAAATGCTGTTGTCTCGAATGATCCATTTTTATGTTTCCTTTATTATTTTATCACTGTATATAATTGGTCCATTAGTAGCATCTACACAGAACACTGAACGTCCTTTGCAATTTAGTATTTATGTTTCTACGAAGTTAGTTTCCTTAGCAAACTTGATATAACTTTGATAACTGTTATCCTTGGTGGCTTTTGGATTTGGAGATCAAACCATAATGCAAAAACATACATTCATTTTCATAATATAATATATTGCATGAAGTATTGTTTCATATTCTTGATTGCTTTCTTAATATACCTTATTAAAATAACCATGATTTTTCAAAGAAATAAAATATGTTTGCCAGATAATTTGGCGATTTTTCTTTCACCAAGGACGCCAGATACCAGCAGCTCTGCCAGTTTTTGCAGTTTACGAAATCTTATTTGTTTTCTTGAATCAAAATAGTTTTTGGCTGCGTTTTGCAGGTGAGATGTGTATTTTGAGTAGAATTTTATTTTTGTATGGAATAAAGGTATCAATTTTTATTTAATTTTGCGCCAACTTCAAATGTTATGATTAATTGTAGTGTTATAGGTTGTCTTGCGAAGGGAATTATTTTATACTTTTAGGTGCAATTTACAGTTTCATTTTATACCATTTTTTTTTCTTGTTTGAATAGTAGTTGCTTTTTGGAGTCGGTTCTATTTTTTTATAAAAAGATTTTTTCTTTTCAGTGAAAATTTATTCATATAGCCGAACATCAGAAGACATTCGACAGCAGTTTCACAAATCACAACCTTCAAGAAAAGTGACATAACTCAAAAAATGGTTTATGTCACTGAAAATATATGAAATGTACCCAATGTGAACAAAAAAGTTACATCTCCATCTAGAAAACTATCCACTCAAGAGACAGTTGTATCAGTTTTATTCTAGTCAAATTATCTTTAAGTTGTGTCAGTTTTCTTGCCTGTATTGGATATGAGAAAAAATCTACCTATTCAATGAACATATGTTAAATTAAAAAGGCTTTAGACATGTGAAGAGCGGATATGCTGTATTCGTAACCAAAAATTCTGTTAGGCATATATTGAACTTTACAGTGAATACGTCTCCCGCTATGCTGGAAAGTGCACAGCGTAAAGGTCAAACAAAGAGCAAAATATGCATTGCAGCTGACGGACAGAAGTTTCAACATCGAAATAAAGGTTTTTTGATTTGTTTACAGTGTAGAAACTACGAACACTGGAAACAAACACATACACATTTAAACATCTTGTTTTTAACACTTATGTCTACAAGGTGTGTTTCCGATTCCGTACTAAATCATTGATGCTGTACAACTTTGTAATTTGCTTTTTCTCTCGTACCTTGTACTGTTTTCTTTCGAGATAGAAACACTAACTTTGCTCTGTTCCCACCAGGTGGCACTGTAATCAGGCACATCTCGTACTGCATGGCCACTTTATGATACTTACATACTACTTTTACCAGTGTAGCTGCATGCGTTCAGCAGTAAGAGTGAGAACGGATTTTTGTGAGTGTCCTGTAATTTGTTTATATCTTAATGAAATCATTATGAAACCTATTTCAGGCTAAGATCTTTACGACAACAACAAAAAGAAAAAGTATTAAAATTAAAGCATCTCTTACGAAGTTATAAGGTAACAAATTTCAACAACAACGATAAGAAACATGGTTTGTATTGAGAACCTCTTCCTTTATGAAGTCGGTTTAAAACGTCTATGTGTTAATCGATGTGACCACTTACTCGATAATCATACTTTGAATTTTACATAGCATAAATGTCACCCGCTACGCTGCAACGTATGCAATGTCGTTCAAGTGTGCAGAAAATAGGAAATTATGAACAAACAAATGCATGTTTTAAGCGTTCTATTTTTAGCATTAATGTCTACAAACTATCTTTGTGTATTAAATAGACGATGCTCTACAATTTTATAATTCACCTTTTCCCCTATCTTAAACTGTTTCCGAGATAAGAATGCTAACTCTGCTGTTTTCCACCAGGTGTCGCTGTAGGTGGTTGAATTGCTTATCGCATGGCCACTTTACTATACCTATATACCACTTTTATGACTACAGCTGCAGCTGTTCATCAGTTAAAAGTGAAGGAATATTATGTAGCTTTCTTCAAGTTAACTCACTGAACTGTAGCTGTTTTGTCTCTTGTCTTTTCTTCTCATCCTCTCAGTAGGCAGCTCCATTTTATGTTTATCGTGAAAGGTTCTGAGTTGTTGCACATGTCATTAATATCTGATTTCAACTGCCTCACATGTAATGGCAAAGAAAAATTGTTAAGTTATTAAGATTATTAAAAACCTATTTTATGTTTTCATTTTTATGAATTTAAGTAAATATTATGGTTAGAGTATACCAATTTGCAAGTCAATCGGAGGATCTTTCTGTGTGCTGTATATATCAGGGTTCGCCAAAGTGGGCCCAGTTGAAAAAACCCACTCAAAAACCCAGAAAGTGGGTTTTTTCATAATTTACTATATATTATATTCATTCATAATTTTTATTTCAACCTCACAGATCCCAAATTTAGAGGAAAGCACTTGAGTAAAGAGCAAGAAAATTCGCCAGAAATGTGGTTAGCTGATCACCACCCTGAATTTTTACCATGCATCTTAGCTTTCAAAATAAATGACCTTGATTATTTTCCTGCTTCCATGATGCTCGAGAATGTTGTAGAAAAATTTTCTTCTCAAAAATGGTGGCAGATCATGGCAAAAAAGTGTGAGCAAAATTCAAAATTTCCTCCTGGATTTGGAAAGTTTTTTTTCGGTTTACACTCAGCACCAGCTTCATTATCCAGCTGCATTAATTGAGAGATATTTCTCTACATTTGGATTAGTTTGGAACAAACTACGTAATCGTCTAGGACTTAATACAGCTACGAAACTCGTAAAAGTTTATCGTCATCTTCGAGCTAAACACCCATTTTCCCCAGAAGAAGAAGACCAATTCTAGATTAACAAAATACCAAATCTTCTGTAATTTTTTACAATTTATATATAATAAAACACGTGGGTGTAATGCTTAAGTTTTACTTTTTTCAAACCAGAATTTTGTATATAGATAAATTATAATTGAATATACATATAATTAATATTATTATTTATATATAATTAACATCTTAAAAAAATTATATATGAAATGAAAGAAGTTTAACTGCAGTTGTATAGACTATTCAACATTACTATTAAGTAGGTATGAAATATTTAACTTTTAAATTAAATTGTGTTTTCCAGTTTTCCTTAATGTGATTTCATTGAAAAATGATCAGTTTAGATTTACATGTTATGTTATATGGTTAGATTAAGATGTAAAGGAGTAAAAGAGGTAAATTTGAAAAAACTTGGGAACCCAGATTTCTCATGTAAAACCCGAAAGAACCCGGGTTTTTGACATTGGGCCTAGGTGGGCTGGGTTTTTTCGAACCCTGGTGTATATAGCCAGACAAAGAACACAAAACCTTTTTGAATTTCCACATAGAGGCCTTCACTGACATTTTTGCAATAACCAACCATAATAATATATAGTATGGATCATTAAATTAAACTAGTGGATTTACAGATCTGTCGTATTGACATATTTTAAGAAGTATTTGGCATTCATAATTTAATTCATTTCTTCATTAATTTTTAAATGAAGTAGTATTTTATTTTAATCATACAATTACTTTTACTTTTTATCGTACATCATTGCTAATCATAGTAAGTATTAAATCTTCTCGGTTTGTTTACTTTTATGCATCCTTCTACAGACTCAGCGGCGCTCGATACTTTCACACTTGTGTCCTGTTGCTTTGCTGCGCCGTCTTTCCTGGCACAGTTGTGTATGATGCTTTATAAATACAACAATAAAAATACACAGAATGAAAATGAATGTGAATTATAGCTGTGATTTATCACATGTATATATTGTTGTATACTTGGAGCTTTGTGAGTTGTCTCTGAATGAGAGGCAAAACTTTCAGAGTCTCAACAGTTTATTTGCAGATTATTCTAGAAGAATACAGGTCTATAAACCAAGTATCAACTTTACTTTCGCCAGTAAACACAGCTTAGATAATGGCTGTCAACAGCAAATTCACAGTACAAACTGTATTGGAGCATTAACAGACAGCAAGGCTGTATTTATAAAGACTAGACAGGAGAGCACATTATCATAAGGCAGTTGGTGAGAGACTGACTGATTTGGCATAAAGGAACTCCTTAAGTATCCACATAGAAAAATGTAGAAAATTCCAGAAACTCGTCAGCCAGTCAAGTTACAGCTTCCATATTTGGTATATCGATGATAAGGATTTTCTCGCCAAGGAGCAAAAAGTCACAAAATTCGTCGCCAAATCTATTACCTGCCTTAATGAGGCTTTTAAACGTGTTTTTAATGGGAAATGAACTATTTTAATGCAAAAACAAGCTAGAAATGCTGAAAATTGACATTTTATCACCTGACAAAACCTCTTTGAATGAATTTACATAAAATTAACTACAAATTATTTACAAATTTGTAATATATATATATACAGTGGAACCTGTCTAAAGTGACCACCCTAGGGACCAGCTAAAATGGTCACTATACGCAGGTGGTCACTTTATAAAGTCTCTTTAAAATTGGAAAATGGTCACTTTAGTCAGGAAAATGGTCACTTTTACAGGTTCCACTGTATATTTATATTATACTCTGCAGGCTTACAAAAAAATTCATGTATGTGAACTAACTAGCAATTCAATGCCTTTCATTTTCCACAGAAACCATGCTTTTAAACGTTCTTTCTATAAAATGTTTATTTTATTTTGTTTAAAGGAGTATAACCATGTTAAAATGCACTTATAAGAAATACCGTCTATAGACCGTGGTACAATATTGTTTTGTGTGTCCCTCTACAAAGCCACATTATTTATAAACACTTATAAAAAAATATACAACTAATTCTTTGTTGTAACTCATTATCTTTATTAAATTATTCATAAAGAATATAGAAAATTAATATTTTCAGACATTCTAGTTTTTAATTTGCAATTTAGTTTCTAACTAAGTTCTCAAAAGTAGTTCAAATCATTTTCAAAATGCTTCTTTTTATTGCTTAATAATTTTGTTTTTAATTATGTCATTTTTTGCTTTCTTTTAGTTAAAATGATCCTTGTAAAATTTATCTGATCTTTCATGATTGACATCTTTGTTATTCATATAGTTAAGGCATTATTTAAATGGCATGAAAATAGGGGTTGATCCATGCAAAAATTGGGACCCTTTTGTTGCCTCGTCATCACAAAATTAAAATCTTTAAAATAGGCCCCCTTCACGAAATTCAGATTCAGAAAAACAACCTTTTCCAAGGTAGCTAGCAATCAGAGAAAATCAAAGAATCAGGGAATTTCATCTAAAATCAGGGAAATTTGTCACATTTTGTGAAAATTTGCTTATACTTATCATTAAATTATGAATGCTATTTTATATCACTAAATTTTTCGCTAATGTTGTGAAAACTTTCATGGGAAATAAACAGTGAGTGTCAAGGAAAATAGGGGGAAATCTCGAAAAATAGTCAGGGAATTTAGAAAAGTTTAAATGCTAGCCACCTTGTTTTTACAAGATTTCGTTTTATAAAAATGATAATTTTGTAAAATTTTTCCATGTTTACAGCATTATTTTTAATGAGCATTTATTTGGTTCAATGAAATGCCATTAACTTGATATTAGACATTAGAGTAATTACTGTTAAAATAAAAAGTTTTACGTGATATATGTATTTTTTTTTTTTTTTGCAAAAATAAATAGAAATTTCACAAAAATAATTTATTTTTCATGAAACAGGTCCCCAAAAATTAAAACCTGGATCAACCTCTGGAACAATAATAAAAGTATTCATATAGTCATCAATAAATTAATTTATAAAAAATATTTTTATTGGTAATTTAAATATACATGTATTTTTTTTTTAGGACAAATACAAGAGAGCTTTGGCAGATAATGAAAATGTTCGCATAAGAATGCGGCGGGAAGTAAATGATGCAAAGCAATACGGCATTCAGAACTTTGTTAAAGATCTTTTAGAAGTGGCTGATGTTCTTGGAAAAGCCACAGAATCTGTTCCTAAAGAGTCTTTAGAAAGTAATAACCATTTAAAAAGTTTGTATGAAGGATTGCAAATGACAGAAGCACAATTATTATCTGTCTTCAAGCGTTATGGTATTACTCAGATCAATCCTTTAGGAGAAAAATTCGATCCTAACCAACATGAGGCTCTGTTTGAACTTCAGGATCCTTCTAAAGAACCTGGAACTGTTGGCAATGTTACAAAAATTGGCTATAAACTGCATGACCGAGTTGTTCGTCCTGCTATGGTAGGAGTTGTGAAAGCTACTAGTTAATGAACGTTATGAAATTCAAAATAGGTGTCTAATGTTAAAAAATGTTAATTGATGTACATATTTTAAAATAAATATATGTAGTTATTTTTTTCTCTTGGTGCATGTGTGTTTAGTTGAACACATTTTTGTAAACTTTAAAAAAATTGCAGAAAATATTTTGTCAAATATTATCTTAATTTATGCATAGTTTGAAAATGGATACCTAGAATTGGGAATAATCAAGTACAAACTTTTAATTAATTCAACAATTTATTACAGGGTTAGAAAATCTTTAATTGATTCAACTGCTTTTCTCCAAAAAAAAAAAAAAAATCATAAATTCTACTAAGATTATGCTTTAAAATGTGTAATACATGAATATGTATGACACATATCATATGGATAAGAAAATACTTTCAATATTATAGGGTAATAGTAACTAAAGTAAAGAAAGAAAGAAAAAAAAAAAAAAACTGCATTTGTTCAATCTCTTGCTGACCGTTTTCAATTATTCTTACTATTAAAAAAGTCATTATCAATCACAATATCATTACGTCTTCTATCTATGTGCTGCATATTCATTAAAGTGCATTCATAGACAAGAACCTGTTTATGTCTTTAACAATTACTTTCTACACACACAACTTTCATAAAAATATCATTAAAGGATCTATTTACGGGCTGAATATTCATTAAATAAAATGCATTCGTTGACCAGAACCTGCTCATGTCTTTAGAAATTACTTTCTACACGAAAAAATGTCCACAATTTTTATAATATCATTACAAGCTCTATCATTAGATTATTTTGAAATCTGTATGATGGTAAGTCATATATAATGGCCAAAACCTTTGTATATTTGGTCACTATGAATTTAATTTTCGTAAATAGCTCCAAAACGGAAAGTCGCAGAAAGACCAAAAAGAGAGGTGCACAACTAGATGTTATAACAAACCTATATACCAATTTGCAACGTTCTACGTCTGTTTTTCAGTTATGCGAGATACATATACACATACACACATACAGATGTCACGAAAAATCATGTAAAGTGTTGATAGATCTAAAATGAGAGCTTGTATTAAGACTAAATTTGTAGGTGTACGCAGGTGACAGTCACACATATAAATTTGCAACATTCTATATTGATTCATGTTTGAGCTATGCGAGATGTAAAATCCATTTCACGAATTGGGATTACAATACTTCCTTATAGTTTGTATAAGAAAGTAAAAATATATACATTTGACGAATTTAATTTTTATGGCAAAAATTTCAAAGTGGACATTTTGTTCCAGATAAGTTTTATTTAAACAATTTAGATGCCCTCTCCAATAGCAATTCTGAGAACTTGGACCTCCTTCACAAACAATTTAGCTCCCAATAATTGGGAAGACTTTTTAACCTGCAAATTTTAAGTGCAGTACCGCACAATGCATATCCTGGTGTTCGGCTTTGAACTCATGATCTAATATGTTTCGGCAGTTTGAAAGTGTAATTATCCAAACCACCTTATAAAAACAATTAAACTTCCAGATTAAAAAAATATATATATACGGGACCATGTTTTTTATAGCTTTGAGAATTCAAGATAATATCTCTTAAGTTTTTAAAGGTGGGGGAGAGGGCATTCACCCTACCAGTCACTTATGGAGAGGAGTAATGGATCTGGTCTCCAGCTTCTCTAACGTTTGGTTATCCTCCTGAGACAAAAACAGAAAATAAAATACGGGTGAAGGCCAAAGGTATGTAACATTTAGAACTTTTTTTGGGCCAGTCAGTTTACCTCATACATTTTTTTATTGCAAGATTTGATGAATGTTCAGTATACATTAACACTATATTTTGCTCAGCAATTAAAATTAAATAATGACAGTGCAAAAAATAAAATTTACTATTTTTTCTTTTTCGTCTGGCCCATTTCTGGCAGCTGGCTCACACAGCGATCCCCAGGTAACCGGGTGGGCCAGTCCGCCCCCTGCTGGTAACATAATTCATAACAAAAGAAAAATATTCAGAAACTATATTCAATTCAATCTTTTATCAGAAGTTTGCATTTTCTAATGTTATTAATCTGTTAGATATGTCAAAGCATTGCAATTACAAAATTTTAATTACATATAATATATGGCATTAACCATTATCCTTCATATAACATAAGAAAAGAAAAGAAAAATAACAGTTTGTTTTCAACGCTAGTATACGATCCTTTCCAAAAAATGATTTTGTGCATTAGTAAGGAATTTTTTCAGTTAAAAATGGATTTCGTTACTCATTTTTAAAATAAATAACACATAAAAATTTTATAAAGGATTGGAATTCAGTTTTATTGATGAAATTTCAGTTTTTTTTTTTTTTTTTTTTTTTTTTTTTTTGTGAAAAATAGTAAACAAATTCTTTGCAGATTTAATGTTTTGAAAACTTTTGAACATTGTGCAATTTTTTTTTTGTAAATATATAGTAAAAATACTTATAATAGACTTATTTGAGGTATAATTTATGATAATTTAGCATCATTAAGATGAAATATGCAATAATACAGGGTTTTCTAAGGAATTTAAAAAAAGAGCACTTTGTTTTCAACGCCAATATTCTGTAGTTTGCAAAAATTTCTTTTTAGCCATTAGTGAGAAACCTTTCAGTTAAAAATAAATTTTGTTACTAATTTTTTAAATAAATAACATGTAAAACTTTTATAAAGGACTGAAATTCAGTTTTATTGAGGAATTTTCAGTTCGTGAAAAGAAAGTAAACAGACATTTTACAATTTTTAAGTTTTAGATATTTTTGAATTTGAGCAAATTTCTTGTAAAAATATATTAAAAATATTTATTTCACGTATAATTCATGATTGTTTAGCATCTTTAAGAGGAAATGTAATAATACAGTGATTTTCATAAGAATTTCAAAAATAATACATTGTTTTTAAGGCCGATATTTCTGGATCAATGAAACTGTGTTAATTTTGGGCCATGTTATTATACTATTATAAGAAAAGTGTTTTTTCGAAGTTTTGTAGTAATTACTTACAATGTTATTACTGTATGTATTATAACTGCAGTGAAAACTTATTATTTTTAATTAACAAATCAAAAACAAAGACGTATCTAGGTTTAAATAAAATTAATATATAGGAAAAAAATTGTCAATGCAAATTACGAATATTCCACAAAACTTTGAGTATATATCAGCCAGGCCAAAGCTTTGACCTTACCAAGGCTTCATTCCATCTCTAATTTTTACTGTATATTTACCAAAAAATCTGCTCAACATTCAAAATTTTACTAAATGTAAAAATTGTTAAGTATCTGTTTACCTTTTTTCCATAAAAAACTGAAAATTCATTAATAAAACTGTATTTTAATCCTTAATAATTCTGTTACATGTTATTTGTTTAAAAAATGAGTAATAAAATCTATCTTTAACTAAATGTTTCCATACTAATGGCTGAAATCAAATTTTGAAAGGGGTTGGTTATTGGTGTTGAAAACGCCAAGTGTTATTTTTTGAAATTCCTAAAAAAATCCCTGTATTATTCCATATTTATATTTGATCTTAATGATGCTAAACAATCATGAATTATACTTCAAATTAATCTTTTATGAATATTTTTATTATATTTTTACAAGAAATTTGCTCAACATCCAAAATTTTTCAAAACGTAAAAATCGTAAAGTATCCTGTTTACTTTTTTTTTTTTTTTTTTTTTTAACTGAAAATTCATGAATAAAACTGAATTTTAATCCTTTATAATATTTTTATGTGTTATTTATTTTAAAAATGAGTAACAAAAATATCTTTAACTGAAATATTTCTTACTAATGGCTCAAATCAATTTTTGGAAGGGACTGTATATTTGCATTAAAAAAAGTGTTATTTTATTTAACTTTCCATGAAAATCCTTGTGTTATTGCATATTTCATGTTAATGATGCTAAACTATCATGAATTATTCTTCGACCACATTTCATGAAACCATGGAAGCATCAGCGTAAGTGCTAACTCAACGAGTCCAATGCTGAAATAGGGGTGACAGTCACCTGACTCATAAAAAATGAGCAATAACAGAGAGTGAAATTACTGGATGTTTTCCATATTTCAAACTGTCAGTCAAGCTGTCGTCCCTCCAACATTTTGGACGTTTCCTCACTGCTAGTTTTAGAATATGTGGCTGCACTGTATATGTCAACTGAATCTATTATGAATATTTTAACTATATTTTTACAAGAAATTTGTTCTCATTCAAAATTTTACAAAACTTAAAAATCATGAAATGTTCTGTTCACTTTTTTTTTTCACAAAAAACTGAAAATTCATCAATAGAACTGAATTTCAATCCATTATAAAATTTTTGTGTTATTTAGTTAAAAAATGAGTAACAAATCTATTTTTAACAAAAGGTTTCTCACTAATAACTAAAAATGAATTTTTGGTAGCTACAGGATATCGGAGTTGAAAACGAAGTGCTATTTTTTTAAATTCCTTTGAAAACCCCTGTATTATTGCATATTTCATCTTAATAATGCTAAACTGTCATGAATTATACCTCAAATAAGTGTTTTATAAATATTTTTAATATATATTTGCAAAAAAATTGCTCAACGTTCAAAAGTTTTCAAAACGTTAAATCTGCAAAGAATTTGTTTACTTTTTTTTTTCACAAAAAGCTGAAAATTCGTCAATAAAATTGAATTTTAATTCTTCATAATACTGCTATGTTGAGAAAAAAAATGAGTAAAAAAAAAAAATTAACTAAAAGATTTCTTAATATTGTCCGAAATCAATTTTTGGATGCGACAAGATATTGGTATTAGAAACAAAGTGTTATTTTGTGAAATTCTCAATGGCAGCTACATGATAGGGGAAAAAAAATCAACCTACTCTTCCTATCAGCTGGAAGGACTTCTTTAGATCAATTGATCATTAACTCCTAAAAAGTAATGATATCAGAACAAAAACCCTTAACGGGTTAAAAGTTTGTGACGCAGCATTTTATTTCGATATGAATTGGAAATATGGGTCTTAAAAATAATGATATCAAATTTTGAGTGAAGCTTTGCTATTAATTGAAATATACTACATAGATTTTCTTATTTCATCATTTTCTTTTTTCTTCTATTTACATCATAGTGTATACATGTTTTTAATTCAACACGAAAAAATATATAGAGTTTACTCTCTGATACATTTTCATCTGCACCTCGTGAATTGAAAATATGAGTTTTAAAAGAAATGATATAACTTCTGTCACGCCTCAGTGTTACTTTAAAAGAGTTATTTTTAGATTTCATTACAATTACTTTTGTTTTGTTGAATAAAGTATATTTACACATTGAAATAATGCTTTTAATTTTCAAATATACTGTCAAATAATCACACTTTTACTGAATTTACATTATAAATTGAAATTGTCTAGTAAAATAAATTGATTTGTCTATTGTGTCAAGCTATCCAAAACTGTAAGTAAAAATTATGTAAATGTTACTTTGTATCATAGTACTAAGTGAAAATGTGTGCAAAGAGATTGTGTGATGCAAAGTAAGCATTTACATAATTTTTACTTACAGTTTTGGATAGCGTGACACAACAGACAAATCAATTTATTTAACTAGACAATTTTAATTTATAATGTAAATTGAGTAAAAGTGTGATTATTTGACAGTATATTTGAAAATTAAAAGCATTATTTCAATGTGTAAATATACTTTATTCAACAAAACAAAAGTAATTGTAATGAAATCTAAAAATAACTCTTTTAAAGTAACACTGAACGTTACAGAAGTTACATAATCTTCTTTTAAAACTCATATTTTCAATTCATGAGGTGCAGATGAAAATGTATCAGAGAGTAAACTTTATATATTTTTTCGTGCTAAATTAAAAATATTATGTATACACTATGATGTAAGTAGAAGAAAAAAGAAAATGATGAAATAAGAAAATCTATGTAGTATATTTCAATTAATAGCAAAGCGTCACTCAGAATTTGATATCATTATTTTTAAGACCCATATTTCCAATTCATATCTAAATAAAATGCTGTGTCACAAACCTTTAACCTGTTAAGGGCTTTTGTTCTATGTATACAGTACAGTCTCTAAAATCCGGAATGCATAAAAGCTAACTGCAATATTTTATATCCCGTTATCTTTAGTTTCCTGTTTTGCTGATAGATGGCAGCACCAAACAATTTTCTTTATTATCATGAATGATTTTATTTATTTATTTTTTTTTTTTTTTAAAGCTTATTTTATTAAAGGATTTTTGTGAAATTTTCTAGTTCTTTATTTTATTTTATGTTTCAGCATGTAAAATTTTTAGCAACAGTAAAAAGAAGCATTCCCAAATCGAATTGCATATAAGCTAATTGCTATATTTTATTTGCCATAATTTCTGTTTATTATTCTGCCGATAGATGGCTGTACCAATCAATTTTTGCTTGAGCGATTTCTTTTTGCTGAAAGTTACTCAGGAAAATGTAAATAATGAGAGTGATTTTGAAAATGAATCGGAAATTATTGAAAACGACAAAATTTCTACTGAAAATTAAATTGCTGCATTAGATAAAGAAATAAAAAGTCTGGAACAATGAAACTTTATCACTGAAAATCAGTCTAATTATACAAAATACACTTTGTCTAATTATACAAAATATCTCAATGTAAAACATTATGCGTTTTACGTTCTGTTTATTATCAATTTATTATTATTGACGTTTCTATAAATTAAATTATCCAGTACCAAGACGTTGCAGTGAAGAAGTCTCTGCCGAAGTCAGCGAGAGCCCCCAAAGCGAAGATTTTAAGCGATTTCTAAGGTTTTTTTTTTTTTTAGTGCTAGAGGCCTATTTCAGTCGGTACAGCGTTGTCGAATTTTTATACGTCACTCTTAATAGTGCAAAGGGCCTATTTCAGTCGGTTTATTGAATGGGGATTTATTGAATGAAGTCCCCCCCAGGCCCAACTTTGACATGAGTCCCCCCCAGGCCCAACTTTGACATGAGTCCCCCCAAGGCCCAACTTTGACATGAGTCCCCCCCCCAAGGCACACCTTTGACATGAGTCCTCCCCCAAAGCACACCTCCCCCTCATTGGGAAAAAGAGAAAAAACGTTTTGCGGCTATAAGACAGTTTGGACTTCCAACGTTATTTGTTACAGTATCTGCAGCTGAAACACATTGGTTTGATTTAATGAAAACTTTATCATGGAATTTAGATCGTCACGAATTAACTAAAGAAGAATTTGCCGATATTAACAAGTTTAGCAGTAGGCCTCTGGCACTAAATTAAAATCTGTCAAGGTCAGATTTTTTAGTTTTAATTTGTTGAACAGAATAAAAAATTGTAGGAAAGTGCATGTTGTGGTAGGTTGCATTCGAACCGAGGTTGTTTTGGTAGTAATCCTGCGCCGTACCTCTGGACAAATGGTTAACCCATTGTCCATTGGTAAGTTAGGATTATCTACATTTTGAATGGCGTTGATGGCGTCGCTACAGTACTCTCCCTCCTAGAGAGTACACCGTCGTACGAGCGATATCACTGCTGTAGATGGTAACGATGGCCAGATTGTGCTGTCAGTTGCCCTGTTTTTCCAAGTTGAAGGAGCAGTTGTGTTTGTTGATGCGGCGAGTTGAAGGTGTGGGGCGTGACAGGCTTTTTGTGCTGTGAGAACAGCGATTCACTGGCTTTGTTGCTCGGAGGGTTTTTGTGGTGCTGCCATCTATTGCCATAGAGCAAAGTTAATAAATTGAAGCGTTCATGGTCACCAATGAAGGAAAGTGCGTGTTGCGGTAGGTTGCATTCGAACCGAGGTCGTTTTGGTAGTAATCCAGCACTGTACCTCTGGACAAAAGGTTAACCCATTGTCCATCGGTAAGTTAGGATTATCTACATTTTGAATGGCGTTGATGGTGTTGCTACAAAATATTTATTTTTTTAATTCACTCAAATATATTGACCAGCGAAGCGGGTAAAGCCTGCTAGTATAGAATTAAAGAAAAAGTCATTGCACACAAACCTAAATTAAAACAAAAAACATTACTAGAAATGCTTAAAGATTTTTTATAACAAAAATATGAATTTATTTTGTTTTTTGATAACTTTTATAATATTTAAAAGTAAATTGTTTGTGTAAATAGACTATGATATTATTAAACTGAATATAATAATATTTTACTCAAACTTAACTTAAAATATACTCTCTAAGGTAAGTAATAAGACATTTTAATTGTTTAAGCATTGCAATTTCTTTGCCGATTTACTTCAAAACATGCCCACGCTCCGTGTAACGAAACAAAAATGCTTTTTATTTACATTCAGATTATCCTGAAAGTTTTACAGATTGGCAATATTTTCGCCCTTTTGGCGATATACTCGAACTTTAAAAGAATATTTTTTCAATTCTGTTTATACACGGGTTTGCAATTTTGGGCAAATTTCTGCAGGGAAAAACTTACTCTCGGCTTATATACGGAAATATACGGTAGTTTTCTATTTCTTTTAATTAATTAAAATATGAAAATAATAACCTCCTAATAGGTATAAAAATAGACATTAAAAATATTAGCTGTAATTTAATTGCTGCCAAAAAAAAAAAAAAAAGGAGTTTATTTTCTTTTGACATAAAAATAAATACATTTAACTCGAACGTTAAAAAAATGTAAAAAGTTAAATTATACATCTCACAAAAATTGATGTCATCACATTAAAAATTTTATATGCATTGTGTTGATTCATGGGAAGCGGTAAAGGCGACAGCCGATCAGAAGTAGACAATCATGTGACCAGAAAGAGAAACAAAACTCATTCTTTTTCTTTTTTTATTATTGATTCTGTTTTTCTCTCGGAACTATTCGAAAAAAAACTGAAGTAACTTTATTCTTGAATTGACATTCTAATATTCAGGCTGAATTCGTACAGCCAAGTAATCCATTAATTGTTATATTATTAAAACAATAAGTATTATTCTGTTTATTCTTTATAATTCATTCAAGGCATAAAAAAAATGCCTTTATACGTATTCTGAATGTTTAAACCTGTGCTAAAATTTGTGAAAGATTCTGTTTTTATTCATAAAATTCTGAAAGAAAATCTCTGATTAAAGTCAACTATAGTAAGCAATCGGATTTCATATTTATTGATTTGTATGGTCTAAAATGTTTCTTCAAGCGACCACAGGAAATGCAGGAGAGAGGTGAGTTAGCTTTTCTTAATATTATGCATGCTAAAACTTAGTTTCGTTTTAGTAAAATGTTTTTGATGCAGCTCAATTCTTTATGCATGAGTCTAGTTATAATAATCAACATGTTTTTGGTCCGTCCTAGAGCCATGAGGCTATCGATGATTTATATATATATATAAAAAAAAAAAAAAACTATATATATTTAATATGTATTTGATATTCTTATTCTTATTCGTAATCATTTATTCTTAAAATGATTTATTTTTGTTCTTGAATGTTTGTTCTGTAATTCGAAGGCCTATAGTTATGTGTATTTAAACTTATATATTCTAAAATGCCGAAATTATCTAAGCAAGTTTTATTATTTGAAAATTTATGTAAGGAAATCGATAGTTTTAGAGATAGAGTAAAGGGGTGTAGTAAAGATGAACAATCTAAGGTTAAATTATTAAAAACCAAAGTTCAATCGTATGATCATGAAATCGCGGAAATATTTAAAAATTTATCCGCTAAAGAGAATGAGGATTATATGGATATGTATTTGAGATATAAGGGAGTGGTTTTTGATTTACTGGTGGAGTTAGAGGACAAAACAGAAGTAAACGCGTGCGATTCAGATACTCACGCGGAAAATAAAGATGAGAAAAATGGTAAATCGTCTCTTATTAAATTACCGAAATTTGATCTTCCGAGATTTTTTGGTGAAACCGAAAATTGGATTTCTTTTAAAGAAATTTTTAATTCGACAATTCTACAGAATAATCAATTATCCAAAATTGAAAAACTGCAATATTTACATTCTTCAGTGCGCGGGAACGCAGCTAAATTAATTCGAGGATTCGCTCTAAAAGAGGAAAATTTAGATCAATGTTGGGAAATATTAAATGAAAGATATGAAAATAAAAGACAATTAGCATTGAGTCAAATTAACAAAATATTTTCTATGAAAATTGTAAAAGCAAACAATGCTAAAACTTTACTTGAGTTATTAGATACTTGTAACAAAGCCGTCAGAAACTTAAAAACTTTGGGTTTAGATTCTAATGCGTTAAGCGACTTAATTATAATAAAATTCATGATGGGGAAATTGGATGAATCGTTAAAACAGAGATGGGAATTAATGTTGGATAGTGATAAATTGCCTGATCTTGATCTTTTTAGGAAATTCGTTGAGCGCGAAGCGCGCGGTGTTGAAGAGATAAAATGTAAACAAGACGTAAAATTCACTAATTCGAAGAAATCAAACGTATTGAGTACAATTGTGAAAAAGGAAAATACATGCATTCTTTGTAATGAGCGTCACGCGCTATTTAAATGTCCGACATTTAATTCAAAACCGGTTAAAGAAAGATGGAAATTTTTTGAATTAAATAAGTTATGTCAAAATTGCTTACGCCAAAATCATAGGCTGGAGAATTGTAGGATAAACATTAATTGTAAAAATTGTGCAGAAAAACATCATACGCTATTGCATGTTTATGGTAGAAATTCAAATTCTGAAAGGGCGAATCATGTATCGCCAGATATATCAGTTTCTAATAGTGCTCAGTTTTATTCTAGTAATGTTTTGTTATCTACTGCACTAATTAAGGTTAAATCGAATAAAGGAAAAATTATGCATTGTAAAGCTTTGATAGATAATGCTAGTCAAAATTCATTAATTACTAAGGAATGTGCTAGGCGACTAAATTTGCCCTTACGGAGCACGTCGCATAGTATAATAGGGATTAATTGCGTTTTAGCAGAAACTGCTCTCAACGAAACAGAATTTAAATTCACTCCGCATTTTTCGTCGGAGTCATTTTCAGTCAGCGCTTTTATAGTTGATAGGGTTACCTCACCTCTCCCTAATTTCCAACTACCGCAACATGATTGGCCACACATAAAGGGATTACAACTAGCTGATCCCAATTATGACGTTAGTGGTCCAATCGATATTCTTCTTGGGGCAGAAATAGTCGCCTCAATCTGCAATGGCAGTCCAATTCAAGGGCCAGCAGGAACTCCTACAGCATTCCCCACAAAGCTGGGTTACCTCCTTTCAGGACGAATAAACAGTTTTCAATGTACAAATATCAGTTTAACGTGTCATATGACTGTTGATGATGATATCAACAACACTTTAAAACAATTTTTTGATACAGAATCAATTCCAAATGTAGAATCAAAAAAGATAGAAAATGATCCTGTGGAAAATATTTATTTAAGCACAACTAAAAGAAATAGTCAGGGAAGATATGTCGTTCATCTCCCCTTTAAGCCAGATAAGGCACTAGGTGACAGTAAGTCAGGTGCTATTTCAAGATTTCTTTCCATTGAAAATAAACTTAAAAAGAACCCACAATTAAATGTGGAGTATTCGAATTTCATGAACGAATCTTTGGGTCATATGACAAAATTAAATCAAAACAAATTTAGTGAAACGCCACATTATTATTTACCGCATCATGCGGTGGTAAATGAAAACTCTGAAACAACAAAATTACGTGTAGTATTTGACGCCTCGTTTAAAACAACAAATAACAAATCGTTAAATGACATTCTATATATTGGTCCTAAACTGCAGTCAAATATTTTTGACAATTTAGTAAAATTTCGAGCCAACCCTGTAGCGTTCAGTGCAGACATTGCTAAAATGTATCGTCAAATTTTAATTGATAGAAAAGATAGAATATACCAGAGAATTGTTTGGAGAGAATCTCCCAATGACCAATTATCCTTTTACGAATTGAATACTGTCACCTACGAGACAGCTTGTACACCCATTGTTAACTTCTGTGTCCGAGCAGCTCCTCCTATCCCACCTACCAATTCTATGCATCATTCCTGTCCCTCTTTGGTGGGTTTAGTGCAAAATGCTCGCATGTCTGATTTAACCCTTCACGGTGCCAAAAAAGGTGTCGACAATGTTGATCATAATTCTACATCAATACAAGGTGAGAAATGTGATAAAACTCTGTCCCTAGAACCAGTCTCTACTCTTAAATCATCTGATATTCCAATTAACTGTCAAAAATTATCTGCTTATGAGTCTAATGTTTTTATAGAGAAAAATCTGTCTGAAAATACTTCAATCATTGACTTTCTTGCGAATTCTCATTCACCTTTTTCAAGCCCTGTTAAAAGAGTACAGATTTCTGCGACTTTGAGTCCAAATCGTTTTATTGTTATTCGAAAACACCTCCTGAGCTATAAAGTTGAAAATACCCTAAAAAATGAAAATACGATGTTAAATAAGGAAAATCTCGCACTTCAGAAAATTTTAGATAATCAAGATTCCCCTACTAAAGACCTCCACATCCATAAAATACCACCCATGTACCCTCTACATTCAGTTGCAGTTCAGAAACAAGCTCATCTACATTCGACAGATTCAAGTTCTAAGCCTACACTTTCTAATAACACTTTCATATCACATATCACGAAATACTCTAACTATCTCAAACTTTTAAGAATTCTAGCTTATGTTCGGAGATTTATCAATAAAATTAAAACCAAATCAAAGGAAGGTGGTCCTTTAAAGGCCATAGAGCTAAATCAAGCGGAAATGTTTCTTGTAAAAATTATTCAAAATGCAGAATTTAGTGATGAAATTGCCTTACTAAGGAAAGGCAAACTTTTAAAACCTTCACACCATCTATTCTGTCTTGATCCTTTTCTGGATGAAGCAGGCATTCTTCGTGTTGGAGGACGCCTGCGGAACCACCCATCCTTACGATTTCAAGAAAAACACCATCTGTATGGCAACAAAGGCAGTGCATCTTGAATGTGTTTCAAATCTTTCTACAGAAGCCTTTCTCGCAGCCTTGAAACGCTTCATAGGTAGGCGTGGATACCCCTCTGACATATTTTCGGACAATGGCAGAAATTTTGTCGGAGCCCATTCTTACCTAAAACAGCTATTTTCTTTATTCAAAGAAGAAAAATTACAAAATTTTGCTTCCCAACACCAAATAACATGGCACTTTATTCCCCCGTATGCTCCAAATTTTGGGGGACTCTGGGAAGCGTCGATAAAATTAGCCAAACATCATTTGGTAAAAATCACACAAGGAGCAATATTAACGTTCGAGGAACTTTCCACCCTTCTATGTCAAATAGAGGCTGTTATAAATTCGCGGCCTCTAACACCATTGTCCAATGCTCCTAATGATTGCGCAGCTTTAACACCAGGACATTTTTTGATTGGATCTGCATTATTAGAATTGCCAGAACTACCATTAACAAACAATTCTCTTAGTCTTTCTTCTAGGTATAAGCTCTTATTGCAGATGAAGGAAACGTTTTGGAAGAGGTGGAAAGCACAATACCTGCCAACATTGCTGCATAGATCCAAAAGAACCAACAACCACCGTCACAACTTTTCTCCAGGGGAACTCGTCATCCTGAAAAATAAAGCATCAAATCCACTCCATTGGGATCTATCAAGAATCATCAAGTTGATTCCCGGACCTGACGGAATCGCCAGGGTCCTCCAACTTAAGACCTCTTCTGCTGGAACTCTGATTCGACCGGTTACGCAGGTGATCCCTTTTCCAAGTATTTCGACTCCTGCTCCGGTGCCTTCCCGCCCCGCCCAGCCTGTTGATTCATGGGAAGCGGTAAAGGCGACAGCCGATCAGAAGTAGACAGTCATGTGACCAGAAAGAGAAACAAAACTCATTCTTTTTCTTTTTTTATTATTGATTCTGTTTTTCTCTCGGAACTATTCGAAAAAAAACTGAAGTAACTTTATTCTTGAATTGACATTCTAATATTCAGGCTGAATTCGTACAGCCAAGTAATCCATTAATTGTTATATTATTAAAACAATAAGTATTATTCTGTTTATTCTTTATAATTCATTCAAGGCATAAAAAAAAATGCCTTTATACGTATTCTGAATGTTTAAACCTGTGCTAAAATTTGTGAAAGATTCTGTTTTTATTCATAAAATTCTGAAAGAAAATCTCTGATTAAAGTCAACTATAGTAAGCAATCGGATTTCATATTTATTGATTTGTATGGTCTAAAATGTTCCTTCAAGCGACCACAGGAAATGCAGGAGAGAGGTGAGTTAGCTTTTCTTAATATTATGCATGCTAAAACTTAGTTTCGTTTTAGTAAAATGTTTTTGATGCAGCTCAATTCTTTATGCATGAGTCTAGTTATAATAATCAACACATTGATAAAGTGCTAACGTAGTTCTACAGGTATGATTCAACAGAAAATTTAAAAACATGGTTTATAAAAAGTTTTTTATCTTATAATTATTCTTCAATGCATTTATAATTCAAAATTATTTAACTATGAAATTTTAGCTTGTGTTTCAAGTTCGAAGGTTTTAAAATAATGAAATAACATTTTAAGAAGAGTTTGCTTGCCAATAGCACCTGTACATGCTGCTGCGTTCTGGATAATCCGTGAACATAAGTTCCAACAACAAATATTGGAGTTGATTTCCAAATATCACTATTAGATGGAGCCACCAAACAAACATTGACGTAAGAAAAGATTAATATAGTTAAGAAATTGAAGAATATAATTAAAATTTCAATTTAATTAACTTTTTTACACACACGGGTAAAGATTTTTGACATATTTCGTTAGTGGAACCTTATATTTTACTGGTCAAAATTTCGAATCGCATGCATTTAGTAAATTCAATCTTAAAAAGAATTTTCAAAATATTCCAGACGATGCTGTTTCTTGTGTGTGACAGCATTTGCTCTAATATAAATTTAAAATGATTTAGTAGTACGTTTTTTATGTTTATCTTCTAAACGTTAATGTAATAATTTTTTCGTTGTCAGCCCAAGGGACCCAAGGAGCCCATTTTTTCGTTGTCAGCCCCTACGTGGGTGCGCCACTGGCTAAGGCTATGTTAAATTTACCTGTTTTTATATCGTTAATGTGCTCATTGATTCTTGTTTTAATTTTCCTTTTGGTAACCCCAATATAAGATCCTCGTTTATTCTCTTGGTTTGTAAAGGGAATTTTATAAATCCTTGCGGTTAGTAAAGGTGGAATAGGGTCTTTAATATTTCGAATCAACTGAAAAATATTTTTATTAGGTTTGATAGGGATGTTAACGCCGTATTTATTTGCTATGCTTTTTAATTCTATTGGAGGCTCCGCGATCATATGGGATGGAAGTAAGTTTTAAAGAGTTTTTTTTGAAAACTGGGTATTTTATCAAGATTTTTTATTTTGCTTCTAATTAGTTTATTGACAATTTTATCTGAATATCCTGCCTTTCTTGTAAAAACTTTAATTAAATTTAATTCACTATGGAGATCTTCAGGTTCGTTACATATTAGAAAGGCGCGATTAATATATGAACGTATTACATTGGTGATTTTAACATCTAGGAAATTGATTTGTTTGTTAATTTCTTCTTCGTACTTAAATTGGATGTCTGGGTCACTATAAATTTCATTAAGTATTTTATTAACATCAAAATTTTTATCAATGACGGCACTTAAATTAGAACCACCGTAAATCGAAAACCAACAAACAGTAACGAAATAATCAATTACAATAGTAAAACACCCTACCGTTATAAAACCAATGCAATACGTTCATATATCAATCGCGCCTTTCTAATATGTAACGACTAACGAGCCTGAAGATCTCCATAGTGAATTAGATTTAATTAAAGTTTTTACAAGAAGGGAAGGATATTCAGATAAAATTGTCAATAAACTAATTAGAAGTAAAAAAAAAAAAAAAAAAAAAAAAAATGATAAAATACCCTGTTTTCAAAAAAAAAAAAAAAAAACCTTAAAATTTACTTATGCTGCTACTTATAATGCTAACGTAGTTCTACAGGTATGATTCAACAGAAAATTTAAAAACATGGTTTATAAAAAGTTTTTTATCTTATAATTATTCTTCAATGCATTTATAATTCAAAATTATTTAACTATGAAATTTTAGCTTGTGTTTCAAGTTCGAAGGTTTTAAAATAATGAAATAACATTTTAAGAAGAGTTTGCTTGCCAATAGCACCTGTACATGCTGCTGCGTTCTGGATAATCCGTGAACATAAGTTCCAACAACAAATATTGGAGTTGATTTCCAAATATCACTATTAGATGGAGCCACCAAACAAACATTGACGTAAGAAAAGATTAATATAGTTAAGAAATTGAAGAATATAATTAAAATTTCAATTTAATTAACTTTTTTACACACACGGGTAAAGATTTTTGACATATTTCGTTAGTGGAACCTTATATTTTACTGGTCAAAATTTCGAATCGCATGCATTTAGTAAATTCAATCTTAAAAAGAATTTTCAAAATATTCCAGACGATGCTGTTTCTTGTGTGTGACAGCATTTGCTCTAATATAAATTTAAAATGATTTAGTAGTACGTTTTTTATGTTTATCTTCTAAACGTTAATGTAATAATTTTTTCGTTGTCAGCCCAAGGGACCCAAGGAGCCCATTTTTTCGTTGTCAGCCCCTACGTGGGTGCGCCACTGGCTAAGGCTATGTTAAATTTACCTGTTTTTATATCGTTAATGTGCTCATTGATTCTTGTTTTAATTTTCCTTTTGGTAACCCCAATATAAGATCCTCGTTTATTCTCTTGGTTTGTAAAGGGAATTTTATAAATCCTTGCGGTTAGTAAAGGTGGAATAGGGTCTTTAATATTTCGAATCAACTGAAAAATATTTTTATTAGGTTTGATAGGGATGTTAACGCCGTATTTATTTGCTATGCTTTTTAATTCTATTGGAGGCTCCGCGATCATATGGGATGGAAGTAAGTTTTAAAGAGTTTTTTTTGAAAACTGGGTATTTTATCAAGATTTTTTATTTTGCTTCTAATTAGTTTATTGACAATTTTATCTGAATATCCTGCCTTTCTTGTAAAAACTTTAATTAAATTTAATTCACTATGGAGATCTTCAGGTTCGTTACATATTAGAAAGGCGCGATTAATATATGAACGTATTACATTGGTGATTTTAACATCTAGGAAATTGATTTGTTTGTTAATTTCT
Source organism: Salticus scenicus (assembly GCA_963930645.1). Classification (NCBI taxonomy): domain Eukaryota; kingdom Metazoa; phylum Arthropoda; class Arachnida; order Araneae; family Salticidae; genus Salticus; species Salticus scenicus. Next base: position 331,116,857 of record OZ005649.1, read on the forward strand.
TCTTCGTACTTAAATTGGATGTCTGGGTCACTATAAATTTCATTAAGTATTTTATTAACATCAAAATTTTTATCAATGACGGCACTTAAATTAGAACCACCGTAAATCGAAAACCAACAAACAGTAACGAAATAATCAATTACAATAGTAAAACACCCTACCGTTATAAAACCAATGCAATACGTTCATATATCAATCGCGCCTTTCTAATATGTAACGACTAACGAGCCTGAAGATCTCCATAGTGAATTAGATTTAATTAAAGTTTTTACAAGAAGGGAAGGATATTCAGATAAAATTGTCAATAAACTAATTAGAAGTAAAAAAAAAAAAAAAAAAAAAAAAAATGATAAAATACCCTGTTTTCAAAAAAAAAAAAAAAAAACCTTAAAATTTACTTCTTCCATCCCATATGATTGCGGAGCCTCCAATAGAATTAAAAATATAATAAATAAATACGGCGTTAACATCCCTATCAAAACTAATAAAAATATTTTTCAGTTGATTAGAAATGATAAAGACCCTATTCCACCTTTAGAAATCGCAGGAATTTATAAAATTCCCTTTACAAACCAAGAGAATAAACCAGGATCTTATATTGGGGTTACCAAAAGGAAAATTAAAAGAAGAATCAATGAGCACATTCACGATGTAAAAACAGGAAAATTTAACACAGCCTTAGCCAAAACATTTGGTAAACAGGACATAAAAATTGATTTTGATCATAAAGCCATTAAAATTGCTAACTATGAAGATTACCACTACGCAATGTTCCGAGAGTCAATAGAAATTACAACCAATAGGGAGGCATGTAGTGATAGCAGCGCAGTGGCGCCACCTTATGGTGAAGGAAGATCCTGCACTTCAGTCAAGCTCAAGTCCTCCACAGAGGAAGTCATCTGAGGAGCGCCGGGTACCCGGCCGAAAAATTTAATGACAAACACGAAGTCAGGGAATGGTTTACTTTGTTTTTATTTAATATTTTTAGAATTCACTTTATTTAATGAATATTCAGCGCTTAGATAGAGCCCGTAATGGTATTATGAAAGTTGTAGACATTTTTGTTTGCAGAAAAGTAATTCTTAAAGACATATGCAGTTTCAAGTCGACGAATGCACTTCGTTTAATGAATATTCAGCCTATAGATAGAGCTTGTAATGATATTGATAAAAACGTTAATATTTTAGCGTGTAGAAAGTAATTCTTAAAGAAATAAGCAGGTTCTAGTCGACGAATGCACTTTAATTAATATTCAGTAAACTGTTGAATAAATTTATTTTTTATGCTTAAAAAATCGATAATCAATTAATATTCTTGAAACAATCCAATGAAAATGGTTATTTTTACTACAAGAAGAAAAAAATATATATATACACAACAGAGCATAAATTCCACTAAATCAGGAACAACCGAATATTTCGAAGTCTAAATGATGGAATTTGAATTCATCGAGAGTATTGTCAGTTGTTTATGGTATTTTCAAGGTAGTTCTGCAAGAGGAACCAATGCATCATTACAAAATTTCCATAACTAGACTACTTTTGATGTTAGAGTTTCCAAATTTTGTGAATCTTGTGCTACCACTTTTCGCCACATTTTAATGCCTAATTTGAGTCAATGCCCACCTTCGTGGAAATGAAAAAACTTTCATCTGTTTCCACTTTTACAACGTATAGAAAGTAGCACATAAAGACATAGGCAAGTTCTAGTCTACAATTCCTCTTTTTTTTTTTTTTTATAGTTCTTGTAAACCATATATAGAACTTTCGAAGATTTTAGTTCTGTGCTATATACGAATGAAATTTTCCGGAAAACTCTAGAACTCTGTTTTTATTGAAGTTAGAGCTTCCAAACTGTGGCAAACCTAAACTACAAAATTTTGCCAAATTTGACGCTGAATCACCAAATTCGATGTCTAGACCAAAAATCTCCTCTGTCTACTAGCTTGGCGAGATTAGCGATAAAATTTTGCAATATTGTTTCTGTTGCAACATCAGTGCCTTCCCCCCATTCGTTTCCCTCTGTTTTTCGGCCAGCTGTCGCAACAGCAGGAATGCTTTATTTTTATTTTTTATTCTCTTTTGGTTTTATTAGAATAAGATGCACTTTCGATTCGAAAGTGGAGTGTTAAGAAAGATGTAGGCTTGAAAGGAAAGGCACTTTTACGGTGTCTTAAAATTTATTATGATTCTGTTTTATTAAAGAAGAAGAAAACTGAATATTTTGAATATACAGAAAGTTATTCATTATGTGAATCTGAATAATCTGAAAAATGTTAATTAATCGTCAAATTTTGTACATATATTTTCATTGTAAATAGTACCATTGCATCATCATTTAAGTAAATATGCTGAAAACCAAAGTTCCAGAAATATTATTTCGTGTCATCGATATTATCTTCTAACTCCCTAAGTTTCAAGTCGGCCGTGAAAAGAAGAAAGGGTGAGTAACCTTTTCGATAATTAGTTGATAAATAATAAATATGATTATAATTTTAAAAGATATTTATCGCTAGTTATAATCTAATTTAAAAAGAACCCATGAATATATAGATTATATTAAATTAGTGGCGCCCCAGAACAGGGACGGCCGACTTGATTACTTTCTCCAACATCGAAATAAATAAATATAAATGTTATTTTAATTGAATATTTGAAACTTTGTTCTTTTGATGATATATAGATAAAGAGAAAAAGTTTTGGTTTCAACGAAAAAGTTTCGTTTTCACTTACATTTGAAATAAATAATAAATGATATTTATATTATTAGTTTTGTTCTTGAAATTTGTTCCTTTGATAAAAATGAAACGAAAGAATATTTTAGTTTGGGTTTGTGCAATACTTTGTGTTTTGAATTATTGCATTATATATTAATATGATGAATGCATAACTTTGAAATGTTTTCGTTTAATTAACTACTTTGACAAGAAATTTTATTTGATAATTGATCAAATAATATTTTAAAAGATTTGTTTTTTATAATTAGCATAATGAGTGTAATTCAAAAACAAAAAAGAAGTGTTCTTAGAGCGCAAACCACGAAGTTAATAAATAAAATCGAAGGCAGGTTATTAGAAATTGATGTTGGAGAAGAAGAGTTAGAACAATATTTAGAAGAGTTAAATTTAAAAGATAGGGAACTGAATTCATTAGATGACGAGATACAGAAAAATATCAAAGTAGAAGAGGTTGAAGAGGAAGTTTTAAAATGCGATGAATATAATTCAAATATTTTGATTTGGAAAACTAAAGTAAAAAGTAAAATGATTAAAATAAAAAATAGTAGTAATTCTAACATTTTATCGACTAGCCCCTTAATAGAAGGTAATAGAACACCAAAATTAGATCAAGGTTATATTAATCTTCCTCGATTAAACATTGATAGATTTAACGGTGAACCAACCGATTTCCAAAGATTTATGGATCAGTTTGAAGCAGCAATCGATAAGAATTCAGTTTTATCAAATATTGATAAATTTAGCTATTTGAGAACATACTTAAGTGGTACAGCTGCTGATGCAATAAAAGGTTTCACGCTAACAAACAATAATTATTACGCGGCTCTGGAAACATTAAAAGATCGATTTGGTAAAAAAACATTATTAATTAATTCACATTTAAATAAATTACTAAATCTTTGTCCTGTAAAAAAATCCAACGATATATTTGAATTAAGAAAATTACTGGACACATGTCAGACAGAAATAAGAAATCTAGAATCCCTAGGGATAAAAGAAGAAAATTACAGCACGTTATTTTGCCCAATTTTCATAAAACTTTTACCAGCAGACATAGTTCTAGAAATAACGAAAAAATACGGCGATGATGATCAGTGGAAAGTTTCAGAAATGATTGAAATTTTAAAAACAGAAGTTGTTAGTCGCGAAAAAGCTACTGCACTAATTTCAAATGCCCAACACTCAGATCATATTTCCACCACATCAAATAAGAAAGAAAGTAATGAATCACCAAAAATAAACAAAATTCGTCCCTCAACTGCAGCTGGCCTTTTCAATAATAATTCAGGCAATAAACGACATTTCTGTAATTTTTGTAATAGCGAAAAACATCTATTGCAGGATTGTAAAGAATTCAAAACTAAAGAATTCAGTGAAAAAAGAGATTTTTTGATGAAACGTGGACATTGTTTTGTTTGTTTCTCTAAAGGTCATTTGGCAAAAAATTGCCGCTGCTTTGTAAAATGCCGTATTTGTTCTCGCCGTCATTTCGATATAATGGGTCCAGAAAATAATTCCGAAAAACAAGTTACAAATGAAAATACCACCTTGTCCAACAAAACTTGTAATCAAGAAGTGTTACTCCAAACTTTAACGCTAAGGTTAATCAATAAAGATAAAGAATATATTATCCGAGCATTAATTGACTCAGGATCTCAGAAGTCTTATTTAAAGAAAGAAATAATAAAAAAAATTGGTTATACACCTACAGGGCAAGAAAAATTAAATCATAGTTTGTTTGGTGGGCTACAACAAACACATGAACATTTACGGTATAGAATAAATTTAAGTGATTTAAATAAAAACTATTTGTGTAATTTTGAAGTTCTTGATCAAGAAAAAATTTGCGCAGAAGTACCTAAATTACGAAATGGGCCATGGATTAACGAAGCAAGAAGGCGGGGAATTCAATTTTCAGATTATGACAACTCTACAAAATTTAGAAGAAATCAAAATAGAGAAATTGATTTGTTAATTGGTGCAGATGTATGTGGGAAACTTTTTACAGGGAAAAGTAAATTACTCTCGAAGGGTTTAGTGGCCTTTGAAACAAAATTAGGTTGGACATTGATGGGTAAAACTGAAGAATTTAGTTCCAACGATAGTACAAATGTTGTTTTATCTCTTCATGTGGCCAATGCACAGATTTCAGATCTTTGGTCCCTGGATACTTTAGGAATTTTGGATTCAGGAAATAAGAACACGAGAGAAGAATTAGACATAGCTGCTGAAGAATATTTTAACCAAAATATTAAAACTGTTGAAGACGGCAGATATGAAGTAAGCCTTCCATGGATTGAAGGCCATCCTCCACTACCTAGCTGTAGACCAATTGCTGAGCGAAGATTGAAGAATTGCGTGGAATCACTGAAGAAATCTGAAAGATTAGAAGCTTACGAAGCAGTTTTTGACGAATGGCTTGCAGAAGAAATCATTGAAGAAGTTGAGCCATACAGTGATAATCTAAATGAACATTTTCTGCCCCACAGAGCAGTTATTAAAGAAAATTCCACAACTAAAATTCGTCCGGTTTTTGATGGGTCAGCGAGAGAAAAGGGCTCTCCTTCTATTAATGATTGTTTAGGAAAGGGTCCCAACTTAGTGGAACTAATTCCCTCTGTAATTAATAGATTTCGATTTAAGAAAATTGGGGTAATTTCAGATATTCGTAAAGCGTTCTTACAAATTCAGCTCAGCGAAGTAGACCGACCATATCTTAGATTCCTGTGGTGGGAGGAGGGTAATCCTTCAAATATTAAGATTTTTCAACATAGAAGAGTAGTATTCGGCCTTACTTGTAGTCCCTACTTGTTAGGAGCAACTCTAAAGTACCACTTGCAACAGGTTAACGATGAACTAAAAGAAACTGCTGATAAATTAGCAGAATCTTTTTATGTAGATAATAGTGTTACTAGTGTAGAAAGTGCCGAAGAACTTGAAAAATTTATTTCGGAGTCTAAATATATCCTTAGTACTGCAAAATTCGATCTAAGAGGGTGGGAGCATAATATTATCAATCCAACAGAAGAAAATTCTACTCCCTCCAAGAAAAGAAATGTTCCAGTTTTGGGATTATTATGGGATTTAAACAATGATTCACTAAGTATAGATTTGCGAGAAAATCAAGAAGAAATCAAGACAGTTACCAAAAGACAAATATTGTCAGTAGCCCATAAAGTATTCGACCCCATCGGATATAGTTGTCCTGTAACCTTAGCACCAAAAATTTTACTTCAAGAATGTTGGCAACTAAAAGTGAGTTGGGATTCTGAATTACCTGAATGTGTTGGGAAAAAATTTGAGAAATGGAAAAGGGGACTACATAAGTTGAATGACGTTGCTATTCCAAGACTCCTTGTACCTGATCCGGTGAATACGGAAATGAGCCTTCATGTATTCTGCGATGCAAGCAAAGCAGCCTATGCAACTTGCATTTTTTTAAGAGCAGAAAATTTTAATGCCATTACCTGCCAACTTGTGCAAGCCAGATCTCGGGTAGCCCCATTGAAGTCAGTCACCATTCCCAGGCTAGAACTTCTTGCCTGTACCATAGGAGCAAGACTAGCGCAAAGTGTAAAAACAGATCTAAGACAGCCAAGTATTCCAACACATTTTTGGACAGATTCATCAAATGCTCTATTTTGGATCAAAAGAAATGAAAATTGGGCACCTTTTGTTTACAATAGAGTGCAAGAAATTAGATCCCTCAGCCATCCAGAGAAGTGGAAATACGTACCAGGGAGGCTCAATCCTGCCGATTTGCCATCTCGGGGCTGTTCTGCTGAATTTCTCCTAAAATCCCGGTGGTGGGAAGGACCTTCTTGGTTAAGAAAATCTTCAGAATTTTGGCCTAACGAAGTTTTAGAACCTGATTTAAATGTAATAGAATCAGAGAGAAGAAAAACAATAGTTTCTGCAGCCAATGTGTCATCGGAAAACATAGACTTTTACGAGAAATGTTCCTCCTATAAAAAGATGTTAAAGGTCACAGCATGGATACTCAGATTTAAAGAAAATGTTAAAAAATCTAAAGAAGCAAGAGTAATGACCAATTTAACAGTTGAAGAAATTGAAAAGGCTGAACTTACGATTATGAAGTTTGTTCAGAATCAAGATTTAAATTTTAAGAAAAACTTATCCTCTTTGCGTACATTTGTTGATGAAATGGGAGTCATCAGAGTTCAAACTAGAATATCAATGCGAAAAGATTCAGAAAATTTTAGATATCCAGTAATTTTGCCAGCGAACCATAACGTAACCTATAGAATTATTGAAAATGAACATACAGAAATGAATCATGCAGGAATACAAATTCTTATGTCAGCAATTCGAGAGAAATTCTGGATAATAAGATGCAGGAAAACCATTAGAAAGATTCTGCATAGATGTGTCCAGTGTCAGAGATTCTCTTCGAAAGCTGCTGAAGTGCTGAGTTCACCTCTGCCTGAAGATAGAGTGAGAGAAGCTGGTGTTTTTGAAATTATTGGAACCGACCTTTTTGGACCACTATTCTTAAAAGATGGCAGCAAATGTTGGGTAGTTCTGTATACATGTGCAGTTTTTCGAGCTATCCACCTAGAATTGACGACTTCCTTAACAACAGAGAATTTCATACAGACCTTGAGAAGATTCATTTCACGTAGAGGACGACCACGTATCATCTACAGTGATAATGGAACCAACTTAGTTGCGACAAGAAAAGAATTGAATTCTGTAGATTGGGCACAGATTGAAGAATTTGCCACTATAAAAAGAATTAAATGGAAACTTAACCCTCCCGCCTCTCCGTGGTGGGGTGGATTTTGGGAAAGATTGATTCGCATTATCAAATCAATGTTGAAAAGAGTTTTAGGAAAAGCCCATTTGAACTATGAAGAATTATATACTACCATTTGCGACACAGAAAGTATGGTGAATTCACGACCACTTACATATGTATCTGAGGATACTGAAGATTTAACACCTCTCACACCTGAAATGTTTTTGAAAGATCTCCGTGAAACAGGAGTACCTGACTTTGATTTTATAGAAAGAAATAACCTGAGAAAAAGATTTGAATACCGACAAAAACTAAAAGACGATCTTCGCAAGAGATTTAGAACTGAATATTTGGGATCTCTTCGAGAATTTAACAATGTAAAGAAACCTCCTAACAACAATATTAAAATTGGAGATTTAGTTTTAGTGCAAAATGACAACTTAAAACGCATTCAGTGGCCATTGGCCAAAGTGGTAGAACTCTATCCTGGTAAAGATGGACAATTTCGTGTTACCAAACTGAAAACACTGAATGCTGAAATTTTACGACCACTACAGAGGATTTGCCCTTTAGAACTTAGTGATACAATTGTAAACAAGAATCAAATTCAGACCTCTAGTTTTGGTAGAATTATCAAACCAGTGAAAAAACTTTAATATCTAAACTGACTATATAACTTTAAGTCCAAAATGACTTGAACATTTTTCTGAACTATTTTTATATTATATTGTTTATTATTTTTTATTATTATTTTACTAAGAATATTTTAGAATGTAAACAGTTTTCCTTTTTCTTTAATATTTTGTTGAGCATGTACAGAATCTTTCCATGCTCAAGGTGGGAGGATGTTGCAACATCAGTGCCTTCCCCCCATTCTTTTCCCTCTGTTTTTCGGCCAGCTGTCGCAACAGCAGGAATGCTTTATTTTTTATTTTTTATTCTCTTTTGGTTTTATTAGAATAAGATGCACTTTCGATTCGAAAGTGGAGTGTTAAGAAAGATGTAGGCTTGAAAGGAAAGGTACTTTTACGGTGTCTTAAAATTTATTATGATTCTGTTTTATTAAAGAAGAAGAAAACTGAATATTTTGAATATACAGAAAGTTATTCATTATGTGAATCTGAATAATCTGAAAAATGTTAATTAATCGTCAAATTTTGTACATATATTTTCATTGTAAATAGTACCATTGCATCATCATTTAAGTAAATATGCTGAAAACCAAAGTTCCAGAAATATTATTTCGTGTCATCGATATTATCTTCTAACTCCCTAAGTTTCAAGTCGGCCGTGAAAAGAAGAAAGGGTGAGTAACCTTTTCGATAATTAGTTGATAAATAATAAATATGATTATAATTTTAAAAGATATTTATCGCTAGTTATAATCTAATTTAAAAAGAACCCATGAATATATAGATTATATTAAAGTTTCACTATGGCCATAAATGCTTTCTCAGTTTTAATTCAATTGTTTAGCTAAAATATATCGTTTCTCGCCACTAATTTTTACCAAAGAGAACTAAACTGGGCCATCTATACTCGAATGATTTTCATTGAACTCTAAGCTGAGCATTTGCCAATGAGAGTTTCTGTAATAAGCCGTGGAGTACTATTCCCGAACAGGGCCGGCTCTAACGTTTTTGCCGCCGTAGGCAAACCACAAAAGTGCCGCCCCCTCCCCCTTCAAGCTTTAAAAACTTTCAAATAAAAAAATACACACACACACACACACACACATATATATTATATATCATAAAAACGATCTAATAGAATTGAGCTAAGTAAATAATACTCATATAATATTTACTACTATTTTTTTTTTTTTTTTATTAAGTTAAAAACACAAAATCTTTGGAACTAATACTAGTACAGACAACATTTTCTAAACAGCAAAGAGTAAAGAATGCTAGTAAAACATACAAAATTTTAACCTTAATATAATAATCTCTTTCGAACCTTTTTATCTACAAATCTCGAATAACTTCTTGCGTATCTAATTTGTTACTCGATTCATGTTCAATAGCAAACATTGCTAACCCATTGAGTCGATTTTGACTAGACATGGTTTTAAAGTATTTTTTTTTTTATCATTTTTAGTTTAGAAAAAAAAATCTTTCTCCGTTAGCAAAAGTTATGGGCAAGGTTAACAAAATTTTTAAAGCAATGCTTAAAATCGGCCCAATGTTAAGGAAGGTAATGAATTTAAGGACGTCAACTGGACATTCTTTTTTTTCAAAAGTGAAGAAAATAAAGAATATTTTACCAGCCAATTTTAAAATGTTAAGATCAGAAGAATCACCATCTGTTAAGTCGTTTCCCAGATCTTTACAGTGTGGTAGTAATTCATTTTTGCACGTGTCTTTAAGTTTGTGGACATTGCATAAAAATTCATTAGAATGATTATGATTATTCAATAAATTTAATCTCAGCTTCAGTGCACTGATCGCTGAAAAGCAAAAAAAAAAAAAAATCTATTTTATATTTCTCTTTTGAATTTTCTATAGATTCATCTACACTTTTATAAGACAAATTTCATTTTTTTAGATTGAACATGATGGCCTGATTTAGTCAATTCAAAGTTTTTTTTTTCTATGTCTATTACATTAACTAATTTTCCAGCTTTTAAGATAAAGTTTTCAAAGGATTCAACTGATCTTAATTCTTAATAATAATAATTAATATATATAATGATCCTCATCTGTCATGAACGAATCCGGTTAGTACCGCTTCAAAACAGAAACTTTTGGCAGCCATTTTTTTTCCGTTTATTTAATTCAACTTAGGAAACATACATATCATTTTCATACATGTTTTGTATCGCACATATTCTTATTTCCTATAAAACCTTGAAAAACTATTCAATTGTAATGTTTAAATCTCTAAATTAAGTATAACGGATCACTGGCTATTATAAACATGAACCTATAAATAGAATTATGCAACTTCATGATTATAAACAAAGCAAGACCAAATAAAAACAAACCAAAACTGTTGCCATTCAGAAAGTACAAATTCCAAATGGACAACTTTTTAATTCCGAATGAACGACTCTTTGACTGTTTCATTAAAAAAACGCTTAAAATATTTCTAAAACATATTAAAGACTTAAAAATCTTAAAATATTTGTAAAAACGCATTAAAGCCTTTAAATATTTTTATCAAACTTTATTGTTTGTTTACATTGTAAGGTATGATTGGCGCCGAGTTTAGTACGTAAATGCCGCCAGTTGATTTTAGTTTTGAAATTAGTGTAAAATGATAGTTGGGATAGAATGTTTGGTTGGGCAAGTAAAAATCACCAGTTGAAATGAGTATTGAAATTAGAGTAGTCTAATGTCATAATGTCGAGTCAAGGTAAAATGTTCGGTTGAGAATGAGAAAGTCCCTAGCTGGATCCTGGATATTTTGGCGATGTTGTGGGTGAGATAGCTGGTTGGAGGTATCGAGTAGAGGTGAATTTGGGTTAGCATGGAGTGTCTGTAGTTATTGGATAGTTAGTTAGAAAATTTGGAAACAGGATCTACGATAGTCTTAAAAAAAGTATTTTGGTAAAATGAAGTGAATCGTTTTTTCTTATTATGAGGACTTTAAATAGGCACGCGAAGTGATGACGTCACTGGCAGGTTCGTGGATACAAGAAAAATATTTCCTATATTAAACGCCCCATGGATTTTTCGTAAAAAATTATTAAAAATCGAGGGAAATTATTTCCCAAATTTAATCCCCATATTTAGGTTTAGATATGTATTAGTTATCATGTGCATGCGTTAGATTAAGTTGTTTTTGTTCTAAAATTGATAAAATTTGAATTTTAAATTTCAAAACTTTAAATTTCAAAAAACTTCCATATTCCATTGAAAACATAAACATTTCATTTCAAAGGATGATATTACACAATAAATATCCAACTAATATACTAATTAAAAGGAAAATGATAAATATTCTATCATAATTTGAAGTGAAATTTGTTTTCAAATGTCTAAATAAAGTATCTGATATAAGATACTAATATGCTGCAGCGGAATAGATTTGATATCGGTCATCCTTGGCAGAAAAAAAAAATATATATATATATCGCCAAATTATCTGGCAAATATAATTTAATTCCTTTCAAAAATCATGGTTATTTTAAAAATTTATATTAAGAGAGTAAGGAATAATATGAAACAATATTTAGCACAACACAAATTACGAAAATATACATCTGGCATGTATATTTTCGTAGTACGTTTTTGATCGCCAAATACAAAAACGCCAAGGACAACAGAGTTTTGAAATTTAATATTAAAATTTTGTCAATTTGACAGCAAAATAACTCTATCTAACATATGCACATGATAACTAATACATATATATACCCTAATATGGGGATTAAAATCGGGAAATAATTTTCCTCGATTTTTAATAATTTTTTACAAAAAATCCAATGGGCGATTAACATAGGAAATCATTTTCTTACATACATGGACGGTCAATGACGTCACACTTCGCTTGCGTATAGAGCACTTAATGGAACACTGGGATGTGTTGTTGCTGTTGTGTTGTCGGGCCTATATTTTTTGTCAACCAGCAGTTTTTTTATTGTCATTCATATTTGTTGATCGGGTAAAATTTTTGAAGTGAAAACTTCTTTAGGCGCGTTGAGCACTTTTGGGTGAATAAAAATCATTGAACTCCCATCATCGTCAGCTAACGCTTTCCATTTGAAGTGAAAACTTTTGGGTGAAGAAAAATCATTGAATTCGCGTCATCGTCAGCAAACGCTTTCCATCCTTGTATGATACAAATAATGTATCACACAATTAACTTGCTAATGTGATGTGTTAATAATTATATACTGTATATTGCTTCTCTCATCTCCGGGCACTGTCTCTATTGCAGTTAGACCTCACAAAACAGTGAGAAAGCCCAAAGCTGCCATTTTTCTCACGTTTTTACAATCTGGTGCGGCTCTACACGACTTCTCTCATCTCCGGACACTGTCTCTATTACAGTTAGACCTCACAAAACCGTGAGGAAGGCCAAAGCCGCCATTTTTCTCACGTTTTTACAATCTGGTGCGGCTCAACACAACTTCACTTAACTCCGGACACTGTCTCTTAACGATTGCATCCGGAATCGTTGCAATTAGACTTCACAGAACCATGAAAAAGACCAAAGCCTCCATTTTTCTCACGTTTTTACAATCTGGTGCGGTTCTACACGACTTCACTTAACTCCGGACACTGTCTCTTAACGATTGCATCCGGAATCGTTGCAGTTAGACTTCACAGAACCATGAGAAAGACCAAAGCCGCCATTTTTCTCACGTTTTTAAAATCTGGTGCGGTTCTACACGACTTCTCCAGAGCTTCCAACCTAATCCGGCAAATTGTAAGTACCGCCCCTCTTTCTTCACCACTAAATTTTTAGAGTATTTTTCTTCTTAATTCATTGTAGATACATTTGAAGAGAATTTCTCTAAAAATTAAGTGGTGTAGAAAAAGAGGCGGTACTAACAATTTGCCGGATTAGGTTGGCAGCTCTGCTTCTCTCATCTCCGGACACTGTCTCTTAAAGATTGCAGCCGGAAACGTTGCAATTAGACCTCACAGAACCGTGATAAAGGCCAAAGCCTCCATTTTTCTCACGTTTTTACAATCTGGTGCGGCTCTACACGACTTCTCTCATTTCCGGACACTGTCTCTATTCCAGTCAGACCTCACAAAACCGTGAGAAAGGCCTAAGCCGCCATTTTTCTCACGTTTTCACAATCTGGTGCGGCTTTACACGACTTCTCTCATCTCCGGCCACTGTCTCTTAAAGATTGCAGCCGGAAACGTTCCAGTTAGACCTCACAAAACCATGATAAAGGCCAAAGTTGCAATTTTTCTCACGTTTTTACGATCTGGTGTGGCTCTACACGACTTCTCTCATCTCCGGACACTGTCTCTATTACAGTTAGACCTCAAAAATAACGAAAATTATAAAATATCGAAACACATTCGATTTATAAACAAAAATTGAAAATACATTTAAATGATCACGTGGTAACCATCATGATCTAAACATTGTTTTGAAGATTTATCGTTCACATTCCGTCATTTTTGACGGGTTATATACTAGTAATAATAATAATGAGCTATTTAATAAATCAGTGGCTTGGTATAAATCAAAAACTTTTGTTTCACGTAGCTTACTTAATCGGATTAATATGATTCAAAATTTTGGATCAAATGACGATCAAACAATAAAACTTTAATTGTTTTATTATACAGTCGGCAGCAAAGTTATTGAAGCACACATCCGCATTTTTCATATATTATATATATATTTTTCTTAGTTTGATCGCTTCTTTTTATCATCAACTTACTTTTTTAAAAACAGTATAAGACTAAGATCATCACTCGACAAATATTTACTTAATAAAACAGTATTATGTGCGCATCTTTTAAGTAGGAATTATTACTAAGTGCTTCAATAATTTTGCTGCCGACTGTAATCTATAAACAACTGCGTCATTTTTAATCATATTATCTATCTCTACATTTTTATAAATGACTTAATAAAGCATCATGAATATTTTCTATTTTAAGAAATAAAGATATTGGGGAATCTATACAAATTTTCCAACTTCGCAATCATTCATTAACTACTAAGTTTAATAAATGGCTGCTGCAATGTACGTGAAATGCTCTGGAATTTAAAGATTTAATCCTTGATTGCACTCCGAATTTGTCGCCTCTCATATCTGAGCAATTTTCATAACCTTGACTCTCATATTTTATAATTTTAATCCAATTTTTTCCCCATCTCTTTTAATAAAACTTTAAGCAGTTCCTTACCAGTAGATCTTTCAACAGGAAGAAAACATTAAAATGTTCATTGAATTTGCATTGAAATTCTGATTGGCCAATGGAAGCATACCTTAACCAAAAATTTATCGTCCCCCCCCCCCCCATCCAATGAATATGATGGACGTTATTGCATATAGTGCGACCACGTTTCCTACGACTAGCAGTGAGGTCGAGTCCAAAAGTTTGGAGGGATGCAAAATTGCCCGAAAGATAGTTATTTGGCAAACATCCAGTTATTCGGTGTTCCCTTATCGCTTGTTTTCTCTTAGTCACCCCTATTTTAACACTGGACTCGTTCAATCCGCACTTGCGCAGAGGCTTCCATGGTCGCATGAAATGTGGTTAAAGAATAAATGAAGCATTGTTTTAAATTAAATGTGACATCACTGTTACCAATTCCAAATCAAATTTTGCCGTGTTTTTACGGACAACTCAAAATGTCCCCTGATAATGCCCTGGGGAGAAAGGGTACCTCCAAATAGTTCCTACATGCCGAAGAACACTGCTAAAAGTGCCCACAATTGGCAAACTCTTGACAAAAAGAGCTTGTTAAACCAGCGAGCGTGCATTTCTCCCTTCGCGTCGCGGCTGCATAAATAATAATTGTACATACTGTACAGAACTTAAAAATTTGTTTATTCTTGTCTGCACTTCAAATTATAGGAATGGACAGAGAAGCCTGTAAATTAAATTCTTGTTGTATTTATTTACTTTTTTTTCTATTTATTTATTTTCTTCATTCAATAATCGAAGTATTTTATTTATTTATTTTTTGTAGTTCAGCTGGTTTTGCCGCCCCTACATTTTGTCGCCGTAGGCAGTTGCCTACCTTGCCTACCGCCTAGAGCCGGCCCTGTTCCCGAAAAAACTACTATATTTGTCTCGGTGGTATATATAATCGTATAATCGTGGCTTTTTTAGTTGGAGTAGCAGTTTTTTTTTTCCTGTTTTGTTTTTGTTTTAAGGAATTTTCGAGAACTGGAAAATGCCTGTTTATTTAAGAATAGGTTACCTCACACAAAAATGTCAATGTTTCATAACAATATGTTTATTCCTGTGGTTGTATAAGGAAGTCATGTGGTGTTCACATTAGATTTTTGATATAATTTATTAAATTGGCTCCTTCACAAAATTATAATTGATTTAAATGGCCAGAACTAGGAAGATATAGAGTATGGGGCCAGGGCTATAATCCTTATTATTTATAATGTTGCTTAGTCTTTTTAAGAACTAAATGAATAAAAATATTTTTTTCATCTTAAAGTTTTCAAGTTATCTTTAAACAGGTTTGAATTTCGTAAACATCCAGTCATTCGGTATTCCCTTATCGCTTATTTTCTCTCAACGAAAAGCTTGTCTCCCCTATTTTACTAGTGGACTCGTTGAATCCGCACTTGTGCAGAGGCTTCCATGGTCGCAAGAAATGTAGTTAAAGAGTAATTGCTAGTTTAGATAAATATTGATAATTTAGAACAGTGTAGTACATGATTTAATTCATTAGATTTTATCTTTGTTAGATGAATGATTATAACAATTATAATGATCTATTTAATGTTCTAAATATCCATCCTTTTGTGAAACTTTGTTTTACCCCAATGTGAAAATTAATATTATGTAACACTTATGGATATTTTTACAGAGACTCTCACTCCTTATCAAAAAGGAGTACCTATCAATAGCAGAGTGTTGGCCCTATGAACCTCTTTGCACAACATTTTATTTCATTTTTACTTCCATTACCCTACTACCATAGGTAATGGAAGTATTGTATTCGGTCAAAAAATTCAATATCATTTCCACCTGATTTACATGTTTTTAGGCCTCCTGAATCCAAAAAGTTTTTGGCAATTGGTCTGTGTGTGTGTGTGTGTGTGTGTGTGGAATCTTCTGGCTATCATAGCTCTGAAACTAATAAAGATAGAACTACAAAACTTCAGAATTAAGACAGGTCTGTTGTACAGATGAATTTTCGAAACTTTGGTAAAAATTGAAAAACCGGAAGTGGGACCGTAAATCTATCTCAAAAACAGCTCTAATGATTTTCGTCAAAGTTGCTATATAGACATTGTATTATGTGTCCTTTCGAATGATATAGTTGGTTAGTTCTGGAAAACTGATAGTGGTCCTCAATTTCAGGTCTCGCAAGCGCGTTTCTATAAAAACGGCTGTACGGATTTTTCCAAACTCATTATATTAACTCCCTTTTAAATATTCTTTGTATGTATTGTTTTCCGGTCAATAATTGAGTATGCCAGGTTTTGGTAAAAGTTGGTGTCTCAAAAACGGCTCTAATGATTTTCTTGAAAATTGTTACATAAATCCATTTTAGATATCCTTTCTGTTTCTCACGTATTACATGGTTGTTAGAGAAAACAATAAGTCATCCTGCTTAAGTACGTCAGTTTTAGATCTCGGAAATTGGTATTTCAAAAAATAATTACAAATATTTTTTTTTTCTTTCTTATTTTTTAAAACTCGCTACTTAAGCTTTGTTTTATACGTCTTTACATGTGTATCAAGTTTCTCCTACTGGAAAAATTTTAGATTTCTACTTTGTTAGTTCGATTTTATGTAATGTATATGATACGTGTAATAGTGGGTAAAGGATGTTGTGTGGTTGTTTCACACAAGATTTTTTTAACATCATTTTCAACCTGCGAAAGAGGTCTAAATTTTGAAATACCAATAATTTTTTCCCTCAATACATATTCAAAAAATAAATTTGGGGTAATGTTAAAAATACATTTAAAAAGAATAATGTATTATTAAAAATAACTCAAAAATGATAAAATTTAAGCCAAATGCACAAGCTGTAAATATTGAACATGTGACAAGAAAAAAGTACTTTTTTTTCAAATCTATTTTTACATTACTCCAAATATGTTTTGTATTGGGGGAGTGCGAAAGTTCTACCCATTTTTATGCAAATTTGCAATTTAATTGACGTCACGCATGACATTGTAATGACGCAAATCGTCGGCCAATGAAACGTGTGGATGCCTCACATATAAATGCATCGTGTCTCACAAAGTTAATCATCTCAAAAAAATATATCAGAGGGTGTAACATGAAAAGCGAGAAAGAGCATATAAGACATTTTTATACGAGTTCGATAAAAAGAGTACCGCAGCATGTCGCAATGTTTGTTAAGTTTATGGGGAGGATGCAATAGACGAAAGCACATGTCGTCAATGATTTCGTAAATTTAGGGAAGGAGATAGAAGCTGCCCAGATCAGGCTAGAAGTAGATGGCCATCATACGTTGGGGACAATATTTACCAAACCATAAGGAACAACCCGAACCCAACTGTGACTCTGCAAGAATTAGCAGAGACCTTTAATGTACACTATGGTCGAGAGACAGCTGGTTAAGTTGGGTTCCACATAACCTGACATCTAATCAAGAGGATGACTGAATCGCCACATGTGTTTCCTTGTTTTCCCGGTACAAATATGACCCATTCTTGACACAAATTCTGACAGGAGTTAAGAAATGGGTTATGTACTGTAATGTAAAGCGTCTTAGAACTGTGTGTCGCCCTTCTGATCCGCTTGCATCGACTTCGAAAGCTGAACTTCATCCCAATAAGGTGTTATTGAGCGTGTGGTGGGATGTGCAGGGAATAATTCACTGGGAGGTCCTGCCACTCAACCAAACCATCAATGGTGTCTTCTACTGTCTACAGTTAGACAGGCTGTATTCAAATTTGGCAGCAAAGCGGCCAGGTCTCATCAATCGTTCCGGTGTTATCCTTCATTACAATAACGTGAGGCCACATGCTGCTGTCATCACTTGCCAAAAGTTACTAGGCTTTGGTTGGGAAGTTTTACCTCACCCTCCCTATTCTCCTGACTTGGCACCAACTGACTATCGCCTATTTCGTGCGTTGAACAATTACTTCAGTCAGAAAATATTTGATGATCTTGATTCTATGAAAACTGCCATCCAAGACTTTTTTCGACTCGAAACCGCCGTGGGATTCATCACCTACCAGAAAGATGGCAAGAGGTCATAGATAGCAATGGGGATTATACACAATAATAGGTACTGTTCATTTTGCGTTTATTTGCTCTTCATTATGGGTAATAAAAACGGGTAGAACTTTTGCACTCACCCAATATATATAAAATTAAGGGAAAAACAGAAAAATCACAAAGAAATTTTAGACGTTTCAAACTTTTAGCCTCTTGCACTGACTGAAGATATTTAGCAAAAATGTTCATAGTGCATAGCTATAACTATTGATAAGTACCCATTCTGTTAAACTTATTAGAAACACATTAAATTGTTAATAATGAACAAATTAGTATTATAATTAAATTTGGTCTTATTTCCTTAGAAAGTGTTTAAATTTCTATTAAATATTTCTAATATTTGTAATCTAATTTTTTCTCTTTGGTTTTTCTTCTGTTTAACTATATCATAACTGGCAGTTATTTTAGCCTTTAAATTTTGCCAAATCCTCAACATTTGCTAATATTTAAGAGTCCACTGCTGATACAGAAAAGTAGCCCATGTGCCTAAAAAATAGTTAGGCCGTTGGCAGCTTTTACAGAATTAATTAACATTGTGTCAAAAAATTCAAAAAATATTTTAATTCTAAATTAATTGCAATATTTCTAATGAAATTTATTTTGTATTGGTACTTTGGTATTTTCTAATGGTGTATTTTGTTTCACAGTCCATTTTTATCAAACTAACAATTTTAGAGTTTGAGAAAAAACCACTTTGCCTTAAAAAGGTTTTTTTTTTTTTTTTTAGTACCATAGTAATACAAATGCTTTTTTTTTTTTTTTTTTTGGGGGGGGGGGGGGGAATCTGTGTTTATATTTGATGCATGTAGTGTGGAAAAGACTTAGTTATTGTCAATTTTTTAAAATTTGATAAAAATTGAAGAACTCATTACATGACTCCGGGACCATGAACTGCATTTAAAAAAAAAAAACATTTTTCTCTTCATTTCAATATACTCTGAAAAAACTCAATTGATATTTTATTGTATGATGTTCAAATCAAATATTAAAATAGAAATATTACATCAATGTAGATAAATATTTCAACTTCAATATCTTTCCCAAGTTTTATAGGATTCGTAATTTCCCTTCGTAATTACCTCATAATTTTCAATGTCAGGAGTGGCCACCCACACCTTGCCATGTCTAAAATTTTGTGGCCCGTAACAGAATTCACAAAATACATAATTTGATATCTTCTGTTGAAAAAAACAAAAACAATTGACTGAAAATAATTCTGGTGACTGTCAAAAGAAAGTACGAATGCATAATAATATTCATTTGTCCTATTTATATATACAGGGTGTTTCAAAAGCCTCCCCCCCCCCCCCCCCCACACACACACACCCTCTAACTCGAAAATGCGCCGGAATTTTGAAAAATGGCGAAACACGTATTTAATTAATGTAAGAGGGACCTCTTCTGGTGAAAAAAGTTTGGGCCCGGGAGGGGGGGGGGGGGGTTAGGGAACCGCTAGGGAGGGCAACTTTAAGATTTCAAATAGGAAGGTATGTCTTGTGATACATCCCTGGAAACGTCTCTTCAAGACAATGAATTTGATGTAAATAGTTTCACCTTACGATGATTATTAAAGGAGATACATGGGTTTTTAGACTTTTGAAATGTGGATTTTATACTACTTATGTATCTCCTTTAATAATAGCTGCAGGACAAAACTATTTATACCAAATTCATTGTCTTGAAGAGACGTTTCTAGGAATGCATCACAAGAGAATTCCCATTAGAAATTTTACAGTTGCACTCCCTAGCGGCACTCCTACTACCCCTTTGCCTGGTCCAAACAATTTTGGGCAAAGTATCAGGGTTCCCAACGGCGACTAAAAAGCAACTATTTGCTACTAAAATCAACCTCAGGGTACTTATATGGCAACTATTTTTGTGTTAAAGTGGCTTAAAAGCTACAGCTACTATTTTCAGGTAAGTCAGAACTATTTTGAGGAAAATTGAGACTATTTTGAAAAAAAAAATTGTTCCCCAGTATTTTTCCTGCACCTTCACTGCATTTTTATTTCCATTACTTGACTACTGTAGGTAACAGGAATATTTCTTTGTATACAGTCAAAAAATTCAATTTTGTGTTTTAATCCAATTTACATGTTTTAAGGTCTCCTGTGCCCCAAAAAGTGGTTTTTGGCAATTGGTGTGTGTGTGTGTGTGTGTGTGTGTGTAGGGGGATTTTCTGACTACCATATATCCGAAACTAATAAATATAGAATGATGAAACTTCAAAATTAAGACAGGTCTAGCGTACAGATGATTTTTCTAATTTTGGGGGAAATTGAAAAACCACAAGTTTGACATTGGAAACCAAAAGTGGGACTGTATATAAACACTCTCTTGGATGTCCTTTCGTATGTATTAGTTGGTTAGCTCAGAAAAAATGATAGGCTTTCAGAATAAGTAGGTCAACTTGAGGTTCTTGTAAAATAACAGTACGAATTTTTTTCAAACTTGCCATATTAACTCCCTTATAGATGTCCTTTCGTAGGTAATTGTTGTTTTACGGTTAACAATTGAGTTTGCCACATTTTGGTTTTAGTGAAAGTATCTCAAAAACAGTTCTAACGATTTTTTTAAAAATTGCTATATGAATCCTTTTTTAGATATCCATTTGCATCAAATTATTGTTAATTTTCCGCGGTTATTACAGGAAAATTAACAATCATCCTGATTAGGTAGGATATATATTGTTTGAGAATGCTAATATTTTCGATTTGACTTTCTGTGCCTTCTGTACGTCTGTAATAATGAAATACTGTTTATATATAAATATCTTGTAAGCATTCAGCAGTTTTGTTAAAGAACATTCTATTGCTTAGCTATATAAAACCTCTGCAAAACACATACTAAAAATGTTTTTCGTAGAAAGGCTTTTTTTTTTTTTTGTAATTTTACATATTTTTGAATCGGGCCGGGCCGGGTAGGACCTGATTTTATCGCTTTTTGTCCGGGCTGGGGCCGAATTTTTCGATTTCACACCGGGCCGGGCCGGGCTCGGACCTGAAAATTTCGGCCCGTGCAGAAATCTATCTCTCACTCTGCAACAAAACTATCAATGTTTAGAATAAAATTGTTTTATTAGAATCTAGAACGAATAGATTGATAGAAATGGTCCACATTTCTCACATATGTATTTATTTTTAGACTTTAATATTGAACTTGAACATATTTGCTTTTCTTCAATAAGTTTAAAATATATATTATATTACCAAACATAAGTCTTACGCATGATACATTA
Organism: Salticus scenicus; assembly: GCA_963930645.1. Lineage (NCBI taxonomy): Eukaryota > Metazoa > Arthropoda > Arachnida > Araneae > Salticidae > Salticus > Salticus scenicus. The sequence continues at coordinate 331,138,462 of OZ005649.1, forward strand.
ATATCAGTAGCTGAAAATGTAAGATAGGAAATATGTACAATGTGGATTTTCAAGTTACATAATACTGCGATTTTTTTTCTCTATTATATTATAAACGTACTTAGGAAATTTTTAAGGACTTTATTTTTATTATTTTATAAAGTTTACTTATAAAGTTTTAGATATTTTCTATTAAAAATATCTAAAATTTTTCTCAAGTGCATATTAGAATTGTTTAAAAATATAATAGATTTTAAAATTTTCTATTACAGAGTAGAAATCTTCTCTTTTCTTTCTATTTTTAAGTAGAAATCTTATTTTTAAAGTTGAAAAGTTGACAGCTATGGGCTTAAGCAATAGAAGAAATAAAAATTAAGTTAGCTTGAAAATCTATTTCTGACCCATTTCATAAATGTATTTTTAGTTGCAAATTATGGATGCAACAAATATTCAGCTACTATCTGGTATTTCGCCTATTCTGCCCTCTTGTTAAATATTTGGTCTAGTCTAATAGTCAAGAGAAACTTTAAATGAAGGCCTTTCTTCAATAAAGAATTTCAATACTTATCTTTTGCTGGACGCTTTCAACCATTCTGATGGCCTTTATGAAGAACTACTGCAACAAAAGCAGTCAGAAATTAGAAATTAAGTTGCTCTTGAGGAATTTAATATTACTATCTAACAGAATAAATTCATTTAAAAAAAATGTGCTTTTAAATGTATATAATTAAGAATATTGCAGAATTAAATTTCACTGCAATAATTATTAGAAAAATGTAGTATTTACTCAAGTTTCATATTATATAAATGTATTTAATAATAATACACACATTAAACTTTTTTCTTTCTGCAAATTTCTCATCATATTAAAACAGTTTCTTGCCTTTAACAGAAATGAATTTCAACAAAATTGCAAAAAAATTGACAAAACATTATTCAGAAAAATAAAGTTTGATTTTCACTGAGATGTACTTTTTTTTTTTTTTTTTTTTTAAATAGTAATTTTATTTATTTATTTTTTCCTTACAGAAACTCTGTTTCCAAATAGGAAAGAGGCGATTATACTTACATAGTACTTCCCTACAATTCTTGCAGATTTTTTGTAAGATTTCTTCCGACCTAAAACCTAGCTCATAGACTCATCTATTGCAGTGTCATGGCGTGAATGACATTTTGGGTATGCTCCACTGATTCACCTGATTGACTGTTGAAATGTTGTCATATCTACGTTGTTTTTCGAAATAAGCGAATTAACCAATAAGATGATTAAATATACATTTTAGTGTGCTGTTCCTAACTACCCGAGTGGAGTATACCCAAAACGTCATTCACGAGACCCCCAATTCTAATATAAATATTAGGATGATATCATATTCTAATAATAGATATTAGAATTTATTTTTCCCGTCAATTCAACACGTGTTAACATTATCCCAGAGAGATGATATTTTGCTAAAAAGTATTTAAAGTCAAATAGAAAAAATTAGAGGGTATGCATATCGGATTAAAAAAAGAAAAAGAATCCTTCATTTAAGATACATCCTAATGTGTGTGTGATTTCATCTAATTTATATCTTTTTAAATTACTCACTAATTTTATATTTTTTAATTCTTTTATATCTGTTTATAATTTGGTAATTTTGTGCAAGTTTTCATATTATATATATATATATATATATATATATATATATGTACAGTCGGTAACAAAAGTGTCCGAACACTAGCAAAAATTCCTATATAAAAAAAAAAAAATACGCTTAATACAATTTTGCTAAATAAATCCTTGTCGATTCCTGTTTTTAGACTAAGAACAGGAGTCGACAAGGATTTATTTAACAAAACAGTATTAAGTGTACTTTTTTATATAGGAATTTTTGCTAGTGTTCGGACATTTTTGTATCCGACTGTATATGTGTATGTAGGAGGTAAAGGACACCATGTCCATTTTGTGAAAAAAGTTAGCACCATGTTTTTGAAGTGCATATTTTGTTTTATAATGAGACATTAAGTACTACGTTGAATTACTATAAAGTAGATAGAACAATGGAAAATAAAACCTTATCCATTTTCTTTGTTCATAACAAATGTATTTCATTACATCATCATTTCTAAAAAATTACATTTTGTGACATGGTTTTCTTTACCTCTGGGGTACAGTTATATATATGTATATATATCAACATGTTCAAAGTCACTGTACAACACATACACAAGAAAATAATTTTAAAATAATAATCATACATGCAAATAAAGTTAAAAATTCCAATAGAGTAAATGTGTAAAAAAAATCGCGATTTATTTATAACTTTCATTAAAATTCAGTAAGTACATTAACTCTTACAAAAATGATGAAAATGATTCACAAATAAGTTTCTGATGGATTATATACAGAGCATGATGTTTTCTGAAATAAAGCTTTCTTCTTTAGAGTTGAGCTGTTCACTTTGGTCTTTGTGTAGATGTTAGATTTTTTTTTTCTCCTTAGTAAGTGTCCATGATTTAAAAAATATACTTCCTGAATATCAATATTAGGAAAATGCTTATCACATAGTTGTAAACTGATATTCTTAAAGAAGTGCTGCTGTTTACATCATTCACTGAAATGAAAAAGAAAAAAAAGAATTATTAATAAAGTATTGGTAAACCAGGACGATTTTCCACTTAAAATCTGTCAGATCAATTTTAGTTTCAAGAACGTGGAATTTTTCTATTTCATTTATTATCAAAACAAAAATTAGTTTGTTATGATCATCACAAAACTTTCTTCTATATCTTCCTATACAAATTTTACAAAGTACAAATTATTTATTAAAATTGTTATTTTAGAAGTTATTTTCCATGATGAATGTAGACAATTTTGTTTTGGAAAATTATATCAATAGAGTCTTGAAAGAAAGTCAATTTTGTGTCCTACAGACGCCATTCAGAATACTACTTTTTTTTTTTTTCCTTTCTTTCCTGGATATATATATATATGAACAATTTAATCCAATTTAATACCAATCCTTTTGGATATATCTGTACTGATAAGTATAAAGGATTTAAGTCCATATTCTTGATTTTTCAGGAGACGAAAAATAAAGTTAAACTAACTAAAAACTAATGAGCAGAATCGATTAGGAAAAAGGGACTATGTTGGTTTATACGCTTTAAACCATTCAGTGATTGTCAATCTTCATTTAATAAAGGAAAAAATTAAATATTTTATATCAAAGATTAATGCTAAATTTCTGACTTGAATCTTTTTTTTTACCAATGGATTTTCTCAAAGACTAAATGACATGGATTTAAATCCTTTATACCAATCGATAGAGAATTTTTTTCTGAGTCTGACTATGTACTTAACTAAAAATCGACATTTTTGGACTTAAATCCTTTATACTTATCAGTACAGATATAGTGAACAATTTTTTAAAATATATGTGATCTCAATTCAGTTTATATAAAATTGATTTATAAAGATCAATAGTTATTTTAAATCATAATATTTATGATTGATTTAGATTATATAAATTTGGTTTATAAATATCTATAATTATGAAGTAATCATTTATTTTTTCACCTAATAATATAAAAATCTCCATTTTAACTTTTTTTTTTTTTGGTCTTATCGTATGGTCTTGCAGAGAATTTGAGGAAAAATGGTCGCCCGACAAACTAGTTTAACATGCTCCACTTGTCTTAAGCTGTGGTGTCCTGTGCTCCTTATTATTTATATTTCAGATTCATTTGTTTGGATTTTGCCTTTGTTTCACATAGTTTTCAGCTCTTGTATCAAATATATGTATTTATTTCTTATACCAATATGTTATTTTAAATTATCACAGATTTATGGTTCAACCATTCATTTTAAAAGGTATTGACAAGTTTCTTTGAGTAGTATTTATATAGAAAATTTACATTTCCCAAAGGGGGAGGGGGTGATGGAGAAAGAAGTGATGTGCTCCTACATATACAGAATTTTTTTTCTTAGTTGACTTACTATTATAAACAGGGCCCGACTTTAGACTACCTGGAGCCCCGGAGCAAGCCTATTCTGGGGGCCCCCCTTGCAGTGGCAAAAGAGCTTTTTAGGTTGCAGAATTTCTGCATACGTCTGTAGGGGGGCCCCTTCCAGAAGGGGGGCCCAGGGCATTTGCCCCGTATGCCCTGCCGTTAGTCAGGGCCTGATTATAAATAATTCTTAACTACATGTAAATTTATATGGAATTTTGTGCTTAAACTAAAGTTGCTGCAAAGTTTTTTTGTCACATATATTATAGACATTTTCTAAAGATTGCTACATCATGCTATGGACCTAAAAATGTGTTAATCCACCAAAACCCGGAAATCAAAAACTTTTACAAATCCTTTTTTCTGTTGAATATGGAAGATAATATATATTTGTTTGATATTTAAAACATATTTATTGCAATGCGCTCATTATATACAGCGTGCCTACTAAAGTTGGTTGCCACCCTTTTAACTATCAAATGGCTGCAACTATCGTAAAATAGGAGTGTGTAGGTATGCTAAACTGGCTATGTGCTACCAGATGTGATTGCTTACTGTGACACCTATGGAAATGGAGTTTGGAAAGGGTGGAGGGAAGTAAATTATGAAATTCTAGAGCATCATCAATTTAGTATAGAAAGACATCCTAAACATGCATGCTAAAATCAGAATATATAAAACAAGCGTTTCTCAGTTCGTGATTTATTACAACTGTGCCAAAATGAAAGTAAAAAAACAACTACTTATCCCAAGATACCTTTATTTTCAATGTTTAATCCTCTGTCCATCAGCTGTAATACATATCTGGATAATTGTCTCTATTTAACGTAGCATACATGTCACCCTCTCTTTGTGTTGCAACATGTTTAACCAAAAGTTCAAATTATGCACTGCAGCAGATAAAGAGAAGATTAAATATGAAAAATAAAGGTATCTTGCAATAATTAGTTGTTTTTCTTTTGAGATCGTTTTTTCACGTCATTGTGTAGGACACTGCGAATAAATAGATACGTCTTTTAAGCGTTCTTTCTCCCCCAGTCTCATACCATTTTCGAGAGAGGAATGCTATTTTCACCATTTTCCACCAGGTGATGCTGTAAGCAGTCAGTCGCATCTAGTAGTGCATAGCCAATTTACTGTACATAGACTCCGCCTTTATAGCTGAAGCTGTTCAGTAGTTAGAGGGTGGAAATGGACTCAAGTGGGCACCTTGTATATATCTCACAATTAAATGTTCATTTTTATTTTCTTAAAAGTACAAGACTTCTCTTTTTATAGAGAGATTTTTTTATGTATTTAAAAAATATACCTTCTAATGCTATTCATTTATTGTACTAAATAATTAAATTAGAGATATATAAATTTCTTGAAGAAATTCTTGTTTGAAGTTCCGCATTCAAACAGTACTTTTGAAAAATACCTATTTATGTGAATTTTCTTTGATAAATTATAGTGAATTTATTTTAATGATCATTACCGATTGTCAAGATTGTTATCTAGTTTGTTTATAATAATTAGAAGTATGTCATCAATACATAATGTGAGTAAATGGATAGAGAATTTTTAAAGAGGCTTGTCAACTTTCAAGAAACATTTTAGAAAGTAGAGTTATTATAAAATAAAGAAAAATTACAAAATGAAATGAAGCCAAAAGTTTGAACATGCAATAAGTATATCTTAACCATGTTATTTCTTATTGATATATATATAATATTTATTTTTTTTTTCTTTCTTTTAACAAAAAAAATAAATATGCCTGTATGATGGAGCTTGCATTTGAATTAGATACTTTTTAATATTATCAATCTAAAAATATATGTAATGTTTGTTGTCGATATCTTAAACAATGTGATTTATTTTGTAAACACTGAGTGTGCAAATAAAAATGAAATACACTCTGGGGGTAAACAAAGCCGCACTGCAGAAAAATTGACTTTATAACTTTTGTGTTTGTAATAACTTAAAAACTAATGATTGAAACAAATAAAACTTATGATATGTATATTTTTGATTTAATAATTCGCTTTATTACACTCTACGAAGTATGCTATAAAAATCTACATAAATTTTCTTTTTAAACATAATATAATAAACATATACTTTGTATTCTATTATAATTTATTATATGAAATAGACACATATTTTAATTTATGAAATAAAACTGTTTATTTGTTAGATCTAAACAATTACTTAATAAAAATATGTATTCTGCATTGGATAATTCCATCTTTATGTGGAATTACTGCTTTAATGCGCAATGGCATAGTATTTTACAGTTTTTTTTAAACATGAAACTAAGAAATTTCACTGCGCCAAATATCAAATATTTTTTTCCAGTTCTTGCAAAGTTGTAGACTACAATTTTCTAATCCCCACTTTCTTTCATAGACTAAACATTTTCGAGCGGATTGAGATTAGGCCTATTTTTAGGTATAGTAAAGAAGAAATTCTACGATATTCTTTTTGGGATTTTAATTTAAGTAAAAAAAGTTATAACAACATACAAAATTATAGATGCTCATGAAAATGGATAGGTAATTTCAACAACTTGAATCACATAAACGTACCACAGGCGCCATGTAACAAGGTGCATTATCATCTTGAAATGCTGATTGTGGAGAAGTCTGAAATACCTCCAAAATAGTCCACCAGTCATCAATTTTTTAATGGCCGAGTTTTACTTTGGGTTAATTGATCCCTTGAACATGAAAATTTGCCTGACTCTTTGAAAAACCATGCACTTTCGTAACATAATGTACGGAGAATGTGTCACTGTTTTAAAATTATCTGTTCGAAAATTCACTTTTAAAACAATAAAATTGGTGATTGCAGAAAGAGAAATGGTAAATATCCAAATGCGGCTTCCCCCCCCCCCCGCCCCCTTTTCAAGTGTATATTAAGAAACCGAAATTATCTGAAAAATGCAGCTTTATAAGCATAATGAAATTTTAATATTTTCTTAAAAGATTTTTTTAAGTTTAAACTCAGTTTAATCCAACACATGAAACAATTTGGAGGAAAAAAAAAATCTTTCGTTTTCCTTTTTTTTTTTTTAAATTTTATTTTACACCCCCTTTTATTCTTTACGTTCTTGTTTTTATGTCTTAAAAATATCATTTAAGTTTTATTCACTTATTTTATTTAAAAGCATCTCTTATATTTAAATTTTTAATTTATATCTAAAACTATGCTGTATGTATAATAAGTTGAAAGTTAATAGAATACATTAATATAAGAAAAAAGTACAGTATATTTAAAGTATTGTATTAAATAGGAAGAGGAAATACATTAAGCTATCAAGATAATTTAAAAAATAATGAAGATTTTATTAATATTAGTTTAAATAAGTTTTATCAATAAAATAGTCATTTTATACTTTATTTTTCGCTTACATTAAGATTAAATTATACAATAAAATTTCATTAGAAAAATGTTAGTTTTATCTATCTTACATTATGATAATGAAATGGCTAATTTGCAATGACATTTAATGACGGATTTTTTCAAAAATATTGATTAATAATAAAAAGGAATAACTTACAATTTCTGCAAGGCTTATAATAAGTCTCTATGACTTTGAGACCTAACCTTGTATTTCTTCTTACACTGCCTAAGTTAATGAGATTACTGAATTCTATTTGAAGTCTGTGAGCTTCGGGTCCTGAAAATAAATAAATAAATAAATAAAAATGAAAAAAATATAAATGAAATAAAAATGTAAACATATTTTAATAACTGCATATTTAGCTTCTAGAATTTAAAGAAAATTGAACAATGTATTCACTCAAACAAAAGTAATAAAAAAAAATTTTAATCTCACTAAATAAAACACACATAATTTAAAAGTTCATTGGTTATACAATTTAATTTATTTTTAATTTAATTTATTTATTTATTTTGTAATTTTAATTTTAAAGACATTTTAAAATTTTAAGCATCTTCAGTTTCATTGTAATTAATACGTATTTTTCCTTTCTAATTGCTGACTATAGTTATTATCTTACATTTAAAAAATTGTCTGAATGTATCGTGTGTATATGCATTTCTCACATGAAATGGACAATTATTTGTAATGATTGTTTTGTAATAGTTGATTTTTCTTTTTTGAAATTAGTATTAATAAGGCAGTGTCACATAAATTTAAAAACATTCTAAACACAAAATGTAAGTGTTTGTACAGCTTTTGCAAAAAAGCGTTTATATGTGCATTAGAAATACGTATAAAAGGTGTTTACTTCTATATATCTGTCTACTATTTTATATTTTCGACCACTAAAATTATAAATCAAGTGGTCTTTTTAGATGACTAAATTTTCATTGTTGGCATGAACCATAGTAATTAAAATACTAAAAATTTGCCATGCGACTGGCGTTAAAAAAAAAAAAAAAAAATCAAAGCAGTCTTTGGGGACTGCCGATAGAAGTGAAAACTAAGTAACTTGTGAATTGTATCGTCCAGCTATTAGACTAGCATTTAGCACTTTATCAATGTGTAAAATAAATTTTAAATTAAAAATGACGTCAATTTTCGTGAGATGCATAATTTATTTTTATTTTATTTATTTTTTATTGTTCACGTTTAGATAAATGTATTTATTTTCCTGTTAGAAAAAAAAAATAAATAAAACTCGTATTTTTTTTTGGCAACAATTAAATTACAAATAAAATTTAAATGGCTAATTTCTTGCTATTATTAGCTTACAAAATTGCTATTTTATGCATAAAAATAACAAAAACAAAGATTTTTTCGGAATAAAAGGCAGCCAACTTTGTAAGTTAGGGTATAAGCTATCTCCATTACAAATTTCATCGAAATCCGTCGAGCAGTTTTGGCGTGAAACTCAGTTAAATAAATTCACGGACATTCACATTTATAATATATATAAGATTATTTGTATCATACAAGGATGGAAAGCGTCAGCTGACGATGACGGAAAATCAGGAATTTTTCTTCACCCAAAAGTGCTCAACGCGCCTAAAGAAGTTTTCACTTCAATAAAAATATTTGTATAAACTCTATAAAATGCAAAAATCTCGCAACAGTTGTTTCGGGTCGAAATAAAGCAAGACACTTTGTCAGGAGAACAAAGTAGGATGCAAAATAAAGCGGCAACGCTGACCTGAAACAATTGTTGCGAGTTTTTTGCATTTTATGGTGTTTATCCAAAGAATTTTCTTTTTTTAATTCTATTAATTTCACTTTTAAAACATGCACATTTTAACTGAATTTCATTTGATCGTAGTTCATAAAGTATAAAAGTTAAATATAGTCCAAAAACTAGTTAAACACATAAAATTTAAAAGCTCCTTAAATTAAATTTCTATTTTCTAAGGAGATATATATTTTAATGTCATTTGTTAAATGTAAGAAGCTTTTCACCCCAAAGAAAGGAAGATTTTATTAAGAATGTACCATAAAAGTGAACTGTGAGCTGAATACACTGTCCATCCAAAATTTCTCTTTGAGATTGTGTATCTTGCACCACTAACCAATCCTTGGCATCTAACATGTCTCTCATGTGACCCATAAACTTGGAGCTGTAAGGAAGGAAAAGATAATATTAAACAGCTTTCTTTTCTTTTCTTTCTTAAAAAAAAATAAATAAAAAACCTTTTTGTAAACTTATATACCGAGTGACACAAAATATTGTTCCGATCATCAAAATTTTGAATAAGTCATTTTTGTCTTTGAATTTATAAGATGTGCCTCAAAAATATGAAATTTAGATATATAAGTTTTAAAAAATCGTATAAAAATGAAAGTTTAAATAGGTACAATTATATATTTTAAATTATTTGTATGTTAAATAACTATAATTATATATAAAGTTTGCATAAAAAGGCTCATTTTTATTTTATTTTTTAATTTTATTTATTTATTTTTTTTTTTTGACGCATTTATACATGTTTTGTATTTCTCACATGTATAGAGATGAAAAACTTTTCAAACATTTCACAGAAAGAAAAATAAAATCATATGAAAAAAAAAAAATGGAGGATTTATTTTGAAAAATTCAATAATTAAAGTATACATTAAAGCAGTACTTTTTCAGGGGCGGTGATTGAATAATATATGCAAATAATCAGTAAATTTCTGTATGTCTGTTAAAAAGTACACCAAGAGGAAAAGTTTTTATTCTTACATGCATGGACTGTTACTGCACTATAAACATCAGAAAGTCTAGCATTTTATTATTATTATTTTGGCTATAAATTTTAAGTATATATTTTTTTTTCTATTCACATTCTAGATTTTCCTTTTCATGTGATCAAGGTATTACTTAATCTAATTGTTATATTTTGAAAATTAGTTCAAAACAATGTTAATTTAATTATGTTGAATGCAGCATAACCACGTTAATGTTCTAGCGAAAAAACTTCTAGATAACAGATTAATTTCCTATTATACGCTGACAAAGACCTCGAAAGTAAAGTATTTTAATACATATTATTTAACTTGACTTAAGTTCGTATATCTGCGTAAAAAACAAATTTATATGCGATGACTAAAAAATCGTAAAATAACTGTTCAAATTATGTAATTATGATTAATAGTAGCCACATAAAACTTGGAGGGATTATTTAGAGTAATGCTATAAACTGTCATTAAAGAAACAGAAATCATTCCAAGAAACCATAAAAAATATGTGTGCTATTTTATTAGGACGCAGGGCTTTATTGGGTTAATTTTGTTTATAGGCCATAATGATAGGAAGCAAGTACATGGATGTCTCACTCTACATGAACCATAAACAATATACACACCAAAAAACATAAGTAATTCTGTATGACCAAAACTAAATTCAAAACTGGTGTACAAACGATAAATAGATTATAAGACTTCTTCACATACCAAAAGATTTAAGCCAGCACAACTGGTTTCGAAAGGACGTAACCTTTCTTCATCAGGTGCAAAAAAACACGCAAAGAGGCAAAAGCAAGACTGTCGTGCTTTTGCCTTCAAGGCAGTAGCACGTGTTTTTATGCACCTGATGAAGAAAGGCTACGTCCTTTCGAAACCGGTTGTGCTGGCTTAAATCTTATGGTGTGTGAAGAAGTCTTATAATCTATTTAATTCTGTATGGTTTATGAATATGTGTACCAGTTTCAATCGGGTGACTTTGCAGCTGCTACCATGGTACAGACAAACAGAATCCATTTTTTCTTTCTTTTTTTTTTTTTTTTGAGTTTCAACAGAAAGACCCTTCACTAACGCTTCGGCAATAAATGGAGAGGGAAAAAAAATTTAATTTACGTACACAGTAAATCCTGGATTCTTCTTCACTGTAATGTGCCTTATTAGATGGATATCTGGAAGGATGTTAGCGCACGCAAGCTTATTGCTGGAACCATCTTTTGCAAATACAATTACGGAACGACCCATCACTGAAAAAAGAAATATATATATATATTCTCAGCGTTCATGAATAAATGTAAAAACATCACAAGTAGTACTTAAATATATATAGCCATTTAGTCAGTAATGCTATTACCTTTTTTTTTTAATGCAAATTGCTATAGTGACAAAAGTGAAATATAGTTAATAAAACATAACAAAATAAAAAAATTTGCATTTCAGAACTATCTCAGAAATACGCTCAGAAAAGGAATTTCAAAAGTTGAATGAAAAAATTGTTTAATGTATTTAGATATAAGATTTATAATTATTACTTTAATCATTATTATAAAACTAGCAGGCTAGGCCAGCTTCGCTGGTCACTATTTTTAAATGAATCACTTTTATTAATGAATTCTCAAAATTGCATTAATTTTTATCATGTGCCAAAAAAAAAAAAAAAAAAAAAAAAAAAATCTGATTCGGAAAAATTTCGCACCAGGTCCCCACTGCCTTCGGTATCGCATTTATGTTCGACACTCTTAATGAATTACTATATTATCGTAGGGGAAAAAATACATAAAAAAATTCTTCTCTCCTCGATGGGATAATCGGTCCGGGCGCCCACCGTTCCTGCCCCCCCGCCCCCTAATTATTTTACACTTTCAAAAATATCCGTAATCGTTTCCTTGGGCTTTTAAACCTAATAATACTAATTTCCAACGTTATATCTGAATTTCTTTATTTTTGTTCCTGCGCCCGCCCCTCGAAATAATTCTACACTTTCGAAAATATCCGCAATAGATTTATCGGGCCTTAAAACATTATAATAATTTTCAACGCTCTAACTCTTAATTCTATGTTTTTGCCCCTTCCCCCACCCTTCCTGTCTATCTTAATAATTTTACAAATTCGAAAATATCCGCAATCGATTTGTAGGTATCAAAACCTCTATGCACCATTTTTGAACGATCTAACTCTATTTTTATTTATTTTTTGACGCCCCCCCCTTACCGCCTCTCCTAATAACCATACCTTTTCGAAAATATCCTCATTCTAATTGCAGGCCTCTAAAACCTATCTGTATCAATTTTGAATGGTCTAACTGTATTTCTGTTTTTTTCCCCCATAGCCCCTCTCCCCTTTCTGTCCCACCTGGGACGAATTTCTAAAATTCCAGAAATTAGCTTTTAGGTTTTTTTGTGAGTTATATTTTCGAGCAAAAATCTCTCTCTCTCACACACACACACACATATATATATTGTTTGTTTGCGATGTTAAGGATTATTTGAAATCACGTTTTGCCCCCCCCCCCCCCCCTTGGGGGCTGAATTTCTAAAATTCCCGAAATTGTTTTTTAGGCATTTGCATTAGCTATATTTTAAAGCAAAAATTTCATGCATACCTGTATTTTTGTTTGAGATATATAGGATTATGTGAAATCACGTTTTGTGCGTGCGAAATCCCGTTTTGTCCCTCTTGGGAACCGAATTTCTAAAATTCCAGAAATTAATTTTTAGATATTTGTGCTAGCTATATTTTAAAAGAAAAATTTTACTGATATCTGTTTTTTTTTGTTTGAGATATGAAGGATTTTGGGAAATCTCATTTTACCCCCCCCCCCCCCTAATTTTGTAAAATATTTTTTTAGTGGATGCATACATCATAGAAGGAAGATTGTCACAAAATTTCATGCTTCTAGGTCCAGGGAGTTGGACTGGGCGATGATGAATCGGTCACTCACTCAGGATAAACGATTTTATCTATATAGATAAGTTACATGGATATTTTGAATATATATTTATTCGAGTTTAGTATTTTGCATATAAATAATTAACAAGTCTGAATAGCAGGAAATGGAATTTCATAGCAATCTACATTAAGTACCTTAATATTTTACTACATTTATTTATTTGTTTACTATGGCAACACAAGCAAAAGTTTAATCAAAAAATTACACGTTTCTTTTTTAGATTCTTACAAATCTGAAAACACACTTGTCTTTTTAACAAAATTAGTTCTCTTTTTTCAATTATTTACATCTACTAACTTTAACATTTTCCGCCTTTTATTTTATTTATTTATTTATTTATTTATTAGCTAACTGAACTGTAATATTCAACAAAAGATGGTATTGCTACTGAATTTTTAAGACAGCTGTAATTTGTAAATGACTGCTTTTGAAAACAAAGGATTACAGACACTTATATATTTACTAGCAGGTTTTGCCCACTTCGCTGGTATATTTAAATGATTTCTTTTTAATTAAATAACTGAAATGTTTAAATAAATATATTTCGATTGGCGACTGTTTTTGTTACATATGTATAAAGATATACATAAGTTAGGCATTTAAACAACTTATTTCACTTTCTGCCTTACACGAATCAGGCGTAAATGTATAAACTTTTATCACCCCCTCCCCTTCCCCTTAAGATGGTAAATATTTTTAACGTTTACTATGAAAATGTTGCCGTTTTTCGCTTTGTTTAATTAAATAACTTTTTAGAATTTCACACAACTCTCCCCATTTCACTGCTTCACATTCGTCAGATCTAAAAGTAAATAGTCGAAATATTCATAAAAACTGTGGTTGATTTCTAAATAAATAACCTTACCTGAGTAATTCCCCACCAACGGCAAATTGACGTCAGTCAACACTTTCCTCCCAGTACCAATTTCCAAAGCTCCGTGCCTTCCGGACAGATCTCCCATCTCGCATCGGTATGGATTTTCTAAGCTGCATTCAGACTCATACAGATCCTGGAAAAGAACGTAAATAGATAAATAAAATGATGTTTATTAAACCGAATCAAAGAAAATTTATCTTAAAGTCGTCTTTGAAAAGTTTTAATGAAAATAAGCATTCATATTTTTTCAATCGAGTATCAGAATTTTAAATCATTTACAATCTATATTATTTCATATACCGGGTGATCCAAAAGTCAGGATGAACTTTAAAAATGAATAATTCGAAAACGAATCAAGATACAATGATACGGTTTGCAGCAAACGGATGGAAAAGAAGCCGGGTTTTGTGTGGCAACGAAAAGAAAATAGTTCTGTTGGCGATCAACAGATGGCGCTATAGTGTTTTATTTCATCAAAAGATGATTACAAATGAAAAACTGTTGACAACTTACAAGTCAGCTTAATTACAGTTAATTAGTACTACTACAGTAACCGTTCAACGTGCTGTCCATCTTTCAGAAGCACAGCTGTGAGACGATTCACCACGTCGTTCACAGCATTTAATAGCATTTCTTGCGTTATGGCAGACACATTTTGGCGGATGGCATCATTCAGTGCTGCTAGTGATGCCGGTTGGTCGCGGTACACTTTTGACTTCTAGAATCCCCACAGCTAAAAGTCACAGGGTGTCAGATCGGGAGATCTTGGAGGCAATGCGTGATTAAAGTAGCGACTAAAAATGCGATCCTTCCCAAATGTTGAGCGTAGCAGGCACTGCACAGGCAGAGCAATATGAGGTGGTTCTCCTCTTGCATAAAGGTGACTGTTTGGAGTGCCTGTCGCACTTGCAGTTCAGGAATAATATTGTTCTGTAACAGTGCTGCATATCGCTGACCAGTGACAGAAACTGTTTTGTAACCCGTCTGTGTGACTTCCTCGAAAAAAAAATGGACCAAATATGAAATCAGCAGCCACACCAGACATATGAAGCCACACCAGACTGTCACTTTAGGCTGTTGCAAGGGTACCTCAACAAATGCATGTGGCTTTTCTGTGGCCCACACTCGACAATTGTTGGTGTTAACAGCGCCAGAGAGTGTGAAATGCGCTTCATCTGTCCAAAGCACAGTGTGAAACCAGTCGTGCAAGGCAGGAGGTTTCAGTTTTTGGTTATGTTGCAACTTGTAGGGATACCGTTTCAGAGTTATTCGCAGTGCTCTCCACAGTTCCGTACAACACTCCTGTCTGCCTCGAAACTTCTCGAGCATTGCACTCCCCATGTACAGAAACCGCCGACATGGATTGAACCGTCTGCTCCAAACAGCAGCGGCTGTTGAGGGACGTCCATTTCTTGGGCGTGACGCCGAAGAACCTGTAGCTTCAAATTTCTTCATCATTTTGTTCAATGCAGAAGACGTTATTGGCAGTGTTGTGCACGAACGCGTTCATTTGAACGCGTTCATTTGAACGCGTTCATGAGCGTAGCTCAAAAATTTTGAGTTTTGAGTTGAACTTCGCTCGTTTTTTAAATTATGAACTTGAGTTGAACGAAACTCGTTTTTTTCACGAACTTGAGCGTGAAAAAGCAATTCAAACTCCAACTCATATTAAATATTTCTGTCTGAAATATAAAAAGGACAGAAAAGAGAATAATTGTGCAAAATGGATCCCGGAAAAAAAGGGCACTTGGAAAAAAAGGCGCTCATAAAAAGGGCACCCGGAAAAAAGTGCCCAGGAAAAAGGGCATTTTTGCAATTTGCAAATCGCAAAAATAATAAACATGAAAGAATAAATTTAAAGAATCATTTCATAATACATTTTTAGAAATTTCAATCAATGAAATTGTTACCATTTTCCCTTAGTATATACCTGGGGGAAGGGGGAGTCAAGGAGCAGATTGAAAGATAATAGTTTTCTTTATATTACCTTTTCTTTGATTTTAATGAAAAAATGCATCTGCATATAAATTTATATGCAATTTCGTGCAGCAGTTCCTGAGATACAACCTTCCATGAAACTGTGGAAATCGCTGCCTAGCAGCGCCACCTGCTGAGAAATTGATACTAAAATTCCGTAGGCGCTAATTTTAGTCAAGGTACATAAATTTAGTCAAGGCATATAAATTTACATGTAATTCTGTGCTGTAGTTCCTGAGATACAGTCCCCAAACATTTTTGACGCACACACACAGACAGACATTTTCTAAAAATCGTCCAATCGTTTTCTGGAGGACCTTTAAAAACGTGTAAATTCATCGAAAACCGGAAGCCGAAAATTTTTACGAATCCAATATTTTCTTTTATTGAATATAGAATAAAGAGAAAAAAGAGGAGGGGGAAAGAAATGCAAAATTAGAATCTGTAAATACATTATAGTTTTTGACTGAAAAGTGTTTAAGAATTCTGCCAACTAAGTTTTAAATTTACCGAACGTGCCAGTTTGTTTTAACATAGTGTGTGTAGGACTTGGGGGAGGGATGAGTGTTCTCTCTTACCTCCCGTTTGCAAGCGTTCATAGAAAACGATGCGTTCGCCTTTATCTGCATTTTCAAAAATTCAAAGAAATCGCCTTATAAAGTTTCGTCTACAAAATACTACATATTAAAAACAGTATTAGTCTCTCTCTCTCTCACTTTTTTAATAGTTTTTAAGATTTATTCAATTTCTTCAGAAATATTAGCGAGAAAAAATGTGTAGTTTTGTAAACTTTTCAACTCTTCGTGGACTATCTTGAAGTGTGTACATACGTCTCACTCATGAACTTAATGCTATTGTAAACAGCATGTACACGAAAATTTTATTATAGCTTCAAAAATATTTTAGATGATTATTTTAATTTGTTTCAAAATTATATAAACAAAACTTCTTAGTTCAAACCATTTTTAATTTTAGAATGTATATTCAAGAAATATCAATTGAAAATGATCTGGAAGTGTAACTTGAACCTCAAATTAACAGCAATTTTACAATTAATTTTGAACAATAAAAAAATACAATCAAAATTTTAGGGTTTTTTTTTTTTTTTTTTTTTTTCCCTTCAACCCAAATATTAAAATATAGGGGTGTGACTGACAAGCAAACAAACAAATAAATAAATGTTGAAACTTTATGTGGGGAAAAAAATAAATAAATAAAATAAAATACCAGAATTTGGATGGCAAAAGTATCATTATTACATAAATTATTTTATCTTTAAGAAATTTTATCTTTCACTTAACCAATTAAGAAAAAAAAATCACTAACTTTACCATTTACAACCTTTAATTATGTAAAGAAAATATACATAATAAAATTCAGTCTTTGATTTATAAAGCTTTATTAAATGTAGGGGAGCACGGGTACAGTGGACCACCCCTATTTAAATCTATTAATATTCAACTCTTTTAGTTCATATGGATACTGATGTATGGCAGCATGGTACTAGTTGTATCTATGCAGCCAAAAACACACATAGGAAATAGTAAGGTAACCATTTTGAGCAGTTTTTTTTTTTTTTTTTTTTTAACTGCTGAAAGTAATTTTTCCACATTGAAGAATTTTAAAATTTCATAAAGATTGAACTAGCGACTATTATTACTATATAGCTGTTAAAGGAAAGCAAGATATTTCTGTTTTTAAATTTCTAAAAATTATTAGCATATTTGTATTATTATTATCTGTTTTACTCTGGCACGGGACACAGTGGACCACCTTCCAATGTGCCTAAAAATATAAATTGGTTTAATACTTATATTAGTTTTAGTTAAATTTATAGTTGCAAATATAATGTAAAGTATTAATATCTCAAAGTAATAAATATCTTAATGCTATGATAAAATAAATAAAAATAATTATAAATTTCTGAAAAGAATAAATATTTGAATAGTAATATAATAATTATTTATATCTAAATTTAATAAATATTTGAATTATATAGCATTAATAAAAGGAAAAATATCTAATTTAATAAATAGTAGAAAAATTTATTATTATTGTTGGTTTTAGAAATCACATGTGAAAAGCAAAAGAAAGTAGCTTCATACATTTTAGTTAAATTTATCCTACAAATATAATGTAAATTAATTATACCTCAAAATAATAGAAAAAAATATTAAATATTTGAATAGTAGTATAATATTTATTGATATCTGAATTAAAAAAAATATATCTGATTTATAAAATATTAATAAAAGAATAAAAAACAATTATCTATTTCAACTTAATAAATTTTCTTAGTGGAATTTGATTTCTTATTCGTTTATTATTTTAATTTTGTTTATTTTATTTCATGAAAATGCTTGAATTATACTTGTTAGACTAGAATAGCATAAGAAATTAATTTTAGAGAAAAAAGAAAGTAATTTCTAATAATTTAATATAAACAAAAGAGGCTGGTCCACTGTATCTCGGTCATGGGGCATAGTGGTCCACTTTGTGAGTGCTCACATTTTCTTTCTTTCTTTTTTTTTTCATTCATAATGTATTGGAAATATTATTATAAAAAAATTAAGACATGTCAAGAAGGGCTTAGAGTTTGTTTGCTATATATATATATATATATAATTTTTTTTTTAAGTACATTGCTTTTCTGTTTTTTGTGAAAAAAGAAAAAATAATAATAATAATAATAAGAGTGTAAAAGTGGTTCACTGTGTCCCGGTCTCCCCTATATTACAGAACTAAAAATAAAGCTTAATAAAAGCTTAAATCAGTTAAAAAATAAATAAATAAATAAATAAAAACTCATCATTTTACGTAGTAATATATATTGATAAATCTGAGACATGTTTATAAAATTTCTTGGAAACATTGTGAACAAATACATTTTATTTTAAATAACAGTTCAGTGGTAAGTTTCCTTTTCAGGAAATCTGTTGACCATTTTTGAAGAGAGGGATTTCTTTCATGTTTTCGACACAATTCGAACATATGGGTTAAAAATAATTAGTAAGGGGAGCGCATAGTCGGTCGTCTCCGACAAAACATGCACACGGCGACATTGTATTGGATTCAAAAGAAAAAAGCGTGAGAATCTGCTATACTAAACATTACATTGCTTTGTGCGGGTGCAAGACCACCCAGAGACGCGGGAGATGTACTACCAGAGAAATTAGCTAATCCATCATCCATCTACTTTCTTGCGAGTCACATGTCCATATATTCTCTTTTTTTCTTTAAAAATAATGAGATACCTGTTATTTGCGAAAGTAATTCTTTAATTCCTGAAAATAATCTTTATTTTATAATTTTTGCATTGAAAGATAGCATCTTTAAAAATTAATGCATTTAGACAAGGATCACTGGTTTAACACATATTATACATAAATAGAATAGTATTAAAGCTTTTAATGTCCATTTATATTTTTAATACTAAAAATAAAAATGCATTCAGATTATTGAAATAATTTCATGTCAGAGATGTAGATTTTATATCAATGATTATTTTATTTTCAACACTTTCTGGAAAATGCAAATAATAATAATTAAAAATAAATAAATGAAATAAAAATAAGAAAATAAAAATAAAAATAGAATATTAATCCTCCTTATTACAGCAAGCTATTTATAATCTAATTTAAATTGTCTTAATGTTTCTTTTTTTTTTTTTTTTCTAAAATGAATATATACATCCACAAAAATTCAAATACAGTATGTGTACTAAGCTAAAGATTATTATTTTTTTTTTTAAATGTACAGCTAGTTTTAAAACATCATTTATGATAACAGCAAACAGGATTTAATTATTGGTATTTAATATTATACTTTTAAATTTTTATATTTTTATTTATAATGAAAGGCTTTCTTAAAACATTTCTTAAATCAATCTTAGAACTTCCATAACTTTTCATAATACGAGGTATTTCGCATAAATTTCTGATATTGAAATAGCATGGATTTGATTGCATGAAAACTGAAATATAAAATTGACAACAGTATAATATCGTGAAAAACTGGGGCACACACACACACACACACACACACAAAAAAAAAAGATACTGTAGCAAGGAAAACGGTAGCCTACTGGCATTTAAGTCTTCAATCGTACCAGGTGACCAGCGGAATTTATATTTCTGCTTATGAAAGGATTAGCTTAGAGTCCTGCGTTGTTCGAGTAAACTTGACTCGCAGCCGACCCGACCCGCAAAATGACTTTTGACCTTCAACACGAAATGAATTTGCAGCTTCTGACCCGCCATATTGTTAAAATTATGTTAGATAATAAGATGAATAGAAGTTATTTTACACAAACTACAATTATATTATTGAAGAAATCTTTCAGAAAATTAAATATATTACAACAATGTGTTTATCTAATTATAAACAAACATTTAGCTGTATTAAAACTTATATTTAAAAAATCCACTGTTCCAAGTATTTTGACAGTAAAATAAGGAATAAAATATAGGTTGGGAAAAAAAATTGTTTTCCATATAAAGCTTTAAACGTTAAGTATTAATATTTAAGTAAATGTAATTAAATTCATGTTATCAGTCATGTCTTTAAATTACTAGGAAGGAAGACAATGTCATCCAATTTCTTCATTTAAAAGTTTCGATTCATAAGTAAAGCATAAAACAATCTTCGGAGAAAAAATTTTGTGAATAAAAATTAATGCAACTTTTAAATTTTAACTGCACCCGACCAGCAAAGCAGGTAATAAGCGATTACCCGACCCGATGCGTTTCTCTCTTGTGAGAAATGTGTCCTCTCTTGCGATTAAAAGGGTACAAAGTATTGCTAACAAGAATATAAATTTTTTTCCCAAAGCAAAGGGCAAAGGAATAAAATCCATATGAGTTTGAGTTACTTTTCCCGCTCAAATTCATGAGAAAACGAACTTTGCTCAGCTCAAGTTCACAATTTAAAAAACGAGCGAAATTCAGCTCAAAACTGAAAAAGTTTTAATTAAACTCATGAACGCGGTCCTGCGCAACACTGATTTAAAACAACGGAACCTCTAAATGATAGAATTTGTCTCCTATTAATAAGTTCTCATGCGCATAAACAAACGTATTGAAAATTTGAGAATAAAAAACCATGCAAAAACAGTGGGTACACTATTCAGAAGTGTTTGCTAAATAAATTTTTACTACAATTAAATTAATAAGATATAATTAAGAATTATAAGTTAATAAGTTTAATTAAGCGTAAAATTAAAAATAATTTTCATGGTAATTGGTAATTTTAGAAAAAAAAGGGAAACTACCTATGAAAGTGTTCACAGAGGATAAGATCTATTTAAAAAAAAAAAAAAAAAAAAAAAAATGTACGTAAAAATGAACTTTTAGTGAGCTTCGCTCGTTTTTAAAAATGAACTTGAACTGAACGCGTTCATTTCTTTCAGACATGAGTTTGAGCGCGAACTAGCTCGTTTTTTACACGATGAACTTGAGTTTGAACTAGTTCGTTTTTTTTGTGAACTTGCACAACACTGGTTATTGGTGCTTTGCTATCTCGCATATCATTCATGTAGCGATATGCTCGCAATGCCGCAGTGACACTTTCCAAATTCTTATAATACAGTTTAATTAAGAGGGTTTTCTCAACTATGGACAGCATTTCGATGCATATAAGCTTCGACTACCATTACCTGCTGCAGTTGCTCCTTTTTATATAGTTTGTTACTTTGCATAATCCTACATAAAAAATCCGACAGCGCCATCTGTTGGTCACCAACAGAACTATTTTCTTTTCGTTGCCACACAAAACCCGGCTTCTTTTCCATTCGTTTGCTGCAAACCGTATCTTTGTATCTTGATTCGTTTTCGAATTATTCATTTTTAAAATTCGTCCTGACTTTTGGATCACCCGGTATCACCCTGTTTAAAATATTACATTTTCAAGAATATACGACCTTGCCTGTTTTTAGAAATTATGAGCAAAAAATGTCAAATTTTCCATTTAATTGGGGGGAGGGAGTTTGCATTACAAACAGAGAAACCGCTATCTTCAGAAATAAAATTATATAGATTCTAACAAACAATGTAAATATAATAAAATAAATCGTATTCACTTACATCATCTGATTTTACTATATATGGATTCCAGCGATAGCCCGAGGAGATGCATCTAGAAGATTCGAATTTTTCTACGGCATCGTGAGACACTTGATTAACGTAGACTGCCCATCGGTGACCTTTAGTCTGAAAAGAAGAAACAAAATTAAAATTTATTGAACGATTTTAGCCCAATTATAGAGAATAAAATCTATGATCTGAAATAGACCTCTTTATTTATTTAATTTTAAATATAATTCAAAGTACCATAAATAAGTCGTCTTAAAATAAATAAATCCTCTTTTCAATTAAGGGTGATTTTAATGGAAGTGCATTTCAAGTTGTGCTGTATGTTATTAACATAGGAACAGGACTATATTTAAGTACACGGTGTGGTGTGTACAGAACTTTTAGAAGACATACAGGGCTACCAATAATTAAGCGATTTCTTTTCTTTTTTTTTTTTTTTTTTTTTTTTTTACTGAATGCAATTAGTGGAAGTTATTTACTATAATATTTTACCATGTCCGAGAAAACTGGAATTAAAATTAACTCTTCATGCCCTTGAAGTTAAATATTTTGTGTTTCTTTTTGTATAATTACGCGTTTTGAGGTCCTCTGTACACTAAAGTCAAGTTTTTAACGGTTGATCTTTGTGTACGTGTTTTATAAGCGTAAATTAAAAAAAAAAAAAATGCAGGCTATTCAAATGCTTTATTTTGAAGTTCATATGAAGTTGCTTCTTCAAAAGTTTGGTCAAGATTGATAAATTTCAAGTTGTGATGCAGGTGAAAGTTGTCAGAATAATTTGGAATGACCTATTAAATATAATAACAGCTCTGAATTCTATATTGATGTAGGTACAATATCCAAACGGGGGGTTGAGGGGAGCGATAGCCCCTCTCACACAAAATTATTTGTCAAATAAAGCTGTTCCTAAGCCTAGTTTGAATTGTTTTTAATGTAGGTTTGTATACAGTAATTTACTTGTTATCTTACCCCATAATCTGCAACCTATCTTTATAGTATTTAAATGCTGGGTAAGAGAAAGTCGTGCGAGTGTTACACCCTATTTTAAATATCAAAGTTTTGATTTTATTCCACTTTTTTCACTATAAGAATTAAGAACTCCTAATAATTTTTTTCTAAAGTAATAGAGAATTTTAGTATATTTCATATTGCTGCAACGGATTAAATCTTTTTCCCTGCATTAATTGTGCTGTTGCAGTGAAAATAGTTTTACAGTAAAAGTGATAATGACATTTCCATCCACTTTCAGTACAGACATGAATTTCTGCTTTGTGGAATATTTGACGCTGTTTGCTTTAATTTTGTGAAACAAGTGACTGTTTTCTTGGACTGTTTCCAGAGCATTCGACGAATAGTGACTTTTATGATACTAGTGACAGCTTTAGTGGACTGCTTAGTGAATATTCTTTGTACTATTGGACAGTTTAGAGAATATAGCTTAAAATCACATAGTGAATTATTTCGGTCAAATGTCGACTAGATTAACCCTTTCAGTCGCAGTGTTCCCGCTGAGGGAACACCTAATTTTAATTCTCAAGGGCAAAAACTCATCCCGGAAATTTTTTAGCAAAAATTTACATTTATAACATAGCAGAAAAAGCCCTTTTTTTAACGTGAAAATTAAAAATTTCTTCTATTTTAATTATGTTCGTAAATTCCGGTGGCAGTGTAATTTAAATGATCCTAATTACCTTGCGCCGCAAAGGGTTAAAATACTCCGGAATAAATTGAAATGTTGGGATCTATGCAACATTTACGAGTTTTTGTTGTCGATAATGTTTACTTATAAAGTGATTTATTAATTAAATTAAATATTATTTGAATTTAATAAGGTTTACTTACAGATGTTTCAAACCGAAAATTTCTCGGAAAGGAAAAATGCTATTTTTTTTATTTTTTAAATATTTATGATCAGCTATGTGTTTAAAAGCCATTTTTAAAATTAGTTTAGTAATTTTTAAAATAAATTAAGTAGTGAACGTTAAAGGGTTAACTCAAGGATTAGAGCATTAGCATGCTACACTGCCTTACATAAATGACCGGATATTTTCAGTTTCAGACATTTTATCAAATATCTTGAAAAACTCTTAACGGAATATCCTGAAATTTTGCGCTTGTACAGAAGATATAACATTTTCAGTAAAACTTTTGCAATGAAGAAAACACACACACACAAAAAAAAAAAAAAAAAAAAAAAGAAAAAAGAAAAAGAAAAAAGAAGAGGATCGCTAACACATTGAAGAAAAATAAAAATATGTGGGATCATCCTGTAAAAATTAATGCCCGAAATGCATTTTGGCTGTAGCATGCGATTATGTAGATTCTTCTAATTATCCGTATTTATTTGCATGAGCTAGTACATATATTCATAGAGATAAGATTAAAAAAAAAAAAAAGGTCGCTTTTTTGGTTATAACTTCTAGAGTATTCAATCCAATGCAATGCTGTTTTTGGAAATGTGACATACTAAATTAGACAATCTACAACCAGAACTACTACAATCAGAATAAAAAATATTGAATATTTAATAAAATATGAGTATTTTCATTAAATAATTTTTAACCACCCATGCGCAAGAATTAAGAAATCTGTGGATGGTAATAAAATGTAAAAGTGAGATGACAAAATACTGATTGCAATGTAACATTCACAATAAACCACTTGAATGTTAAGATCTTGACGTAAATGTTTGCATTTTATTGATCTTGGAATGATTTTCTACATCTGGCTAAATCTATAATGATCTGCCAGATCTCACTTTATTTCTTTATCTGTGACAATTTCCATTTGTTGGTGTGCTATCTGAGTGCAATTTCATTTCCACGGGTGTTAAGAATTGCGATCATTTACATAAAAAGTAATAAAAACATACAGGAAAAATTGTTTTCGGATAGAAACAAGGTAAGAGTAGCGAATAATATTTATATTTTTCCATATACTGATAAATTTATGCAAGTAAAATGTAATTTTTTTTTTCTTTTCTTTTGGATGATGTAGAAATAATCAATGTTTTTTTGAAAAAAAAAAAAATCTTACGTGTTTTTTCTTTTCCCCATTAACTATGCCCATTTTCCTGGTTGATTTCAAATGTTATTAAAAATAAAAATTCACGCATTTAAGGGTTAAAATTTACTCTAAAATTAGATTAGACATAATTTATTCAATTCTTATGCCCTAATAAGACTCGTTTAAGTCAAATTAAGGTCTATAGCTTCATGTTCATCCTTGAATACTGTACTTGCAACTAAAAGATAATAAAACGTTTAAATATATATTTGCTTTAGCTTCATCTAACTCACAGAATGTTGATTACATCAAGAAGTGCAATAAATAAAATAAATCTTATTACATATCTGGCTGCTGTTTTGAAAAAAAAAATAAAATGATCTTGAGATTCAGGCTATTGCCTCGTTGGGCCGTATTTTAACCAGGTAAACAGAATAGGTACATTAATTCTTACCTGAAGGGTTGACTATTTGAAAAGTTATTAAATAATGTATCCCCCTCCCCCCCTTTTATCTAATAAGGAATGTAAAAGACCTTGCAGCGCAACCTTTTTATAATGACCTTCAGAACGAGGTACTGCAGTGAACTTTACCTACCTTATAGGTAAAAGGTGAATGGTAAGTCAAGTAAAGCAGGAAGTTTAATTTTAATAAATGTATTTCGTAAGATTTTACTTCGGGTATTTTATAAGGTAAGAAATGACGAATTAGATATTTTGCAATTAGGAATTTAGAGATTGTAATAATGTATACGGAAGGAAATATATACTCCAGTGTTTCTCCCACAAAATATAAGCGTACGTCATTTTAGCAGAAAATCCAATTCCTAAAAATATCTAATAATATTAGAATACCTTTTAAACGTTTTAAATATTACATTTTGACGGAAATAAATATCTATTTTAAAACCAAACCGCCTGTTAAAAAACACGCTGACAGATATTTTCAAAAGAATGTTTTTCGGAAGGCATATTTTGAGACATAATTCATTCAATTTATGATTCTTTATTTTGCATTCATTAGCCTGTTATTATCGCTTATGCAGCATTTCTTTTTTCAAACTCTCTTACCCATACACGATAGAAAATATTGTTTTACGAGTTTAATTTTTGAAACTGGCCTTTTGCCATAATTACAGGGTTTGAGGTCCCCTGAATTAGAAAATCAGGTTTTTAAGCTTGTGTGTCTGTGCACGAGTCTTACAGAACTAATTCAAGGACAAATATTAATAGGAAGTTCAAACTCGGTATTTTTATTCTTTATCATATGGGAACATTATTTGAATATTTTAAATGAGATCTAACAAATAGTTCATGTACAGGGACATACAAATACTTCAAATACATTATATGTCAGTGGGCAAAATTTCTTACTGGTACATTTTAACAGCTTTAGAATGCACTAAACATAATGAAATTGATGTACATATATATTCACAAAAGCATGTTTTGTTATGATGTGCGTTTTTCTTACAGTGTTACATCTAAGTTTAAGTATACACTGTGATCTAGTATACAATTGATAGTTAATATATACAGCGCTACCCAAAATTAGTCGAATAAGTTTCACAATGTAATCAAGACTAAAAATCTCAGTCATTTGACATAATTGTTTTCTATTTAATATGTTTTATGAATGTAGCTACAGTGATCAAACGGAAGAGGGAGGGGGGGGGGGGAGGTAAGTCGTAAGGTGAAGTAGCTCCCCCTAATACTGGTATGCAGGGGAAAAAAAAAAATCTGGAGTGACTCCACTCGACTTTCCGAACATTGAGTAATTAACAGTTTTGTAGATAAAGTAAAGAAAGAGGAGTTGTTAAACAAACAAAAGAGAGAAAACCATAATAGAGTGTTTGAGTATTTTTCTCCATCTATTACACGATGTTTTATTTAACGCTACTGAACTTTGAGCCCATAGATCATAATGATAAAGAATTTTTCGTTGTGTCCCTGTAAAAACCTATAAATGCTAAATTCACCAAAATGCTTATAGTTAGTGCAACAGTGATTTATAATACTCATATAAATTTTCAGCTCAATTCAATAAGGCGTTTAGATGCTATCGTACTTTTAAAAATTTAGTCCCATAGGCCATAATGATAAAGAATTTTTCTTTGTGTCCCTGTAAAAAAACTGTATGTGCTAGATTCACCAAAGTCTATACAGTTAGTTCAACTGTGATCTATAACATGTGTACAAATATTTTGCTCAGATTAATAAGGCGTTTAGGCGCTATCACACTTTTAAAAATTTGGCCACATAGGCATAATGATAAAGAATTTTTCTTTGTGTTCCTGTAAAAAAAACTATAAGTGCTAGATTCTCCAAAATCTATACAGATTGAGTATTTTTGACCTATAATATGTGTATAAATTTTTTGCTCAATTGAATAAGGCGTTTAGATGCTATCGCACTTTTAAGATTTTGCTCCCATAGGCCATAATGATAAAGAATTTTTCTTTGTGTCCCTGTAAAAAAACTATAAGTGCTAGATTCACCAAAATCTATAGGGTTCGTACTATGGTGACTTACAATATGCGTACCAACTTTCAGGTTAATTGAACAAAGCGTTTAGACGCTAGCGTGTTCACTCACAGACATACACACATACACACACACATACATACATCATCGTAAAAATAGTGAAAACTGACTCAGGGGACCTCAAAACGTATAGAAACATCAAAATCTCGAATTCGGATTTTTGACATGATTACAATACTTTCCGCACTATAGTGTTCGGAAAGTAAAAACACTTCTAAAGCAAATTAAAACTATTTTGAATGGGTTTTGGAAATATCTAAATCCAATAACCTTTTATCTTACACCTTAAACAGCAATGATTTGCTTATATAACAGTGTAGGGTATGAGAACGTAATGTGAATAAAACACCGGATTATTATTATTATTATTTTAAACCGAAACCCTTTATAGTTTTAGCCTTTTATAGCATGATCCAATTACTTTTTTCAAATAGATAGGAATAAAAACAAACCGTTTCTTATTTAATCAAATACTTTATTAAAGCACTAATTTTAGGATAAGAATGACAGACATCTCTCGTTGGTGCTCATTACAATTAAATTTAAAAAAAGAAAGAAAGAAAATGAATGGTTTAAAACTCTGTTTTGGGCGAATACGTGTAACATTGTGGATGTAAAGTTTCTCTAACTTTTCTCGCTGCAGCTGGTTTTATTTTGCTTCCCAACCGCTCCAGGTAATTGGTGCTGCTGTAGGCGGATATTTTTTTTAGCAGTACGTTACACTGTGCTGCTTATCTTGTACTCACTTTGGGTTTTAAGTTTATATCTTTTTAAAGAATTGAAGTAATTTAATTTAAAATTGTTACATGGAATCCGGTGTTTTTTTTTTTTTTCGAATTTTCTGATACTTTCTACGTTTTACTGCGTTCGGCGGTTCGCTAGGAGATAGCCAGACAATCGAGCCAGATATCTAGACAATCGGAATTTAATAGTGTGATTTAATTCTTTCATCTCTCTCTCTCTCTTTTTTTTTTTTTTTTTTAAGTTCTCTTTCAAAAGATTAATTTTTGGTTAATCAAATGTTCCTTTGGATTGATCTCACTTATTACTTGATAAAAAAGAAGAAAAATCTTACGACTGAAAATGATTTTATATTTTATAAAATAAATAAATAAATAAAATAAAAATAACAGTAATTTTATTTAAATTATAATTGCTAAAAAATTTAACCACTTTACTTGGCATAACGTTTTCAATGAACCTTGTCAGCTGAATTCCGAAAAATCTAATGTATCTTCCGAAAGTACTGAAAGCAGGAAATTGCCACTTAAAACTGCGACGAAATAATATCAAGGCAGCTCATTTAATGCTTATTGAAAAAAGCCTACTCTTGACAATTATCCCCATTAAAGCAATTAATTTAAAAAATAAAGACCTTTTCCTTTTTAATGCGGAAGTGAAAAATTATAGAAGGTGTCTTTTCTAAGATGTAAGGAATAAAAACTCTCATAAAAATACTGAAATAAAATGTTTGTTCCGAAATGTTACATTTAAGTATAGTTATGATTACTACGTGTATCAGTTCAATTAATTAATTAATTCATACACACATACACACACACACACATAAAATTTTAAAAACGTAGTAGAAGTCGAGCAACAGATTTAAGACCATTGAAACCACATAGACCAATAAGAATAAAATTTCATCAAATTAAAATTACCTGCGAAGACCGATTGTTAATTATTGAAACAATTTTACTTTTTGGTATTTGAAACAAATTTTACTTGTTGATATATATATATACATTTAATAGAATTTAATTTAACTTCAAACTTACTTTAATATTATTTCTAGATAGTTGCTATTTAAATAATTTTGCCTGTGCGTTAAACGGCATGAAACCCAAAAACAAAAGATTCAAACAAGCACTGTGAGAATAAACAATTGAAACACATTTTTAACAAATTATTTTTCAATTAGGAATAGCTCAAAACGGTGAAAAAAATCTCGTCAGGGGAGACCTTTTCACCGTTGAGCACCAATGTACGATTTCGTTCGCTAGTGGCTATAAATAGCAAATTACTAGCGGGGGCCCCCTATCGTACATGAAAATAATTGAAGCTAAATATGAGGAAGAATGTGGAAAAAGCTAATTAGTTCGAAAAATTAGATAATTAAACAGGAAAAAAAATAAATATATAAAATAATATTTCTCACAGGAGTAAGCACTTGCATTTACAGGGATTGCAACAAGAAAATAAATTAAAAGTTTAGTTGTTCATACCATACGAAGAAAAAATGCACCATTCAAGCTACATGGAGTCTAAATTGAGTCTAACCATACACTAAAAACTTAAAAATCCATTTTAATTAGATTAAATAATTATTTTGTTTAATTTTTGTAGAATTGATCCATTGTTCGAAATAATAACTTAAATTTTTACTTAATAATAATTTTTAGTAATGCTGCAAGAACATTTTTTATTTTTCTTAATTGCAAATTGAATTTAACGAGAGGAGTAACTTTTTTTATGATTAAGATTAACTATATAGTTTTTATTTTTAGTTACTAGTTTTAATACTTTTCTTTTCATGATTTGCCAGTTTTTTTATTCATTACACTCATGCATAATTCATATCTCCATCCTGAAATTTCACAATATTTATTTATTTATTTTTGTTAATTATAATGTTTTTATTATTTTCAATAACTAATTTTTAATAATAGTTAACAACTTAACAACTAAGAAATTTAACAATTTAAGGGGGAGAGGAAGGAATGTATTTTAATGCATAGTAAATACAATAAGCTTCTTATTTATTTATTTTTTTTTTTTTAATAATTTCAACACCCCACCCATCTAACCAGCCAAACACCACCACCTATCCTCTGTAATCAAACATCTGCTCACCCAACCTCCACCTTTTTTAATGTCTCGAATTTTATTATTTTTTTTGGTTAAGATACACTAAAGTGCACTCCTATTACATATATATATTACTGACATATATATTGTTGATATAAGCCATATACAAGGAAATTTTATTGAAATTTTGTAATCTTAATTACTGAAAAAATTCATAGAGATCAAGTTATTAAAATATTTTCTTGAAATATTCGGCATAAAGAAAATAAGGCAATTGTCAGGAACGTTCAAAACAATGTTACTCTGTATGAAACAATGAAAATTTAAATCTATTTTCAAAAAATAAGCCAAGAACATTAAAGAACTAATATACTATGGGAAATTTTGAAAGTGTATTTAAAGATGTTCCAATGTAAAATAAGTTATCAGTCTTTATATCTGTGATACAAATTTGGAGTAACTATACTTCTTATTTTGTGAAACAATCTATTTCGACCGACTGGTCACGTCACAGACACTTACTTTTTTGATTTATGAAGTATGTTTTTCGAATACTTTTCATGTTTGTCTTTTCGAATATAAGTTTTTTTAATCTTATAAACAATAGTCTTTATCATAGCAGCTTTTATTTTATTTTTCACTTTTCTTTCAGAAAAATATTGCGTACTGTGTATCATAAAAATGATTATTACTTATTTATATATAATCTGACATAAGAACTGGAAATTATGTGAAACAAAGATAAAAAACAAGACAAATAAAGCAGACATAACAAGGATATGGAGCAGAAGCTCTCACGACTTAAGACGGGTGGAAACGAGTTAATGTAAGTTTTCCCAAATTTTCTGCAAAACCATGTGACAACAACGAAAAAAAAAGTTAAAATGAAGGCACTGCAAATAGAACAGAAAATAAATAAATAAAATTAATTAAAATAAAAAATCCTTTCTTGCAGTAATTTGCCCTTGAAAAGTTGTTGAAAAGAGGGAAAGTATTTCAAAATGATTATCACTCTTCCTTAATTACTCAGGATTAATCTTCATTTGTTATGTTATTCATGCCTACATAGTTATACATAGCTTTCAGTTCTTATAAGAAAGTATTGGATTCGTAAAAAAGTTTTAGATTAATGAAATTGCATATAGAAGAAACGGAAAAAAAAGAAAAGAAAAAATAAATGGAAAGAAAGGAAGGTACGAAGGGAGAAAATTTTCAATTCAATAGCGTAATAGAAAACATACTTAATTTGTCTTTTATTCATTATACACCCCACTTTACCTTTACATGTAGGGACAAATTCGAACTTAAACATTGGAATTTTTTAATTAAACCAGAGATATTGCGTATAAAGATGCATAGTAATACGTACCACATTCCGGTTATGCGTTCCTGGATGCCTGAGATCAATTTCTATCCACGTGTCTCCTCGTCCACCATCGGAATATTCGAGTTGTCTCTAAAATAGAGGGAAAAAAAAAATGAGGAAAAATAATTTAACAAAATACAGCAATTTCAAGTAATAATATTTATTCTTAAAAATAATTCACAAGTTCATTTTTGTAAAATTTCAGAAATTACATAGTGTAAAAATCTTACTATTTTCACTTGTATTCAAAGAGATACATATTCTAGTTCTTTAAATACATTTATTAATACATTAACAACTTAAACAATTTGGATTTGTTTTTTTGAAATTTTGTTGAATTTTAATGATTTCTTAGTGCAAAACCTTAAGCATAATACAATATATATATATGGAGTAACTTCACTCAACGTTCTGAACATTGATTTAATTAAACAGTCGTTAATTACCTAATGTAAAAGAAATCGTTAAATAAACAAAAGAGAAAATTATAATAATGTGATTGAGCATTCCTCCCCCCCCCCCCTCCATGTAGTATGCTGTTTAATTTAACGCTATTTCCCTTCAAAAAATCTGTAAATGCTAATGCTAATAAATTCTGTTGTTTGTCTTTGTGAACCAGCCATAAGCATTATATATGTCAGCAAAAACTGTACAACATATTCTATATAGCTCAAGAATAATTGTTCAAAATTTGACTTGATTTGGATGATTACGCAATATTGTCGGAACACTTTTGTAAGGTCTCGTATATTAATTATTTTGTCTAAACACACGTTTTTCCTACAGAAAACATGCCTTCCAGCATTCTCAATAATGTATGTTTATTTCATTTTCTTAAATGTAATGTAACCACGTTAAAATACGTTTAAAAGAAATTCTGTCCATAGGCCAGAATGATAAGAAATATTTTGGTGTGTCCCTGTACACGGAGAAATCAAAAAATATAAACATAAACAACTATACAGCTATTTCTGTATAGCTCCTGAACAACTGTACGAACTTGTAAATCAATCGGGTTAATTTTTGCGGGCGCTATCGTCGTACATACAAATTCTGTCCATAAGCCGTAATGACAAGGAATGTTTTGGTGTGTCCTTGTAAACGAACTACAAACAAAATGTACACCCAAAATTAGCTAATTCCGTGCGACTCATGAACCTGTGTATACCACAGATAAAATAGATTTAACTTTATTATCTTGCTTTACTGATCTTACGTCTTAATCTGCCTTTATAGTATTGAAATGCAGGGTAATAGAAAGTCGTGCGAGTGACACACCAAATTAATTATTATCATTTTCATGTTAAACTAGGTGATATAAATGGATTCAGCTCAGTTCCGCATTCTATACTCGTTCCCATAATCTCCCTACATTTATTTTAAGAGAAATGAAGTTTGTGGATCACTCGGTATGGTTGTAGAAGGTATATCCCACTCAACAGATTACCATGGTACACTACACAGGCAACTCCGCGTCAATATATTAACCTTATTCTAATTTGTTGTTTAATTTTTATTAAAGTCAGTTTCATAATTCAGTTTATACGCAACTCCATAGCATTTTCAATTTAATGATCCTACTAATAGAAGTTTATGTGATATATTGCTTTATTCTACCACGTTATTAATCAAATCGCAAATTTCTGATAGCTTACGTAGTTTTCAAAATAAAATACCCAGAGTCAATGATGTTCTTGTCAGTATCATAAATGATATTATAAAACTTGTCCAACGTTTTTACGGTTAAAATATCCTCAAAATGGACGTTTATGGGAAATTTTGCCCTACCCGCCCACTTTAAGAAATTTGTAAATTTCTAATAGTTCACAAAGTTTTCAAAGTAAAATGTTCATAGTTAATGATGTTCATCCCAGCATCATAAATGATATTTTAAAACGGGTCCAATATCTTTACGATAAAATTACTTCTTTTAATGTACGTTTAAGCGAAATTTTGCATTATTCTACCATTTTAAGGAAATCGTAGGTTTTGAATAATTTATGAAGTTTTAAAATTTGAATGTCGGAAATTAATAGGGTTTTTATTAATGTCATAAGCGTTATTTTAAAACTGGTCCGATTTCTTTACGACTATTTGTTCTTGAGATATCGTGTACGCAGACTAACACGCTTACAATTTGACACCCTACGCCAGTTTGGTGATTTTCGGATTCCTCACACCTCAAAAAGAGTAAAAACGACAAAATACAGAGCTCAAAAATTTTCACGAAAACCTAATTTCCCCATATTAATAATATGATGGAGAACTAAAATTAGCAAATAAAAGCGTTAAAACAAGTATACGCTTAATGCAGAAATTATAATGACATTTCACTTCATTTCAAATTAACTAGAGTTTAAAATTAATTTTAGATTGCACCATTGAAATTTTTTAGTATTCAGTATCATAATAAATATTATAAAATTATTTAGCTTCAAATTTAGAGTTGAAATGTCCTTAAAAATAGGTAAATAAGTTTTATTTCGACTAATACCAAATCTATCAACTTTGTAGTGTAAATTTTACTTTATTTTCATCAAACGTCGAAACTACCGCATTATTACACCACTTGATTTTATGATTACATGCGTCTTTACACTATCCATGAATGCTTTCTTCTCTAGGTATACCCATAGATATGCTGATTTTTATAGATCTATCATCCCCATGTTACCGTGCAAAGATTTTTGACGCCGAAAAAAAGTTCAAGCATCAGCCATTAGGGAGTATAAAACTCGGAAAAAGTAACAGAATAGAATGTTACTGAGTTTTGTAAATGACGAAATATTGTGCAGCTTTTAAGAGTTCTAATAAATACATGAAAGGAAATATGATAAGTTCACATAAGTAAGTTATATTTAAAAAATTTATGAAAAATATAATTTTTATAATCAGTTTCTTTGCTATTAGGACGGAGGAGTATTAGTTTTAATCTGGGGTTTTTGTAAACCAGTTTTGTGTAACATCTTAATAAATTAGAAATATCAGTCCTATCGTTACAAATTTGGTACCAAATGAAAGGGGCGATTTTTCTGAATCCAAGGGTGCAAACAGTTTTTCGACACGACAATTGGATTTCTTAAAATTAACTAAAGTATGAAATTTAGGTGGAAACACTTCATTTTAATTCATTTTAAAAATTACCAGTTTTCCGGTCAAAAAATAAGATAAAAAATAAAAATTTTACAGATTGAAATTAATAGTCCTCCGTACTAAACTAAATTCTGACTTTGACAGAATTTTTAATGTAAGTAATATGTAATTTTAAAAATGCTCTTAAATGTAGTTAGCAGCGACGGAGGTAAAGCCAGCTAGTTTTAATATATATCTATAGTATGTTGTGGCCACCACAAAACTTTCTTCTATATATAATCCTACACAAATTTACGCAATACAAATTAATTATTAAATTATAATTTATTAAAATTATTTTCCATGATCAATGCAGACGATTTTTATCTCAAAGTAGTATAATAATAAATGCCAAAAGAAAGTCAGTTTTGTGCAGACATGAGTATACTACCGGGTGATTCAAAATAGATGATACAGCGATTATCTCGTAAACAAATAAAAATATAAACATACTTCCAATTACAAAATTGGTATAAATTAAGAGTAGATTTGAAATACGGCATTTTTTTTTTTTTTTTTTGTACAAGTGGCTGTATACATATTAAAATACGAAATTTAATTTGTATACGGTCTCTCCTATCATGTGATTTATATTTAGAAAAATATTCTCGCTCTAAGAAGTAAAAAACAAAACAAAATCATCTAAGTGAAATTCTCGCTGAGTTATTGTAATTTGAAAGTGATGACTTATACCACTATTTTTTTTTTTTTTTTTTTTTTTCAATTTTGGCATCTATTTTTCGACACCAAAGAGCTCATTTTAGGGGGTTATCTATGAGTTGACAAAAATTAAAAAAAGATCCTTTATTTTAAAATAACAACTAAAATCATTCAAACACCTGAAATCAACAGTTTAAAGAACTTAATGCAAATTTATATCATACTGTATTGTTAAAAACTTTAATAGTTTAATTTCTTAGAGGGTCATTTGCAAATTAAAACACGTTAAGAGAGGAAGAGAATTAAAAGACTAGCAAAACCGCGCGAAATTTTCGCAGTTTATTTCTTTTTAACACTTTTCAAAAATGGCTGAAAAATTTTAATGTCTTCGGCTGTTTAACACTTTCCAACGTGTTAATGATTTTGGTTTGTCTGTCCATCCGTCTTTCTGTCTGTTTATCCGCGCTCTAACTCCCGTGAATATTCATGGAATTTCTTGAAACTAATATATGTTATTTTGCGTTCTATCAGATGTTCCTTATTGATAATGGAGTAAATACCTCTGCTAGCTTATGTACAGGGACACACGAAAGTATTCCAAAGCATTGTGTTTTATGAGAGGTATTTCTATAAACCATATTTTAATACCTTTAATTTACACAAATATTAATAAAGCTGAAATATGTTATTCAAGTTCACTATCAGATATTTTCTATAGGAAATGGAGTAAATACCACCGCTGGTTTGTATACAGGAACATCCGAAAGTATTTTAAAACATTGCGTTACTTAGAGATATTTCTATAAACCAAATTTTATTTACTTTGCATAAATCTTAATGAAATTGAAATGTGTTATTCATATGCACAAAAGAATGTTTTTTATAATGTACAGTAAGATTATCATTAGACTTACAGCGCACATAAACATATTCAGTTACGTTACTGGTTATTACTGGAAATTTGCTGGAATTGCATTTTCGTTTACATTAAGCGTTTTTAATATTTTTTAAAACAATTTTTAACTGTGAATAGGATTTCAGTTTACGTATTTGTCTGCCTGACTGTCCATCTGTCCGTCTGCCTGTCCCCAGCGTACGTAAATATTTTCAGAATTTTTAAAAAATGATATATGTTATTTAGGTTTACTATGGAATGTTCCCTGTTTAAAATGGCATTAATAAGTCCTCTACAAGTTGTTTGTGTTCAAGAACGCGCAAAAAATGCCAATGCATTGCGTTTTGAGACAGACATTCTTATAAATCACACTTAAATAACTTTCTACATAACTTTCTACTGTAAAAATCTTAAAGAAATTCACATTTATTATTAATATTCTAAAAATAATGTTTTGTATAGAATATGATATGGTATTGATGCATAATTCTATGTCAGGGGGGTTACCACCCTTCTCAACTTTCGTTATAGTGCCTACATTTATTAAAACAAAAATTAAAGGGGCTGTCCAAAGGTTTCTGAGTATGAGAAATTAATTTTCTGTCTGTGTCAGCAGTGTTCTTTGACATTAAAAAAAAAAATGCAGCAAAGCACTTACGTCAATTACATTTAATAGGAAAAAAAATGTTTAGCTTAATTTTGGGTAGCCCTGTATATTGTCTATGAACTATATACACATTACATTGTATACATAAATTTAGTGTTATATGTAAAACACGTAACACAAAATGAAATACACTTCCAGCAATTCCCAAGTAATAGCTCCAATATATCCAAATACTCTGGGTAACTTTATAAATGAATGATGGCCAATCGATACAAAACATGCTTTTATGCATATAAAAAACTATGTTCATTTCATTTTATTTAGGGCAGTCTATAGATGTCACACTGTACTTATCAGAAATTTTGCTCATAGACGTAATGTATTTAAATTTTTTTGGATGACCCTATACACAAACCCTTTATCTGATCTCAACGAATAGTTTAGTGTAGCATCACCATATGATACGCATTTAGAATACCGAATTTGGACTTCCTGCTACTTCTTGTCCTTGAGATATAACAACACACACACACAGTGAGAGAGAGAGAGAGAGAGAGAGAGAGAGGGGGGGGGGGGGGAAGAGACTAACCGCTAAAAACAGGATTTTTTAATTCAGGGATTTCAAAACGTGTAAATATAACAAAAGCCAAATTTCAAAAGTTTGACTCAAAAACAATACTTTCTCTATACCATGTATATGAAGAGTATAACATGTATGCAAGAGAATGTATAAAGAAAAAGATAGAAAAATGAGTTTGAAAATTCCCTTTTAGTACATAAATTATTCATAAATTTTATTTGTTAAATTATCAATGAGCATTCTCGTGTGTATTCACTCGGAGAAAGACGGACATTACAGGTTACAATAGCTGTCTTTCCCTGAATGAAAAAGAATCCTCCTCCCCCCCCCACTAAACGCTGATCAATCTATAGTAATTACAATTTCTTATTTTTGATACAACCCCTTAAGACTTGGGGGAAAAAAATGCTAGAATTTTCAAATTGCAATAACTCAGCGAAATTTTCACTTAGAAAGAAGATTTTTTTCTTCTTCTTAGACTAAAGAGGATATTTTTCTAAATATAATTCATATGATAATAAAGGCCATATCAGAATTGAATTTCGTATTTTAATATGTATACAGCCTCTTGTACAAAAAAGTGCCATATCCGAAATCTACTCTTAATTTGCATCAATTTTGTAATTGGGAGTATGTTTCCATCTTTCTTAGTTTACGAGATAATCGCAGTATCATCTATTGTAAATCTCCCTGTATAGTAAAGAAAAGAAAAAGAAAGAAAGAAAAAGTATGGAGAGGTATCCGGAATTTTTCCTTCACTTTTAGTACATAAATTATTCATAAATTTTATTTGCTAAATTATCCGTGCATATTCACTCAGGGGAAGACCCAAATTAGAGTTAAATGGCCGTTTTTCCCCGAATGAAAATAAATGCCCTTTTCTCCCTCGATGATCAATCTATGTCTTATTACTATTATCTATGGATATACCAAGTTTGGAATACATCTGATAATTTTCTAGTAGTATCAATATTTTAGTGTTTATTTTGAAAATTCACATATCGAACTCTTTCTGGCGGTCGTATTGCTATTATGTTCTTTAAGAGCGTACAATATTTATCCTCGCCAAAAGCCAAAGTCTACGATATTTTATGAAGAAATGTGTTTATAGAATTACTCATTATATAAGTTTTTTTTTCCCTTGATTCCGTTTAATCATTCAAAAATTCACCATCGTTAAATTTAACGATGGTTAATTTCCCAAGGCAGAAAACGAAAATTTAAAAAATACATTAACTCATTAACCGCTGGTGTTGCGTTTAACAGTTAACTATAAAAGATATTTTATATTAAGTATTGCTTTTAAGTAAGAAAAAAGCAGATGTTTATTTTATT
Source organism: Salticus scenicus (assembly GCA_963930645.1). NCBI lineage: Eukaryota > Metazoa > Arthropoda > Arachnida > Araneae > Salticidae > Salticus > Salticus scenicus. The sequence goes on from OZ005649.1 coordinate 331,177,400, forward strand.
ACAAAAAAAAAAAAAAAAAAAAAAAAGATCTAAAAAATAATTTTATATTTAAAAATGAACTTCAAACTTGAAGCATTTTTCAAAACAAAACTTTTGAAAATTCTCATATTTCAATGAGTTTACATAACTTGTAATTTTTTTTTTCATAATAAAATAATTACTTTTGAAACCATCTGTAGCTTTTGCTGTTTCATGCTTCCTCAAGAAATTTTCCATAAACATTTATTTGTATTAATTTTATGCTCTTATTCCTCTGAAGTTGTACAAATACAACACTATTTTTAGTAAGGTAAGACCAATTTTCATAATTTTATTTTAAATTATTGTCATATATGATCAAAATAATGAGTGTTACTGCTCGTATTTAAAAAACAACAACAACGAAAAAAAAAAAAAAAAAAAACATTTCTAGTTTTGGTGGTTAATGGGTTAGGTAATCGGTGATTCTATAAACAAATTTCCTTAGAGAATAACACGGGTTTTGTCTGTCATCGAAGATAGATATTGTACGTTCTTAATGTACAGTCAGTAACAAAAGTGTCCGAATGCTAGCAAAAATTCCTATGTAAAAAAAGTACACTTCATACGGTTTTGTTAAATAAATCCTTATCGAATCATGTTCTTACGTTACCGACTGTACTCATCCGAATCGTGCGCGCGCACACACACACGCACACACATTACATAATCATAGGAAAGATATAAGATGTCACTTTGGGAACAAATCAAGAGATTTTTACAGATTCTGTTATACATTACAAGTCAATCCGTTTTTTTATGTTCATCATATTTGGGGAAAGATTAAGGTGTGTGTATTATAGCCTAAAATAATCATACAAGTATGAATACAAGTACTTACGAATCTTATATATCCTTCAACAGCGAGTCCATCTCTATGAAAAGATGCTAAACCAATAACTTCCCTGATACCATCTGCTTTATGATCGGGTTGGATTGTACCACAGGTCCAACGGAAATTTCTTGCGCGCTTGTGGATAACAACAGACCTGACACAAAAATCAACCATAAAATTAATAAATAAAAACCCACTCACTCAGTAATAATCGTTAATAAGAAATCACAGTAAATGAAATAAAATCAACTCAATACTCATAATTGTAGTCCAAAACAAGTTTATAATTTACTGCCACAATTAAAATTAAGGAAAATTTAAAATATTTGACCAAGCTTACAATAATGAAATTTATATTAACAGGAAGTGATAATTCAGGTTTATAATCTAGTGTTACTATACAAATTTTGGAAGATAATTTAAAATATCTGACCAAACTTATAATAATACAATTTATATTAGAGGAAATGACAATTTGTTATATAGCAAACTGGTCTAATATGAACATCAGCTTTGATACCTATGTTAATGTAGTGTTACGGCCAACCCAAAATAATAACATTTACAAAATATCTAATAGAATATATTATTTTTAATGAACGTACGCATAATATTCTAAGAGTCTCTAATCATAAAATATATTCTCTGTCTGAATGCGATTCGAAAATGTAACATAATTGAGAAACCGTTTAGTAAAAGACACAGAAGAGGATATAATAAAGACACGAATAGCAATCTCAATTGTTATAAGCTTTTTTTGTTCAATTCCCAATCTCCGCGCAAATTTTTCAATTGTCAAATGTACTTATTTTATTAGATTGCAGTTTGGATTACTTTAGTGTTAATCTATATACTTTAAAGAAAAAAAAAAAAAAAAAAAAAAAAAAAACAAGAAACCGATAATTGTCAAGAACTATTGAAAGATCATTTTTTTAATATAGCACAGTTAATGTTGAAAAAGTTCAATAAGTAAGCAAGATTTTTGCTTGGATAAAATAAAAAAGGCTTGTTAAAACTTTGAATCTGAAACATAGAAAGAAAAAAAAATGTTCGGAAACAATTAGGTACATATTCAATTTTCTTAAATACCACTCCTTTTGTGGTCCTTATCTGCTATTTTTCGCCATTGTGCGATGAAACATACGGTATTATTTATTGGGTTGTTCGATAAATAATGTCGTTTTTTTTTTTTTTTTTTTTTCATGTTTTTCAAAGTGAATTTATTTATATTAACAACAAGCATTAATCAATGATATACTGACCATTTTGTTGGATGATTTTTTGCCATCTTTCGGTAAGTTGAAAAATTACACGTTCGAAGAAGCCTTGGTTTTTAGAAGCGAAGGTTTTAAAAAACGACATTATTTATCGAACAACCCAATAGTTCGTTTGCATTTTAAGGCTTTGACTTTCTTAATACATAGATATTATTTATAATAAAAAAAAAAAAAAAACATAAGAAATTTAGGACTTTTTTTTTTTTCCTCAAGCAATGAAGTAAAACGCATTCTATCATACTTATCATTATGCCGACTGAAATTTTTGTCACCCCTTTAACGTTCATTAGTTTCGTAACTGAAACCAAATATTTAAGAATATGCAACATCTTTTCCTTGTTTTAATCGATTTTTAAATGTTTATTTCTCTGTTCCGTAGACAACAGCACTACTCCGACATTCAACAAATGATGATTCAGCGGAAGCCATATGCAGAAATAATTTAATTTTTTTTTTTAAAGGAAAGCGTGCACCTTGCTAATTTGATGGTATATTCGTGTCTAGTTCTTTTTACCTGATGAAGGAATATTATTTTGATTTGAAACAACTGTTGCGAGTTTTTGCAGTTTATAGTGTTTACTTACAAAATTATTAATTTATTAAATTAATTGTTTAAGTATAATCAGGCTAACAAATCGATGTTTCAAACCAAAAATTTATCGAAAATAAAAAAATGCATAGTATTTTCTTTTTTAAACATTTATAAAAACTATGTGTCACTAGCCCTTTCTGATATCAGTTCAGCGACTTTCAATAAATAAATAAATAAATAAAAATAATAAAAAAATATATATGTAGTGAACATTAAAGGGTTAAAGCAGCGATGCTATGATGTATGTCTCACAGTAACATAGGGAACAGTCTCAGGTAAGTCAGAATAGGTAATCTTCTTAAATTAAATTAAAATAGTTTGGTGAACAAAGGAATCAATTGCTCATTATTATATATTCCCGATAAAAATGGTGCTAGACAGAAGTTTCATGCCTGTAGTCAATTTAACAGATGCATTTTTTGCTAATTTACGTTTATAAATCTCAAAATTTCGTTTTTACTCGGGGATGGGGGGGCGGGGGGGGGGAGCTAGCCTGTTGTAGCAAAACTATTTTATATATTTCCCTATATAAACACGTTGAAGCAGTACAAATTATTTACAGTTTTTCATCTGAGAGTTATTACACTAAATGTCGAAATAAAGTCAATTTTGTACCCTTACGCATAACATCTCAAAAAAATGCCTTTTTTCATCCCCTTGTTAAATAAAAAAGAAAAGAAAAAAAAGATAACTTTGTTTAAAATTATCACAAATAGTTGGCATAGGTAGACTCTGCGCAGTTCCCCATCACATATTTTTCCCCACACATTTTAATTATTGTTAAAAACTATTAAAGTAAAATTTACATATTGCATCCCGGCAAGAAAAATGACTACTTAATTTGTGGTACAAATATTCCATTTAATGCACATTTAAGTGAAATTTTGCCCTATTCTCCGATATTAAGAAAATCGTAAATTGCGAATAACTTACGAAGTTCTTTAATCAGAATGTTGTAAATCAATAGGGTTCTTGCCAGTATCTTAAATGATATTTTAAAGGTAGTCTGACATGTTTACGATGAAAATATTCCTCAAAAACGACGTTTATACAAAATTTTGCTGTATTCTACCATGTTAAGAAATTCGTAAATTTTCAATAACTTGCAAAATTTTCAAAGTAGCATGTTTATAGTTAATGATGTTCATCCCGGCATCAAAACTGATATTTATGAGCTGTTCTTACAACTTTAAGATAAAAATATTTCTTTTCATGCACGCTTAAGTGAAATTTTGCCCTATTCTCCTATGTTAAGAAAATCGTAAATTTTGAATAACTTCTGAAGTTTTTTAATTAGAATGTTGCAAATGAGTAGGGTTATTTCCAGTGTCATAAATAATATTTTAAAACTGTTTCCGACCTCTCTGCGATCATTTGTTCGTGAGATATCGTGTACAAAGAGACTAACATACACCCTACAGATGGACACCATACCCATTTTGATATTTTCGGATTCCTCACACCTGAAAACGTGTAAAAAAGTAAAAAAAACCGAGGTCGAAAATTTTCACAATTTCCTAAGTTCCCCATACCTATAGTATGATGGGGAACTAACTATTATTTCCAGTTATCACCGGTTCAACAATTTGTTTCAAAAAGGTAATAATTCTTTTGAAAAACATTCATACTGAAAATTTCTGTCCCCCAGGGAGTACTTTCAGTAGAAGAGGGTAAGCTTTGCTTTTATATATACAATTTGTTTTTTGCCTGGTTGATTATTACTATTATAAATATATGTAATTTTTAATATCATAATGACTGTATAAAAAATAATTCTCTTTGTGTGCATTTATAAGAAATTTTGTTCTGTATTGCCATATTAAAAATTATAATATTTATGTATTGAACAGCGAGTTATCCCAAAATGTAACCAGTACCAATTTATGCCAAGTTCTAACTAAATAACAAGCTTGATTAATTTCCGTTCATTGGTTCATAAGATGCAACGTCTACGTCCACAAAATTTTTGTAAAGCAGACAGACATTTTCTAAAAATGGTCCTGAGCATGATGCTCAGGACATTTCAAAACATGTAAATCGGAGGTCAAAAATTTTCACGAATCCAATACTTTCTTTTTTCTTTTTATTTATACAGAAAAGAAGATAGCACTGGAAAAGAAAAAATAATTAAGTTTCAAATACTCTGTTCTTTGTTTGATAACAAAGGTCTACAAGTGTTGCAAAATTTAATTTTACAATTTTAGATGATACATACGGTTTCTAATGCGCTGAAACCGAAAATGAAGACAGTTTTTCTCTATCGAGTATAGATTTTTTGTGAATACGTTTACCAACACAATTTCTTCCTTTCCGATAGTTTCTAGTTTGTTTCCATGATTAATTATAATTAATCATGGAAACATTCTAGAAAAGTTACCACATTAGTGGAAGAGTCTTGGAAGATGTTGTGTCAGTAGGCACCCTGTATTGACAAAAAATCTATACGTGATAGAGAAAAAGTAGCTTCAGTTTCGGTACAGCGTCTAGATAAAACAGTGTGGAAAGCGGCGAATAAAATTGTACTAAAAAAATTAAGCCTGTCACCAGATGTCATTGTAATCGAAGCTAGTGTCACGACAACAAAACCGAGACTCCCTATTGGTTAATTGTATGCTTAGATCACGTGATTAAACTGACGAAACTGGGAAAAGCCAATCAGGTCTTCGATTTGAGCAATAGCTTCGATCACAGCGACATCTGGGTAAGCTTAATTTTTGTAGCATCATTTTAACATCACGGTTATAGGCGATTGCCACACTGTTTATTCTAGACGCTGTAGTTTCGGTTTCAGCACACCAAAAAACAAAGGTCAGCCAAAATTATCAAATGAAAATTTTAGATGTAGACTTGTGAAATTCATAACGTCCGTGATTTTGCACGCTACTTTTCACTTTTTGAGTGTGTTAGTTAAAAATTTTCAGTTTTGAGAATTTAAAGTCTTCTTATACTCATATCCGATAGGTTAGTATAGAAACGCTAACGATAGATTCGGCTTGTAAATAATAATACATGGCATAAATGAGAATCCGTACAATACATAAATATAGCTAGACATATATTCAAGTTAAAAACATTATATCTTACCTTCCAATAATGCTGTAAGGTCCGTGCAAAGGAAGACTATTGTCTTTAAATTCTGGCACACGAAAATAATCCTGGTCATCTAAAGTTCCTAACTTGCCACTGAGGTCACCCACTTCATATTGATCGTTGGATCCAACACCGGGTGCTGGACCTAAGGACACATTGACATGGTAAGGGTTGAAATGCCCGTGAACAGAATCGTCTGTACAAGGAAATTCACGATCTATGGGAACTGGAAGCTGTAAAGAAAATATATGACGTTCAAATATATAAAACTATCATTTTTTAAAGAAAAAATAAGTTTAAGATGATTTCGTTTCAAACATACCATATTTAAGTATACATCATTTCACCACCAGAGGGCGCCCTGTATTATATACAAACATCCCCAATCAACATGAAATTTCAAGACCTTTATCAACAACCGCCTTGAATTTCCAAGACCTTTTAAATAAGGTGTCACATGGTGGTGTTAGCTGCAAAATCCTTTAGTTGCACTTTCCACCGCCAGGGGGCGCAGTGTGTTCTGTACGAACATTACCAACGGTCAGGAAATACCAAGACCTTTAAAATAAGATGTAACACGATAGGGTCTGCAGCAAAGTCCCCTAGTTCCATTTTTCACCACCAGGGGTCGCACTATATTGTATGCAACAGAAAGTGATTTTTTAGTATTCGACTCTAGTCCCCATATGTGCAATTTCTTCACCGTGAAGTAATTTGAAGCTTAGTTAAGCTCGTAAACGTGTTTTTAACCCAAACGGGTGGGAAACGGTTTCTTCGACTTTTTTTAGTTTTTCTCTTCTCATAGCACATCTACACACCAAGACCTTTTTTTAGACACCTCAACCAAATTTTTACACCAAGTAGTTCTCTCAATATAGTGGAGACAGACAAAAACATGTTTCAAATTAATATATAGATTCTGTACGTTAATTCTTGATCTAGAGCTGCCACGAAATTTTTGTCTCACCCATACTAGAGTCGCCAATTTTTATAATTCATTTCGGAGCATTTTTAGATTTGACTTCTTTTCATACAACTTTTTTTTTTTTTTTTAAGTATAATTTTTTTTTCTTATTTTATCGTAGTTATATATTGGAGGAAATTACTCTATAAATAAAGTAGTATAAAATAAAGGAAGGTCTAAAAAAGCTCTGGAATAAATTATAAAAGTTCGTAATTCTGCACATACGCAGACACACAGGTAGAGGGACGTTTTTAAAAAATGCTCAAATCGGGTTAAAAATCTCCCAAACTGTAAAATCATCGAAAACTTTTACGAATCTAATACATTCTTCGATAAGTATCGAAGAAAGTAAAAACAAGAAATACTTCTGGTATTTATTTAACCTTAACATTAAATATATGAAATGAAAAATTAAAACTTATTTTACACAGTGAGTATATATATTATTGATGCTTACATAATGTACACAAAATTCATTAAAAAAAAAAAAAAAATCATTTAGAAATTACGTAATACTTTTTTTTTTTTAACTGATGTGTATATGGTATATAAATATTACTTTCGGGTTCAACGACCTGTTTCAGAGCAGAAAATTTAAAAGTATGAAATTTATTTAGAAATATTCCTGTTTGCTAAGCAAGTTTTATAATTATAAAAATGCGTATTAGTATATAGAATAGCTTCTTCAACTACTAATCTAAATATATATATATATTTAACAGTGTGAAGCACTTTATTTTTTAAACATTCTCCCCCTTATATATGGTACAGAAAGTTTTACTTCGGGAACAAACTTTTGAAACTTAACTTTTGCTAAAATTATGTGTTTTAAGGTCTCTTGAATCCGAAAATTCGGTTTATAGCGGTAACAGAAAGTCCAAATTCGGTATTACAAATATTTTATCACATGGGGATATTACTTTAAAATCGTTATTGAAACATGACAGATGGTTTACGTATTACAAAGGCGACATACAAAATAAATTTAATGCGCTGTGATTTATTTTGTAAATCTGTTACTAAACAGATTTACAAATTCTAATTGCTCTAATAAGAATTTGTCAATTAATTAGAACAAAATTAAATAATTTTGTCTAATTTTGTTTCTGTGGACAAAATTTCTGGTTCGTCCTAAGACTGCTCTAAATGAAATGAAAGTAACATTTTTATACGCACAGAAGTATTCTTTACATAGAGGATATAAAGAAAAATATTCGTTCTTCGTTTATAGGAGCCATTACAAATATTCGTATACTGTTTTAAATAGCTGTGTATGCATTTCAAGTCGTGTTATAGGCGTTTTTGCTCTGTTAAATTAATTTGTTGAGTGAGTGTAACGCCAGTTTATTTAAACATGTTATTAAACTTCAAAATCACTTACTTGGTGAACATGATATCCACCGGCTAATCCAGCCAAGCCTCCAAAGTCAATCTTCCCTTCTGTTATATCGAACATAGATTCTTGGTAAAAGTTGATTACTCCAGAGATATTGGATTCAACAGCCGGTCCACTGAGCCAAGTTCGGACAAATGCTTTAACAGGATGACGAATTCGAATACCAGTACATGCTAATCGATCTCCTCTGTGGGGAGGTGCATGGTCATCATGAATGACAAGAGCCTGAAAGAAGGAAAATATTTTGTAAAAAATTATAATGAATTAATATATTATACTTCTGATTCTTATTAAAATTTAAATGAAACTTTTCTTATATTCCACTTCGCAAATAATAATAAAGTTAGTACTTTTATTTGTTATTTTCTAATACTGAACAAATAGGTTATTAATGATGATAACAAAATGAAATCTAAGAGGATTTCAAACAATTAAGAAAAATAAATATATCTGAAGAATATTCAAATTAAAGATGGGATGTCATGTGGTGTTGTGTGGTAGCGATTGTTTAAAGGTTAAGACCGACTGACTATTACAAAAAGGATTGTAAACCTGGGTTGAATACTCTCCTTGGGGACCTGTGTAAGAGAACCTATTCGCATTTACGTGAGTTAAGAAGAAAACCAAGGATAAATCCGAATAGTAAGGCAAACAAAAGTAACCTAGGTTTGAACCGGGCAATTACCATCCATCAGCTTCGATAGCAGAGCCCCTAGGCCAGTGATGGGGACCGAGCACATATAACGTTCTATGTGCATGTTCTTCTATAATCCTAGAGTTAAATTGTACTTTTTCTTATACCGATTATAATAAGAATTCATCTCCTATTATTTTATCAAATAATTACTAAGCAGTTTTTCAAGTAGTCAATGCTAGATAAGAAAAGAAATGCGTCACAAATTTATCTTATAGCTGTCCAATAATACCGCTATCACACCATGTATAATCCACCATGAAATTTTTTATGTACTCAAATTATATATATATATTGTAAAACTGAAACAAAACCCCACAGTCAAGGCCTCATTAACGCACAGGCCGAATGGGCCCAGGGGTCCTTGTTTTGGGTGGCCCTAAATTTCGTTTAAAGTTAAAAAAATTTAACTAAAATATAAAAGTGTTCTTGAAAATATCATTCTATGAGAATTTTAAATCTGAAAGCAAAATAAAATTTTTTACAAAAATTATATTTTACTAAAATATGCATTTTTGGGTGAAATTGTGTGAAAATTTAAGGATTTTTTCGAAGAATTAATCATGCAGAAAATGATAGACAGGGGACTCGAACGTACATCTATCTTGGGTCCCATTTTATCTTGATCGGGCTCTTCCACAGTTACTTGAAAGGAACATAATGCTCCAAAATGAATACATTTTTCTTAATTTAGCATTATTACCTAAAGAATGTACTAATAAACTTGAGCCAACCTGCGAGCTTGAATAAAATATGTTCAAGGATTCATCATGCATCTGGAAATTTCCAAAAAGGTACTAAGACAATTAATTTATTCTATGCCAATAATATCTTTCAAATTAATGTTTGTCAAACTATGTATATACTGTTTACAAAATTACAGTAAAATAATTTCTTAATAAATTAAAATGAAAGCAGTATTTAAAAAAAGTCGTATTATGCGACTTTTATTTTTTATTTTATTTATTTATATCTGATATTATAAATAAGAAACTGAAAACTTCGCTTCATAAGTTAATTTGGGGTTGTACCACACAATATTTTCAGATTCTTAAATCACTAGCATAATAAAACAGCAAAAACCTACACTAGTATAACTTATTAAACTTGCAAACAGTAAATTGATATATTAAAAAAAAGATAAGAGAAAAAGTTCTGGTCTTATGTTTGCAATGATTCTAATTTCTAATTTTTTTTTTTTTTTTTTTTTTTAATTATGAAATGGCTATATCCGAAGTAGCTTACCTTTCCTAGAATTTTGTCTGGACCTGATAAAGGAAGCTGCACATCAGTATAGAAAATTTTGTTCTTGATGCCTCTCGTATTTTCTTTTTTCGCACTGATTGCAATCCGGGCTCCTTTTCCACTCAGATCTCCAGCAGCACATCTTAGAGGATTTTCTGGATTACAGTGTCTTTCGTATTGTCTGCCAGCTCCCACACCGAATGGATTGAACTCGGCGCCAGTACTTTCGCAACGTCTGGTCCAGTTATAAAAGTCCCGACCTGGTTCAAACTCGTGAACATCCCATCTAAAATAAAATCGAAATTCACCTGTTTTATATTTGAAATGCTGCATTTTTTTAATGCACAAAATAATAAAAAAAAGTCTAAAACTAGTATGTCGTGGCCATCACAAAAGTTTCTTCTATTTCCTTTTAATATATTAATTGATCAAAAAACTAATTGAAACCTGAAAAGAGCTGCACAGCATCGTCACCTATTGACGTATATACACCATTTTACAGATCAAATTTATTACATTTATACACTATTCAAGTTGAGATTGAACTTTCCCATAAACAAGAAAAGTTTTAGTATAGCAGTGCCAACTATCATAGCCGATTATGCACGAAAAGTTGATAGGGAGCAATTTTCGTCAAGGTGCAACTAAATATAAAGTCTTATGAAATTCTGTGCATTAGTTTTTAATCTAGAACTGCCAAGAAATTTCCTATCACGCACAGAGAGACTCACAGACAGGCAATTTTTTTAAATGGCCAAATTGTGTTCAGGAAATCTCAAATCATTTATATACCGTTATAAGGAGACGATAGAAATAATCAAACTGAGAAGAAACAAATGTATATATGATATATTTAGGAAAGCTTTTCAAGATGAAAATCAAGGACGATGAATGAACTTAGCGTCGATTTTTTTATGATCTTTGCCAATGCTTAGAACGTTGACATATATTTAAAATTTCATACAACTGTATTGGAAAATTCTGTCCATTTGGATTAAACAAATTACACTGGAAATTTTTGTTTGATATAGTTTATCTAATAATTAAAAAAGTATTTTATCTTACAGATACTGTTAAATAAAAATTTCCAGTGTCATTTAATTCAAACAGACAAAATTTTCTTGTATATTTAATGTATTATTCTGATTTCAAGTTCGATTTCAACAGGATATAATTTGACAGCAAAACAGGTATAATCTTTTATAACATAATCTTTCATAACACTTTCAATTCAATTAAAAATAAGCCATCAAGCATTTACGATTTCTGTTACTTGTTTCAATTATTTATTTATTTACAAGTATATAACAAGTATATAACCCGTCAAATATGACGGAATGTGAAATCAATTAAGGTAGTGAATCAACGAATGCTTTGCCAGCTTCGCTGGTCACTGTATTTAAAGGGGACTAATGTGCAAGTTGTACCTCACGGGACTAATGTGCAAGTTGTACCTCACGGGACTAATGTGCAAGTTGTACCTCACGGGACTAATGTGCAAGTTGCACCGAACGAACAAACTATTTCTTTCAACGAAAATGCCTACTAACCCTGGACGATAGGTCTAATATATCGTATCATATTACATATCGTATTTATCGTAATATAACTCAATACTTATTTCGCTTCCTTCTTCGACTCATTTTAATAAGCATTTTTTATATGCATGAGCAATTTTATAATTTTTAATTTTTCGCGTGAAAGCATTATTTCATCTTATCTCCCCCCCCCCCCCCCACAAAAAAAAAAAAAAAAAAAAAAAAAAAAAAAATATTTTTACTTTCTCTTACCCATAGGGTCGAGAAAGAATTGTTTTAGGGTCAAATTTTCGAACGTGAGTTTTTGTTATATTTACATGTTCTGAGGTACCCTGAATACGAAAATTATGTTTTTAGCGAAAAGTTTGTGTGTCCTCAACGGGGGGTTGAGGGCCTCACACAGAACTAATTATCATATAAAACCCTTCCGAAGCCTAATTTGAATTGTTCAACATAGGTTTACATAACAGTACTCGCAACCTGTATTTATAGAATTAAATTTCAGGGTAAGAGAAAGTCGTGTAAGTGACACCAGATTATTTTACTTATTTTTATTTCATATTATTGCACGCGCACTTTTTATTTCCTAATTCAAAATTATTAAAAAAATACTTTTTCGATATCGCTTGTAACGATACTGATTATTATTAATTTTCTTTTCTTTTTCTTAAAAAAAAAAAAAAAAAAAAACGATTTTAATGAAATTCTGGCAAAAGCAGAATTTAGTTTAGGACGGAGGACTATTAGTTTTTTTTTTTTTCCCCCCCCAAATTATAACATCGCTTTCAAATTATTCAATTATATTTCCGATAAATTTTAGATTTCGATAAATGTCCAACTATCGAAAAATGACGCAGTAAAAATCCCAGATTGAGACTAATAGTCCTCAGTCCTAATATATATATATATATTCGAGCCCTGATACTATTCCTGCTGATTCTTATGTAAAATGACCTCCTGAATCCAAATATAACCCCCATTTTGTCCAATCGGCCACCGTTTTCTCGGGAAGCCATCTCCTCCCCTAATTTTTATCACTGTTCAGTAATTTTATGGCCATGATTTTGATTTAGAGAATGGAAAAGAATTATTTTAACTCTTGAAAAAAAAAAAAAAAAAATACAATGTTTAATAAATAATAGTAATAAAGTATAATAAATTTAATTCATAATTTCATGGTAAATCCCCCCTTAAATGTTCCCCTTGCAGCAAATGTACATTTTTAGAATTTTTCACTTCTGTAGCACCTCAGAAGATATTTAACAGTTAAAATAATCCTTTCTTTCCCATACAAATTAAATTTATAGCCATGAAATTACCGAAAAGGGGATAAAAATAAGGGGGCGGGGTGTCCCGAGAAAGCGGTGGGGGATAGGGCAAAATGAATGCCATATTCGGATTCAGGAGGCCATTTTATATGAGAATTTACAAAAAGGGTGTGAGTCGATTTTTATGCAGAGCAGTGTAATTAAGAGTATCAGCACAGCTTAAAATAAATAGAAGAATGTGTTTGAATATCTTCGTTTTCAACTCATTCATAACGGAAGAAATTTGGATACGATTATGACTAGAAAGCGATCACACTCAGTATTTATACTTGCAAGCAAACAAAAAGTTAAATAATATGCTTTACAACGCTTAATTCAAAAGATAAATTAAAGATTGGTGTACAGTTATTAAAACAATAGTTGCATAAACTACCGTTTCTTAACAAGTCGAACAAAGAAATTTAATCTCAGATTTTTCTCAACAATGGAACCCACCAAGATAACTACAATGCTAAAGTGACAGATTCGGGTTATAGATAAATATTAAGGCGAGTTAGTTTCAATTTAAATGTGTGGAAATTAAATGTTTAAATCTTTATCATCCAGAGTTCACTTTTTGTTTTAGCGTTTTATATTTCATCTTATCATTATTATTGTTTAAGCAATAGAATAATTACTAACGTTGTCGCTAATGGCACAAAATTTATGAATTTCCAGACTGAATTATTTTTATAACTTCCCAATTTAATACTAAAGATGTTAAAAGTTGTTCAGCTAATTTATCAGGAATTAATAATGATATCAAACTTTAAAAACTAGGATACATTATATACATTGAATTGCTTTGAACATCTTCTATATTACTTTATAATTTCTATTACAAAATAAAATCAATAGAAATGCAACTATAATATAGAACAACTACAAATCCTAATTAATATTTAACTCTTCGCAGAATAACATAAATTACAACATTTATTTTTTTATTTTCCAAATTCTCTTTGAAATTTAAATTGTGATGTTATCAATAATACATTTTTCATGGTAATTCCAGTTTTCTAGAATTACATTCAGGTATGATTTTAGTTCTTAAATATTAGGGATGGACCAGATATCCGGTATCCGGCATATCCGGCTGATTTTTCAATATCCGAAATATCATCGGATATCCGGATCCGGTTAAATCCATATCCGGTCCATCCCTATTAAATATTAAATTTTATGGTTACGAAATTCTCTTTGAAATTTAAATTGTGATGTAATCAATAGTAATACATTTTTCATGGTAATTCTAGTCTCTTGGTTTCTCTTTTCTCTAGTTTCTAGTTCTTATCACACAACAATCGAGTTAAAAGTGCCCCCCCGTTTTATCAAGAGGATTACATTAAAATAATGTTTGGTCATTTCTTTCATGAGACAAATCAAATTTAAGATCACACCACTTTTTTGTGCATCATAATTTCACATGGGGTTCACATATAAAAAGTTTTAGAAAGATTGCAAAAAAATATTAAAAATAACTTTTGAATTTAGTATTAATGTTCATGACTGAGAATTTTAAAAGTAGAAGGCACATATCGATCACTTCAGGTAATCGCATTTAAATTTTTTCAAAGAGTAATAAACATTTTTGAAATTTAATTTCTTTACCCCTGATGCTTCACTCTGGAGGAATTCAGAATAGGTGGATTTTTTCTAATGTTAAAAAATCTAAATCTCTTTTGGTTATTCCTATTCACATTCTTCAGGTAAGCAAATGCTTTATATTTTTCTGTGGTGGTCTTTCTTATTTTACAAAATTAGAATGAAGTAATAATAATAATAATAATAAAAATAATAAAACCTTTGAAGTATTGAAAAATCTCTGAAGATTTCTTAAATGAAGAGAATTTATATCCTCCAGAGAACACGTTTTATGTTTAATACTTACCTTTTGTATTTAACATTGTATAATTTAGGCATACTTTCTAAACGTTAATACAATCTAGATGAAATATTTCAATTATGATGAATGCAGTATCTTATTATACATATAACTTTTATTAACCCTTATCGCTCGTATGTCCCTTCTGAGGGGACATTAAAAAATCGAGCCACACCTTAAGGTGTCCCTCTGCAAATGAAATGTTATTTTTTTAAAACGTGTAACTATAGGCTACCTCTCGGCTACCGGAAAATTTTAACAGAAAGATTTATTTTATTTAATGATGAAGTACAATTTTTCGGTAGCCAAAAGGTAGTAAGTTGAAAACTATACGTGTGACGTTTTAAAGGAGCGCCAAAAGGTGTGTTTTACGGGAAAATATGCCGAGCGCAAAGGGTTAATATAAAACTAATCGCAAATCAATCAATGTAGGTTGAATATGTTAAAACTGACATTGTTAAGTCTCATTTATACTGTGATATTAAAAGCATCCGAAATGTTTAATGTAAAATATATGTATAAATAAATATTGTCTGCAAATTTTTATCAAACGTTTTTATCACTTACATATGTGGACCCATTTGCCAACAGACAAGAATTTATCACTTATTATTTTCTGAAATTAAATTTCTCTTTAAATGAGATGAAAATTTTCCTTTCATTGATTTTCCAAAGTGGCGAATATAAATTGAGTAAAGAACATGTATTAAATTTTGCTTCGCTAATAAATCTTCTAATAACATATTTGAAATGTTGTAGAAAAATTATTAAGACGACTGTTTATCAAAAATAACAATATTTGATTATTATAAAAAGTTTAAAAAGGATAGAGAATCAATCTTAGATGATCCACGATCTGGTATTACCATTAACTTCACATAATGATCAACATCTTTGCAGGTCAAAGAATGCTGAGTGATCGCAGTTTAACAATAAGACGTAATATTGAAAAAATTCCTATATCATTTGATTTCCGATAAGCAATTTTAAAAGATCAATTTAGGCTTCTAATGTGTCACTCCTCGAATTGTTCCAAAAACTTTACAATTTATTTCAAAAATAGCAACGAGTATAAGTTGATCGCCAGATGATTTCTTTTGGCTGTTCTTGTTTAAAATGCATTATTACCAGTGATAAAGCTTGGATACATGTTTCTGATACAGAAACAGCTCAATAAACAAGTGAATGGCGCTTGAAAGCTAAAGCAAGATAAGAAAGACCATGACAAAATCGCTTAAAAATCAAAGAAATTTTGGCAGTTTATTTTATTGTGGTGCGTGCATTATGAATTCCTACCAAGTAACTAGATAGTTATTAATGATTAGTATTTGAGTGTTTTGCCCACGTTGCATGAAGCAATTTGGGAAAATGATCTGAATTGTGACAAGAAAACTCAGTTTTTGCACAATGATAATGCCCCCTCTTGCAACGACATTGTTATTTGTGAGTATTTGACAAAATATCCAACAGATAAACTCCATGAGCTCTCCCTACAAACACACTTATCCAGAGTTCATCCTAAAGATGTCCCTTTCATCTACATTATATTCTAAAGATGTCCTATAAATGTCCTGGAAAGAAGATGTGTTGTAGGGCACCTAATATGCTATCAAATGACTTTTTCTTATTTCGACTGTTGAAACTGATTTCGTGGTCATTATTTTAAATCCAGTGATTCAACAGAAGAAAATTCACTAAAAGCCATAAAAGGTTTTTCGGTGAAAAGATCCCTTTATGGCATGTTTAGAGGATTGAAAAAAAAAAAAAAAAAAAAAAATGTTGGCAAAAGTACATTGCAGTCGGAATATGTTTGCCTTAAAAGAGATACAATAAATTTCGATCAATAATTTGTTCCCTTTGTTTCATGCCAGTATTTCAGGTCTTTTGACCACACGCACGCGTATATATACATTATATTGTAGATTTTTAATATAAAATTAATAAATTAATTTTTATTGCATTTAAAATATACTCTTTTCCTGCTAGTAAGGGAGTTATTGATGTTGCTCTACAGTCATTTTTTGCGCATTAAGTTTCATTAGACCAGGAACGACGACTTAAAATACCTACTAAGCAAGAAAATCGCATGCAACTCAGACTTTTAAAGTTTTTAAATGACAACATTTTTTGTATCTTTGTATTTATACTTATTTACTATAACCGAGAGGTATTATCGTAAATCTAACATTTCATTTTTTATTTATTTTTTTTTTTGCGATTGAAATTAATCACTATATTTTCTCACAAAAGCAACGCAACACTATAAAAATTTTCAAGTATTTAAAGGCAAGATAAGTAGATTTAAAATATAAATATTAGAAGGTCTGCATGAAAGTAATTATTCATACAGAAATAATTACCTGTGATCCAGAGTATCGTTGATACTTCCGTCTATGTAGTAGAATTCACCAAACACCGTAGTCTCTCCATATGGATCGTTTTGCGGCTGTCTGAAAAACACTTCCCCAGCTAAAGGAAATACAAACGAGGCAACAGCCATCCTAGTAGCTGTTGGATAGCCAATGTTTGCGCAAATCCATGGTTCTCCGTGAAGGTTGTTGATGACTATAGAACGACCAATCACACCGTTGATCCCAAATAATGGAGTATTGAAATCTACGTGAATTCCTAAATGAAGATTTAACAAAGGGCTTGAATCAAGAAGGCCAAATTTTCCACTGAGATTGCCTACCGGATATTGGTCACCAGTTCCTAAATAAACAGAAAATGGAATATCTTAAGCTATAAATTGTAGTAAAGATAAAAAGAATTATTTAATTAAAAACGAAAAATCCATGCCTCACAAAAACTGTTGAAAATACCAGTATAATAAACCGTAGCGATTTTAATTTAACAAAGCCAAAAATATCAGAAAAAAAAATAATTTCAGTAAAACATCGCAGAGCTGCCAACGTTTCTAATTTATCCCATAGCATTGTTAGTACCTGCCTCTTATTCACACCACCTTCTTTGGAGAGTAATTTTCTTCATTGTTATTATTGGACAAGAAGAAGGTTAATCTTCCAAGAAAGTACTGTGAAGATGAAGAGAAAGTGGGTACTAATAACGCTACGGAATAAATTGGAAATATTAAGCAGAAAAATTACTGTACAAAAAAAAGTGGTGTAATATGTGTGGCTATAAAAGTGGCTTGTATTAATAATACTACAGAATAAATTAGAAGTGTTGGCAACTCAGATACCGTTCCTTAAGTTTATTAGTAGACATTTTTGTTGCATACTTTGAAACATCTTAATATTATTTATTATGTTTCAATGTAAGATGCTAACTATTACAGTTACATTTATTAGCTATAGAATTACATATAAAATAATAATAACTTCCTGGTAGTTAGTATATATTTTCTATTTTTTGTCATCGTCATCAAAGAATCAATGAAATTTCAACGCTATCATTATATCTGTTTAGATAACAGTAATAGCCATTTCTTAGTTAGTAATTCATAAAAAAAGAAAGAAAAGTTACGAGGTTTTTCGTAGTTTTACCTTGGGTTCTTAAGAAATAGACCTATTTATTATTATTATTTTTTTTTTTTTAGGGGGGGGGGGGGGATCTTATTTATTCAATGGAAGAGTGAATCTAAATGGGAATCAAGATTTCATCCAATATAAACAGACACATCACATTTACGCAAAAAAAGCATAAGAAAAATAAAAAATAAATTGCTTATTTATACAAAAAAAAAAAAAAAAAAAAAAAAAAAAGGAGTTTTTCAGAATTAACAAAATGAAAATAGGATGAAAAATAATATTTGGATTATTTCAGTAATTGCATGATGTAAATGCTTGTATTAAGGAATAAAATAAATGTTTGCTAAGGTAACGACGCGTAAACTACTTCAATAGTAAGAAACAAAGAGCAGCAAAAACTTGGAAGACAAGAATATACATATACTTAAAGAGGATAAAATATCAAAAAGGTTAAAAAACCAAAAGTTAATAAAATAAGTAATATTGAATTAGAATTTACAAATTAAAGCGCTATGAAATGCAGCAATTATAAAACACGTAAACTTAAATAAAAATTAAATTACTATAAATATAAGCAGAAAAATATCAATAAAACCTGAAAGATAATTAACCCCAAAAGCATTTAGGGTTGCCATGAGGGAGACCTTAAAATGCGGGGTCAGCAATGAGTATATTGCAATGATGATAGCCTCAATGCTTTTTGGGTTAATTATCTTTCAGGTTTTATTGATATTTTTTCTATTTATAATAATTATATATACAGTCGGCTGCAAAATTATTCGAGCACTAGCCAATGATTCCTATATTTAAAAAGTACACTTAAGACTGTTTTGCTAAGTAAATCCTTGTCGAATCATGTTCTTAGACTGATTAAGAACATGACTCGACAAGGATTTATTTAAGAAAGCTGTATTAAGTGTACTTTTTTTTGGCAAGGATTATTGCTAGTGCTCGAATAATTTTGCAGCCGACTGTATATACATATATCGTTAACAAACTTTTAAATACTTTTTTTTTTTTTTTACAACAAGAACCTACGTAAAATGTCATTGCTTCTTAAACAAATTTTGTTAAAAATTTTTTTTTTTAAATAAAAATTGTTTATTTTTAAATAATCGTGATTATTAAATTGTTTCTAAAGAAATTTATATCTTTCTTCTATAATAAAATATGACAAATAAGGTCCTCTTTCCTTGTTAAACTGAATATATACGAGGAATTGTGTGTTATAATCTAAAATTTTTTTTAAATTCAGTTCTGAAAGAATTTAGATTGTAATTCATTCAACATCATTTTGATCATGATGGATATTTGGAATAAGTTTTCTTTATAGTCTGTTATGATTTAACCATAATTGTATCATCACCAAAAAGCAGATTATTACAAAAAGTAGAATATATTAGTATATTATGCAGATTACGATTCATTTCCGCTTAAACACAATTGACAACTATCGTATAAAGGCTACTTACCTTGTAGCCTTTACATGATATTTGTCAACAAGATAAAGAGACCGTAGTACTTACCTTGTCCTGGAGGTGGCGTTCTTGTTTCATCCATCTCATAAGGATTATAAATGCTCCCTACATACTTTTCTTGGCAATAATTTTCTCCACTTTTAGTTCTGGGTGGGATAGGAAATTCGTAAATCCCAAAAGACGAGCCTCTGCCTCTCAAATTCTTTAACTGTATAGTGACAACTGTGGGTTGTGTCCTGTAGCTTTGGCTGAACAAAATATGACCAATAACAGAATCAGAACTTATATACGCCTTAACTTCCTTGGGTTTAATAGGCACGAGTGGAGCGCAAGCCATGATTCGGAAAGGGTTGCCACTCTCATAAAGAACAAGATAAAGAGACCGTAGACCACCTTCCACAGCTAAAAGTGGCAAGTTAGTATCAACATAAAACCTATAATGGAATGCAAAATATGTTAAAGCAATTAACTACACACCTATAAGTGTATTTACTTAAAAATCAAACACTTTATCAGTAAATAAATATATAATTTAAATTTAGACACTTATTTTAGATCAGATTTTCATAACCAATGAATCGTGGGAACTTTCAGAATAGGTCACCGAAGCTTCATGGTAAATGTTTTAAAATTATTTACCGTTAATAAAACGATAAAATGTAACCATATTAAGGCTTCAACATTAGTTCAAGCCTAAAATATAACACTGAAGATATGTGATTATTTTTTAAAGTTGTTTTATAAAACTTTCTTTTTCTCGTATTTTGTTTACTAGTATGTTAATATGAAAAGTTTTCCGTTTTAAAGAAATTCAATCATTACGTTATTGTCTTATTAATTTCGAAAAAAAAAAAAAAAAAAAAAAAAAGTTAATAACAAAGAATACTTAATAAGCATTCATAATTGCAAAATATACCCATGGGTCGCGAAGTCGATTAGATTGTTGATTTGGATCGCAGCAAAAAAAAAAAAAAAAAAAAAAAATAAATAAATAAATAAAGGTTAAGCACCTAGGTTTTATACGAAGAGATGACTACATAGAAATTTATATATTTTTTAAAGGACCAAAAAATCTGATTTGATATTTTTACATGTTTAGAAAATTACTTTTATTATAAATGGTTTGATATTACTCTTAACTATGCGATAAACACAGTGCTACAAACTCATTGCTCTGATCTTTTAATCATTAACCCTTAAAAAGCAATGATATCAGTACAAAAAACCCTTCACGGGTTAAAAGTTTGTGACGCAGCACTCAATTCTATGGCTACATAATTTGTAATTATGGATATTAAAAATAACGATATCAAATTTGGAGTGACTTTATTAATTAAAAATATTGATTTCTTTTTATTTCATTTCTTTTTTTATTGTGTTTATATTTACAGTGTAAACATTTTTAACATGAAAAGATATATAAAAATTTTACTTGCCAATACTATTTCATTTACATTTCTCATGAATTTAAAATTTGGGTTTTAAAAGGTATATCAAAATTTCTGTGACGCCTTGGTGTTACTTAATAATATTTGTTTTAAGATTTCATTACAATTACTTTTGTTTTCTGCGATAAAAAATGTTTACACATTGAAAAATGTTTTTAATTTTCAAATATATTGTAAAATAATCACTCTTTCAATAAACTTATATTATTCAAATGTATTTATTTCAATAAATTGATTTGTCTTTTGCGTCACGCTATCCGAAACTACAAGCAAAATTTGTGCAAATGTTTTTTTTTTTTTTTTTTTGCATCCCACTATCTATTTGCTTATTCCACTTTCGCTAGTTGGATAGTATGATACAAAGTAACATTTGCATAAGTTTTACTTACAGTTTCGGATAGCGTGACGCAAAAGACAAACCAATTTATTGAAATAAATACATTTTAATAATAGAAGTTTATTCAAAGAGTGATTATTTTACAATATATTTGAAAATTAAATGCATTTTTCATTGTGTAAATATTTTTTATCGCACAAAACAAAAGTAATTGTAATGGAAAATTATAAAGTAACACCAAGGCGTCACAGAAATTTATATATCATACCTTTTAAAACCCAAATTTTCAATTCATGCGAATGTGAATGAAATAGCAATGACTAGTAAAATTTTTATATATCTTTTCATGTTAAAAATGTTTACACTGTAAATATAAACAAAATAAAAAAACAAATGAAATAAAAAGAAATCAATATTTTTAATTAATAAAGTCATTCGAAATTTGATATCATTATTTTTAATACCCATAATTACAATTTATGTAGCCATAGAATTGAGTGCTGCGTCACAAACTTTTAACCCGTCAAGGGTTTTTTTTGTACTGATAATAGATTACACAGTTTTCTGTTGAAATTTTTAACAGTGTGTTACTGGATATATTCTCAGAAATTTAAGAAAATGAAAGCAATTTGTATAATAACAACCTCTAATTATTTCTAAAGGCAATATTAAAGCAATGAAATGTTTAGTGTTGTTACAAAAACAAATAAATTTCTAGTGAAAATATAATGACCTTGTTTCTATGAGAGACGCGTTAATATGTTTTTTCACGGTCTGGTGAATATGGGGCGATTTTTCGTTTTTATTTCTGGAAAAATTATTTTAGGAAGCTTTAAGGAATCTAGAATATTTTATTCTATTAATAACTGAATTCCAAAATCTAGAAAACGAATTTTCTATTAGTTAAAATATTCTTGAAATAAAAAGACAAACAAAATAGTACGAAATCAATTTATTTTTTTTTATTGAAACAGGCATACTAATTACAGATCTGCAGCGAGCAGATTATTTATACTGCATACATCTGGAGGATATAGTTATACCTCTCAGTATAAACTAATTATTTCCCCTTGCACATGCTTTTCAGATACGTTCATAGATTTGCTGTTATTATAGCGATTTTCATATGTTTCATTGAAAGAAAATTGCATAGAAGATTATCGAGCTAGTTAAAAAAAAAAAAAAAAAATTCTTTATTTTTATTATATATATATATATATATATATATATATATTAGATATGTACTGAGTATTCAAAACAAATTTGGTTAAAAAAAGAAAAGAAAAAAAGAACATAATAGCATTTTAAGAAACAAGCCTAAAAATAAATAAATAAATAAAATAAAATGAATGTTGACACGAGTTTTGATAAGTGATTATTTCTACTCTACAGATTTTATTTAATAGTATTCGACGCATTTCTTGTAATTCGTATTCCAGGTAGTTTTTCATTATTTTTCAAATTAAATGCTAATTGATTGCATGAAAAACAAAATATACTTGTTATGGAAGTACATATACTGAGATTACTTTCCTATATCTAATCTAGTTTTTTTATCCCCCCTTACACACTTTTTTTCTTCTTCTAGTTTTCCCACGAAGTTAAATCGATTGTCCATTTCACGAAATAAACAAATAAGGATTTAAGGCTATTCTAGAAGTTAGTGATGTATTTTAATTGCAAAATGTCTATAAACATACAAATATTAATAATCAGCAAAGCACATTTCTTAAAGATGCAGAATATAATTATATAGGAACATTTAACTTTTTGCATATAATCTCTTAAATATCTGCTTAATTCATAAATGTTTATTTTTATTTTTGTAATGCGGAGGAGAGACATGATTTGTTGCCAAAAAATGATAGTAAATCATTTATCAAATTCTTTATTCTTTGTAAAAGTATCATGAGACACAATTTTAATAGTTCATTCAATGTAAGCTTCATTGAGGCCGCTAAAATATGAATAACTACAATAGATTATTTTTTCTATTAGATCATATTCAAAAACATACTAAGTTGCTTTTAATACTAATTTGACATTTCAATTAATAGAAAGTCCAATTTATACATGCAAAACAAATATCAGACGCATTTAGTTTAGAATTATGAATAATTTTCTCCGCTTTATGCAGTTACTTTTTAAAAAAAAAAAAAAAATGAGAAATCTTGGTTTAGAGTTAAAGCATATTTTAAAGTTGAATACAAATATATTGCAATTGCTTTCTTTGTCAGTTATCTCTCAATCTCCTATTTTGGATCGAAGTAGGTGCTTTCTATGTAAAGTATTTACATCAAAAATTCTTTCTGGTTGTTTTTGTTTAATATATGATAATTTGTGCAAATTGTGCATTAATCAGAAACTATTTATAACAGAAGGATTTAATAATGAATTATTAATCTAGGAGAAAAATCTTTTAGATAAACTTTCTAACTGTCTTTCTGTATTTAATATATATTTAAGAATTATTTTCCTTAAATGATAAAGATTTCATAGATTAGGAAAAAAATACATAATTAATCTACCATCTTATCATAATGTATGTACCACACCATTGATTACCATATATAACAGTTTAAAAATGGCCAATGAATGTACCAACATTGAAACTATGAAAATAGTGTATCATATTTAACTCTCAAGTTATTAAAAAGACGATTAAGGTGGGTGTTCGTGTGTGGTTCTAAATCCATTCTAATTATAATGAAAATCTTTAAGGATAATAATCTATTCGGTTGATACTAATTATTTGTCCCTTTTTCGAGACAAAAATTAAGGGAAATTTTATTTACCAAAACTTAATTTAATAAATAAAATTTTCGTCGATCTGTACGATGACTTATTTCCATCCTTCCGATAGAAGCATAATTCCGTGCTCTTGTTCAAAAAAGGTAGCTCGCTAAATTGTTAATACATGTGATTTTTTCCGCCTTCAAAAGATTTTTTTCAAACCATCTTCGCTGTTTTGAAATAATCTCAGCAAAGGGTCGACTGAGGGGCAAGGTCTGAAGATTATGGTGGAGGGACTAAACATTCCAGTCAAGTTGTAAAAGTTTCTTTTGGGTGGCCAAATACACGTATGATCTAGCCTTGTCTTGATGGAAAACAACTTTCTTTCTATTAGATAATTCAGGCTTCTTTCAAGATCCAAGTTTATCCTATGTAATCCAAGCTTATTCAGATTGTTCACTTTAATTCACTTAGGTATGAACAGTATTTCAAAGAAGTAATAGTATTATTACCAGGTAACAACTAATAGTAAAATAGTCCCTTCCGGTACCATCAAATGCGTGTCATAACCTTCTTCGGATGTAATCTGGCATTTGCACTAGTTGAAGGGGTATCACCTATCATGGACCGATTTCTATAGGACTTCAATAAAGATTCAGAAGCAAAATCTCTGTCTATCAAATTTTTCTCTGTTAAATTCAGGCGGGATCAGTACATCTGTTTTGCTAACTATTCTAAGCTGACTTAATCGAGCTATCGAAATTTTCCATGCTCATCACATTTGAATTAAACCAACATTTCCGTGGCGTCAATTTCAGCCGATCATCCAAAACATGGTGTATAGCTAAGATTAAAATTATTTTCATAATGTTTTTTAAACTTAGAATCGTCAACGGCCCCAACTCACTGTACACAGCGACTGTGAAGCATTTCTGTTTTTCCTAAAAATTAAAATACAAAAAATCGAAGATGCTCCTTATTTTTTGTCATTAGTAATGTTTTATAAAATTTAAAAAACAGAATCGAATAATAAAAATTTTTTGCAAGAACTCCTTGATATCCCTTTCACAAAACAGTATGAACTATGAAATAGTTAACATTTTGTTTTTGCGATGCGATGCCATTAAGAGCCAAAATCAGAACAAACTTTTACATCAACCTAACAGATACTAAAACTTTACACAGATTTTCAAATCCTCATTCTAAAATAAAATTAATGAAAATTCTTCGCAATTAAGTGCCACACATGCATTTAAATAAAGTATAACTCACTGCATTACATTAAATATGAAAAATATCAACGCTCAAAGCGAAAATTTTGGGAAAAAAACTCCAATCGATAAAGTATATGCGTCTCTTTGTAAAAAAGAGAAATTGAGAAAAAAGTAGTGTGAAATGATCGCAACAATTAGCGATTTATCACCTAAGTCGTGGTTTTCCTAAATTTCATTTCGCACTACAATATCAGCTACCAAAACCGTAGCCCCCTTCTCACCTGAAATTTTGAAGATTTGTTGAAAATTTATGTCATTTTTATCAGTCAACACTAAAGCTTAATTTTTTTCCCCTGATCACGGCCTTACTAACCATGTTTGTAAAATAACTTTTCCTAGAAAGGGTATCTAAATTTCGGAAAATCT
Organism: Salticus scenicus; assembly: GCA_963930645.1. NCBI lineage: Eukaryota > Metazoa > Arthropoda > Arachnida > Araneae > Salticidae > Salticus > Salticus scenicus. The sequence continues at coordinate 331,203,368 of OZ005649.1, forward strand.
GACTGGAGAGGAATAATGATCTTTTCATTATGACATAAAAAACATAAATTTGATATTTATTTCTATATATTTAGTTTTATGATAAGCTTCAGCATAGTATGAAATATATATAATATTAGCAAATACACAGCTTGAAGTGAGTTAGAATAAATGGTGAAGAGGGCTATTTCACACTGTTCCTTTTATGTACCAATGGTTTATAAAGAAATTACAAATACTCGTTGAAAGTATTACATAATTAAAGTTTTGTACTTAAGCAGCTTCTGGGTAAAAACTATAAACGTATTTATTCAAAATTATCAAGTTAACTATCTGAACTCAGAATATAATATAAAGCTTTGTATAACTCATGACGTTATACAAGACAACAAGACATTAACGAATCCTATATTGAAAGTCCCGTTCAAGGTAGACTAAAATACTTTATAAAGTCTCTTTTATTCAGGCCTTGAAAAACTGTAAAGCAATCTGAATTTAGAAAACAAAACCCTCTGTTGTAATTTAAGCAAATGATGAATCCAATAAAAGAAAAAGAAGAAAAAAAAATGCATAATTGATATTTTTCAGTTCTTTAATATATAATGACGAATACGAAAATAAAACTTTAGTTTTGAATGCTTTTAATAAAACGACAGTACAAAAAACTAAATTTCGTGTTATGAGACATTTAACGTCGCCTTCTGAGGGTACCAAGATTAATTTTGACGAATTTGTTTATATACTTTTACTTTCCGAACATACATATGTATAAGGAAAGTATTGTCAAATCATGTCAAAAATTCGAATTTGAGATTTTGATGTTTCTATACGTTTTGATGTCCCCTGAGTCCGCTTCCACTATTTTTACGATGACATATTTATGTATGTGTGTGAGTGAACACGCTAGCGTCTAAATGCTTTGTTCGAATGAGCTGAAAGTTGGTACGTATATTGTAAGTCACAATAGCACGAACCCTATAGATTTTGGTGAATCTAGTACTTATAGTTTTTTTACAAGGACACCAGGAAAAATTCTTTATCATTATGGCCTATATGGGACCAAATTTTTAAAAGTGCGATAGCCTCTAAACGCCTTATTCAATTGAGCTGAAATCTTATATGAATATTATAAATCACTGTTGCACTAACTCTAAGTATTTTGGTGAATCTAGCAATTATAGCTTTTTACAGGGACACAACGAAAAATCCTTTATCGTTATGATCTATGGGCTCGAAGTTCAGTAGCATTGAATAAAACATCGTGTACTATATGGAGAAAAATACTCAAACACTCTATTATGATTTTCTCTCTTGTTTGTTTAACAACTCCTCTTTCTTTACTTTATCTACAAAACTGTTAATTACTCAATGTTCGGAAAGTCGAGTCAAGTTACTCCAGATTTGTTTTACTTTGAATTATCTGTATATTTCTTGTTAGTTAGGATATGGATAATTCTGATGATATTTTTACAGTTAAGAAAAGAAGACAGAAATAGTATTTATATAACTTTGAAATAACCTTTTAGAATAGCGAGAATTTGTTGCCCCAACTACAGCTTCGCCATGTTTCCGAGTCATCTCTCCGATCTTGCAATTGTGATGAGCTGATTTCGAACATTCGGAATCTTCAACATTGTTAGGATCGAAAAGAACCTATAAGAAAAATGTATACACACTTAGAATTTTTTTAAATTGATTTTCTTAGGCATTTTTATATCTGTTCTATAAATAATAATAATAAATCATTTTAAAATTGAAGGAAAAAAAAAAATAGAAGAAGAAGAAGAAGATAATATTGAGAGGGTACTTTTAATTATGATATCTGACTAAACTTTATAGTTTTACCGGAATTACTACATTTTCATTTAACGGCCCTCTTCACTTATCGTCTCTGGAAGCCCGAGCCAATGTTATTCTATGGGGAAATTTTCTTTACAAATAACTTATTAACTAATACATATTTTTAAATTCTTTTTTCACATTCAGAAAATTCCAACTGTTAAATTGACGGACCTTTTTTAAAAAGGGATTTTATTTTATTTTTTAATATTTTATTTTGAAATTGCAAAATGAAAAAAATTCACATATTGAAAAATTCGTAATTTGCAGCTTCAAAATAAAATATAAAAAATTAAAAAAATATTTTTTTAAAAAAGGTCCGTCAATTTAACACTGGAAATTTTCTGAATGTGAAAACAGAATTTAAAACTATGTATTAGTTAATAAGTTATTTGTAAAGAAAAATTTCCCATAGAATAACATTAGCTTCGGCTTCCGGCGGCGGTGAGTGAAGAGCGCCCTTAAGGATTGCCATGCACTTTGGCGCATTAGGTTATTAGGTAACTCATATACACGGTGAGACTCATCAGTTGTATTATTTTGAGAAACAAACCATTGTGAGATTTTCTTCTCTCGCGCAATTAATAAACCATTTACCAATTTTATTATTACTTTTCGAACATATATTATTGTAAGGAGGGTATTGTACTCATGAAAACATTTGATTATGAGATTTTGGTGTATGTACAGTCGGTAACAAAAGTATCCGAACACTAGCAAAAATTCCTATGTAAAAAAAGTAGAGTTAATACTGTTTTGTTAAATGAATCCTTGTCGAAACATGTTCTTAGTCAGTCTAAGAACATGATTCGACAAGGATTTATTTAAGAAAATAGTATTAACTAGACTTTTTTTTACATAGGAATTTTTGCTAGTGTTCGGATACTTTTGTTACCGACTGTATACTTTTTGAATTCATTTTTACTATTTTTAAGGTGATGTATGTTCGAGTGTGTGAACATGACAACGTCTAAACACTTCAATCGATTGAGCTGAAAGTTGGTAGGTATGTTATTCGTCATCTTCGCATGATTTTTATTAATTTTGAAAAGTGTGGAATTTAAAGATCTTTTACAGGTACACAAAGAAAAATTCTTCACCATTATGGCCACTGGACTTTTGAAGTGCGATGGCGTCAAAACGCTTTATCTGATTGAGCTAAAAACTGGTATGTATGTTTTAGGCCCCCGTCGCACAACTTGTATTGATTTTTATGAGTGTAGAAGTTATAGTTCATTTACAGGCACACACACAAAATCTATATATTAATAGGCAAGCATAAAATTTGTAGTCCCTTTTTAACATATTAATTATAGGAGTAGAGGGTTGAAAATGATATCATTCGAAAGGTATGGTTAGCCGGAAGGTGCGAATACAAATATTACTTTCTTACGATGTCAAGAAGGTATTTAAAAATACTTTTATTTTTTATGCATTTTCCCCCATTTTTCCCTTTCATACACTTATTCCTTTACATTAAAAATACCTAAAAGTGGAAAGTTGTTAAATCTGGCAATTTCATGAAACTGAAATAAAACCATATACACAGTAATTTGTATAGCATCCTTATACGCAAGCGAAGTGATGACGTCACTGGCCGTCCGTGGAACCACAAAAAAGATTTCCTAAGGATTTGATTTATGAGAAATCATTTTTTTATTTTCTAATTTATTTATGATCTAATTTCTTTCTTTTTTGTTTTATGATTTATGTCAGCTGTAATTTAAAGAGATATTAGCCGTACTATAAATTTCATGTTTGTGTATTAATATGTAAATAATATATATTATTTAATTTTTGAAACTTCAAATGTTCTTTGTTATTTGTCTTTTGGCAACAAAAAGTGACGAAAGAGTATTTACAAAGAACATTGTTTACAGAGAAATTTTAAATTTCTAAATTTATTTATTTAGTGCTAACTTAAAAGAATTCTGAGATTTGAATAAATTTGTGGTCGAATTTCGACCACTGGGCGATACTAGTAATAATAATTCTTTGACATTACTGACTATAGACTTTAATTATCCGAAATGCGCTAACACTTCAAACAATGTGTATCAATTAAAAATTAAAATAAAATAATAATAATAAAGGGCGTAGCTTCTAAACACGTGTATTCAGTTAAGATATAAATTGGTTTAAAGTTCGCTTTAAAAATGTGAAATTGTTTAAAATTTAAAACATAAAACAACAGATAAATATTTGATATTGCGAATTTGCCATTTATGGTGTATTACAGGAACTCACAAAAGAATTTGGATATATTACGATCCATTAAAACATACAACTTAAGAAATACAGAAACACGCTTCTATTTTCCCTTGTTTATCTAACTAAGGCTCTTATTTAAACAACCGTTAATTAATAAATATTCGAAAATTCGAATGGAATCACTACAGATTTTTTATTATTAAGTTATTTATAATGAAATTATTTATAATTAATATCACTAAATTAATTAAATTTATTATAATAATTTTACGTTTTTTAGGGTTGCCTTCTAAGATAACTGTAGATTTAGAACATAATTTGGTGGTTTATCGTGGGGACGGTAACAGGAACCCTTTAAATCGGCAAATGGCAGTCATCAAACAGAAGTGTCCTTTAAGAGGTACCGTGGAATACATCTAAATTAAACATTTTCATTAAGCGTATCCAACACTAAATAAACACATTTGAGTCTGAAATATTTTGTAACTGATATTGAAATTAAGCTGAAATGACGTAATTTTTCACAGATTTTATTATTTATTACGACTGACTAATAACAATTTTTTCTGATAAATTGTACAAAGAATTACAAGAATCGGTATTACTTTTTAAGTCTAGATAATCAAAATATTCGTAAGTAGAGAGTTTTTTTTTTCTTTTTACTTTCCGAACACTATAGTGAGGAAAGTATTGTAATCATGTCAAAAATCCGAATTCGAGATTTTGATGTTTCTATACGTTTTGAGGTCCCCTGAGTCCGTTTACACTATTTTTACGATGATGTATGTATGTGTGTGTGTATGTGTGTATGTCTGTGAGTGAACACGCTAGCGTCTAAACGCTTTGTTCAATTAACCTGAAAGTTGGTACGCATATTGTAAGTCACCATAGTACGAACCCTATAGATTTTGGTGAATCTAGCACTTATAGTTTTTTTACAGGGACACAAAGAAAAATTCTTTATCATTATGCCTATGGGGCCAAATTTTTAAAAGTGTGATAGCGCCTAAACGCCTTATTGAATTGAGCTGAAAATTTATATGAGTATTATAAAGCACTGTTGCACTAACTATAAGCATTTTGGTGAATTTAGCATTTATAGGTTTTTACAGGGACACAACGAAAAATTCTTTATCATTATGATCTATGGGCTCAAAGTTCAGTAGCGTTAAATAAAACATCGTGTAATAGATGGAGAAAAATACTCAAACACTCTATTATGGTTTTCTCTCTTTTGTTTGTTTAACAACTCCTCTTTCTTTACATTATCTACAAAACTGTTAATTACTCAATGTTCGGAAAGTCGAGTGGAGTCACTCCAGATTTTTTTAAATAAACATAGTGCATGAAACTAATAACCATTTTTACAATTCGAAATAAAGATTTATTTAAACCAAATTTCACAGAAATTAAATATATATATATAATAAAAAGTTCAGATTCCATTTCACGAGTAATTAATAATTACTATTAAAACAAAACATTTAGCTTTTGCCTTAAAAATACGTGCATTTATTTATTTATTTTTAAGTAATTTTTCTTGATTAACTTGGTAATTAAATGGTATCGTCAAAAAGGATTTTCTAAACTGGGAAAATTAAATTTTCCCGAAATAAAGAATATTTTTAACTAATGCATTCAGTTATTTAAAACTGTTTTAAACAAACACAACCTTCTCTTATTCTTTGTTTTCGTACCGCAGTTTGATCTGCGTATCCGTGAATGAGCAGTAATTTTCCATGTTTGTTAAAATACTGTTTATTAAAAATGATGTTTCCATCTATTTTAGATTGCAAAAATAGATGTTTTTAAAAATTAAGTTATATGAAGCGTATCTTAATTCTGACATAAAAAGTCTAAATAAATAAAAATAATATTGATAGTTTTTTTTTTTTTTTTTTTTTTTTTTTTTGTAATACTTTTGTGTACTTACTTGCAAATATTCGCATCTGCGTTTTCTTGACGCTTCCCTTGTAGTATCTAAAATATCTGTGGCCAATATTCTCCATTCATGATTTGTAGATGGTGTGTATTCTTCCGTAATGTGGAAAATATTTGCAAAGATAGTGGTTTCTCCCAATTCACTCTGCCTGAAAATAACAGTTCCAGCAACAGGAGAAGAAAATTTTGCTTCGACAGTCTTTGAATCTCCATCACTGGCAATGTTGGCACATGTTCTAAGATCTGTGTTGTAGGCAGTACTTCTCAAAAGCAGAGACCTTCCCCAAATTGTGTCAGGACCACGAAGTTTAAGCTCAGCATCTGTGAAGACTAGAGGCATTCCGTCCACAGCTGGAATCATAATGGAGCCGTGACGTTTGGCAAGATCATGGAATCTAAAATTGAAAATATATTGTGAAAGCTCATCGATCAGAACTGACTTAATAGTAAAATATTTATCAGTAATTAAAATTAAGGCTCAGTATTGTCAAAGAGAACATTAATATCCAAAGAATAATGTACTCTAGATTTTTGGTGTATTACTAATTTGGATCAGAATCATTTGATAAATTGATATTAAAGAGAGAGTGAATGCCACAGGGCACTATTACCAAAATTTTAGAAGGGGGGAGGGAGGTTATAGTGCACTGAAATGGGTCAGAATCACATTGGATAGCTGAGTCACAAATGATAGGGTTAAACGAAGATAATATAAGGATGTAGATGGTGCTGCAAGTGCAGTGATTTTAGAGACCCTGTACTAGAAAGAGACTGGACACTGGCGCGCCGGCTTTTTGACAAAATCCTCCATTTTAGTGCCAGTTGTTCTATTGTTTACCATTACGCTGAGAAGAAATTTCGATTATTTTACGTCATAACTAGAAGACAACTTATTTATTACATTTTTACTTTGTTGGGAAATAAATGACTAATTTTGAAATATTTTTAAAACATAAAAATGCATTATTATTTATTTTATATCATGTTTTAAATACTTTAAATTCTCTTATTGCATGTTGTTTTACGTATTTATTTCCTAACATTTGAGATAATTACATTATTTATTTGCTAGCTATTAGTTTTTAAGTTCTGTTTTGCGACATATTTAATATGTTAAATCTGAATGTATTTTTCTAATATATTTTTAAATGCATATTTAAAATAACTATATTAAAAAATATTTTTTGATTATTTGCTAGTACGTAAAATATATCAATTTTGTTAAAATAAATTGATAAAAATAAAGAAAATAATGTGTATATTATTTACTAGCATATGTAATATGAATTTCTTTTAAATAATATTTGAATAAGTTGTTATTTTTATTTGCATAATATTTTTAAAAGCTTTTTTTTAAAAAAAAAAAAACCATCAATGAAATAAGCAAATTTAAATAAAATAGATAAAAACATATTTTTTAGTTTCTAAAACTATTCGTTAATATTTTTACAAATTATTAATTAAATTTTTAATATTTTTACGAAAATAAATAATTACGTCATTATTAATAATAATGCGTAATTGAAATAAATAAAATATGTATTTTTAGCTTGTAAAAATATTAAATATTTTTATAAAATAATAAAAAATAATTTCCTTTCTTCTGCCATAGTTTTACATTTATTCATGAATTACTTGACAAAAACTAAGATTACCATATTTTTGTTAAAATTTTTCTAAATTTTTAAATGTATGATATGTATACCTTAGAAAGAATAAGGTAGAATTACTTTCACAATCAATAGATTTTGCTTAATATAGAAATATAACAAAAAATTCCTCTGCTTTCCGATCGGCGATAAAAAAGGTAACCATATCTTATCGAAGCTTAAAACAAAATACGTTTTTCTTTAAATTATTTTTTCCTAAGGCGAAAAAAATTACATATTTATATTCTGAAATGCTGTCTCAACAAATTTAATACAATTTTCTTCCATTTATGTTGTATAGTAAAGTGTCAATCGCGAAGGAAAAGGCATTACGTTCTACGGGGATCGCTCTGATTTGGCACTAAAATGGCCGACTTCCCATCAATGTCCAGTCTCTTCCTAATATAGGGTCTCTGAAATCCCTAGAGACTCTGTACAGTAGAGACCCTATAGTAGGAAGAGACTGGACATTGACAGAAGATCGGCCATTTTAATGCCGAATCGGAGAGATCCCCGTAGAACGTAATGCTTTTTACTTCGCGATTGACACTTTACTGTACAACATAAATGGAAGAAAACTGTATTAAATTTGTTGAGAAAGCATTTCAGAATATAAATATGTAATTTTTTTCGTCTTAGTAAAAAAGAATTTGATGAAAAAATAAATTTGTTTTAACCTTGGATAAGACATGGTTACTTTTTCAACTCCGATCGGATGCAGAGGAATTTTTTGTTATATATTTCTATATTAAGCAAAATCTATTGATTGTGAAAGTAATTCTACCCTATTTTTTTCTGAGGACATACATTTTATATTTAAAAAGTTAAAAAAAAAAATGTTAATTTTAGTTTTTGTTAAGTAACTCATGAATAAATGTAAAACTACGTCAGAAGAAAGGAAATTATTTTTTATTATTTTATAAAAATATTTATGTAATATTTTTACAAGCTAAAAATGTATATTTTATTTATTTAAATTACGCATTTTTATTAATAATGACGTAATTATTTATTTTTGTTGAAATATTAACCAATAATAAAAAATAAAAATTTAATTAATAATAATTGTAAAAATATTAATTAATATTTTTAGAAATTAAAAAAAATATGTTTATTTTATTTGCATTTGCTTATTTGATTGATTTTTTTCTACTTCATTTTTAAAAAATATTATGCAAATAAAAATAATAATTTATTTAAATATTATTTATAAAAAATATTATAGCAAATATTATTTTAAAAATGTTTATATTTCATGTTCTAGTAAACAATATAGGGGAGACCCGTGTACCTAGGGCCATCATGTACCTAGGGACACCCCACTTTATTTGAATAATATTTAATTTTAAGTTTTAATACTCAGTTGGGCGAGTAACAAGACCAATTGCTACTTTTACAACTACTTTGGAACTTTTGAGGAAAGAGTTTTGACAAGTTACATGTAGAAAACGAATTTACATGGTTTGAAGTAAAATTTTGCAGCTCATCTCTTTTGCTATCTCACAAAGGCAAGTCAAATATTTTTCCTTCATTTCTAGTGTATAATTTTGCTTGTTATATTGAGTAATTACGAATTTAATTAGTCCTCTCAGCATGTGGATTTTTTAGTGGAAGGCATTTTGAATGAAGTTACCAAAACTTGTACCTAGGGCCAGTGTGTTTGGACCTTTTAACACTTTCGCGACTGCATGCTTTTGTCTCTTTGAAAGCAAAGTCCGCCTGTGGGCGTTTTTCTCATAAGTTACAGTTTTTCAAAACAAAAATGGATATGCATTATAATAATACTCTCTCTCTAATCAAAGTATTTGCATCCATAGTATACTGATTGTACAAATATGAATATTGTGTATATTTTTTAGAAACAGATAACATACAAATTGCAAAAGAAACGCCCATTTGGTGGAATTTCATATTTTCAAATGACGTGAATCTACGTCAGCTGTCGGGAAAATGTTAAGAAACACAGTACAGCCTATAGTAATTAGATGATGGCAAACCCTGGTAAACCAATCACTATATATGACGTTGCTGAAAGTGTTGGCAAGTCCTATCCGTCTTACTCCTGTAAACATTCTACCAGGCTATCGTGTATCCGGCATATAGCAAATAAATCAAAACACATTCACTGATGATGAATATTTAAGTTCAAATGTGACTGAAAGACAAGACCCCTCCATAAAAAAAAAAAAAAGAAAAATCCAGGAAGAAAGTGAACCAACAATGATAAAATTGGACGTCACTGTTTCGTGTCCTGTTGAAATTTCGAAACCTTCAACATCTAACATCTTTTTGTGTGTTATGCTTTAACAGGTACGAACCTAAGCAAAACCTTTACCTAAAGCAAAGCCTCCCACTTCAAAGAAAAGATGTGACCGAAAACCAGAGAGATCTAGAAATCCAAGATACACTCCAGGAAAAAAAAAAGAAAGAAATTGAAGAAAAAAAAATTCTGTCGGAATATCCCAAAGAGGAAAAAAAAAAAGTGAAAAATTTCGTGCTTTAAATTAAGGCAACAACATAATTACTATATGTTAAATAAATGTATTACTTTATATTGTTTCTTTTATAAAATACATGTTTATATGCTTATTTTCTATTCATTACAAAGCGAAATCTTAATTTGAGAGAATGGCCCTAGGTACAATGAGGTCTAGCCCCAGGTACAATGAGGGTGTTGTACCTAGGGCCACGAGAGAAGTTTTTTTAAAAACCTTCTATTTATCGGAATTTATTATTTTAGGCATTTATATTAATCCCAATTGGAAGTAATTAGTCCTAAAGATATGTACATATATTGATAATTTTAAACAGGTTTAGGGCTCTGTGTTTGGGCATCGAAAAACAGCGGCCCTAGGTACACGGGTCTCCCCTACATATTTTCTTTGTTTTTATCAGTTTATTTTAATAGAACCAATGCATTTTGCACAATAGCAAATAATCAAAAAATATTTTTTAATATAGTTATTTTAGTATTTAAAAATATACTATAAAGATACATGCAGATCTAACATATTAAATTTGTCGCAAAACAGAACTTAAAAATTAATAGCTATAGCAAATAAATAATGTAATTATCTCATATTAGTAAATAAATAAAATAGCATGCAAAAAGAGAACTCAAAGTATTTAAAACTTGATGTAAAATAAATAATAATGCATTTTTATCTTTTAAAAACATTTCAAAATTAAAGTAATTTATTCCACAACAAAGTAAAAACGTAATAAACAAGCTTTCCTTCAGTTATGAAGTAAAATAATCGAAATTTCTTCTCAGCGTAATGATAATCAATGGAGCATCTGGCACTAAAATGGAGGATTTCGTGAAAAAACCGGCACGCCAATGCCCAGTCTTTTTCTACTACAGGGTCTCTAAGTGATTTCTGTAGTTTCCTTGAGAGCCTTTTCATTTTCTACTACATTGACTACTTCTTCTGTGGCTATATGAAGTCAATGATATAAGCACAAAAGTTATCAATATTTGAGAACCAGTGAAAGGCATCTCACTATAGCTGTTTCGAACGTGCATGTCATACTTGAGATTTCAGTTTCTGTCTGGCAATGTGCGAAGATACGAGGCCTGCACCCTGAATCAGAACTCATGGAAGATAATTTCACCACTCGTATCGACTTTTCATGATGTTTAACGTTTTTCTCTTGCACACGTAAGTTTTATTGATTGTAAATTAATAAATCGCATATTCACTGGCATGGTATATTTTACTTCGTGAATTCCGCGTACGCTGCTGCCTACCCATGTCATTTGCGATCTTGCTTCATTGTGTGATATTGACTCATCTCAATGTTTCCTAATCCCCCCCCCCCCCCTCTTTCTCATCTAAAGGAGCTTGGCAATCTGGTGCTGGGGCACTTTATAATTTCAACAGAATAAAATTTTTTGTTATAAAAAATGCATCTTTGTCTTACCATGTGTTTGATACAGATGGATGACAAAATAATGTCAACATATTCGAACTCAAAAGTTTTGTCGAAAAATCTAAAAGAATACTTTAAGGTTTCTTTTTAAATCAAAAATAGGCTTCAAAAAAAAAAAAAAAAAAAAAAAAAAAAAAAATCGACATTTGATACTATTCTTGCAGATTCTTATGTAAAATGACCTCCTGAATCTGAATATGACCACCATTTTGCCCAATCACCCACCGTTTTTTAGATACACCCCCCCCCTCATTTTTATCATTGTTTGGTAATTTTATACCAATCAGTTTGATTTGGAGAGGAACGACGATTATTTTAACCGTTAAATGTCTTCTGACCTGAGGAGCTACAGAAGTAGAAAGTTCTAAAACACGAATATCGTAGTAAGGAGGAAATTTGAGGGATTTGTGCCCAGAAAACAAAAGAAAATCAATGAAAACAATCAGTTTGTTTCTCTTTTTTTTCGCAATATTTCTCTTATTTTTTACATATTCCAACTTCCAGTTTGCCATTTCCTTACCAAAACACCCCAAATAATAAAAATTGTGCAATGAAAATTTTTCAAAATGTTAGTAAAGTCTCAAAGCCCTCTCAAGAAAGTTTGACTGACTCACTGTACGACGTTTGCTTTCAATAACTCCAACGTTAAATGTTTTGGGCAGTAAAATCTCCTGCTTTGACATGTGTTAAAGGTCATTGCTCTTATCATTGTAGTCATCTACCTTTAGTACACGTTTCGTGATTAGAGAGTTAACTTTCTGGTGTTCTCGACGGTAGGGATCTTGTGTGGTGATCTTTAACACGTGTTAAAGGAGGATATTTCCGAAATTTCAAAGTCAATTTTTCGACGTCAAGATTACCGACATTCGATTATTTATTTATTTATTTTTTAATTAATCAAAATCTATAAATTTCTGAAAAGATCCGCTCTAGAGACAAAAACGTAAAAGTAAAATAGCATTTGTGTGTGTTAGCTCAAATAGTTAGAGCGTCGTGCTAATAACGCAACGCGAAGGTCGTACGTCTTATTCTCCACGGGTCAATGTGTCACTTCTTGCAGATTATTAATAGAAAAAGTGTCAATTGATAAAAGAAAATCTTTCAGCGTCTACACAGTATCTTAAGAAGTTTTGATAGATATTTTTAAATTATTAAAATTTCTGCAGTTGACTAGATTATCTGGTGCTGTCATATGTTGAGTGAAAATCTGAGGAATTATCTGTCCAAAGAACGTTGTTTTTGAGTAATATCAATGCCATTTATCTTCCAGTTAACACTTAAATTGAAATGTCCACAAATCACAAATGCAAGCAATGGGGAATGGGAACCGATATAGCGCAGGTGGGACAAAACGTTGTCGAAGGCAGTGAGGACCTGAAGGAAAGTTTCAATCAATTTCCATGGAATATGTATTTATAAAGTGATTTCAAATGTAGTAATTAATATATATATATATATTAATCCTTTAAATATAATAACTAGTGAAGCAGGCACAAAGCCTGCAAAGTACACAATATAAATTTTCTGAATTAATACACACCCAAACATATACAGCTGTTTTTGTGTGATTCATGAACATGTGTACCAGTTTTCAATCGGGTGGTTTTGTAGCCGCTATCATCTTAAACACAGACACTGAGCTAAAAAACTTTGGGATATAATTATAAAAAATGAAAAGGAAGGATTTAATTAAATGATTCATATTTACACGTGTATAAGAAAAACATTACTCATAATTATGACTTTTTCATATTACAGGATATACTTATAGTTGTATGCATGCGCACACAACCTTCCTTACACACAAGCACGCACACGTATGCAGCAAATCACTCAAGTTATTAAATACTTTATCATATAAAACCAAACTCAAGATCAGAAATGCAGTAAAAAATATATAATTATATTTTCATTCTTACATCTGTTAATGTAAAACCAAACAAATCGGTTACTGTAACTGAGACGCTTACCATGTTACAAGAAACTTACGGGAAGGATTTTTTGCCCAAGGCTCAAGTGTTGAAAGCTCAGACAATGTGGATAAAATTAAAGTGATTTTGCACTCTGATCGTTAGATGATTGTTTGAATGATTGCGGAAAAGCTGGGACTTATAAAATCGATTGTGCATCAAATCGTTACGGAAAAACTTCAAATGCGAATAATTTGTGCCAAGCTTCTGCCTCAGTTCGTGGCAAATACAGCGTGGCGATGCTGCCCCAACCACTGTACAGCCCCAATCTTGTCAACACCAGACTTTTTTCTATTTCCTCGGCATAAATCTAAGGTCTTCGTTTTGATAATTTGGAGGACTTGCAAAAAACCATAGATATAGTAATAAGACATAGATTGATCAGCGAGAGGGAAAAAGTGATGCTTTTTTTTTCGGGAAAAGTCACTCTAATGGCTGCTTTTCCCCGAGTAAATCACACACAGGAATACACACGGATAATTTTGTAAATAAAATTCATGAATAATTTATTCACTAAAGGTGAATGAAAAACTCCAGATACAGTTTCAAATTCATTTTTCTTTTTATTCTTTTTTTCAATACTCTCTTAGTGGCTGATTTTAGAACTTTTTTTCGGCATCAAAATTTATTGCTCGATAACATGGGGATGATAGATCTATATGTATTACTATAGCTATGCAAAAAACATGTATCGCGCGTTCTGAACATCATTCCAATTGAATCCTTCCAGGCGAGTATCAGTAGGTGGCAGAGGCGTTGACAACGGTGTATTAATGCAGGAGGAGGCTATTTTGAAGAATATTAAGTGTCTGTAAAGTTATATTTAAATAAACGAATTTTATGGAATCAGTTACTTTCTAGACAGAAAATGTAATTGAGAAAAAATCTTCTCAACCCCGTTTTTTAAGCATTTTTTATTTATTTATTTAAATATTTATAATAAATTAATAAAACTCTTCTGTTATTCATTATATGAAGAGAGATTATCTCTACATTTTAAAATGGGGAATTAGTTTATCCGCGTTTGTAATGATCGATAGATGGCGCTCTCTGAACACTGCAGTTGTTAGTAAATATAACAGCCACGTGTAATTATTATTCTTTCTCCGCCATTTCATCATGGAAAGTCGATTGCATAATATGAGGATATGCAGTGGTGTGATAATTTCACCTTAGCCCACCAGAGGGCGAGCATTTCATTACAATCGCGGATATAATTCTAATAATATATTTTGCAGCGGCTGCACCATAATTTTTTTTAATATTATTATTCTTTAATTAACAATTCTACTGGAATGGAAAATAAAAAAAAAATATGCAAGAATCGTCTGCATGTACTTATATCGAATTAAGGGGGAAAAAAAAATCGATTACAAGTACGACTCTAAGTTTTAGAATCCGCGATTGTAATGAAATGCTCGCCCTCTGGTGGGCTAAGGTGAAATTATCACACCACTGCATATCCTCATATTATGCAATCGACTTTCCATGATGAAATGGCGGAGAAAGAATAATAAGTACACGTGGCTGTTATATTTACTAACAACTGCAGTGTTCAGAGAGCGCCATCTATCGATCATTACAAACGCGGATAGTTATTTCACATGCTGGCTTCTAAGTAAGGTTGTGTATATTTATATAACAGTTTTAAATAATGTGTTTTTTCAAATCGACTGCAAACCTTTTCTTAAAAACGCATTTTTTTTAACAACTAAGATCATGTAAATTTCATCAAAAGGAAAAAAAAGAAAGAAAGGAATGTAGCAAATTTTATTATGGAATCATACGGATTCTTTTCTAAAGTAAGACAGTGCTAAGATTTTTTTAAATATTAGATAGGCTTAGTTCTTTTTTAATACCAATTTTATTTTAATTAAACTCTTTTGTAGTATAATTATTCATAACTGAAAATTGGAGATCTGACAAATAAACAGTATTTTAAAAAAATTTCTTCGATATTTAAAATTTATAGATAAAAACTTACAATTTTTTTTCAAAGTGTAAAATTTTTGTATACATTTGAAAAATTAACCCAATTGTTTACCCCTTTTCATTTAGTTTTAATATTTTTTCTAAAGATTGGAGTAAAATATTTTCGTTATCTAGACGCAATAATTGAATTTATGATGTTTCATATACTCATAAAAATAAAAGTTTATGAATTACGAAGCATGATTTTTAAAACTGGTGTTTTACTGTTGATTATTAAAAAAAAAAAAAAAAAAAAAAAAAGATATTGCGAGTGAAAATAATTTCTCAGATATAAGAATTCGTCCTTATTACTTCCATTACCCTACTACCGTAGGTAATGGAAGTATTGTATTCGGTCTGAAAATTCGATATCGGGTTTTCACCTGATTTACACGTTTTAAGGTCCTCTGAGTCCAAAAAAGTGGTTTTTGGCAATTGTTCAGTGTGTATGTATGTGTGTGTGTGTGTGTGTGTGTGTGTGTGTGTGTGTGTGTATGTATGTGGAGAATCCTCTGCTATTATAGCTCAGAAACTAATAAAGATAGAGCTACGAAACTTTAGAATTGAAATACGTCTGGTGTACAGATGAAATTTCCAAATTTTGGTGAAAATTGAAAAACCGAAAGTGGGACATTGGAAACCGGAAGTGGGACCGTAAGTCGGTATCTCAAAAACGGCTCTAACGATTTTCTTCAAACTTGCTATATAAACACTCTATTAGATGTCCTTTCGAATGATATAGCTGGTTAGTTCAGGAAAATTGATAGGCGTCCTCTATAAATAGCTCAATTTCAGGCCTCGCAAAGGCGTTCCTTTAAAAACGGTTGTACGGATTTTTTACTGAAATAATAAAATTAATGCAAACTATTTTCTAACAATATCCCCTGAGAATTTCGTAACATATCTGGAAAATGATTAATATATATATTATTATTTTTCTAATTATTATTTTAAATAACTTATTTGACGGATAGAGCAATTTTGTTACTTATTTAACCCTTTCCTTCCCCGTGATTCCAATTGGAATCATAACATTTCAGATTTTCTTTCTTACTATCTAACACTCCCGCTGATTCAAAATGAACAATATTAAAATCTATATATATTTACCTACCGAAAAATATACATTTTAGATGACTTCACTCACTATCTTTGTTAATAATTGAAAGTATATTTTACGCTGTTCTGATAATAATATCGAAATCAGTTTCCTGTTTTGGGCAATTTAAGTAAATTAACTGTTTGAAATATTTTTTATTTTATTCTTTAATGTTTATAATATGTATTTTAATTAATTGCAATATGTATTTCTCCAAAATTTTGATATTTTTATTTATTGAAAAGTTATGGTTTTCAATGGCATCAGTGGTTATATCTATATATTAATAGGCAAGCATAAAATTTGTAGTCCCTTTTTAACATATTAATTATGGGAGTAGAGGGTTGAAAATGGTATCATTCGAAAGGTATGGTTAGCCGGAAGGTGCGAATACAAATATTATTTTCTTACGGTGTCAAGAAGGTATTTAAAAAAAAAAAATTATTTTTTATGCATTTTTCCCCATTTTTCCCTTTTATACACGTATTCCTTTACATTAAAAAATACCTAAAAGTAGAAAGTTGTTAAATCTGGCAATTTCAAAAAGCTCAAATAAAACCATAGACACAGTAATTTGTATAATGTAGCATCACTATACGCAAGCGAAGTGATGACGTCACTGTCTGTCCATGGAGCCATGAAAAAGATTTTCTATGTTAATCGTCCATTGGATTTTTTGTAAAAAATTATTAAAAAATAACGAAAATTATCTGCCGATTTTAATGGACTCTTCCCACCTGACGTCAGAGGTCACATGATAGAGGAAAAACAAATAGCAGACGAAGTCTTGTTTAACTAGAGCGATTGCTGAAATAACATATTTTCTATTCTTATTTTTGATCAATCGTATTTAATCTGCGTTATTTATTATACATCATCATTTTTAATCCATTTTATATCATTATTCATCCTCTTTTGTTTGCTGTATACATTTGCAATCATCATTTAGTTTATACCTGTTATTGATGTTCATGAAGACATGTTTAAATACTTTGATTTTTGGTACTTAAATCAGTGACAGTGCAATATCGTACTACGTAAATCCATTTAGACCAATAACTATGTTAATTAACTTGTTGTAACACCTTTATGCAATTAAATTAAATGAAAACATTTTAAAATTTCAATTTATAATCCGTAAACATTCCACAAGAAGCTATTATTTATTGCTAGATCAGTTAATGTTACAGTTACACTACAATATACAAAAATCGATTCTTATAGGTAAAAATAAATAAACATATAAAATGTTTTTTAAAAATTATTAAATTTACAAATACAATTATTCTACTGTTTACAAATGCACAATATTACTTTTATTTTATTTTATATTAAATATTAAAATTTTTGTTCTTAAGAACAATATTTAATTGAATTCGATTCTCAGAATTCGATTATTCGTTTTCCTCTATCACGTGATTGAGCAGACGACGGTGGGAAGAGCCCATTCCGATATTTGGGTATCCGCGTTTGTAATGATCGATAGATAGCGCTTTCTCAACTGCAGTTGTTAAAAAATATTGCCACGTGTAATAATTGCCACGTGTATTTATTATTGTGCTTTCTTGTTGTTCTATCATTGTTTCAGCGTGAAAGCTATCAGTGGTATGATAATTTCACCTTAGCCCACCAGAGGGCGAGCATTTCATTACAATCGCGGATAGTTATATATAAGTTACTGTCTACATGTGTTTGATTGAGTTATTTTTTCTGTAAAATTGATAAAATTTTAATTTAAAATCACAAAACTCCAGAAGAAAAAAAAAAAAAAAAATGGCAAACTTCCAGTTTCGAATGTAAACATAAGCATTTCATTTCAAAGGGTGATATTTAAACAATAAATATTCAACTAATATACTAAATAAAAGTTAAATTGATTTGTTACTAACTGCTGCATGTATAAGTAGACGATACGGAAAAAATTCCGATTCTCGTTTTTTGCTGAATTTACATGTTTTGAGCTTTCTTTACGTTTCAATTAACTGAAATTGGCTACTTATTTTTTAAAAAAGTGTCTTTATTGCTAGCTTTTGTGGGTAGAAGAAGCAAGTAGAAGATACATAAAAACTTTTGATTTCCGGTTTTCGATGAATTTACATGTTTTGAGATTTCCTTGCATTTTAATTAAGTGAAATTGACTACTTATTTTTATTTTTTAAAAAGTAGATTTATTATTCTTTCCTCTGCATACATAAGTAGAAAATATAAGATTCAGAAAAGTTTTAGATTTTCGGTTTTTGATAAAGTTACACGTTTTGAAATTCCCCGAACTCAATTCGACCATTTTTGAAAAATATCTTTTTTTTTTTTTTTTTGTTCAAACACTGTACTTTATGAACCAATCGAATTAATTTAACAGAATTTGATACTTGGTTGGGCCTTGGTTTGACATGGTACCTATTAGCTTCTGGGCTGTATCACACAACAAAGGGCGTTTTCACGTTGCGATTTTCTCTCATATCAGGAAAGACTAACATCTACAGAGAGAAATAGTTATATTAAGTACAACTCTGCTGATTCAGTTAGAGTGAATATCGGCAAACAATTGTCGCAGCTATGTTGCAATTGCATTCCGTTTAGGACAAGGCAATAACTTTGCTTTGCCTCGCTTTGCAAAAAAAATGGTCGAGTTTCGACCACTGGGCGATACTAGTTAAACATAAATAAACATCTATCAGTTGCTTTGTTAGCTGTATTAATTCGTACTCTGCTATAACTCCTATTAAAAAATAATATTTATATACATTACGTTTGAAATAAATTTATGACTAAATATAAGATTTATTGTTTTATGGAGGGAAAAAGTTGGGAATGAAAGGGTTAAATCAAAAATGTATATAAAATGTTTATAATGTGTGCAGTACTGGGTAACGGACGTCGTGTGGCTGTTACACACCAGATTTTTTTGTATAACTAATGGTGTATTAAATTCTCAAGTTAAAAATTTAGTTTAAAATAGTTTATCTGCGTTTAATAACATTTTCATTTCACTTTTTTTTTCCGTCTTTTAAAAAAAAAAGACGAAACTAAAGTATTTAGAAAAGAATTTGTAACAGCATTTTCATAGCCCATTAAATATCGATTTACTAAGACGCTTTGTTGAATAAAATATTTTGCTCACCTTTTTGATAAAGAATTTGTGCAATTTCATGGAAATGAATTTTAAGGTTCAAAACAATATAAAAACATTGACTACAGATTTTTTTCTTTAATGTTTTACTTACTTTTTTAAAAACGTAAAATGTTTGTAAAAACAAGTCAGATTAAAATATATATATATATATATATCTGGAGTGACTCCACTCGACTTTTCGAACATTGAGTAACTAATGGTTCTGTAGATAAAGTAAAGTAAGAGGACTCGTTAAATGAACAAATGAGAGAAAATTATAATAGAGAGTTTGAGTATTTTTCTTTATACAGTACATGATGTTTAATTTAACGCTATTTTACCGAACTCTTAGATCATAATAATAAAGAATATTTTGTTGTGTCCCTGTAAAAACCTACAAATTCTAGATTCACCAAAATGTTTAAAGTAAGCGCAACAGTGAGTTAGATTATTTATATAAATTTTCAGCTCCATCGGATAAGGCATTTAGACGCTATCGTACTTTAAAGTTTGAGCCCATATTCCACAATGATAAAGAAATTTGCATTTTGTCCCTGAAAAAGAACCATAAGTGCTAGATTCTCTAAATTTCATAAAGTTCGTGTGACGGTGACATACAACATGTATTTAAATTTTCAGTTCATTTGAATAAGGCATTTAGTCGCTGTCGCACTTTAAATAATTTGAGCCTATTGGTCTTAATGATGAACAATTTTTATTTGTGTCCCCTGTAAAACTCGTTAAGTGCTAGGGTCACCAAAATCTATATAGTTTGTGTGATGGTGGCCTATAACTCGTATATAAATTTTCCACTCCAACGGATAAGGCATTTAGATGCTATCGCACTTTAAATAATTTTACCCCATGGGCCATAATGATACAGAATTATTTGTTGTGTCCCTGTAAAAACACTAGAAGTGCTAGATTCACCAAAATCTATGCAGTTCATGCAACGATTACCTATAATATGTGTATAAATTGTTTTCTCGGATCGGATTAATAAGGCGTTAAACGTTATCGCACCTTGTAAAATTTGGTGCCATAGACAATAATGATAAAGAATTTTTCTTTGTGTCCCTGTAAAGAAACTATAAGTGCTAGATTCTCCAAAATCTATACAGATTGAGTATCTGTGACCTATAATATGTGTATAAATTTTTTGCTCAATTGAGTAAGGCGTTTAGTGAGTAATTGAGTAAGACGGTATCGCACTTTTAAGATTTTGGTCCCATAGACCATAATGAGAAAGAATTTTTCTTTGTGCCCCTGTAAAAAAACTATAAGTGCTAGATTCATCAAAATCAATAGAGTTCGCACTGCAAATTCATGTGTCTTAAATTCAGACACATAAGCGTCTGAAATGGGTGTCATTATTTTCAGACACGAATTCGCGTCTTAAATTTTAAGACACGTGAAGCGTCTTAAATTAAGACGGGAACGTAACTGAATTTAAGACACGTGAAGTGTCTTAAAAGGCAGCCATTGTTAACCACTTATTTGAGCTGCCATTTTTTACCACTTTTTTTTTTTTTTTTCTTGGCAGCCATTGTTGACCACTGATTTCAGCTGCCATTTTTAACCACTTGTTTTTTTTTTTTTTTTTTTTCTTGGCAGCCATTGTTGACCACTGATTTCAGCTGCCATTTTTAACCACTTTTTTTTTTTTTCTTGGCAGCCATTGTTGACAAAATCCAAAAAAAGTATTTAAAAAAATATTATAAGGACCTGGCACCATTAAAGTAGGCTTCATATAAAAGCTTACATTTCCATTTAATATTTTTAAGTTTAACTATATTAGATTTGTTCAATGAAACATATTTAAGGAACAATAATTTTTTATACATTTTTTACAGATCTGAAATCCTCAAATTTCGAATTATTAGTTTTCCTTTTTTTTTTTTTTTTTTTTTTTTAAGGAATTCATGATCTTCAAATTGCTAAAACCTACACAGATATTTAAGAAAATATGCATTTTTTTTTTTTTTTTTTTTTTTTTAATGATTAATACAACCTACTAAAAAGAATTTGGGATGGATTTTGAAATTTATTAATTAGTTTTAAAGAAAAAAAAAAAAAAAAAAAAAACAATAATAATAATGCATGCTCATGTAATAACCTTTTTTTTTTTTTTTTGAGGGGGGGGGGGTAAATATTTATTTTTAATATGGTTTGTTTTTAAAGATATTGCAAAATTCATCCCTGATAATTCTTTTAAGTAGTTTCATATAAACATCAAAAAAAATATTAAGTCTTTCTTAAATATTTGTAGAAGTTTCAGCATTTTGTAGATCACAAATTTATGAAAAAATGCAATTAAAAAATTTCAAATCTGTAAAATATATATATACATATAAAACCACAATAATTATTGACTAAATGTATATTTTATGGAACAAACAAAATATAGTTCAATTTATTTTAAAAATATGATATGGAAAAATAAGTTTTTTTTTTTAATGAAAACTACTTCAATGGTGCTAAGCTACTTTAAGAAAAGACAGTATCTAATTTCACCGACAGCCAAAGCCTATGTTATTCTATGGGGAAATTTGTTTATAAATTGAACTATATTAAGTTTGTTAAATAAAATACGTATTCAAGGAACAATTATTATGGATTTTGATCTATTTTTTACAGATCTGAAATCGTCAAAATTGCATAGTCTCAGTTTTCATATTTCTTTTTTTTAAAGGAATCATGATCTTCAAAATGCTAAAACATCTACATATTTAGCTCTGGTATTTTTCACATAGTTGGTATAAAAATCATCCTTCCACTCCAAATTTTCTAAATTAATTAAGGTTGATAAATAAAGACTTCCTAAACATCTACATATATTTAAGAAAAGACTACTTTTTCAGGATGTTTAATAAAACCTAATTCTTTTAAGTAAGTTCTTATAAACATCCAAAAATTATCAACTATTTTTAAATATTTATAGAAGTTTTAACATTTTGAAAATCATGAACTTATGAAAAAATGCAAACTGACAAAAACCATTAAAAGATTTCAAGTCTATAAAAAATGAATAAAAAACCATAATTGTTGCCTGAATATATATTTTATTGAACAAACCTAATATACTTCAATTTATAAATATTAAATGGAATATTATATGAAAACTACATCAGTGGTATCAAGTCTTATTAAAAACACAATGCATAATCTCACCAGCAGCCAAAACCCATGTTATTCTGTGGGGAAAATTTTTTTCATGAATAATTGTTAATATAATAATGTAATTTTTTTTTAAATTCTGTTTTCACATTTTTAACATTTTACCTTGCTAAAAAAATCGAAAAATGCACTTAGTGATTTTTTTTTTTTTAAACTTTAAAAGTGAAATATTAAAAATTTAAAAAATAAATACTAATTTAACAATTGTGAATTTTCTGAATATGAAGAAAGATTTAAAAAAATAATATATAATACGTTAGCTAATGAGTAATTGTAGACACAAATTTTCCTATAAAATAACATACACTTTGACTATGAATGAGATTAGATATTATCTGCTCTTAAATGAAAATAAGCAGAGAAAACAATTGAGATGTTGTCATAAGAGAAATTATTGAAAAAAGGCCTTCGCCTTTCTAAAACCTCAACTAAAATTAATCTTTAGAATTTTCTAGAATGTGCTTTAAAAGATATATTGGAAAAAAAAGAAAAGAAAAGGATATATGAATGGAGTTGCACCGATCCCCCTCAACAATCAAAAGTTAGAGTTAGTTTCAAACTAGGGGAAAAAAAAAAAAAAAAAGACAAGTTTACCTTTTTAAAAATACTTTTTCTTATAGGACTTATATTTCCATTTAATATTTTTAATTGTAAATAATTAGGTTTTGTAAATAAAATTATATCAGGGGTCAATCCAGGCAAAATTTTGGGTCCCTTTTGCGGCCCCTTCACAAAATTCTCCATAGTAAAAAGGGACCCTTCACAAAATTCAAATTCATAAAAAGGGACCCTTCACAAAATTCAAATCCATGAAAAGGGACCCTTCACAAAATTCAAATTCATAAAATGAGTCCCTTCACAAGATTTTTTTTTTTTTAAATGATCCTTTTATTAAATGTTTTCAGTATTATTTTTAATTAATGCCTTAATTTGGCTCAACGAAACTATTAACTTGATATTAAACATTACATAAAGTGATTGTAAAAACGAAAAATTTTACACAATGTTTTACTTTTTCACAAAAATATTTTATATTTCACAAAAATATTTTGTTTTTCACAAAAAGGGACCCAAAAATTAAAACCTGGATCGACCCCTGTATATTCAGGGAATAATTACATTATGGTTTTTGATATACTTTTTACATATATGAAAACTTTAAATTGCGTATTCCCAGTTTTCATTTTTTTTTTTTTTTTTTTTTTTGGGGGGGGGGGGGGGGGGGGGGGGAATTTATGATCTTCAAAACACTAAAACTTCTACAAGAAGACTTATTTTTTTGGATGTTTAATACAACCTCCTAAAAAGAATTAGGGATGGATTTTGTAATTTATTAACAACTAGTTTTTAAGAAAATAATAATAATGCATGTGTTTATGTAAAATTTTGATTTTTTTTTTTTTTTAATGATACTGCGAAATCCTTTAAGTAGATTCTTATAAACATCCAAAAAAATATTTAGTCTTCCTTAAATATTTGTAGAAAATTTAGCATTTTTAAGATCATGAATTTATGAAAAAATGCAATTAAAAGATTTCAAGTCTCTAAAAAAATGTATCACAAACTACAATAATTCTTGACTAAATATATATTTTATGGAACAAACATAATATAGTTCAATTTATCACATAAATATTACATGGAAGAATAAGTTTTAATATGAAAACTACTTCTGTGGTGCCAAGCTCCTTTAAGAACAGGCAATATCTAATCTCACCGACAAACAAAGCCTAAGTTATTCTATGGGGAAATTTGTTTCTAAAATTATTTGTTATATAATGTATATATATATTTCACATTCAGAAAATTCACAATAGTTAGATTAGTACTCATTTAAAAAAAAATTATTTTTCACATTTTTAATATTTTATTTTCTGGCTAAAAATCACAAAAAATGCACTTAGTTGTTTACTTATGCTATAAAAACTGTAGTATGCAAAATTTCTTTCTTTTCTCTGGACTGTTTGATACATATTTTGCAGAAAAAAAAAATATTTCATCAACAGGCATTTCTTTTTAACATTTCACCTTCTACTGCAAATTATTATTATTATTTACTTTATTTATTTATTTATTGACACAAAACATCAAGTTAAGAGATAATAGATATATCTTTTACATTGAACATATTATCTTAAAAACTCATATATATTTTACTTTAAAGTAATATTTTTAATTTTTTATTAAAACAGTGAATCCGAATAATACAAAACTTTAACAGCATACAGATTAACATAGGGGGAAAAAAAATGAAAATAATGTTCAAACAAGAACGATTTAAGAAAAATAAATAAAACAATTTATTCAGTAAATTTAAAGATTTATTTAACAATATAAAGTGCTTCTTTTCTAATTTTAGCATTTCTTCATAATATTTCTAGAATCACATTCTTTAAAGTTTCTTTCCTTCTTCTTAAAGTCTGATGTGATGGACCTGAAACAGATGAAATAATGATAATAATATGAAACGATTCCACCCGACTTTCCAAACAAACAATAAATGCTTGGTAATTAAATACATTTCAAGCATGGAATATTTCAGTAAATAAGTAAAAAATCACAAAAGAATGTTTAAGTATATATTTCAACTCAAATTCACATGTTTGTATGGACAATATTTGAACAAACATTCTGGGTATTAGTCAGGGCTCATTTTAGAGGGTGAAATTGTGAGAATCCCACTATGTTTTAAAAAGTCACACTCGAAAAGATATTACCCCCAAATTTTTCACATGGTTCAACAAATAATAATAGTGGCAATATTGAAATAAAATTGCAAGACGAAGCTGAATAATGTGATAACAACATCCAAAGATTAATAAAAATACAAAATCATTAAAAAATTCACACTAAGTTTTTTTTTTTTACCCTCAATATATCAATAAAAATGTAACTGTAACAAAATTATTGAAAAAGCTTCATGATTAAAGTATTAAAAAATAAATAAATAAAAGCATTATGATTAAAGCATTAAAAATAATAATAATAAGCAGAAAAAATGATTTATTCAGCATTACTGTTGTGCTTCTTTTTTTTTTTTTTTATCTTGATATTTCACTTTGAATAATTTCTTCTATCACAAGACTTCTTTCAGAGTCTAAATTCTAAATTTAAACCTTTTTCGCTTTTTTTAATTTTCAGGAAAATTGGAAAATTATCATAATAAATTCTATTTCTGTTCAGGATTGTAGTGATATAAAACAAGTGATTATTTTTGAAAAAAAAAAAGAAAACAAGAAACCTTTGATTTAAATCACTTCTTTTTAAAATCAAAGTTATTGGTTTTAATGGCTTGCCACACTTACCAATACTGGAAGCCCAAGCCAATGTTATTCTATGCAGAGGTCGATCCAGACAAAAATTGGGACCCTTTTGCTGCCCCTTCACAAAATTCAAATTTCTAAAATGGACCCCTTCACAAAATTCAAACTCATAAAAATGGGCTCCTTCATGAAAATAAGATTCATAATAATTACAAGATAAAAAACAAAATTTTTATATACCATGTTTCTAAATTTTCTGTTGAATCATATAAACACTACCGAAGGCAGCAGGAAACCGGAACAATTGGCTAAATGTATTAAAAAAATTCATTGCTATCATGTTTTGAGATCTTATAAAAGTTTCAAATGTAAGTCGGGAAGTTAGTGAAAAATCGTTTGCAAGCTTTGTACTGGTAACGCTGCCGAAGGCAGCAGAGTCCCGAAGCAGTTGGTTAAAAGTATTTTTTAAAATGCATTTTCACCGTGTTCTGAACTAGTCTGAAAGTTTCAAATGTCTAGCTAGTCGGGAAGTTAGTTAAATAAATTTTCCGTTGAATCATATAAACGCTGCCGAAGGCAGTAGGGACCTAAAACAACTGACTAAAAGTAGTACAAAAATGCATTGTCACTGTGTTCTGAGCTATCATGAAAGTTTCTGTTTCAAATGTTTAGCTAATCGAGAAATGTGAAAAATTGATTGCAAGCTTTGTATTGGTAACACTGCCGAAGGCAGCAGAAACACGAAACAGTTGGCTAAAAGCATTTAAAAAATGCATTTTCACCATGTTCCGAACAATTCTGAAAGTTTCAAATGTCTAGCTAGTTGGGAAGATAGTTGAATAAATTTTCTGTCGAATCATATAAAAGCAAAAATGAGCCCCAAAAATTAAAACCTGGATCGACCCTTTCTATGGGAAATTTTGTTTACTTATAACTCATTAACTAATACAGATTTTTAAATTCTGTTTTGACATTCAAAAAATTGTCAGCTGTTAAATATATGGATTTTTTTAAAAAGGAATTTTTTTTTTTTTTTTTAATACTTTATTTTGAAACAGTATAATGAAAAATGATGAGTGTAATCTATATAATATTTCTCTAACGTGGACCAGTTTCAATTATTTTTTGTCGAAAGGATTCGGTACGCGAGAATAAAAAATAATTATACATGGACAATATTTAAGCACGCGGACTTGGCTCAATGGACTAACAAGAAAAGATGACGAGATTTGTCTGATGAGACTATTTTAAGAAAAACAAAGGATTTTTAACAATTGTTTCTTCAAAATGTTTGCAAGTGTCATTTTAAACCTAGCAATAATTTAAAGATATATATAGATTATGAACTTTTGTGTCATAAATTGACTAAAAAACACAATCATAAAAAAAATTATAATCAAAATAGGAATTATTTTATTTTATTTATTTATTTATTTTTAAACAAAACAACAACAACAAAAAAAATTATACCAAAATTAATAGAAAGTTATCTCCAACATGATGACAAAAATTTAAAAGGCGTCGTGGGTGTCCTATATTAAAGCTGTACTGCCAGTGGAATAATGAAAATTGAATCATGAACAATGAATTTCATTTGGAAACCTTTCTTTGAATGATTTTGGCTTCCCTATTGTACAATATTAATTTGGTTTTAATAATAATTTGGCTTCTGGTAAATTAAAATTTTAATTAGGTGGTGAAATTGGTATAACATTTATGAGTTTCAACTTTCAAATTTTAAAGATAAATAAGAAAAGAAAGAAAGTGCGAATATCTCCCATGGGTTTGCTAGTATAATATTTTATCCCCCCCCCCCCCCCCATTTGCTGATGATCAGAGATCAAACGTCCTGCAGAAGCATTGTGATTACTAATCTTTCTCCATCTACAATACAAATGTCAATGTTCATTTTAAACTTGCTTTATTAGATTCTGGAACCCATAATGAGGTAGAATTGTTCAATATCTTTCACTTGAATAATTTTTTTGTGGGTCCCTTCACCCTTCCAACAATCGGCGATCAAATGCCATCTGTAATCCTTGCAATTTCTAATTTTTCTCCATCTACAAACAAATGCCAACTTTTTTTAAACTTACCTAATTAGATTCCAGAGAAGAAAAATAATAAAGAAGAAGAATTGTTCAATATCACTCACTCATATGTTTTATCCCCCCCCCCCACACACACACACACTTTCTTCTAATGATCTGCGAAGCACTGCGATTTCTAATTTTTCTTCATATACAATACAACATAAATATCAATATTCTTTTTGAACTAACTTTAATGCATTCTAAAACTTATAATTAGAACTGCTCAATAACACTCACTCATAAAAAAAAAAAATTGTGCGACCCCCCCTCCTCTATCCCTAACGATTGGTGATCAAGCGCTCTACAGAAATTTTGTGCTTTTCAATCCTTCATTCGCAGCATAAATAAATTTCGATAGGGATCACATATGACATGAAGTCTTCATACAAAAAAACCCGTTGGTGATCTTTAAAAGAAAATACTTGTACTTATTAAGTCACTTATACACACAATTCCAATATCAGAAGCTTCCTGTAAAAGTTGGGATTTGGTCACTGAGAAAGTGAGCAAAATGCAATTTAAGATAATGTACAGATGGCAATGACGAACAAACTGGAATTGTTGATAAGAGTGTGTTTATATTTCTTAATGGTTCTACATCTAGTTATAATTTTTGAAAGCTGCATTAATTTCAATTTGGAGTCCCTTACATACAAACATTTTACTGGAGCTATGAACAAAATCATGGACATATTTCTTCTTGTGTGATATCAAGAATAATGAATAATGTCAACACTTTACCTTAACTAAAATTTTAATATTACAATGCTTTGATCATATCTGGTTAACTAACATTAGATAAACACAAACTTGGGATCAAAAATATGTTTACTGAATCTGGCAATATTTTTTTCAGTTAATTATTATTGCAAAATTATGATGCAGATTATTTTCTGATACCTAAATAGCTGTCGCAGATTGGCAGATAAAATTCTGCTACTGGGGGATTGAGCAATGAGCATGTTTTAAAAAATATATATTAGTACATATATATAAGAGTAGTATTAAAAATAACTAGGATTTATGAAGGATCCATTTAATGACTGTGTTATAAGTATACAAATATTTAAATTTATTTTAAATATAAAGTGAAATATTTAGCATATTAATAAATATAGAAAAATTCAAGAAAATTTTAAATTATACATAAATACCTATCACTAATATCATTTTTACTGTTTTACTAATTGAAAATTTATGACACAAAAACAAAAAAAGGGGAAGGGGATTAGCTAGCACAAACTGCTAATGACAGAGGGGAAGAAAGAATTCGAACAAAAATATTAATAAACAATTGAATATTGATATTAGTGTACCTAGAAATATTGTAATATTCAAAAATTTAAAAATATATACAGTACACTCCCAGAAATCTGCACAGTTTGGAACCAGAGATTGTGCAGATTTTAGAATATTGTGGATTTTGGGTATTTTATTGTTTGCATATTTAAATTAAAATTTTAAAGCCGTAATGCATTAAAAATGACAGTGAAGACATATGAGCAAGCATATAAGACACGTGAAATATTTAAAAATAAATGAAGGCAAGTAAAAAGTATAAATATAGTATACATATAAAATTCAATGTAAGTATTTTTCTTTTCACTTAACAAATTAAAAATTGTTCCATAAGGCAAAATACAAAATTGAGCATATGTAAACATCTGATATAATAACTTTTATTATAAACTTGCAATTTTTATTATAGTTTAGAATTATAGGTAAAGCCAAATGATTTTTTTTTTTTTTTTTTCAGTATATGAAATCATTTTTTGTTCAAGCACAAATACTACTGGTTTAAAAGAATTTAGATATTTACCTTGAAGATCTGGATCTTGCTTAAAATAAACTTTCTTTAATCTTATTAGATTCAATTTCTAAAATACCACCACTAAAATAAGTTCTACCTCGTTTTTTTTTTTTTTTCCTTTTCTTGAAAACTATAAATTTCATTGTTTACATTTGTTTTGATGTGTGGATTTCTGGTTTTATTTATGTTGAACGTTTCAACATATACATCAGTTTACAACTCTAAATACAGGTTAAATTATTTATAGAAAAATGAAAACACTCTTTGATTTTTGCTTCAATGTAAAGAAAAAACTGACACGTTTGTGCATTTAAAATTTTGTCCCTGATTATGCAGAAAGTTTAAAATATTTATGAAAAGGCTTTTAAGTAACTTAAAAAATAAATAAATAAAATTTTAATAATATAAAATAATAAAAATCTTACCTTGAATTGAGTCTGTAATATTGCAGGGGATGAAAGCATTTCAGATTACTCCTGAAATTGATCTCTAATATACTGAAAATACAGGTAATTCTTCAGCTGCAACATTTGTTGTATCTAGAAAAGAATATTGTTAATATTAGAAATACAATAAAAATATTACAAGATAAAAACAACTTTTTTTTATATCATGTTTTAAATTTTCTGTTGAATCATATGAATGCTACCAAAGGCAGCGGGGACCTGAAACAGTTGGTTAAAAGTATGAAAAAAAATGCATTTCCACCGTGTTTTGAGCTATTTTTAAATGTCTAGCTAGTCGGGAAGTTAGTAAAATAAATTTTTTGCTGAATCATATCAGTGGTGGATCCAGAACTTCACTTTGAAGGGAGGGGGGGGGGGGGCAAAGATTTTTAAAACTGTTATTCTAGACCAATAAAAAATTTACAATTGCAATATTCAATTGTAAATGTCAGTGTTTTTGGGGGGGGGAGCCCCCCCCCTTCAATCCGCCACTGAATCATATAAACGCTACCAAAGGCAGCAGGGTACTGAAACAGTTGGCTAAACGTATTAAAAAAAGTATTGTCACCCTGTTCTGAGCTATTCTGAAAGTTTAAAATGTTTAGCTAGTCGGGAAGTTAAATGATCTTTGAAGCATATGATAAACGCTGCCGAAGGCAGGTGGGACCCGTAACCGTTAGCTAAAAGTATTTAAAAATGCATTTTCACCATGTTCTGAGATATTCTGAAAGTTTCAAATGTCTAGCTAGTCGGGAAGTTACATATTTGTTGAACCACATAATAAACGCTACCGAAGGCAGTGGGGACCCAAAACAGTTGGCTAAAATTATTTAAAAAATGCATTGTAGTCGTGTTTTGAACTATTCTGAAAATTTCAAATGTCTAGCTAGTTGGGAAGTTAGTTAAATAAATTCTTTGTCGAATCACATAAACGCTGCTGAGGGCAGCGGGGACCAGAACCAGTTGACTAAAAGTATTTAAAAAATGCATTGTCACCATGTTCTAAGCTATTTTGAAAGTTTCAAATGTCTAGCTAGTTGGGAAGTTAGTTAAAAATCGATTGCAAGATTTGTACTGGACAAACAAACAAAACAAGAATCGAAGTTAATAAAAACACGGTAAAAAGTCTAAAGACTTTTCACTAAAAAAAGAAAAAGTGAAAAAAAAAAAGAGAAAGAAAGAAAAGATTACCAAATCACCATGAAATTAAATAAGGAAATAAAAAAGTCAATACTTCATTCTTATATAATGTAGCTTGCAAAACAGAAATTTCCTGCCAAATATTATTAAATACAGTTGAACCTTGTTAACATGAATTACTTTTAACATAATGTTTCCATAATAACTTTCAAAATGAAGATTAGTTTAATTACATAAAGATTAGTTACCGAAGCAGGTACAAATTTTTATCCCCTTTAAGATTCACGTTAACAAGGTTCGACTGTATAACATTTATATAACTATATATCATTTCTCTTGCCTTTTCAAAGTTTTAATTTTTATTTTAAAAACTTTCACTGTTTTATTGATACTTAATTTCACATACTCAGGAAAAATATCTACTTTTTATCATATATTATATTTTATCTGCTGTTTTCCCATTTAATATGTATCTAACAGGGGTCTGTCCAGAGGTAAAACTGGGTCTGTTAAAGGACCCTTCACAAAATTTTATACATTAAAAAAGGATCTTTCACAGATTTTTTTTATCCTCAAACAGGACCCTTCACAAAAATTTTTCTCGTAAAAACAGACATTTGATAAATTTCTTTTACTTTGAAACCTAATTTTCTACGGAGCGAAAGGCCACTTGAGTAATCGTATGTGCTTTGCTGTATTTCCCCCAAACAGCTGCTATTCAATTTCTAATTTATGAAAGGTTTCTGTGTGTATGTGTGAGTTTAATTCTACAAAAGTGAACTTTCATTGTCTAAAATGATTGCAAAATTACCTTTAAAAAAAAAAAAAAAAAAAAAAAAAGAGAGAGAGAGAGAAAAAAAAGTTCGGCCAAAGTTAGCCAAAAAGTTCAGTAGGACTTGATTTTTATATTACAGGGATGAGATTAGCAAAAATACAAAAAAGCTGAAACTGTACGCAAAGACAAGACGTTGAGATTAAACATTAGAATTTTGATGACAAAATCTATTATATTAGAGTAATAAATATTTATTTTAACCTTAAATGTATAAAAAAAAAGAAGAAATGCACATTAGAAACATAACAAAAGCTAAAAAAAATTTAAAAGCTGAAAAGTTAAATGTACAAAAAAGCTGAAATCATCTGAAAAATCTCATCCCTGATATTACTATTTGATTCACAAAATTATGTGTAGATTTTTCACAATTTCTCAATAACAGGTCTCTGTCTGAAAAGTCTAGACAGACCCCTAATCTGCTTATAAAATAATAATAATTAAAGATGCATGCAATTTAAATGTTTCAGACACTTTATTATTGAATTTAGCTATATATCAGATTTGACAGATAAATAGGAATAGGCATACTGTAACATTGTTGGTATTACAGTATCCTCCTAAACATATTTATTAAACTTCATTTCGATAAAAGCATATACTACTAAATGAAATAACAAACAGAAAAGAAAATGTCTCATAACTTAAATTCTTTAACAGCAATTGCTGAAATATCACAAGAAAACGTTTCTTAAACTTTTATTTGATTGTACAATGTAATGTATAAGCATTTTATACATTACTTGTCTACATTAAATTACTTCTGGAAGATAATACTAAACTTTATGCACACGCAACAACGATTAAACAATGAACTAATTATTTACTGATTTTTTTTTTTTTTTTTTTTTTTTAAATTGTGCAAAATGTTATACTTTGATTAACAAGACTCCCTTATTTGTATGCATGCATGTTTAATCCTTAATTATTAACAATCAGTTATCGTATTAATCATCTCTGAACAAAAGGAAATAAATATCACTTACCAAAATGACTTCCGTCTCGATTGCTTCATATTTTTGAAGAAATTCAAAAAAGCACACAAGCATCAATTATTTATGGCGCGGCGTTTACTTCTAGTTGCTATAATCATCTCTGAACAAAAGGAAAATAATGTCACTTTTAAAATTTTACACTGTTATGGTGGGATCATCGATTGATATATCCATTACGCAGTTTCAAAGTAAGCTTCCGGCATTGCAAACAACGCCATGTTTTTGTTTACAATCCGTGAACTGCGATTACAAGGGAATTGTGGGTAAAAGACCGGTTGCCAAGAGGATCGTCTCTTATCCTAGTAATTTCCTCTTTTGACCAGGGAGTTGAACTTTATTAAAACTGAATTGTAAATGGGATCTAAAAGTTTTTCCTTGCGAGGAGTCCGCCATAACTGTAGTCGTGATGCATGCTGGGTAGGTTGTTTTGCACATGCTCTCGCAGCAGAGATTAAGACACTACCGTTACGTGACTGAAATTAAGACACTTGTCGTGTCTTAATTCTTTTTAAGACGCTTATGTGACTGATTTTAAGACACGTGAATTTGCAGTGTATATTTTAAGACACATAACTGACTGAAATTAAGACGGCATCGTGTCTTTCTTATATTTTAAGACACATAAGTGACTGAAATTTTTTCGTTTAAGACACTTTGATGTCTTAAATCTATTTTAAGACGCTTATATGACTGAATTTAAGACACGTGAATTTGCAGTGCGTGCTACGGTGACTTGCAACATGCGTACCAACTTACAGCTCATTCGAGCAAAGCGTTTAGACGCTAGCGTGTTCACTCACACACATACACCCCGCGACAAAAAGATATGTACAAAGGGTTTTTTCTTTGATTTTTCATAAAGTAACATTATCTAAATTGTGCTTATTATTTATTATTATCATAAAATAACACTATTCCCGGACTAATTTTTGTTTTAAGACTAATTTAGAAAATTTTTAAGACTAAAATTTTTCTAACTTAAGACTACACACCGCGACAAAAAGATAGGAACAAAGGTTTTTTTTTTTTTTTTTTTAAGTTTTTGAATATGTTTATTTTGAATATGAATATTTTGAATATGGTTCAAATATTTAATATGTTTTTGATATGATAATATTTTGTTATGATAATAAATGATCATCAGAATTTTGATAATGTTATTTTATGAAAAAAAAAAAAAAAAAAAAAAAAAAACCTTTGTTCCTTTTTTTTTTGTCGCGGAGTGTAGTCTTAAATTAGAAAAATTTTAGTCTTAAAATTTTTCTAAATTAGTCTTAAAGCAAAAATTAGTCCGGGAATAGTGTTATTTTATGATAATAATAAATGATAAGCACAATTTAGATAATGTTATTTTATAAAAAAAAAAAATCAAAGAAAAAACCCTTTGTACCTATCTTTTTGTCGCGGGGTGCACGCACACACACACATCACCGTAAAAATAGTGAAAACGGACTCAGGATATCTCAAAACATATAGAAACATCAAAATCTCTAATTCGAATTTTTGACATGATTACAATACTTTCCTTACATACGTATGTTCGAAAAGTAAAAAAAGCTTTAAGCGCGTGAGTACTTAAATGTTATTAAATAAATTAATAACAATTATTTTTACTCTATATAAGGAGAACAAAATGTCACATAATGTTAATGTATTGAAAAATCAAATAAATTGCACCAGTTTAAAAGGCGTTATCGCTTTGAAAACCTACGTGTGAACCAGACATTTTGTCGACCCGAAACATTTTGTTTGACAGATCTGGTTTCATCAAAAATCGAAAGCAGTTCTACCTACATTTTACTTAACATAAAATTGGGTCAAGCTACTCTTTAACGGGCTTTTTGCTTGACACAGGTTAATCACACTTCATTTCGTATTGGTGTATGATTAAAAGTTATCTGGAAATTATTTTTATCTTTGAAATAACAGTTCTTAAATTAATCTCTAAATTGAAAATTATGTTTTGCTTCTATGCAGATTCATTAATAGAAAAGTTATACGAGTAGAGTGGTAAAAATAGACAGCTTATTTTAAAAATAGATTAAAACACAGTTTAATAAGAAATATAACTTAACAGATGGTGTGAATTAAAAATGGAATGCGGATAATATCCCTAAAGATCATTTTGACTATTTATCATTAAATAAAACATGCATTTTATTAAGCTGTAGAATTGAGAAAAGCAAAATTTTACAAACGACGATGCGTGTTGTATATTTTTAATCCCAAACAACGAAAAAAGGCATGATAAGTTGCACTTGTTTGTCTGGGACACTATAACCTCCAAGCAAATAAAGATTTCAATGCGATTTATTATTATTATTATTTTTTTAAATTAGAATGCCGATTTAATCGGGATGGTTCTCAGCTATGTTTGACGAAAATCTGTTTGGCAGACTTCTTTTTAAATTAATTAAAATGTACTATTTATTTATTTTTAAAGGCTACTTAGCATCGATATTTTTAAATTTGCGAATTATCATTCTTTCGACTTACAACTCATGCTAGTTAATAAGATATATCTCATTTTTGAATTAGAGTATTAAAATTTTTAACCGATTTTGACTAAAATTAAAAACTGGTCAAAAATAGCGATTATGATATCACAGTCAGAAATTAGCTAATCCGGTTGAAAATAAGATTTTAAAGAAAAATTATTAAATTCAAGGCCATCCCTACATTGGTATTTTATAATTTGTAAGCTAATGTTCTTCTAACTGGAAATTACAGATTTCGTAGAAAAATTTAATAATAGTAGAGATGATATTTAATTAAATTCTAAGGATTTATATATGTGAATGTATAAAGGTTTTCCACGTTATATGTAAAGCTAGCTTTACATTTGATAGAACTGACGACTGGACGAAAGTTTTCACTATGGGTAAGTGCTTTATTTTCAGCCAGATTTTCACATTAGTGACTCTTTTTACAATATACAACATGCTTACTGTAATTTCATTGCTAACTTAAACGAATTCAGGCTGAATTTGATTTTTCCGTAGTATATATACACTCCTTCTCATATTTATAAGGACACTTTATATTTTGAAATAACTAATGTAAAAGTAATCGTGAACAAGATTAACTAAGTGCACTTAATATATCTAGTATTCTAAAAACCAAAATTGCTATAATTTTTTTAATATAGAACAAAATTAATAAAAAATAATGCAAAATGTGTTTTTCTCCACGTTTTTAGATGTTCATAATTATAGAGACAATCCAGATTTTTTTGTTTAATTTAACTTACTAGCGGATAAATTACAGTTGACATGCGAATTTGTTAACTACTGGGCTAGATTAATTCATATGTAAGCCTCCAATTTATCTTGGACAGACGTTACTGATAATTCCTCGAAAAAAAGAACATTCATGTAGTGAAGTATGATAAATGTGTTTTTTAAGTGGAAGGATAATTTCAATCCGCCGAATTTCTAATGAAATTCGAAGATCTAAAATTACTGAAGGAAATGTGATCAAACGTTGAACTGTTGGTTCGATAGGAGAGAGATCTGATGCAAAATCAGAGTTGTTTTACAGAGATCGAAGACTCATAATTCCTCTTACTGTTCTACTCATAATGACTGCTGCTGAATATGCTCGTAATTTTTAAAGAAAGGTTGGGGTCCACATTTATGCATGTTTAAAATAATTAATAATATGTTAAAATGATTAAAAAACCTGTAATAATCAATAAACATTTAATGGGGGAAAGCACGTCTGTGTTAAAATTGAATAAAGACAGTATTAAATGGTAAAATGTTGCATTTTCGGATGAAAAACATTTTGTTCTTGATTAA
This sequence comes from Salticus scenicus, assembly GCA_963930645.1. Lineage (NCBI taxonomy): Eukaryota > Metazoa > Arthropoda > Arachnida > Araneae > Salticidae > Salticus > Salticus scenicus. Next base: position 331,240,628 of record OZ005649.1, read on the forward strand.
CCAAATGGTTTTAACAGTTACTGGCACGATCTGAAGATAGCGAAAGACAGAGCAGATTTTTTAAATGTAGATATGAATCGGGCATTTTGAAGGTGGATCTATGGTGTTCTGGGGAGCTGTTTGTTGGGCGGATATTAACCAAAATCAGACTACCCTCCTTTCCGTGGCTCTAAGGTGACATCCTCGTGGTAGTACATTTTGGAATATCAATTCGATATTCGGGCACGCGTTGTGAAATGCCCTAAAATTAATCCTAATTAAAAGCAAACAATCTGGAAAACAATATGTTTAATAATAAATAAATTTACTCTCAAATAATATCAGATTCATATAATTTTAATTAATTTCTTTATTAAACATCCAAATTTTAAATATTAATTAAATTGATTATTCTATAATTTTACAATACAATAAAAATGATATAACAATGATCTTTGATTTTGCCTCAAATGTGCTAAAGATGAGTACTAGAAAATAAATGCGCTTTACCAGCATTGCACGGTAAAATTACTGACCGAGAAATGTAAGAAATTCTCACCAGATTTATCAGATGCTATGTCACAGTCCAGGCACAAGAGGAATATTTTGGCTAGCAGGGAGCACATCTTTAAGTATCCTTGATGAATCATTTCGGCTAGGAAGCACCACACTGATGATAGCAGGACCTCACATTACGTCTGCACACACGAAGGCAATTTTTTAGAATTCTGACTCTTAAAGGAATCTTTTCTCTCCTTTAATTTTTTAAGTCTCTCATTATAATTTTTGGAGGAGATTTTCCCCTTGCATTTTTTTCATTGGGTCTATCTTCTGATTGGACCTTTCTTCGACCAATCTGCTTGCTTCTAGATTACTACGGTGCCTTTTTTACGACCTCGCCGGGGCTTTTTTGGCGGTAGCCAGTGGGGCTTAAATGCGGGTGGTCCCCTTTCAGAGTTCCACGTGCAGGTGCAGGTCATAAATATGACGTTGTATTTCTGTCTTAGGCTTTTAAAAGGTAATAAAACAGCTTGTATTCTTCAGTACAACAGCTTTTGTATTTTTATATTCTTTTTCCTTTTAAATAATGCCTTTTTGTATCTTTATTATTTTGCTTTTAACAAAATGGCTGATTTTTCCCATCAGCCTATCCCCCTGTCGAATAAGTTTGAGACAGTTTCTTTATCTCAATACATTATGAGTCCTTTAGTTGTCGTAGTAATCTGGTGTATTTGGTCAGTAAATTTCTTATGCATATTTGTGCTAAACTGTTTTTTAGTGCACATTAGAGTCCTTGTGATGTAGTTGAGCACTATGAGCTCCTTGTATATATATGCATAATGATTAATGAGCGTACAGTTCGACACTGGATTATTAATTGTTCATGAAGTTTAGTTCAATAGTAACTGATGATAGTTCATAATATACTGTTCAATACTGTTTATTAATTGGTTATCATGCATAGTTGATCCAAATATGTAAATGTTTCAATATTTGCTTTTTGAGATAGTTCAATTTGTGATCATGAATTTGTGATAGACAGTTTTATGGTCTGTCGTTGCATTTAGCCGATGCTTGTGCCAACAGTTTGTAAGTTTTATTCAGTTTATAATTTTTTTGTGACACATATTGTATAGTGTTACTTCACTCGGTCAGTATATCATATGCTAAAGATTATTATTATTACTTTGCATTTTAATTCAATAATTATAACTATTTATACCGTATACCAACACTCATTTTTTTTTTTTTTTTTTTTTTTTTTTTTTTTTTTAACATTTATAAATATATATACAATACAATAAATTCACATATAATAGTACTTTTTCTGAATTGTTAGCAAAATTCTACAAGTGTATGCATTCCTTGTATATACATATCATTCATTACTTTCAGTGTATAGTACCAATAATAAAAAAAATTTTGTATATTACATGATATCATGAATGTATTTAATCGTTTTGGTAGTATGTCTTTATTACCATTAAGTAAGGCAGTATTCTTTTTTTTTTTTTTTTTGAAAAGTCCCTCGCTTTATTTGAAATATTAATTTTAACTTCCGAGAGCTGTTTTGCAGTTTTGTAATGGGGGGTGACAAACCCTCTTTCGCCTGCGTCACTATGTCGTGGGAATAAACCAGCGCTAATGATTAGTACATCCTGTTATAATCGTTTTCTTTAGGGGGGAGAGCTGAGATAAGATTCTTCTGTTACTTACTCGAGAGAAGCGCAGAGACACACGCGTTTATCGGATTAGAAATTTGTTTACTTTTTTACAAGTGAGTTTAATTTTATTATATGTATATTTTATTGCTTTGCTTAAGCTTTGTTGCTTCACCTATGTTTGAGTTAGGTGATTGTGCTATCCATTATCCTTTAATAAATCCCTTTTGTTATTTTTTTGTTTCATGTGTGTGCTTCGTGGAATTTTGAATGCCCCTCGCAATATACATATCTGATCTACACTGACGCCATCATTGACTTGGATAAGCGTGAGCTATATCGCATTTTTTTTTTTTTTTTTTTTTTTGTATTCTGTTTGCAGCGTTATTATTAATATGCATCTGCTTTTTCTTTCAGCTCTTATTAATGTATTTTCATTGCAGGTTTATTTCTTGTTTGTTTATTTTATATAATTTGGTATTATTTTGTCTAACTTGCGTTCGCCTTGCTTTATTTTCTATTATCTTACGTTCCTTCCGCTGCTGCTTGATTTTTGCATGATTTTTCTGTATTTTTCGGACTCCGTTTTTTTTTTTTTTTTTTTTTTTTTAGCGCTGCGTAATTCTCGCATATTTGATTAGGAATCGTGAGCGTAGAATAATGTAGAAGATTGTTTGTGTATATTTCTGTGTATATTCATGTGTTTATTTATTAATGTTACTTTTTTTTTTTTTTTTTTTTTTTTTTTTTTTACTATGTGTGAATAATAAATGCAGATCTGCTCATAATTTGCGTATATTGATTCCATTGTATTGTGGATTTTTTAACCCATTGAATGTTGTGTTTTATTTTATTTTATTTTATTTTATTTTTGTTTTGCTTTGATAAAATTCTGTCCAGTCTTGACTTTTGTTTTGGCAGGGTACGCCAGAGTATCGAGTGTGGGTCGACCCCCCTTGGCAGAAGACGCCTGCGCCCGACCAAAGGGCCACCTCATTATCTTGGCTGTGTTCTGAACCCTGATCTAAGGTAGGCTATGTAAAAGTGTTTTTATTATAAAATATAGGTTATCTATTAATTATTCGTTTACCTGTACCTAATCTGCATTTAATTTACCTTCTTTTTTTTTTTTTTTTTTAGACCATTCTGTATTAATATGGTAATTTTGCGTTATTTTATTACTTTTTATTTACGTGCATATGTGTGTGCGAGTGTTAGAGATTAATATTTTTACAGTGACGGGTTTTTTCTTTTTTTTTTTTGTATATAAATCTAATGAATTGTAATCCTAAGCTTTTAAGGTTTTTTTTTTTTTTTTTTTTTTTTTTTTTTTTTTAATACATTTATATATATACTGTATAGCTATAATGAATCTTAATCCTCCGCTTTTTTTGCTTCTTTTTTTTTTTTTTTTTTTTTATTTATATATATAGTGTATAGCTATATGAATCTTAATCCTCCGCTTTTGCTTTTTTTTTTTTTTTTTTTTTTAACTTATTAGAGGAAATATATGCATCTTTGTTTAAGTGTGAAATGATGCGCCTTACTAATATTACAACCATTATATAGTTCTGCAAGTAAAATATTATTTAATCTTTCTTGTGAATGTTTTAATTTCCATATTTTACGTTTCACTTGATATCTTGAGTCATAATTCGTTTCTTTTGCAGAAATGCGGCTACTATTTTCCTGTATTCTCAAGCGTTTTATCGTCACCCTTCTGCCATGCTCCTTTACCTCGAAGTCCGTCCTAGGATTAGTAAGTATTTTTTTTCCCTCTCGTGATATTTTCCTTCTTCTCCTAACCTGTCCTGTCGTTTTCATTCTGCTCTTTTTTCGTTGTCATGGTAACTCTCTTGTAAACGAGTAACCTCTCTGTTTACATTTTGATCTGCACGCTCCTTCTCTTTTGCATGAGTTTTCTTTCCTGCCTTACTATTTCTCATCTGTGCTAGTTTTGTTTGTCTGTTTTTTATTTTTATTTATTTTATTTTATTTTATTTTATTTGTTTTATTTTCTTTTATGAGATGCATGAATAAAGATATTTAAGTATCTAATTATATACATATGTGTATTTTTTTTATGTCACGTTCACATTTACTTTTATTTATTCTATATCTATACATATTTATTTTATTAATTTGTCATTATGAATACAGACACCTTTTCTGTTTTTGTTTCTATGTACACATATTTACGTTTTCTTATTAACATTGCCCCTATGACAAAAAAATCTATATATATATTTTTATTTTATGTATTTACAATCAACGTGTTTCGCAAAAATGTGCGTTACCTGCCAGTTTTTTCTGCTGATATTTTATCATTTATTTATTTGTTTATTTACATTGAGCATTGCTTTACATTTTCCTTGTATGTATTGCAAAAAAAAAATGTTTTCTTTCGAAAATTTAGGACTATCTAATTATTTAATGAATAATTATTGGTTTATTTACAAAATCATTTCATATATATATTCTTTTTTTTTTTTTACACATATTATTTTTCTCGGTTGTAAATAGTAAAATAATTGATTTTGTAATATAGTTCATATGTATAATTTCTCTCTATATATACACTTTTTTTTTTTTTTTTTTTTTTTTTTTTTTGTATTATTTTGCATATTTTGGTGCATATAGTTTAGATATGTGCACCTTAATGGGTTTCGCTGTATTGTCGTGAGCGTTTTTCAAAACAATATTCATGTTGCGCAGTATTTTCAATACATAGAAAGGGCCAAGAAATTTAGGCTGAAATATATTTGGCCTTCTAAGGCTCTTCATATATACCGTCTGTCCAATTTTTAGGTCTCTGTCCTTATATTTTAAATTTTTGTTATACTCATTCATAATTTGAAGTTGATTTGTTAGTGCGGCTTCTTTTACACTCTGAATGTGTTGCAGACGCTTATTTGTATAGCTGTCAGTGGTAATTTTTGTTGCATCTGAGAATGCATTAAATGGTGTGTTGATTTCTCTAGCAAAAAAAACCATAGCGGGAGAAAAGCCTGTTGCTCTATGTATTGTTGCATTATAATGCAATTTCACAAAATTTAATTTTTTATCCCATTGGAATGTTGTTTTTGTCATGGCGGCTAGTGAATTTTTTATTATTTTATTTGAAATTTCTACAATTCCGTTCGAGCAAGCGTGATAAATAGAACTAAAATGTAATTTAATATTTAATTGTTTCATGTATTCTGTGAATGTTTTGCCTCTAAAGTACTGTGCATTGTCTAAATGTATTTCTCTTGGCATGCCGAATCTGGCTATATATTCTGTTAATGCGTTTAATATGGTTTGTGACTCCGCATTTCTGAGTGGCACTGCCTCCATGTAACGCGAGAAGGAGTCAATTATAACCATTATAAATATGTTTTTTTTAAAAGTCATAGGTAACTTACCTATGAGGTCTATGTGTAATACTTCCCCTGGCTTGTAATTTTTTTTCATGTTTTGTATTTCAATTTTGGGGATTGTGTGTTGTTTGTGTCTCATGCATTCAACGCAATTTGCAATATGATTTTTCACGTCTTGGTACATTCCATACCAGTATGTACGCGTTCCTATTAAATGCAAGGTTTTTTTAACTCCAAAATGGGTTTTATGTGCTTCTTTAATTATTTCGTTTTTTAACGAATCTGGAATAATTAATAATTCTTTTTGATTATCATTTGTACTTCTTTTTAAAATTAATATTTCCTTTTCTGTTAATTCAAATTTTCGAGTTGTTCTATTTGATTTTCCTTTTTTTATGTCTGATATTATTTTAGATATTTTTTTATCTTTCATTTGTTCAAGTTTTATGTTTTCGTCTGTCAAATTTTTATTAACTTCAAATAAGTTGTTGGTTGAATTTGTTTCCGTGATGTTATTGATATGTCGCGATATGTAATCGGCAGGGTTAATTCTTCCCTCTATATGTTCTACAGTGAAATCATACGATTGCAATTCCAGTAACCATCTGGCTATAATGTCTGAATTCTTTTCTAAATTTAAGTGATATGTGATGGCTTTTGAGTCAGTCACTACCGTAAATTTTCTCCCTGTTAAAATATTTTTAAAATGGATTATGCTCTCGTATATGGCGAGCAATTCCAGCTTAATACTTGGGTAACGCTGTTCAGTATCTTTTAATTTTCTTCCATAGAATTCTATAGGGTACATTATGCCATTTATTTCTTGCGATAAAATCGCGGACGTCGCTATTTTTGAGCAATCAGTAATTAAAAAAAATTCTTTGTCATAATTTGGTGGTTTGAGAGTTGGACTGTTTAGAATAATTTTTTGGATATGTTTTAATGCATTTTCGGCATCTTCCGTCCATTCAAATTTCCTTTTCTCACTTGTTAATTCATTTAATGGTGCTACTATTTCAGCGTAATTGTCTATCAGTGATGCGAAATAGTTTGTTAGACCCAGTAAAGATTTTACGCCTTTTCTGTTTTTGGGTCTTTCTAATTTTTGAATTTTTTGAATGTTTTTATTGGCCGGTGCATAACCATTTTTATTGATTTTAAATCCCAAAAATTCTATTTCTTGTTTGCATATTTGCATTTTTGAAGGTTCTATTGTTAGGTTTTCTTTAATTAATGTGCTTAGTACTTGTTGTAATAAGTTTAACATTTCATTGATGCTATCAGCTGCTATTATAACATCATCAATGAAATAACGTACTTTATATTGATCAAATTTTCCTAGCACTTTATCGATTAGTTCCGCAAATACTGATGTGCTTATTTTATTACCAAAATTTAGTCGCGTAGGTTGGAATTTACCAAATTCAGTAATGAAGGCTAATTTTGGTCTGTCTTCTTTTTTTAAATTTATTTGGAAGAAGGCTGAATGAAAATCCAGCACTGTGTAATATTTTTTGCCACTTATATCTTGTAAAAGTGACTTAATATCCGGAATGGGATATGGTACGCCCTGTAAAATATTATTTAGCAATCTGTAATCTATAGCACACCTGTACGAAGTTTTATTAGGGTCGTTAGTTTTTGAGTTTGCCTTTTTTTTTACAAATATAACCGGAAATGCGTAGCTTGACGTTGTATTTTCTATTATGTTTGCGTCCAATAATTTGTTTATCTCCTGTTGTGCAAATTTTCTTACACTTTGCGGAATTTTGTAAGGTCGAGTAGAAATTGGATAATCGTGGAGTAATTTAAAATTGGGCTCCACTATTGAAGTCTGTCCCAAGGTTTTGTATGATTTTGAGAACGCTTGTATATTATCTTTTAGTAAATTTTGAAATTTAATTTTTTGTGATTGATCTAAGTGTTCTAGATCAAAATCTTGTAAATTGAATTCGTTTTCTCTTAATTCTTGAATTTCACTCATTGTTAAATTGTTCATTTCATATACTTTGGGAGTGTTATCTGTTTTTGATCCATTTAATTTTATGTCAAATTCTGTGCATATTTTTCCAATATTCATTTTTTTGTTTATCATTATTTTTTCTTCACTATCATTTTGAACCATTAAGTGTATCGTATTTTTCTCATTGATTTGATGTAAGGATTGGTCATATTTAATCCTAATGTTATGCCTTAGGGGTTCTAATAAAATTACTTGGTTTGGCTGTAAACTGGGTGGACATTTTAATGTAATTACTTTTGTTTCACCTGGTTCTAAGCCATATTTTTTGTCCGTTTTTGGCATAATCATGTTTTTATGCGAAATTCTCTTTTTATTTTTTTTATTTGTTTTTTCTTTGATTTTTTGAGTATTTGTATTATTGTTTTTGTTCTCTATATTCTCTGTGAAATCATTTTGAATTTCGTCATTATTTGAATTTTTTGCGGGTTTTTGTTGGCTCATAGTATTTTCACTATTATTTTGTGAGTTCTGTGTCTGCGTATTTACAATTTCTGAAATGACATTTATTTCATTTTCATTTCTTTTTCGTACTGTGTCCGTGCCTTCTAAGGGTATTTCTTTGTTTTTTATGTATAAGGCCTTTTGTTCACAATCTAATATTGCGTGATTGTTCTTTAGAAAATCATATCCAAGTATGATCTTGTATTTTTTATCTAGGTTTCTTGTTGTAACGTAAAATGTTCCAGTTGCGAATATGTTTTGTATCTTAAAGGATATTTTTACGCATTTTTTGAATGGTATATTTTCATTGTTTAACGTATGAATCCTTACTTGTCTGGCTAGATATTTTATTTTAACATTTGCTTCTTTTAATTTTTGGAAAATGTCTGGTGATAGGACTGATAAACTAGCTCCGGAATCAATTAAAGTTATTACCTCTAAGTCTTTAATTTTTACGTTAATTAGCGGTAGTTGTGATCCGTCGCTTACACTGGCTATTGTGTCATACTGTTTACTGTGATGTTTTTTGTAATTTTTTTTCTGTGTGTATGAATTTCCGTAGGTATTAGTTTTTGTTTTAAGCCCGAAATTTGGAGGTTTATATGGGCTTGAATTATTGTTATATATTGTTTTATTTATAAACCTCCTTTGTAGTTTTCCTGGTTTTTATAGCCTTGATTTTTGTATGTTGTTTTGGGTCTAGCACCCCTATTGTTTTGATTATATCCATTTTGATTTGTGTAATGTTGTGGATAAGCAAAATTTTCGAAGTGGGGACTGTTTTGGGATTGTGCAGCATAATTTGGAAAATTATTAGGCGGTGGGTAATTATAATAATAGTTCACAGGAGGATAAGTTTGATAATTTTGAGGGTTTGTTATTGGGAACCTACTTTGATATGAGTTATTTCCCCTTAAATCTTTATTTTGATATTTCCGTTTATTTTGTGTTACGTTTTTATTTGTCTCATTAAACCAGCAGTTTTCTGTTGTGTGATTTCTTTTTTTTTACAAATATGACAACTTTCTGTGTTTGGTACCTGTGTCTGTTTAAACTGAATTTCTTTGCTCTCTTTTAATTGTTTTTGTATTTCTTTTAATTCTTCATTATGTCTGACTGTCATGTTTAGGAGCATTTCATATAGTTTATCTTCCTCTTTGGAAGTAGTGTTAATTTCTTCTATTTTAGAAGCGTTAAAAGCGCTTTCGATTTGTTTAGCAAATTTAATTGCTTTATCTATCGAGTCCGGTGCCATTTTTCTAACTTCTAATGCAATATCTTGCCTTATGCTTTCTAAAAATTTAGTCAATTTAATTGTGTCTAGAAATTGCTTAGCCCCAGTTTTTTCTGAATGGCCTGAATCTTTTAAATAGTTGTTTGCCGCCCTGTTGAATATTTTTGTGAATTCTTCTATTGATTGTGTCGGTATTTGTTTCAAATTCATGAATTCATTTTGTGAGATGTCAAAAGAGATTTCCCTTTTAAATAATTCTTGTAACCTTTGTTTAATGTCAGCATAGTTGTTAATATTATTTGTGTCTTCGTCGTTAATTAGGCTTTCTTTTGCCTGGCCCGTTATTTTGGCTTTTAACAATATTACTCTTAAGTTTTCTGGCAACTTAATTTCCTCAGCTAGCGTATCGAATTCTTTTAGAAAGTTTACGATATTATTATTTTTTTTTCCGTCAAAGTTGGGTAGACTATTCAGGATAGCATCATAACTTATTACAATTTTGTCTGCCAATTGGTTTATTCCTCTCTTTAGAAATTTCGTTTAATTTTATTTCTTTATTTTCCGCGTAATTTATTTTCTTTTTTGCCAATCTCGGTATAGAGGATCTCATACGCGAATTTTTTTTTTTTTTGCTTAATTAAATTGATTACCCCTCCAAAATATGCAATAAAATACAATGTATATAAAATCAAAATACATGTACACAAAATACCATTAGCATATATACAGGAATAACTTTCTGTTTTTGCAAATATTATTTTAATTTATTTTCACAAGTTTCTTAATTACTCAATTTATTTATTTGCACCTTATTTGTTACTCCTGTATATAAGGCTGTTATTTAAGATGCAATTTCTTGAAAAAATTTTTTAATTTATAATAATAACTCTGTTAATTTTGCTATAAATCTCTTAAAATTTTTTGCAAACACATTATTCTATCACTTTCAAACTTTCAAATTGTATTTATGAAGTGATTATTCTTTATCACATCCTAAGAAATTTTTATATATATATAACACCATGAGGTAAATAAGATACTAAAATATTATTATTATTATTATTCTTTTTTTTTTTTTTTTTTTTTTATACTATACGCTTATATACATACATATTTATTATTATGTTATATCCACACCAGCCTATATAATCTATATATCTTCTTTCTATATTAATTCTGTTATTTAATTATTTTTGACATTAATCTTTGATTTTCATGTCACATTTCACATGTATAACTAAATAAAAAAAAACACCAATTATAAAATACACATATTTGTGGAGTGTTAGTATACGTACAAATAATTATATTTCCTTAAATCTTTTTTCTCTGTACTCATCTTTTATTTTTACTTTATTTATTTTTCCTTTAACGTTAATAATTTAATGGTATTAAATTTTAGTAAATAACGCGTAAGAATTTTGAAAGTTAACTGTGCCAAATTCGTCACCAAATACACGGCACCAAATCCGCAAAGGGGGTAGATGTTGGGCGGATATTAACCAAAATCAGACTACCCTCCTTTCCGTGGCTCTAAGGTGACATCCTCGTGGTAGTACATTTTGGAATATCAATTCGATATTCGGGCACGCGTTGTGAAATGCCCTAAAATTAATCCTAATTAAAAGCAAACATTAATCTGGAAAACAATATGTTTAATAATAAATAAATTTACTCTCAAATAATATCAGATTCATATAATTTTAATTAATTTCTTTATTAAACATCCAAATTTTAAATATTAATTAAATTGATTATTCTATAATTTTACAATACAATAAAAATGATATAACAATGATCTTTGATTTTGCCTCAAATGTGCTAAAGATGAGTACTAGAAAATAAATGCGCTTTACCAGCATTGCACGGTAAAATTACTGACCGAGAAATGTAAGAAATTCTCACCAGATTTATCAGATGCTATGTCACAGTCCAGGCACAAGAGGAATATTTTGGCTAGCAGGGAGCACATCTTTAAGTATCCTTGATGAATCATTTCGGCTAGGAAGCACCACACTGATGATAGCAGGACCTCACATTACGTCTGCACACACGAAGGCAATTTTTTAGAATTCTGACTCTTAAAGGAATCTTTTCTCTCCTTTAATTTTTTAAGTCTCTCATTATAATTTTTGGAGGAGATTTTCCCCTTGCATTTTTTTCATTGGGTCTATCTTCTGATTGGACCTTTCTTCGACCAATCTGCTTGCTTCTAGATTACTACGGTGCCTTTTTTACGACCTCGCCGGGGCTTTTTTGGCGGTAGCCAGTGGGGCTTAAATGCGGGTGGTCCCCTTTCAGAGTTCCACGTGCAGGTGCAGGTCATAAATATGACGTTGTATTTCTGTCTTAGGCTTTTAAAAGGTAATAAAACAGCTTGTATTCTTCAGTACAACAGCTTTTGTATTTTTATATTCTTTTTCCTTTTAAATAATGCCTTTTTGTATCTTTATTATTTTGCTTTTAACAAAATGGCTGATTTTTCCCATCACTGTTTCTATTGATGGCAGAAGGAATTTAGTAATTCTTTTCTATTATTATGAACATCAAGAGAATATCCGCAAATTTTAAACGTAGAATTCTCAGATTTTTGTTTGATTTTGGGGGGTAATAATACTTTTTTCAACAAGACTTAATTTTTGCTCTGCTTTTAGAGCAATAGGAAATAGTTTGAAGAAAGAAACTTCTGTATTATTGCCTTTCCCATGGTATAAAAGTTGAAAAAACCTTAACTTATGATATTAGAATTGTGCATGCAAGTGGAAAGCAATTTTAAATAGTTTAAATGTATTAAGAATATCATATATGCTATATGAAATGGTATTGAAACTGAATATTAAAAAAAAAAGTGTGTATATATATATATATATATATATATATACCAGAGAAAATGTCTGACTGTTTAACCCTAAAAAGAGACCCCATCAAATATTAATTTAAAGAATAACTAAAAAAAAATTACTAAAATTCGAGCTGTCCTTATAATTGTGAATACCTAAAAAATCAACTTTTTACCATATTTAAAGTTTTCTAAGATAGAAAAACGATAAAACTTTTTAAATATAGTCTATTAATGAAATTCAAATTAATTAAGAATATATTTGTTTAAATAATAGTGTTCAGTGTTTAGTTAATATAGAAAAACGGGTGTCCTTATAATTATGAGAAGGAGTGTATGCTGAAGTACTTTTTTTTTTTTTTTTTTTACTGAAATTATAATTTTCATAAAATATTTTTCTGGTCTGAGCAAAATACGAAAGCTACATTTTCACCAGGCTTGAAAAATGATACCGAAAGAAAAATATTTTAATGTAAAATTTCTGTAACAATATGAGCAGTTGAACCATAATTAAGATTTATTTTATTTTATTTTATTTTATTTTATTTTATTTTATTTTAACATTTCTTTCACTTCGATATGAGTGTGAAATATAAATTGTTATTCGTTAATTATAATGCGATAAATCTTGTTATAATAAAAATTGACTCAAGATCAAACACGCTTTAGTATATTCTCGTAGAAAAAATAAAACTATGATATATATTGAAATAACAATTATAAAAAAAAAAAAAAAAAAAAAAAAAAAAAGGTGGTGAAGGAGGGATGGAATGTATAAAATGAATATCTTTTCTTAAATTGGCGGAGAGAGGGGAGAAATCTAACCACGTACATTTTTATTGATATCGCTATTTTTATGCATGTTTAAATGATTTATGATTGCCCTATGTTTTTGTAGTTCCTCAATTTTTTAAGTCATAATTCACTACTGTAGTACGTTCGTTAGTTGGTAGATGGTCTATATGAGCGATCTAGGCGTAAGTATAATGCCTTCGATTGTGTGTGGGGTCTTTCTAGGGGATCCTATCCCTATTTAGGCGAGTTTTAGAAAAAAATATGGAAAACTTAACACCAAGGCTGATAAGTACGACCTGGGTTCGTGCCCGGTTAATCAGCTTTGTCAGAAATACCTTTCAGTGTCCTTGGTGGGGTAATTTGTAAATTTGATTTACTATACATCATGAAGTAAACAAATATTTTTAAATCCTTCATCATGAAATTAAATGAATGAAACTGTCGATTTATGTACGATAAGTTTGTTTCCCCGCTGAACTCTCGAAGAAATTTTAACAATAAATTTTTGCACTAATAAAGTAACCATATCCAAATTCTCTGGTCATTTTTAAACCTTGTACAAAAATGAATTCGGCCTTTTCATTAACAATATATTGTCTATGTTCTACCCTAATAATCCTTGTTTCATGTTTTCCTGATTTATAGCGTTTGCTTCGAAAGTTGTTTAACATTCAACACTAGTTTTTCAGTGCATTTTACCACCAAGTTATACAGTAGTTTATTATTTAAATACAGGTTATTTTTATTTATTTTTAAATAAAAGTATATTTAAACATTTGTTGTATTGTATTATTCTCATTTATTCCGAACACTTTAATTATTTTTACATATTTTTACAAAAGTTTTTGATTGCACAATTACGTAAAAATGATCAATTTAAAAAGAACGCTTGTTTAATTTTTGCGTTGCTCACATCTCTTATGTATACAGTAAAAATTTCCACATTATATATTATTAAATAATGTGTGTATTTAATGTCCAAGTATCATTTTTATTTCACTCTCTAAATACGAAAAAACCTTTTTTAAACCCCAAATTCGCATGAAAACCATCAATTTTTCACCCGATTTCAAATGTAAAATGAATAAATAATTAAATAAAAATGTTAAAAGAAGCAGACATTTTGTTATTCAAATCAAATGAGCAATGACAAATTAAGAATTAATGAGGATACTAAAGCGAATTTGCTTAAAAAACGAGTTTTTGCATAAAGAAAACGAATTTACAATCGATACCCGCACATTAAATATATCCATATTAAATAAGTAATGGTGTTTAGTCTTACTATATACATTAGGGGATGAGGGTAATATAAAGTGTATTCTTTTAAAATGATCCCCCTGTATGCTTGATACTAAATTTTAAATAGTTCATATTATCTTTGAAATCTTTGTTTTTCCCTGAGATTAAAAATTTAAAATATATATTAACATTTTTACAAATGCATTTTCCCTCTCTCTGCATCTAGATACGGTGGTGATGAGAAATATGCATTAAAATTTTTTTAATATGCTGCGGGATAATTACTTATTCAGTATTTACGCACATAAATTACAATATTTTAAAAGTTATTTTCTGTAAATATCATTTTCTTTATTATTTTGTAGCTGAATGACAATGTACAGCAAAGAATAACGGGGAGAAATGAGAAACACCTGGCGAATATTAAGATACATATTATAATTACATTTAAAGCACAATTTACACATTGACTGCTTACAGATGACTTACTTTGAGGCAATTTACACATTTCTATCATTAATCATTTGCAGAGAGACATTCTAATGTCTTTATTATTCAAAAATCGGTGTCCTGTAAAAGATAAACAGTCGGAAACTTGGATAAAATGCACATTTGACGGCATAAAATAGTATTATGTGCATGTCAAGTGGTAAATATTGGATCATTTCTTTTGCGAGTCAATGACAATTTTTTTCAAGTATTGCATCTATAACGTCTATCAAACTTGACAAGATTAGTTGAGATAGGTTGGCTTTAATACCAGCTTTTAAGTACAAGCATCGGCAACTGATCAAAATGTAAACTAAATGAAGAAAAGAAAAAACGAGAGAGAGAGAGAGAAATTTGCGAATAATTTAGTGCATTTTTCTCCCACTGGTTTGAAGAAACCTTTTTAGACTTTTAGTTTAAACAATTTTTTTTTTTTTTTTTTTTTTTTTTCATTCCTCAGTCTTTGAGTGTCATTCCTCGGCTTACAAGAAATTATTTAATTTTTAAATTCTTTACGTTGCAAAAAAATTTTCTACGTATATTTTATTGCTTAGAAAGATTATATAAATACAATAAAATCACCAAAAATAATATTTAAAACTAGTATGTTGTGTTCACCAGAAAAGTTTCTTCTGTATTATTCTATATTTCTATATATAGCGTCATCTTCAAACATGCATAAAAAATTAATCATAGTATCTCACATTAAAGATTTAATGTATGCAGTTTTTTTTTTTTTTTTTTTTTTTTTTTTTTTTTTTTTTTTTTGGAGGGGGGGGGGGTTAATTTTAACTAATAGTTGCTGAGACTTAGCCATATAGAAAATCACGGAAAATGAATAATAGTAGCACCATCTGTCTGTCTATATTAAAATTAAATCAGCATTCTTTCTCATAACATACATCTCAAATATCAAGTTTAGTGCACTTATACGCTATAGTAACTGAGATATAGCCTTCCAGAACACGAAAAGAATTAAAGAATCGCTACTTTTCGGACGATACGCAAATGAATTGAATAAGCAAAGTTTCACAAAATAGTCTTCGTAAATATCACGTTTTCTGCATTTATATATGATAGAAGTTGAGCTGTAACCTCCCTGTAAATGGGGAGGGGATTGCAGCATAGCAGTGCCACTTGTTGGGAACAAGCACCAAAAGCTCATACACAAATTTATGTCAAGAAGCAACTAAATGTAAATTTTCATGGCCTTCTGTGTATTAGTTTTTGATATAGAGTTTCCAGCCACAATTTTTTTTTGACACATACATATACATAGTGATACTGACAGACATTTTCTAAAAGTGGTCAAATGATATTCAGAACGTAGCATCTATATATTTATATGAACGAGTAATTAATCGGAAACCGAAAGTCAAAAATTTTTACGAATCCAATACATTCGCTTATAAATATAGCAGACAATAAAAAAATATACTCAAATTCACTTGTTCACTTTGTACAACATGACAATTAATGTCAAGAAAATGGCAACAAAATTAAAGAATATATATATTTTTTAATTTATATATATATAAAAAAAAATCATAGTATTTCTTCAATCTCTCTCTATATAAATGGCTAAGAGCTTTTTCCTGTAAGTCCGTGGCTGGACGCAAGTTGATTGGCTAAGAGAAATTTCCTTACCTAACATCCTAAAAGAATTGTTCTTTTTGCACTGAAGACGGTACGCTTTAGGCTACCGAAACAGCTGTATGCACCTCAATAATTTTTCTTTGGCGTTTCTGACGTAGTAGTTTATTCCTGTTTTAATATTCCAACGCCCAGTCTCCTGCTATTAATATAGAAAAGTGTTTCCTTTAAATATAGTGACCAGCGAAGCGAAAAAAGCCTTCGTTTTGATTCACTACCTTCATTGATTTCATGAATTAAAAAATGGTTTCGTTAACAAACTTCGATCTATTGGCACGCAGGCAGCATCAGGCCGAGTTTTGCACATTTCGAGTTTGATTTTGAAATTTTTCCCGCATTCGGAATTCGGTTCGTTCCCAAACCGGGGCTTTGCTAGTTTTTAATATTTGAGAATTATATGATAGTTTCTATTTCTCCAATTTAATTCCCATACATTAGAAATATATTATTTTTAGTATCACTTTAAGAAACTAGATTTGTGCTCGGTTAGAGGCAGGAACACACGGGGAAAAGATATTTTTTAGACAATAAATAAATAAATAAATAAATAATATGTATTCTATATTTAAAAACATATTTTAATTCATTATACGAGACAAAAAGACACGTAATTGAAAACTTACTTCATTTGCTTCATTTTCAGAGAGAGTTTATACGAGTTATTTTTGAAGAGAACAAGAAAACCAATGTTTAGAGAAAACGACCCGTTTATTTTTATACATGATTAAACTTTGTTGGAGATTGTGCAGAGGTCTTAAAAACCGTTACACAAAAATTTATTAATATCGGTGCGCATAAGCATAGTATTTTTTATTTTTCGAAATCGTTCATATTAAGTAATCGCATTGTCTTCTCTGTAAAAGTTATAATAAATTACTGTAATATATCATTGTCTACAGCTATTATAACTTGAATAATATAATAAAGTACTTAAATCCACAAAATTTGAATAATCCTGATGGCAAAATTATTAGATTATATAGATACACACACACTCTCACACAAAAACATACACACAAAAAAAAGTATTTTTCTGACAATTGTTCTAGTGGATCACCAATACCTTAAAAGTTATTTCTCACCCTTCTTTCTATGACGAGTTTTTACACAAAAATAAATTTCCTTATGTTCATGTATCTGTACGTGTGGAACAGAATAACAATAATGATTTCAGCATCAATGCAATTAAATATTTTGACAAAATTTAACAACACACTGAGTCAAATGGCCAATTGGTCAGTCACTTGAAAAATTCCCTCTGGAGGACAAATTAAAAGACTAGTGTTAGAACTTAAACTTATCCCATCATAAAGAATAAATGCCTATGATTTTTGAATTAGTGTGAATACATTTTTTTCTACATTGGACTGTGTTTGCGAATTTATTTCTGCATTAATTAAATGCATTTAAAGGATAACTAAAAGTTCAACAAAATGGAGACATGCAAGGCTAATTCTAAAATCAAATGTGGCGTTCAACAAAAAACTACAAAAACTGTTCTAGACTTGTAACATCCTTTCTACAAATATTTAAGAATTTTAAACAGCACTTTCAACAACCGAAAACAAAAACTTTTTTAAAGGGAGCAATATTTTGCACCATTTGAAGCGTGAAGATTACTTTAAATCTTGGTATAACAGATGTGTGATAGAGCATGTTTAATCTCATAATTAGAAAAGAAAAGCTGAAGCGCCCGAAAAAAAAAAAAATTATAAAGACCAAAACCCAAGTAGATTTATTGTGACATAACAAAGTTCAATAGAAGTTACATATAATTTTTTAATGAGATCTACGATTTTCCCCCTCAAGGTAAGTTTTTTCTTTTCTCTTTCTCTCTTTAAATAACGACAGAATTAATTATATATACTGACTACCTATTGGGATGGTATTCGAAAAAGAATTTTACCTTTACCAAGGTCAAGCAATATATTTGATAAGCATAAAACTCGTTGGAAGGCGGAAGAGTATATTCCTTAATTTCAAGTCACTCAAAGCTTATTAAGTTTATTTACTTGTAATACTGGTTGTAATTTATTGCCTTATACATCTTTGAAAGAAGTGATAAAAATACTGGATATATTGACGATTTTTATCATCATAGAGTCAGAAGTACGTATATAGTTTTCTATTTAGCATTAATGAGCTTTATCACTATACATTTGAATTTATAGATTTTACTTATAAATGATTTACATTTAAATTTATTATGAAAATGTTAGTGTTAAAAAATAGGATTCTTTCGCAAAACATATTTTGGAAATTTCAACTGAATTTATGTAATGGTGAATCAAATTTCTGTTATAAATATCGACAATGCATAACATAACAAAAGGAATGGAATTCATTAAAATGCACCATGCATTTGAAAAGATATTGTACATTTCGATGTGCACCGTCTTTCTTCATCAAATGTTGTATAGATACATAAAGAAAAAAAGAAAAGAAAAAGCGCTATACCTATATTAAAAGCAGACGTTTAAGTGAAAGGAAGAGGTAAAAGTAAGAGGCAAGAGAAGAAGGAAGTCAAACAGTCACTGACATAAGTGAAAGTACACTTCTGAATAAATTTTTTGTGGAATATATAAAGGAAACACCTTCATGAATTTTCTTAAAAATTTAGAAGTAAAAAGAACATATTATACCACATATATTACAGCAAAAGTTTTGTCCCGAAGGCTAAAAGTGGATCAGTTACAACTTAAAAAAGGTAAGAAGAAGTGGTAGAAGAAAAGTAAGAACAATTGTTGACGAGGTTGTTTTAGAGATAATCTATTCATATTCATTTAGCTAGTATATTATGCAAAAGAAATGTCGCTAGCAGTTGCGCTTGCGTAGTTAAAAATTATTTAGTAAAAATAATCATATTTCATCCCACTGTTTGGGGTGGATAATTGTAGATAGTGATATGTGTTGGAAGTAAGACTACTTTTCCTGCTTTAAAATGATAAATGGTGCACTTGCAAGGAAATCCTATGAAACAGCAAATTATTTAAAAGTTTTAAGAAAAGTCCGGTGAGTGAAACCTTATTTCGTAGCTATTCACATCTTTTCCTAGTTTCCTATCGTCTCCCATAGGAATTACGCCGATTCCGTATTAGTTGAAAAATATGAAACATGATCGCCAGTTTTCGCGACTAGGACTTAATTTTTTGGTAGCCATTCTGAATGAAATGGTCACCCGTTGGGGACCGCTAATCTAGATCTATATATACCCCCCCCCTTTTTTTAAAAAAATATGTGAATAACATTTTATAAAATGTACAGACAAGCATGAAAAACTGATGAGATGTACGTTATTAAATAATTTATAATTATCAGTTTAAATGCTATAAACATCACCAGAGTAATAAAATAATAACAATAATAATATTTTTTTTTTAATCTTACGGAAGAAAAAATGAATACAGGAAGAAAACTCTAGTTTTAAATTTATCATTTGGAGGCATGTGTATCTTCTCCCAACTGTAACCCATTCTTAACGCCATTTCTCATTTAGTTTTTTTTTTTTTTTTTTTTTTTTTTTTTTCCCCTCCTAAAAGTTTTTGCATTTTTCATTTTTTCCAAAGCCGATTTTTGATAAAAATTTAATTAATATCAGTTTTAAAAAAATTGCTTCGGTTAAACTTACATAAAATTCGAGTAATGATTTGATAACGGACACGCCATGCAAATTTTATGTTAATATGTTTAAAAATTAGGCTCAAAAGAAAAAAAGAAAGGAAGAAGTAGTTGTTGATTTAATTTTTTGCGATTAGGTATATTCGCGTTAGATAATTATAAGATAGATTTTTTTTAGAATGGAAGTTAGTTACTCACGTAGATCCGAGTTCAGATGAAGCGCACGGCGCTTTAGAATCGAAGAACACAGGGAAGGAATAGATTCCCCAGGCGAAAGACCTTGGTTCAGGACTGACGGAGCTGAGGTGGACTGAAATAGTGACGTTGATATCTTCAGGTCCCTGGTAGAAAGTGATATTGCCACGGATGCCAGCATTATTGAAGATGGCATATAAAACTACTTGCGACCTGACCGCTGAAAAAAAGAAAGAAAAAAAAAAAACTGAGATTGGGGGGAAAAAATGTTTTTTTTTTTTTTTTTTTTTTTTGTCACTAAATATTTTGCTCAAAAGACACACTGTAAACAATTAAAAAACATTCGAAAATAAAATATATCATAACAACAACAAATAAATATAATATTTATATAAAGAACTTTTGCACAGCAAATGAAGGTTTTGTGAGCAAAAGCAACAATATTTAAAAATAGAAATAACTAGAAGAAATCTTTGTTTAAAATTTTATGATCTTTTTTTTCTTTCTACTGTACAACATTTAGAAAATTATCTATGAAAATTATTACTATCAATAAACGCGTTAATTAGAAAATTGTTTTGGGAAAGTTCTCTTACGCTGATTAAGTCATTATCCTTTCAATATGAGAGAAACTTTCATACTGAAGAGAGAATCATTTGTTAGGTGGGCTTGATGTTGACTGTACCACACAATTTTTCTCATCTTCTATGTAAATATTGTGCTTGTACGTTATTCTAATAAGAATTAGGATTCTCAAAATTACATATGCTTTTCAGTAGAGTTTCCTTTCATTAATTATATCAGTAGACAATAATGCAATGGATAAAATTTTTTCCCCTTGAAAAGAAAAAAATTATTTGACGTATCATACGCTGAAGAAGTAAAATCACCTTTCTTAAAGTGTGCAGAGTTTGTAGGAATGGTAAAAAAAATTGCAACTGGATGATAATGAATCAATCAAAATCTTCGTATTGTTGCAAATTTTGTTTTAATCATTTATTGAAAAATGTCTGGACAGTTCGTTTCACAATTCAAAGTATGTCAACTGTTCGGGAAGGACTACTTCGGGAAGAACCACTATGGACCACTTGGTCCATATTACACGAAAGTATGTGTAACATGGACTACCGACACATAAATGAAATAAATATTTCTTACAATTATTAATACTTCCCAGAGTGCTTTACTAAGCTCGAACCATGCAACTATGCAATTGTAATGAGCAGCCAACAAATTATTTTTTTTTATTTTAATAATTTCAGTTTTATGAGCATTCTTGCTTAGGGGTCCATATTACACGGATCTCCCCTATATTAAACTAACAAATCCGTGCGAAAATTTCGCACTTTATTTCTTTTCTTATTTACTTTTAAAATTTAACCAACTAATTAAAAATTTAATTTACTAGAAGCCAAATTATTATTATAACCAAATAAATAAAGTGCAATAGTGAAAACAGAATCATCGAAAGAAAAGTTTCAAAATAAAATTCATGGTTGACGACTCAATTTTAATACTTCCGCAGGCAGTACAGTTTTAGTAAATGACCCCTATGACGACTTTTAATTTTTTTTCGCCAAGAACACAAAGACATTTTATTTATTTTGGCGTAATTTTTTTGTTAAAAAAAAAAAAAAAAAAAAAAAAAAAACCTATTCTGATTATACTTTTCATGATTACGTTTTTTAGTCATTTTATGAAACTAATTCATATTCTGTTTATATTTTTACAATATTGCTAGGTTTAAAATGACGCTTGCAAAGATTCTAAAGAAATAACTTTTAAAAATACATTTTCCATAAAACAATGTCATCGTACAAATGTCGTCTTGTTTTCTTTTTAGTTCATTGAACTGAATCCGCGTGCTTAAATATTGTTCATTTTTTAAATATTTTTTATCCTTGCGTATTTAATTAATTTCACAAATATCGTATAGTTTCAACAAAAATTAATTGAAATTGGTTCACGTTAGAGAAATATTATATAGATGTTGTTACACAAAATGTAAGTGTGAAACATATCCTAAACTCCCTGTTTCTGTACGCTTCATAGAAATTTATATTTATCTTATAAAATGCCTGCTCATTTTAGTTGAGTTTAATAATCAGATTTTAAAATGCACATAAAAAACTTTCTAAATTTAATAT
The DNA here is from genome assembly GCA_963930645.1 of Salticus scenicus. Classification (NCBI taxonomy): domain Eukaryota; kingdom Metazoa; phylum Arthropoda; class Arachnida; order Araneae; family Salticidae; genus Salticus; species Salticus scenicus. The sequence goes on from OZ005649.1 coordinate 331,262,804, forward strand.
ATTTCATAATGATTAAATGATATTGGATACGTATTCTTTGCATGACATCATTAAATAGAGATAGCTTCAAATGAAAATAAATATACTAATTAGGTCTTATTTTGGACAATTGATGAAGGCTCTTTTTCATTTAAAAAAGGCAGACAATGACAAATTTCCTCGATGAGACGATATCCGATAACCTCCAAGACACTGTCTGAATTTACGGTGCCGCAAAAAATAAACAGAAAAAGTATTCAAAATTTACCGCTACTGCTGCTCTCTATTCACAAAAGGTCAATTTTTTTTTTTTTTTTTTATGCAGTATGGTTTTCTGCAGCCAAACCCAAACAGGAGACAATGGAACAAAGATAATAATTACATTGTTTTTGCTGTGTATTCAAAGTGTGTCATACAACACCACAAAAGAACGACTCAGGCTTTCGTTCTATAAACGACGTAAACACTGAAATACAAATATTGTCACTTCTGCATGAAAGAAATTCAATATTATGAATAGGATTCAAAAGTAAAAGTCTCCCCCAAATAATCGTGATTCACTTCCGTATTTTTTACATCATTAGATACGTAACAAGAGCCGACTTTGTAAACAATACCAATGCGCTTATTATATCCGTCTGGGAATACTGTTGATACAGTTTTTCTTCGCTATTCTTTAAATCTATAATCTCCTCTGTGAGCCTTTTATATAACCTCATATTTAAAGGTACAATTGAATCAAAATTATGTATACTTTAATTTAATAGATTTATTGTTTATAAATATTTTGCCCTTAAAATACTTTCCAAATTAAATGCATATGAAAATAAAGTTTTGTTAAGAATAGGTTTGTAAATTAATAATTAATAATAATTATCTTAGTTTTCTATAGTAAATATCCTTTATCGCATTTGAAAAATGTATATTGATTAAAATTTGCTTAACGCAGTATAAAGATGTTCCAATGGTCTTATGAGAATGTTTTCTTTTAAACCGTAAAGTATATAAATTATTTTATTAGTCTTTGTAAACAAAACAATTGTGCTACATGAGCCACTTAACAGAAAGCATTGTGCGTAAATCTCATAGTTGAAATATCATTTAAATGAATTCTGAAAGAATTTCAGCAATGAAAACGTTGCATACCGACGGACCCGAAGTCAAACTTTTCTAAATTTTGCCTGAAAGTATCGAAAATATCCTCTAAACTATATTTAATGGGTGAAAGGATAATTGCATCAATACATAAAATGATTTTCTTGAATTTGAATAAAAAAAAAAAAAAAAAAAAGATTATTATAACAATTTTTACACGTCTGTTTGTTCAACTGTTCATACCCCTCCCTTCATATTCACATGAACAAAATCCTTTAAATCTAAATAATGAACTATTTTTAATTCATTCATCAACTATTTACATATTATTTGCAATCATATATTTAAAATATATGTATCTCCCAGAAAATTTACGAAACAAGTTATTTAAGGTAACAGGAAAAACATGCGAGGAAAAATTTGTCAACGAATTTTTATATAAATGACAATAATAAATTAAAGAACTGGTGACAAATATTTAAACTTAACTTCTTCACACACTATTTTATGGTATATGAAGAAGTTTTTGTTTAATTATATATAAATGTATTCCTTTAAATTTCTTTGATTTCCGACTGCACTTGCCTAGGCCATTTTATTCATTAACATGAACAATACATTCGTGAAAATTATTAGAACACAGAATAAATTTAATATACATTTTTTTACACTTTTTTACTTTAAGAATCATTACTGTGTTTTATTTATTTTTTAACTGTCTTTTAATATCCTTGCAAAATAGTAAGCTTTAAATTTAATTTTTGAAAAAACGAAAATAAACTAAAATTTTAATCAGATTACCCAAAATATTTTTATGTACGAAAACTTTACTTTTTTCGGATTTATTAAAAATTAATAAAGAAAATAACATTTTAAGATAAGAAATAATCCAGTCTTACATTAGTGTGACATAGTTATTTTGAACGCCTGTGTGCAGTAGACAAAACTTTAAAACAAATAAAGAATATAGATAGTATAGATATTCACATTTGAAGCTGTGGAAGTAACTTAAAATGATAATTTGGATATTCCAAATAAGTCTTCTCTTTACCCATTTATCTTTTACATAAAAAGTTTCTTTAAATAAAAACTTTAAAATAACACCTATGTGTTAGATTGTATTAATATGTCCGTAGTAATTAAAATAATTAACTTTTTGTCTGTATACAGAAATAAATGTGTTATACATCCGAGTGCAAACTCTGCATGAAATATTTTAGATGACAAGAAATTTATCACAAGCAAAACCTTAATTTTTATAAATAACTTTAGTTACGATAATTTTAGTTTAATTTATCTTTAAAAGCGCTTAAAATAAAAAATTTCTTATTTAAATAAATCATTTTCCTAAAGAAAGTTTTCGATCTGTAATAGAATAAGCCTACTCAATAAATCAATGATATAAAACCTTTGAATTGGCATTGTCATTTATATTTTTAATATAGTAGAAAAATAATTATTTCAGTTCGTCCAACCGGTTCCAGTTTATATAAGTACGTTAAAATATCTTCAGTGAAACGATCAGCGTTATGGCTTTTAGTTTCGAGGTGGGGGTTAGAATCCCGATTAGGCCCGGATATTTTATGCAAAATCCACTTTGAGCTGTAGATCTAGTTTTATGAGCCAAAGTAGCAATCAGTTAGATTCCCTCTTTCGCCCTTCCAATTTCATCCTATGAGAATTTTGTGATTCGTATTGTAAGAATATTACATTCAAAAAAGAAGTTTTTCGAATTCAACTTTTAATTCCACTTTTTGAACATGTGCTTTTCATCTTACAATGAAACGTTCAAAAATATTTAAAAAATATTCTTCAAAAAATATTGAAAAAAATGTATGTGATTCTACTCTTCCTAAAACACCAGATAGGGAAAAAATTATCGGCTGAAATGAATTACAGCGACCACAAAAAATTATCAAAATTAAGCATATTTGGCGATTTCACATTGTTAGGCGACTGATTTTGCGTACTTGGCGGAGAAACAAAACACGGTTCTGTTCGTACACGGAAATCTCTGTGCTAGCGAACTCAACGCCTAACAGCGCTAAATTGCCAAATATGTTTAATTTTGATAATTTTTTGTGGTCGCTGTAATTCATTTCAGCCGATAATTTTTTCACTTTTTGGTGTTTTATGAAGAGTAGAATCACATGTATATATATATATATATTTTTTTTTCAATATTTTTTGAAGACGACACCTTTTGAATGTTTCCTATTAGAGAGCAAAAATTTTTAAAATAAATTTAATTATCTCTTTTTGAGATTTAAAATTAGAGCCCTCTGAGTCTACTTAATAAATCAAAATACTTAAATTTATTTATTAATTGTTCACTGAAGTAAGAGGCGGCATGTTCAATGAGTAGAATTCGAAAAACTTCATTTTTGAATAAGATATCTCTATAATAAGAAGCAACGGGAATCCTATAGTAATACATGGGAAAAAAAGAAAGAGTGGATCTGGCTGATGTAGAAACTTAATGTTTAAAAATAACTGTTAAGCGACAACCCAAACCCAAACTCTATAACATATTGAAATTATCATGTAATTTGTTTTATAAAGTTATATTATAGGGACTTCTTTATAGATAACTGTGAAAATAACCGTTATGAATATTTTACAAGCTACATAAAACAATACTAATTTATTTATTTATGGGCGGTAATCATTTTAAACGTAGGTAAATATATCTTAAGCAAAATTAAATTTGCATTTATCACTGAAATTTATTGCAATATATCCTTAAATAAAAATGACGTTTGTAGTTTTCATAAATTTTTCTTTCTGGTTTACAAGTCTTTTCAAAAGTTCATTTAAATAGGATTTTTCTACAGTTAATAAATTACAGAAGTAGGAAGTCGTTGATTACAACATAAATACGGCAATACGTTTTATTTTTAATTGTTTATAGCATTAAAAATTAAAATGAGTATAATTAACTGAGAACATACGATTTAAAAACAGTGGTGAAAAATTGTCAAACATTCACCGACATTCCTAGAATGGGAATTATCTTTTCTTTCTTTCTTTTTAATAAAATTGAATTTTTAAAATTTTGCAGTAGTATTAACTTAATGTTGAAAAGCATTTATAATGATTAATATACGAGTATTGTTTTCTCTTTCTCCTTTTTTTTTCAAAATCAATTACGAAATCATTTGCTATTTTCGAATAACTTAGACGATGTAAAGATAAAATTAGTTTGGTAATTATTGGTTAATGTAATTAATGCCAGGTAATTTCGTGATGAACTACTTAGAAAATATTATATTGCTTGCTCATCAGACAACATAGTAGCGAGAGTGTTTCACTATTTTTTTTTTCCTTTCTCCTTGAATATATTGTTGTAAAACAGGATGTTGATAAATGAAAACCTAGAAGACTGAAAAGAGATTGACTGAAGCCTTTTGAATTCAGAACCATGTACAAACATTAATAGCTTTATCTATGATCCCGTGAGATTAAAAAACGAACTATTTATTTATCTGTCTTACACAATTTCACAAATCATTGTCCTGGAGTAACAGTGAGAAAAATCTAAAATCCTAGTTGTAAGCAGGAAATCAAATTTTAAAGCATTAAAAATTCAGGTTAGAGAAAGTACCTTTTATTGTTTTAATAAAATACAAAAAGAAAAAAAAATTCCGATTTAAAATAAATAAAGCTTATAAAGCAGCTTAACACACGGATCATAAAAAAAAAATTGACATATTACTCAAAGTTACAAAATGGGAGAGTTAACTGGTTTAAAGACGGTACGGAAATTGGGAGATGACTGGATATAGGATTTTCTCGAGCCATTAAAAAATAAATAAATAAAAAAGTGTTTGAAGCGATTAACAGAAAAAAAAATGTCTGTCAATGATTTATAACAAAGTACTACCGGCGAAAAAGGAAGAAGAAATTTGAGAATTACAGTGTATAGGGTCCAACAGTAAAAATTAAAATTATGTTGGGACAAAAGTTTTATTTTGAACAAAATTTTTTATGAACTATATTAGTTAAAAAAAAAAAAAAAAAATGCATAAATAACATAAACATCATAAGAATTATAAGGAAAATAAAAATTTCGTTTTGAAAAAAATAGGTCCACAGAACCAAACATCAAATGAGCATTCAATCAATGAGAAAAATTTTCACCGTTTTTCAAATAAGCTCATGAATTCTATCGGCATGATTTCTACAAGTTTTTGCAAACAATCAGCCTAGATAATTGCCTATTTGAAAGAAATAGCTCTTTTCAAGTCTGTAGTACAGTCTTATGCATTCTAACAGGCCTTGTTAGTGTAGTCCACATGTTTTCTAATAGATTGAAATTGGGGTTGCAAGGTCGCCAATATATACACTAATCGATAATATATCCAGAAAATATTAAAAAATGGACGTTGCAGTATATACAATCCTATATGACGTACGGGCCTCAAATGGGCTCTTCTTGTGGAAGAGCCTTGCTCTTCAAACTGTTGATAACCCTTCAGCATTCAAACGATTGTCTAGAAATTTCCAGTTTTTCAAGCATATCCGAATAAAGCCCATACCATAACGGAACAACTACCAAGTTGCCTCTTCGAGAATATCTCTCCATCGTTATGCAGATCGTGCCAGTTAGGGTGCCTATATTATCCTTTATCTAGGCACCCTAGTGCCAGTAATATTGACAGCAATTTGGACCACTCATGTTGATTTATTGCTTATTATTTTTTCACTGAATATCTCTCGATGGCATTCTTCTACTGGGAAAATTTTTATCGGTTTTATCGGTTTTCTCTTTTTTTTTTTTTTTTTTTTTTTTTTTTTAAGCCAATTACGAAGCAGCTTTCTTCTTTCAGTGAACTAAACGGCGAATTTTTTTTCCATTCTATGAACTGTAAATTTTGATATTAGTGAGTTTTGTTGTCTGATCAAATTGAATTAGCTCGTATTTCAGATTTTGATTTTTTTAAGGTAGTCCTTTCTCTGTTGGGGTGTCACTTTTGATGGCCACCCAGAAGAATTTTTTAATGATATTAACATTTCTAAGTTGTAATAAATGGCTTATAATATTATGCGATCTGTTTAAAAGTTTAGCTATTTCTATATTCCCACTTCTTAAAATGCATCAATTTTTCCCTGCTTATAACCACTAAAAGATTGCAACGACGACCCATTTTGATTGTTTACAATGTGATGTCAAATCTTTTAAATACCTCCAATACCAGCCAGTTCAATCCTACAATAAGACTGAACTACGATATTTAGTCAATTTCGTAAAAATACGAGTTTTGGTGAAAAGTTTACAAAGACAGACATATTTTTTCAAAATGAAAACTTGATAAAAATAAAAATTATTTACTTTTAACAAAGTGCTTCCTCTTAAGTATTTGTAACGTTCACTGAATAATTATCTCTACCAAAAAATGATTTCAGTCTGAATTAAGATTTAGAACTTAAAATAATAATAATAATAATAATTGCGAGAGAAACTATTTCCATACGCTATACAATGATTTGCAATTTTCTTATGTACGACTTTTCAATAAAAGTTTAAAAAAAATCTTATATACATCGTGTCTTTAATTTCTCGTGACGTAATTGAGTTCCACATATTTAATTTATAATAATTTACCCCTGTTGTATTAAAATTTTGCATAATAATGAAAAGAGTTTATTCTGAAAAATAGAAACTTTGTTTTATTCATGCTTTGTTTTGTGGATAAGTGATTTTGAAAAATTATCTGTTCGTTCAAGCTTTATTTTCTGCGATAATAATAACTATACACTATGCTGAATTATTATTATTTTTAAATATATCTCTAAAAATGAACCAATGAATTTTGTAATAATTCATTTATTATTTGAACTATTGAACGAATCTTCCAAAACAATGCAAACAATGGATAACATTTTATTTTCATAAAGAAAACAATTTTTTTTCTCAATACATTGTTTGCAATTGTGATGTAAGTGTTTCTGTATAATTATACACTTTTTTTTTTGGAAATCCTCACAAAGGAACCTTGAATAAAATTTTATTCTCTTTATTCCAGTGCATTTCTGTAGCTACGACATCAGTTTAAAGTGTTATCCCTGAAAAACTTGGGATTTTATTATTAAGAAAATGAGTGAAATGAACTAAAAATCGCCCTTAATTGCATTGGTCATTTGTGCCTATAGCATAAATTATATTGCAAAGCTTAATTAGCATTTATATTCTAAATGAATCAAAAAGATTTATTAGCCTTTTATTAGTATTAATCAGTTGGAAAATACTTTTGGTGGGTGCGGCTAGTGATACGGAGATTTCCTGCACCTTATTTCTCTAGAAAATTTTCAGAAATCCCACTTGCAGAAAGCTTTCCAATTTCGAGAATGTGTCTTACATAACTCTTATATGTCGTACTTAAAATTGCTATACAATTTCCAAGTAAGTTAAAATGATAATTTGATGCCCCCTGATTAAATACTGTTAACTTATATAAATTATAAAATGATAAAAAAATAAGTTAAAAAAATAATAATGAAAAAATTAAATAAAATTTAAGCGAAAGATTGTTGAAACAGATTTAGCTACTATCATTTTTTTCTAAACAAAGTAATAGCATGCTACTTAAAAACAAAAAAAAATCGTATCTTGCTTTTTTTTTTTTTTTTTTTTTTTTTTTTTTTTAATTTACTTTGATAAAGGATTTCTTATATCAGTGCAGAATTCAATGATTAAGAACAACGAAAGTTTCTACAGCTGATGCAGAAACTTTTACAATTATAATTAAGGGATATTGAGGGATGATATATTAAGGGATATTAAGGCATTCTTAAGCATGCCATGAAAAATTTAAACACAACGTCTTGTAGAAAAACTGCATCTTTTTTCATCAGATGCATCCAAAAGCTCATTCAGTGAAACATTAATTGCTGGCAAGATTTAATATACTAATAGCGTTTTAAATTAATTAAACTAACATATTTGTTACTTTTATGGGTAGTCAAAAAATGATTTATGCCTCAGTACTTTATTTAAAATAATTATTCTACACATATTAAATTTTAATAAAAATTTTAATAATCCATTTATATCATTGAATAACCATTTATATCATTTTAATAATGTTTATTTATTTATTTTTTTAAACCTTCAAATGGACACGTGAAAAATGTTCACACTCTAAGAGGAATATAAGGTCTACTGGACCCTAAAGTTTTTTATTTTATTTTTTTTAAATTTATTTATAATTTGTATTAAATTATGTTTATTAATGATTGGGTAGCTTGGAGTGACAGCAGGTTTCGGAAAAAAATGAAGAAAGAAAGGACAAAACCTTGTAAAAATACAAAATTTACTAAAATGTACTTATTTGAGTAATGGTGTTTAGTGGATCTAAAATCCCCATTCAAAGTTTAAAATAAAATACAACTAAAATTTCTTTTTTTGTAAAAAGCAAATATCGTGTGATCGCTGACAGTCGGAGGGGAGGAAAAAAAAAAAAAAAAAAAAAGAAAGAAAGGAGTCCCTGGTGTTTCACCTCCTGCGAGTAGTTTTAGTTTATAACGAAGAAAGAAAAATAAATATAGTATAAGTGCGTTTAAAAAAGTTTATAATAAATTACATTTACTCCCAGATGCTGTTTATCGTCAATGTTTTGAATATATTGTCGACAGCAAAATTATTCGAGCGTTAGCAATAATTCCTGTATAAATAAGTACACTTAATACTGCTTTGTTAAATAAATCCTTGTCGAGTCATGTTCTTCGTCAGTCTAAGAACATAATTCTAAAAGTAATTATTGCTAGCGCTCGAATAATTTTGCTGCCGACTGTATCAGTCACCAACCATGATAAATTTTCGTTATTGTATTTAAATGAACCCCGAATAACAGATTTAAAAAAGGAATTGCATATTAAAATTACCCTTTCAATTAAACATTTGAAAGTTTAATTTTCTATAGTGATTGGCTTGCCACTATTTTGCAAACAATGTCAATCTTAATTTGATTTCTGTACACTTCCCTTGACACACTTAAAATAACCTCTTATCAAATGCTTTGCAGCACAATCTACATATTGTTCAATGGTTGATGCGCACAATGAAAAAGTGACACTATTCATGGTTCATTCCGGCTCATTCGATGAATGAGTGAAATGATACGCCTAACAGGGAAATGAATGTGAAGAACAGGGAGTTATTTATAGAAAAATTTGGTAGCTTTTTAATAGTTGTTGATTTTATGACAGATTCTGTAAATTTAAACAGTTGGTTTGTTAATTATACTCACTAACTTGGCCAAAAAAAAACTAGTATGTTGTGGCCACCACAAGACTTTCTTCTATATTTTCCTATATACATATTCAATCAGTAACAATATTAAAAAAAAAAAAAAATTACGATTTTTTTCTAATTTTTTTTGTTAAAAGTAATACATATTCAACAAGTAACAATATTAAAAAAAAAAAAAAAAATACGATTTTTTTTCTGAGTTTTTTTTTTTTTTTTTTTTTTTTTGTTAAAGGTAAAAACAATATTAAAAAAAAAAAAAAAAAAATACGATTTTTTTTCTAATTTTTTTTTGTTAAAAGTAATACATATTCAACCAGTAACAATATTAAAAAAAAAAAAAAAATACGATTTTTTTTCTGAGTTTTTTTTTTTTTTTTTTTTTTTTTTTTTGTTAAAGGTAAAAACAATATTAAAAAAAAAAAATTACGATTTTTTTCTAATTTTTTTTTTGTTAAAAGTAATACATATTCAACCAGTAACAATATTAAAAAAAAAAAAAAAAAAAAATTTTTTTTCTAATTTTTTTTTTGTTAAAAGTAAAAAAAATCGATAACTTTGTTTTAAATTATCACAGATTTATAGTTCAACCATTCGTTTTAAAGGTATTGACGAGACCTTTCGAAAGATACCCATCTTGAAAATTTACTCCCCTCGGGGGGGACTTCCCCCCCAGGGGGGTTCACGAGGCTCCTACGCATACAAAAATTTTTCCCCAGTTGACTACCTCTATTATAAATAATTCTTGTAAATTTCATAATGATTACTAAAAAATAATTATTTTTATGCACATTTATACAAAATTTTGTCCTATATCACCATGTTAAAAATTTAGAAAAAGCGGGATGGCAACGCAACCTGCAAGACAATTTTTACCAAAAGTTGATAGGCACTAATTTATGTCAAGGTGCAACTACATACTAATTTGTATGAAATTCTGTGCAGTAGTTCCTGAGATACAGTTGCCACAAAATTTTGTCACACACACACACACACAGACAGACAGACAGACATTTTCTAAAAATGGTCAAATCGTGTTCTACATCTCTCAAAACGTGTAAATCCATCAAAAACCCGAGGTCGAAAATTTTTACGAATCCAATACTTTCTCTATATTACATATAGAAGAAAGTAAAAAATAGATGATAAAATATTGTAACAGTGACGATGCGAAGGGTGAGTGTATTGGGAATAAGTATATAGCGTGTTATTTACGATATATAGAAGAGAAAGATTTTTAAAATAAAATTTGCTTCAACTTTTTCAAAAAAAGAAGCGAAGAAGTCATGTTTTTGGAAATAAAGTAAAGAGTGCGACAGACGCGAAAACATTTTTAATTTTTACGGACTAATTTTGCAAATTTTATTTAAGTGTTCTTTTATAATATTAATTTGTTTATATAAAAGTTTGAAATTAGCAGTAAGTATTTTTTTTTTTTTTCTTTCTTCTTCATACACCCATGCTCGTTAAGAAATTATCATGCCCTCTGTTTCTTCCATATTCACAAATGCAAGAAAAGGGGTGCGACAAAGAAGCAACGTCTGCTGATCTTCACTGATATCGTATTTTGTTTAAGTCTTCTTTTGATGGGAAAAATCTTTTCTGCAATCATTTAAAAGTTTCATTTTACTTCAAAGTCTTTACTCTGTCATATAAAATTTTGAAACAGTCTCAAGAAGTATTTTGTCTCTGAGTGTTGATATTTTCTTTCTGAACACATACTCAAGAATATTTAGTGTATTTGTTTAAGCTGTACTCGTTTCATGCTACCTAGGTTTTATTTCGCCTGCTGAAGCGCCGTGCTTTAATATTTTGACTCAAAACAATTATCGGAAGTTTATGATATTTATGATGTTTGCTCATTTGTATTGCTTGTAGTTTTTATTCCTCGTCTTTTAACATCAGCATTCTGGTGTAATTTATTGCATTATTATCAGCATTATCAGCATTGGAACCGTTCCACTAACTGAAAAATGTCATATTTGTGTCAGTGGTTTAATGAGAAATTTTGCGCATTTTTCAAACGGACATTTTAGACAAATTATACATACCTGAATATTTTCTTAAATAAATAGTTGTTCATATTTATATAAATAATAATAATAATCTTCTATTCAACTATTTAAGTTGTATTAATTTGGTTTACTTAAATATTCATTACACGTGTAAATTTGTAACAAGGAAAAAAGTTCCAAAAAATCGAAAAAAAACGTATCACGGAGCTAATTTTTTCTTTCGAATAAATTTAATAACTAATTTTAAATTTTGAGTAAAGATTAAACACAAGTTTTTAATTTGAGGAATATTATGAGCAAGACAGTTCGTAAAAAAGTTTTAGGCGTGAAATAAGGATGCCACAAATTAATTCCCTTTGATTTATGAAATGTTTATTTAAATTTATTTATTTATTTTTCAGCACATATACATAACTAATTCGTGAAATTATTTTTCGATGGATTTATACGTTTTGAGATATCTTGAACACAATCTGACTTTTTCCCCCCCCTAGGTGGTGCCTAACCGTCCGTCTCTCACTCCCCTCTCTTTGTGTGTGAGTGTGTGCGCGCGTGCGTGTATCCAAACTATTGTGGATTCTATCTCCCGAAGCAATGAGGAATTTAACTAAACTTGATATTTAGTTGGACCTTTATATAAATTTGCGCAAATAACATTAGCAAGCAATATCAACAGATGGCGCTGTCACTGAAATTTTCTTTTCTTAATTTTTAATGTTGCACTATAGGACAAAATTTCATATATATTACTCTCATTATTGAGATTAATTATTTTAGCTTTTCACTGTAAAATATATAATATTAATAGTAAACAGGAAAAAACTGTAAATATCGCTTCTTCGCCTGATGAGGAGGGGGGGGGGGGGGGGGGGGTATGGGGAAGTATTTACCCGGGTAGAATGTAAATTTCAATATGAATATCTTACAAAAGAACTTGTGAATATCGTTAAAATGAATGGTTAAACTACAGATCTATAATCTAAATTACATATATCGACCTTTTTCGTTTTTAAGAGAAGAAAAATAAACAAAAAAATTTTTTTAGAAAACAAAATTTACCTTCTTTCCACATTTAGGGCTATATTTCTCGGAGATGAAAATTGCCTGCATTCATCATGAAAAGTAACTTTAATAAAATTATTTTCAATAAATAATTTATGCCACGTAAATTTCCATAGGAAAATACAGAAGAAAGTTTTGTGATGGTCACAGCTTACTAGTTTTTCATACAATTTCTTTTCTTTTTTTCCTTATTTTTTTTTTCTTCTTATTATTAAACTTAATTGTAATTGTTTTATGCCCTCTTATGAAAGTACAGCACGGTATAATCTCCCCATAATATTCTCAATAAAACAAAAAAATTTATTTGCACTTTTTTTTTTTTTTTTTTTTTTTTAAGATCTTTCAAATATTTTTCTACTAAATATCTGAGTATCTTCTTAACTTTATAATTTTTAGAATGACGGAAGAATATACGCCATTCGCTTAGAATTCAACACACTTCCAACGAACATTTCCCATCATTGTCCAATTACAGCATCCGCTGTTCATGCACTGCTGACGAAGTCCGTTGTGATGTCGGAAATGCACACTCCAAAATTTTACTGCCCAATTAACCCCCCCCCCCCACACACACGCATTTTCAACAATAACATAAAAGCTTTGAGTAAAACAAAAAAGTGTATTATTTTTTTGGAATCCATGAATATTTGCTTATGTATATTACGATGGCGTACTTTTGTTTTATATAATGTGTGTAAATTAAGTCCAATTTGTCCATACTAAAGACCTAGGACTGAGATGACTTCTTTTCTTAAAACTTTTTCTAAGAGGTCCTAGCCCATATTCATTCAAGTTTCGGAGAAAACACCGAGCAGCCCAGCCGAACAGTGACACTTGGTTCGAATCCGGCACCGCCCATCTACCAATTTTAGAAATTTTATTGCATAGAAAAATCATTAATACATACATACATTATATATAATAAATTTAATTGAAGATAAAAGATGAGATGAAGGTGAAAAGTAACAAACAACAAGAAAAACTTATTAAACAATGTTAATAAACAAGAAAATTGGTTAGATTTAAACACTATTTAAGCTAGAAATTCAAATTACGCTGTGTCAATCTCTTCAGCAGGTGGGAACACAGCAATTAAAAATTTAAAAAACTATGTAGTACTAGCAGGTTTCAAAAGACATGCAGGCTAGCATAACCAATTTTCTTGTTTATTAACATTGTTTAATAAGTTTTTCTTGTTGTTTGTTACTTTTCACCTTCATCTCATCTTTTATCTTCAATTAAATTTATTATTGGTCTTGTGTAAAATTTTGTGCTGCTTTAAGCGCCTTTTTTATACAAATTTATGTTTGTCATTGATATTGAATTTAATTATTTATATATATATATATATATATATATATATATATATATATATATATATATATATATATATATTAATATATATATTATATATATATAATATAGGAATTAATAATTTCATTTTAAAACAAATATTGTGAAAAATTAAATAGCAATAAACGAAATTTGGTAGTCGTTAAAAATATCCATTGTCCTATTAAAGTTTATTCTTGCGGATGTCAAAGTTATTTATGATCTAAAATTAAAACGCGTAGAATTAATAATGTAATTCTAATATAAAATATAGTCTAAATTCATTGCACGACCACCAAGTAGTAATAAAAAAAAAATCGTCTGAAAAACTAGCAGTTTTTTTTTTTTTTTTTTTTTTTTTTTTTTTTGGGGGGGGGGGGGGGAGTAAATTGGTGAAAAAATGTTCCTGATTTGCTTATTCTGCAATTAATATAATATTGGACTTAGAATAACACATAACAATAAAATAATTGAAAAATACATTTTTTAGATAAATTTTGGGATTTAGGTTTAGTTAGTTTCAAGTAAACTACTATTTTTTTTTTTTTTTTAAGGAAAAAAATTAAAGTAAAAAGAAAAAGATAGTACGCGCATTCGCGAGTCTCCAATACACATACCTATCAGTTAGCTATCACTCCGCTGCATTAATTTCAAATAAAGTAAAAGGATATATTTCCTGGAAAAGGATATTGTTTACTAAATTCACACATTTCAAGTTCCTCTGAATGCGAAAAATACGTTTACAGCGGTTTATTTAGTGTGCTTTAAATTTGTACCACAGAGAAGCTACTTGAAACTTTCCATTAAGGTCGGACAAATGGTTTGTATACAAGGACCTACAAAAGTATTCAAATGCATCATATGTCTATTTGAAAAAATTCAGGTATCTACAGTTTAGACTGCACTATACAACAATAAATAAGCATTTTTTTTTTTTTTTTTTTTTTTTTTTTTTCTTTTCCACAAAAAAAAAAAAAAAAAAAAAAAAAAAAAGAAAAAAAAAATGACAAATATTTATTCTTCGCTTACAGTATTACACAACAGGATTCTGATATATTAGTGCTATGTTCAAAAATGATTCGAAGTGTATTTTATGCCTTTTTTTCTTTTTTGTTAAGTTTGAAGTGCACTACGTAGTGCTCATGTAATTCACAGATAATATACTGGACTACTCAGAATTAGTCAAATGACTTTGAAAAAAAAAAACAAGTCTCCATTTTTTTTTTTTTTTTTTTAAATAACAATCTTAAATATTTTATGAATAAGTTTATTATGAATACATATATTTTATGTATATATGTGTAATTCTTATAGTAATAAAAAATAGTGTCTGTGTGCGATGTACAGAAAATACTATGGCACGTACTGTTCTGAAAATTTTTCTAGATAAAGGAATGCGTGTAGATTTGTAACATGCATTTAGATTTTTGACATTCCTATTAAGAATTTTTTTTTTTTTTTTTTTTTTAATGTTTTATGCAATTTTTCGCTTCCCCTCCACCCTTGCGTTTTAATTTGAGTTTAATTTGAAGCTAATAAAAATAAAATGCTTACAATTTTTATTTTATAACGTAAAAATAAACATATTTTGCTCATGAATAAAAAAAAAAAAAAAAAAAAAAAAATTGAAAAGGTAAACATGCATCATCAAAAATTTCTAATGAAACTGACGCCGCCAGATTTGCAACCGATAATCTTATTAGATTTTTTTAATAGATATTTATTTTACATGCAATTTTTTAAGTTTTTTCCGAAATTTTCCTTTTAGTTGTAATTTAAAACTGATGCCAAAATAAATAAATAAATAAATAATAATAATAATAATAATAATAAATAAATAAATAAATGCTTACTTTTTTTAAAACATAAAAAGTGTTGGGTTGGATTCTGGGGTCTTTCTAAGGGGTCCTAGCCCATATTTACGCAAGTTTCGGAGAAAACCACGGTAAACTTCGAAAGGCAAGGCCAACGAGCGCGACCTGGGATCAAATCAGACTCCTCACATTTTACATAAAATTATCGTTCACAAACTAATGTTCAGCTAAAAAATGCGTATTTATTTTAAATTAACTCTAATTCCCATCAACATAATGAAACTCAAATAATGAAATATCATTTACATTTCATTAACTGATGTATATCACGGTACTTGACAGCAGCTCCGATTTGCTGAAAATAAACGCCAATCGAAATATATTTAATTAAACATTTCAATTTTTTTTTTAATTAAATGAAATATAGTGACCACTGAAGCCAGCAAAGTCTGCTAGTTTTATGATAACTTTATTATAAAAGAAATTATATTTCAAATACATATCTTTAGTAATATCTGGAATATTCAAAGAAGGAAATGAGAAGTATAGTATCCCCTTTCTTACAGAAATGTATTTCAAATGTAATTGGACCGTTTTAAAAATCTGAAATTCTGAAAAATACTCGTTTTCATAAAAGGTAATTTTTTTGACTTATCTGTATACATTACTCTTGCAGAGCTATAGCATTTTCATTTGATTTAATTCAACACATTTTACACTTATTTAAATATTAAATATTTAATTTTTGTTTTTCTTTTTGGGTAATTTCAAAGCACTGTCTTCTTAAATAGTAATTAGAACTTCGTTTGAAATTCTAACATTTATTTTTCTTCCATAAAAGTTTAAAAAGATTAATAATTCAATTGCAAAGCTATTAAAATTTATCTAAAAAGTTACATATTTTATCTCTGTCAACATATGCACTGTTTAGATTATTCTTCAATGCTATGCCTTTACAGCGAGAAAAATCTTTCTAAAAAGTAAATTCTTTATCGCGTAAATCCCTTAATACTCTTATTTTCTTTATCCCAGGTAAACAATAGGTCTCTTCAATATTAGAACAGTTCTTTCTTTAATCTTATTTTTTTCTTCACTCAAAAAATAACACCTGCTCAGGCAACATTAAGCTCGTTTTATTTTTTAAAATAAAAATTTCATAACCTCAATGGAAAATCATATTACAGGGATGGTAACTCATAATAAATCATTAAAATTTCAGAAACATCTCGGGAAGTTTCATTATTTATTTAATTTAATAGAGGTATACATAATAGAGGTGTAATGTGTTTTCAACAGTAACATTTAAAGAGAAGAAATAAAAACACATATCGCACCTCTGCAAGAAAAGTGACACAAGACAAACAAGAACGGAAAATCATGCGTTTCACATATATTATTAACACTTTTCCAACTGCAACTACACTTTGCCTTCAATATAGTTTGCCTATGTGATTACACAACAGACAGGCAGAAAGATAGGCAGGTAGATTAAATTTCTAATCACTTTTAAACATAGTTGGAAAGTGTAAAAAACGCTTATTAAAATCGAAAATGCAATTCCAGCAATTTCCGGTCATAGACCTTAATGTATGTGAATTTTTTTGTATGGCCTTGTAAATATTAATCATACTGTGATCATACTATATTCATTTATTCACACATATGAATTCTAAAAGTCAATTTAATTATCATTTGTACAAAATAGTTATTAAAATGTGGTTTATAGCAATACCTCTCGTAGAACGTAATGCTTTGGAATTCTCTCTGATATCCCTGTAACACAAACCGGTGGTGGCATTTACTCTATTTTCAATAGGGAACATCACATAGTGAACTTTAATAACATGTATCAATTTCAAGAAATTCCATATACATTTACGGGAGTTACAGCGCAAACAGGCGTACAAACCGAAGTCTTAAATATTTGTTATATTTGTTGGAAAGTATTAAAAATGACAAATTTGAGTTTATATAACTGAAAAATATATATGAAGTGAATCAGTGTGCACAAAAAGCGTCACATCTCTATCTCGCAATTTATCCGCCTGAGAGGCAGTTGTGTTAATTTTTTTATAAGGCTAGTCAATTTTTATCGTCTTGATCTGTCTCAAATACTGCATTTTAAAAATACTACATCAAAGTGAAGCTTGCATAGCATTTAACTTTTTTCAAGTTTTGTGAGAATATCCCCTAGAAATTAAAGAATTTCGGTTTGAGGCTTAAGTGAAAGATACGTTTACATTATGTAATATTTTTAATTAGATAATTGACTATTATAGCATTGCAGTGCAAAATTTTTATAAAGCAATTTTTATTTTCATTGTTTGCTACTTGTTGTAAGTCTCGAATATTATTATACATGTGACTATATCCCAGGAAAATGTACATAGGAACACTAGAAAAATAAGCTTTAAGTAATTGAAATTTTTGAACATTCGTTCAAAAGAACGATACTGCAGTGAGTAGGTCAATGGCTCTACACTTTTAGATCCACTTTTTTTTTTTTTTTTTTTGGGGGGGGGGGGGGATTGCATTTATGCCATCTTGTTTTTATTTTTGTGATGCAAATATGTTTATACGGATGGTTTACATTACGAATGAATCTTTTCCTACTTTCTCTAACCCATTTAATAGTAGATAAAGTAATGTTTTGGGGTCAAATTTTTAAAATTGATTTTTTGCGAAATTACACGCAAAAATCATGTTTTAGTGGTTCGTCTGTTTATTTATGAGCAGCATATCTCAAGAACTAATCTAGTCGAAAATCCAAAATCTGTATCATACAGAAACACTACATTAAACTCCGTTAAGATCGAGGAAATGGGTCGCGTACAGGGACAACCAAGAGAATTTAAACACATTACGCAGCAAAATTTCTGGCAGGTACAGTTTAACATGTTTAGGCTGCATTAAACAAATTGAATATATATATATATATATATATATATATATATATATATATATATATATATATATATATATATATATATAACTTTTATATGCTTAAAAACATATTTAGTATTTTTATATGATATGAAATTCATTTATAATTCTTTTAGTTTATAAAGTGAAACTAAAGGATTTGGTTATATTAAAACTATGCTTTGAAATTTCTGAAATTGTATTTAAAGTTTTATTACGTAATTTTATAGTGTATTAAATTTAAGTTTACAGTGTGGTGTGCCTATAATTGATTGACAATATGCACAAAATTGAGCGAATGCATTTTTCTTTAACCCTTTAACTTCCCCGGGCGTACATATACCTTTTTCCGAAGTACGATCCTTTGTACTGCACTGCTACTAGTATAACTACTGACACGGTTTGACAGTGCAATAAAATAAATTTGAAAGTGTTCTTTACAGTGTTTTTGAAAGAATTACTCATTTTACAGTTGAAAGGGAACGGTGGCACTTTGAAGCGAATCTCGTAAATATTCGTCGGCAGGTAAGGGGTTAATGAATGTAATTTTAGAAGTACTTGACTAAATTTATCAAGTTTAAGAAATTGCTTCGGAATAATCCTTTCTCGTATATTATGCTAAAACAGAACACTAGCTTGGAGTCTTAAATTCTAATGCCGATTTTCTGCTATAATTACGCGTTTTGAGGTTTGCTGAATAAGAAAAGTAAGTTTTTAGCGAATTACATGTGTATGTGTCTGTTATTAGCATGACATGAGACAAATAATTCCAGGAAATTCAAACTGAGAATTTTAAAGGTCATAGGGATAATCCCTTCAAACATTTCACTAAGATTGGTTAAGTTTCAAGGGATGTGCGAGTAAAATTTGTCTGATTAATTTGGAATAATAAATATTTTAATTTTTAATAAATATTTTAATTTTATGAATGTATTTACTATGATTAAATCGGTTGGAGAGTACCCCCCCGCACACACACATAGAAATATTTATCTAATGAAACTGTTTCAAAAAGTAATTTCAGTTGTTTTTAAAATGTGTTTTTATACAATACCTGTTGTCTTACCCATATCATTACGTTATTGAAATAAAGGGTAAAATAAAGTCGTATGAGTGACACACCAGATTATTTTGGCATTTTGCTCCAATGGTCTCTACAAATGCATGTCTTTAAATATCTCGACATATTTTGTTGATACTTTAGTACTTGACATTGACCTGCCCAAAATTCCTGAATACGCTTTAAAAAACGTTTGTTATAATTTTTTTTTTTTTTTTGTTGTTATTATGTTTAAAGATTACAAATTTATTAAATAAAATTGCTTGACACACTTTTCCCCTTAGAATAACAGAAACGACAAAAGGCTTTCCTCATAAATAAATCGTTATCAAACTAGTAATCTATACAATTTTACGATTCCTTTTTAAGAGTACATCACAAGATAATAATTGCAGTAATCTTTTCAAACGAAGACTTGCTACGTAGTTGATTGCTTTGCAGTATCATACATTCTTCGAGATGGACTGAAAACAATGGCTATCCCCATCTGTAATAATAGCTTAGTTTTCTTTTATCAAAGTTTTTGGATCATCATTACGTAGATTCAATGTTAAGCTCTACTGGCCCATTTTCGTCGGTCATTTTCATTGTCTAAGGTCAGATCACGTGTTCTAGATTAAATCGTTGATCTCAATTTCAAAATATACGAAGTAATAATCTTGAGGCTATATTTTGTTTGGTTTTTAATGCTCGAGTTTGAATTATTTTCAAACACATACACAACAGCAAACATTAATGCGATCTGTGTCACGCTATTTTTAAAAAATTATAAATTATATTCCCAAAAGTATATTCAAATGAACTGTGTTATATACATTTTATTTTTACTGTATATTTATTACATTTATTATTAGTAAAATAATTCGCAACCGTAAAAAAAAAATAATAATAAATAATAATATTTGATACAGAATAATCGTAGATTGTTATACGTTTCCAGTGTCTCGTATAGTGGTGTGGATTGGAAGCTCACATAAATCTTAAAATTTTATTAAGGTTGAGGGAAATTTTTGTATTTGCACAGTAATTTTTACATTATTAGGCAGGAGGGGAACTTGATAGTAGAAAAATTAAAAACAAATAGCACTGTTATTAATTCACTATTGAATGGAATACTGCAAATTTGACTACAAAAATAATGAATGTGTAAAAATTCTGTGAAAGTCAATTTAGCCTATTTTTAGTTCAGGTATGATCACGGTACAACTGCAACTTCATCTGTTGGTAATTTTGTTGAATATTTTATTTTGTCGAGTACATTCGATATTTCCCCTTATTTTTATGAAATTTTGCGATTTATATAGATTTATTGCTTACACTGTACAGGGTGTATCAAGAAGAACGACTCGAATTTGGATCATAATATTTTTTAATGAAAACATGCAAAAGTAGAAACAAAGTACAAAAAAACTGATAAAGTTATGATAAACAAATCTAAGCAACCATAAAGAGAAAGTCGCAATCATAGAATTGCCAAGCACTATCCTTATTTGGAGATAATTTAAGCATTTTTAAATAATTTTTTATAACTTTCCTATTGCAACTCAGCACTCAATATTTCTGAAAAATATTATTCTTAATAATCTTACGCCAGATTTCTTTAAGAAAATCGACGATAAGCACAAAAGTTTTCTAGTCAATAAACATTCTATAAGTGACTTCCTGCTTAAAGCCGGAAGGTCAATATTAAAAAGTTTTTGGTCTTCATATGTATACGTCTGTCTGTACCGCAATTGTCACAAAATTTAGCCGACTCTCTTGCAAATTGAAACATATTTATGAGCCACATGAAACTCGTTGTGTAGTTTTTGGTGTAATTAATGTTTATATCTCGTGCACAGGTACAAAAAAGAAAAAAAAAATATTCGTTACGTTATGATCTATAGATGACTTTTTTAAAAGCGCAACATTGCTACACTGATTACACTGCATATAATATAGTGAAATTAATATATATTATTGAAAGTTTAAAAAATGTTATTTTGTACAAAAAGCAATTTTTGTAGAAAACAGTGTGCATAAAATTAATAGTTTATTGTACAGGATTAACAGTTTACAGAGGGTATAAAAATAATTATATGTTATACATTATGCGTAATAATTACTGAATGTACGCTTTTGGTATTGTTCTATTCATTTTGGATAAAGAACACAAATATTTTACGAGGGTTGATATGGGCAGAGTAACCCTCACACCCTCACTCTTATACAGAAATATATAAATATATCTCATTATTAAATTCATATATAACAGAATAAATAAAAGCGGATTGCTCAGTAATAAGCATTATAAATTTAACGTTGAGCTTTCTAATCTGCAGGCTTTGTAATTTATATTTAGCATTTCAGATTTAATATTCAATTAAAAATATTTAATGCTCGTAACTGAAACATTTCGCAATTTTTTAAGAATTGTATTTCTAATGATTTGATAAATTAAAAAATTATGTACGTTTTATTCTAAAATATTTGAAACTAATAACATACAGCCTTTATATATATAGTTATTTATGAAAAATGTTGCTATTTTATGCCACACAGCAGAGTTCTTAATATTTTGCGATACAATCAAAAGGAAATACGTTTACATTGTAAACTACGAAAATATTTTACAGAACTTTAAAAAAAGATTAAAATATTATAGCGTCATTGACAAAATATCTTAACAATCAAGTATATTAGTTAATAGTTCAAGTTTTACGATTTGATTAATTGATTTTTAAGGATTCCGTAAGAATAAACTACGTTTAAATAAAACTGATTCCACGCTACAACAGCGGAGAAAGATTTTTATTACGTTTGAGTAATAAGATGATTTTCTATAAAAATTAAGAGGAAATTTTTTTTCATAGTATTAATAAAAGTTCTTTTTTTAACATGTACATTTAATTTCGGTTTTGCAAATGAATTTTCGATATTACATAAGTAAATGTAAAAATACTTTCAATGTATACCTCTACTCACCGTTACAACTATTTTGATAACTGTATTAATAACGGAAAAGAAAAATCGGAATAAGTCTCTTATTTTTATTTAAGAAATAACCAGTCTGCGTCCGCACTGCACTCGATTTTTACGCATGTATTTCCAAATTTATTCCTTCTTGCCCGTTCAAATTAATAAACATTGGTTTATATGAAATTTAAAACAAATAACTTCAAAACGTATAAATATAATGATGCTAAAGATGAAGTCCAAATGTCTATGAAATTAAAAATGACCAAGTAATCCTTTAATTCAAATTTTATAACTACATGTCTATTTATTTATATTATTAATTTCTCGTTACGTAATTGAATTCTATGTATTTAATTATTATTAAAACCATGGATAAAATTTTATTATTTTTATTTATTTTAAAACATTGCTGCGATTGTCTTGAAAACTTTTCTGTTAAATTATCCCTTTCCATTATTATATTCAGTTAAAACGCACGCATGAAAACCACGGGTGAAGAATTGCTCTCTTTATTCCAATACTTTTTACTTTCCGAACACTATAGTGAGGAAAGTATTGTAATCATGTCAAAAATCCGAATTCGAGATTTTGATGTTTCTATACGTTTCGAGGACCAACGAGTCCGTTTTCACTATTTTTACGATGATGTATGTATGTGTGTGCGTATGTATGTGTGTATGTATGTATGTGTGTATGTATGTGTGTATGTATGTGAGTGAACACGCTAGCGTCTAAACGCTTTGTTCGAATAAGCTGAAAGTTGGTACGTATATTGTAAGTCACCATAGTACGAACCCTATAGATTTTGGTGAATCTAGCACTTATAGTTTTTTTACAGGGACACAAAGAAAAATTCTTTATCATTATGCCAAGGGACCAAAATCTTAAAAGTGCGATAGCATCTAAACGCCTTATTCAATTGAGCAAAAACTTTATACACATATTATAGGTCACAGATACTCAATCTGTATAGATTTTGGAGAATCTAGCACTTATAGTTTTTTTACAGGGACACAAAGAAAAATTCTTTGCCAAATTTTTAAAAGTGCGATAGCATCTAAACGCCTTATTCAATTCAGCAAAAACTTTATACACACGTTATAGGTTACAGATACTCAATCTGTATAGATTTTGGTGAATCTAGCACTTACAGTTTCTTTACAGGGAGACAAAGAAAAATTCTTTATCTTTATGGCCTATGAGACCAGCGATAGCATCTAAACGACTTATTCAATTGAGCTGAAAATTTGTATGAATATTATAAATCACTGTTGCACTAACTATAAGCATTTTGGTGAATCTAGCATTTATAGATTTTTACAGGGACACAACGAAAAATTCTTTATCCTTATGATCTAAGGGCTCAAAGTTCAGTAGCGTTAAATAAAACCTCGTGTGATATATGGAGAAAAATACTCAAACACTCTGTTATGGTTTTCTCTTTTTTGTTTGTTTAGCAACTCCTCTTTCTTTATTTTATCTACAAAACTGTTAGTTACTCAATGTTCGGAAAGTCGAGTGGAGTCACTCCAGATTTTTTTTTTTTTAGTTGTGACATCATTTTCAGCGTTATTTTCGGAAAACTTAGACTTTTATTATTATGAAGATAAAAATAAAGAGCATCAACACTGTCAAAAAATGAAAGAAAGTAATTTTAATTCGAATTTTTAATAATGTTAAAAAAATATTTGCAGTGAATTTAAGAAACTCATTACACCAATATAATTACAGCATAAAACTAGACTGTCACCAAAAAAATATGCGTTTTAAACGTAGGTATGTTTCCTTGCTAGGCTTTCTACTAGGCGATATTAGGTTTTCTCCAATTTTGTTTATTTTACATGTGACAAGATATCTTCAAACAGATGCTTAAAAATTATGCATAAAAATGTGAATTATTTTAAAAGAAATGAATAATGAAAGTTAGACCAAACTTCTTATAGAAAATATATCTACCTAAAATAATTACTATTTTAGAGCGATTTTCTTCGTTGTCATATCTTAATTCCAAAAGATCATATTAATGACAAATCTAATATTTATTAGTTACTAAAAATCTGGTTAATATGAATGTAAAAAATACATTTTTGACCTTGGAATTGAAATATACAATTTTTAATCCATGATATTTAGAATCCCCCCCCCCCCCCCCCACGTTTGTAAGAGTTTTTCGCCTAATAACAGAATTTAAAGAGTTACCCTGCCAAGAAAGATACGAGATATAAAAATGAATGAATGAATGAATGAATTATTAAAAATAAATTGATAAAATAAAATATATAATATCTCCAGAAATATATAATCTAATCTCCTATCTTGGGCATAACAGGCTGAACTCAATTTTGGTTTTAACAAATACAGTGACGCTATCCGAAACACTAAGAACTTTCTGCCTGATATTAGTTCAATAAAAATTTTGATTTATCTAACTTTTCAGATGAAGGTAATTTAGAAGTTTATTTACATTTAGCGCAAACTCGAAATGTATATTTTTCACTGCCCGAAAACTTGGCAAGGTTTATTCTTATGGTTTTTACAGGGAAGTTTAAAAAGTGCTTCAATTTACTTTTCCAGCAACAATAATAACAAAACAGGAAATATTCCACAACAGTAAATCAGATTACTTGTGACAATGTGTATCTATTTATACCAAAATGAATCTGTTATGGCACTCACGCTTATTTTCTTTTGTCCCGTTTATTTTAGAGATTGTCACATATTTCTGTGTGAGAATGACTACCGCTTCCCACAACCCACGTTTAATTATTGTACTTACAATCTAAAAAAAATTTAAGGTTGTTTCTAAATTTTAATAACAATTTAGAATTATTCAAAGAATTTTAATCCACACTACACTTGGAAACTTACCGATCTTAATCAGAAATTTGAAATAACATTCCATAAGATGATCTTCAAAATACTAAATTTAAACATTATTTATAAATTTATTTATTTTTAGGTTATGTGGAAAACAGATACAGAGACCAATCGCTAACAGTTTTACTTTCTCAGTTCACTTCGATAACAGTTTCAGGGACCTCAAAATGCGTAATTATAATAAAAACTCAACGCCATTAATAGGACTCCGAGCACTGGTTTGTCTTATCCTATGAGTCAGATAAATTAATTTTCATTCTTAAGCAGTTTCTTTAAAAAATATACGAGTTGCTAAAGAACTTTCGCGAATATCCAATAGAAAGATGCATTCATTTAATTTTGGATACATCTGTGAGTCAGTAAATTGTAGACGCACCACATAGCGTACTCTAATATAGCATAGTAAAATAAACTATTAAGATGGGTTGAAATGTTCTTCTTGGGACTCCCAGACATAACTTCTAACAAAATTGAATTCTTTTGTGTGGTCCGGCACAAATAATCAATGCTTTCCATTCCAGATTCTACATGAAACGTGTTTTTGTGCTTATAGAAATGCTTAGAAGTCTGAAGATGTTAAAAAGTACCAATAAAAAAATTTCCCATGCATATAATGTATTTGAATTAATCTTGGATGTCTTTGTACACGAACCATTTGCAGGACTTTAACAAAAAGTTTCAAGTAACATCTCCATATGATACATACTTAGAATACTGAATTTGGACTTCCTGCTAGTATTTGTTTTCGAGTTACAATGATAATAAAACCCACTGACAGTCCAGAAACGCACACACACGCACACAGAGAGAGAGAGAGAAACCAACCACTAGAAATCTATTTTTGTAATTTAAGAAAATTGAAAAACGTGTAAATATATCGAAATCTTAGTTTGAAAAATTCAACATGAAAATAATACTTTTTCTACCATACATGGGTTATTTATATATACACTGATGGAAAAAAAAATCCCAACACCAGGAAGGAGCTGTGCTAGACAAACGAAATTTGGTAGGCGTGTTTATACATCTGAAAGATGACGTCGATTCAAATTTCGAGCTACGCGCATAAGTGTGGCGCTAGTAGCGACACTATGAACATGCAAATGAGGTTTGCTTTAAATAAGCGCTGTAAGGTTCGTGATCGTTATTTACAGTTGAGATTTGACGTAGTGGGTTAATGTTAGTCAAGGATGCCTCTAAGAAGACGAAGAAGCCATTATCAACAGCTCACTGAGTTTGAACGAGGTCGTGTAGTAGGGCTACGAGAAGGTGGATTTTCTTTCCGCGATATTGCAGAAAGACTTGGCAGGAATGTATCCACTGTGTATGAGTGTTGGCAGCAGTGGTCAAGGGAAGGTACTGCCTCAAGAAGACCGGGTTCCGCGCGGCCACGTGGCACTACTGAGAGGGAAGACCGCCGTGTTCAGCGTATGGCTGTGGCTAATCGTACTGCATCTGCAGCTGAAATTCGAGCTGCAGTTGGCACCACAGTGACACAACGAACTGTTACAAATCGGTTACTTCAAGGACAGCTCCGAGCCAGACGCCCTGTAGCGTGCATTCCACTGACTCCAAACCACTGCCGTTTGCGACGTGAGTGGTGTCAAGCTAGAGCTCATTGGAGAACGGAGTGGAGATCTGTTGTGTTTTCTGATGAAAGCCGGTTCTGCCTTGGTCGCAGTGATAGCCGTGTGTTGGTTAGAAGGAGGCCAGGTGAACGCTTGCTAGCGACCTGTCTGCGACCTAGACACACAGGGCCTACTCCTGGAGTTATGGTTTGGGGAGCAATTTCGTATGACAGCAGGAGCACTCTCGTGGTTATCCCACGCACCCTGACTGCAAATTTATACGTCAGTCTAGTGATACAACCTGTTGTGCTGCCATTCATGAACAGCATTCAAGGGGGTGTTTTCCAACAGGATAACGCTCGCCCTCATACCGCTGTTGTAACCCAACATGCTCTACAGAGTGTCGACATGTTGCCTTGGCCTGCTAGATCACCAGATCTTTCTCCAATCGAGCACGTATGGGACATCATTGGACGACAACTCCAGCGTCATCCACAACCAGCATTAACCGTCCCTGCATTGACCGCCCAAGTGCAACAGGCATGGAACTCCATCCCACAAACTGATATCCGACACCTGTACGACACAATGCATGCACGTTTGCATGCTTGCATTCAAAATTCTGGCGGTTACACCGGTTACTAATGTACCAACATTTCACATTTGAAATGGCTCTTCTCGCCAATAGCTCTACCTGCGATCTTGACACTTTAATCAATTAAATATGTTACCTAGACAAATGTATTGCTGAAATTTCATTACTGTACAATAATTTTTTCTTGGTGTTGGGATTTTTTTTCCCATCAGTGTATAAAAAAAAATCTGGTGTGAAACAACCACACGACTTCCATTACCCACTATTACACGTATTATATGCATTTTTTTCAGAAATAATGTGATCAGAAGACATAAAATTGACCTAACGAAGTAGACACTTAGCGAATTTCTTATAAGAGAAAGCTGATATATATATATATATATATATATATATATATATATATATATATATAGAGAGAGAGAGAGAGAGAGAGAGAGAGATGTAAAACAGAGTATACATAGCGAGTTTAAACAACAACAACAAAAGTTATTTTTTTAAGCACCAATCTAATCAGGATGATTTCTAAGATTCTAAGATTCTAAGACGGAAAGAAGCCGCTCACCACTATGCAGTGGTTTTGAGCGTTTTTAACCTTTAGAGAGGGGCTCCAAAGCCACTGTGGAGATTCAGAAGAGCCCGTCTCCAAAGGTTAAGCCTCCCCCGTTGTTTATTGCATAGCAAATAACAAAAAAAAATTACAAAGGTCGCCAGAGCAGAGCTCTCCCGCGACAAAAGGCGACAAAGTTGCATGAAAGTGAAGAGGACCGGTGCCAAGTGGAAGCCTAATTACAAAGTTCATTCAGGTAATGTACAAATTTCACAGTCTTTATACAATGTTCTCGCAGTCTTTATATCAAGCCCAAACACCCTAAGAACAATGTTGGTTAGCAACATCATGCGCAGGATGATTGCTTTCCGAGAGCACTTCAGTGGAATTCTGTAGCATCAGACATGACCAGTATTCGCCATGTAGGAGAGGAGGAAAAATTAAGGAAAGATAGAGAAGGAATTTAGTTTGTTGAATTTGATAAATCTTGAAGGAAGGCATAGATGCGCTTTAATTTGAACATTAGGGGCTTTCTAGTTATTATATTGTTCAGCCAGGTTGCTGGTCTAGGATAAGGGTTCCTTAAATGGTAAGGTATTGTAAGTTGACAGTGAAAGTAGTAATGTTGTGCAGTCCCCTCCTCACCGCATGAACATAAGGGTGATCGTCGGCAATGAAATCTGTTGAGGTATTTGGAGAAGGGGCCATGACCTGACAGAAAGGCAGAGATTTCCGGAGAGAGGTCCCAAATATTGAGTGAGACATTTGGTATTAGCTCGTGAGTGTATCTCCCTTTTGGAGACACACTCCAGAGACTCTGCCAGTCAATAATTAGTTTTTGATTTAGGTGATATTTTATGAAGGAAGGGGGAGCTGGGAGTGAATAGGCTATGTCACTAGATTTTGTTGCTGATTTTGCAAGAGAGTCCGCTAGTTCATTTCCGACGACCCCCTTATGGGCAGAAACGTGTGCCAGGGAGATTTTAGTTTTTAATTTTGAGAGCTTTATTTTAATTTCAATTACTTGTGGGTGTCTGCTCTTGTGGCGAGCTATGGCCTGCAGGCTCGAGAGGCTGTCACTGAAGATTGAGATTTGATTGTAGTCTGGAGAGTTATTTTCTGACCACTCAACTGCCTTCAGGATGGCAAAGAGCTCAGCCTGAAAGACCGAATTGTGGTCTGCGAGCCTGCCTGCCCACTGATGGAGAACTTTGTTATTGTTTAAAACGCAGAGTGCAGCTCCCACTCCATGATCGGTTTTGGAGCCATCAGTGTAGATCGCCAGTTGAGCAGACGGGGAGAAGCTGTTTTTTGCACAATTTATGAAAAGGGAAGCAGCATCCTGTGCTGGGTGTATTTGCCAGCTGTTAGAAAGCTGTTGGACATGAATATTAGGGAGGAGAGTACCTGTGAGAATGGAATTATTTAATTGCAGGACGTTAGTTTTGTTAAAGTTGTATTTTAATTGGAGGTGAGCATGTGGAATACCAGTGATGACTGTGAGGGCATCAGTAGAGATTGTTTTGTAACCTCTAGAGATTTGGACCAAAAACATTCTCTGTATTGAGTTAAGTTTATTCGACGCTGCTTTGGTGAGGTTGCCCCCCCCAAATGCCAGCGCCGTAGGTTAAGATCTTTTCTATTACTATTTTATACCAGGTTTTTAGGAAGAAGGTGGATATACCCCACCTCTTCCCTGCCATTTTTGCTGAATTGTGGAAGATTTTAGAAGTTTTTATTTTTAGGTCTTTGTATGTGTGCCAGCCAGTTTAGGTTTCTATCTATTGTGATTTGAGGTACCAACTCTTACCAACCTTTTGCATACTCAATTATTGACCGTAAAACAATAATTGCAAACAAAAGGATCTTTAAAAGGGAGTTGATATGGCGAGTTTGAAAAAAATTCGTACAGCCGTTTTTAAAGGAATGCACTTGCGATACCTAAAATTGAGCTATTTATACAGGGCGCATATCAATTTTTCTGAACTAACCAACTATATTTATTGAAATTTTACTTTTTCCGACTGAGTGAAAATAATGCCTGGACCGGGAGTCGAACCCCGGATCTTTGACATATAAGGTCAAGGCTCTACCAATTGAGCTATCCAGGCCAACAACCGGTCAGCATTACTCACTCAGACAACCTTTAGGCAGAAACATCTCTGGTCTATCATGTAGATAGCTCGACAGAAATAAGCCGCCGGAAATGGAAAACACCATTAAACAATGGGAGAAAGAAATACAATTGTTATTAATAGTAGATACCAACAATAAAAATTGTAAAATAAAAATTTAATAAAAATTGTATTTCTTTCTCCCATTGTTTAACGGTGTTTTCCATTTCCTGCGGCTTATTTCTGTTGAGCTATCTACATGATAGACCAGAGATGTTTCAGCCTAAAGGTTGTCTGAGTGAGTCCTGCTGACCGGTTTTTGGCCTGGATATCTCAATTGGTAGAGCCTTGACCTTGTATGTCAAAGATCCGGGGTTCGACTCCCGGTCCAGGCATTATTTTCACTCAGTCGAAAAAAATAAAATTTCAATAAATATGATTTTTTTCAACAGTTGATTGTGTGATTTTAATAAAAATTGTAACCAACTATACCCTTCAAATGACATCTAATAGAGTGTTTATATAGTAAATTTGAAGAAAATCGTTAGAGCTGTTTTTGAGATAGACTTAATGGTCTACTTCCGGTTTCTGATATTCCACTTCTGTTTTTTTTTAATATTCACCAAAATTTAAAAAATTCATCTGCACACCAGACCTGTCTAAATTCTGAAGTTTCGTAGTTCTAGCTTTATTAATTTCGGAGATATGATAGCCAGAAGATTCCACACATACATATATACACACACATAAATACACTGACCAATTGCCAAAAACTATTTTTTTTTTTACTCAGGTGGCCTTAAAAACGTGTAAATCAGGTGAAAACTCGACATCAAATTTTTGGACCGAATACAATGCTTCCATTACCTACGTTAGTCGGGAAATGGAAGTAATATACTACAGTCTTTATAATATAGTATTTACTAAATTGAAAGTTTTACTAAGCTATTTATAGTTAATAAATGCATAAAAAATAATTCAACCGTTTTCCCTCCTTTGTCAGATATAATTTATCACATAAGTTTGTTCTGAATTTCGAAATCTAGAATTAACTCCTATCGATCAGAGGAAAATTCTGAACGATGTAAAAGTCAGTTAAATGGAGTGACCAAAATTAGAGCCATTTTCTGATAAAAGTTTTATTAATGAAAACACTGGAAAAGACTAGATAGCAAAAAAGTGCTTTGCAGATCTAATCAATTACTTTCAAAACACCATGCAAAGATATGAATTTATTTGATAAAGTATTTAATGCATTAGAATATTTAGGATTGAGTGCTTGTAGATTTTAGAATATTGCAGTTATCACTGGCGAACTAATGAAAAGAAATCTTAAGGATTGAATCTATTCTTAAACACACACACACACAACAAAAAAAAAGGAGAAAAGAAGCCTACTGTAAAATACACAAAAAATATTAGCTCACCAGTATATAGTATTCATGTTCTATAAGAAGACTGTCTGCAGTGTAGATTCAAAAAGAAAGCATAAGAAATAGTAGCACTGATTCATGTGTACATAAATTGCTTTTGAATTTTCTAAGTTTTAAAGTCCTTCGCATTTAGCGGTCGAAACTGTTTCCTTCTATACTAATTACAAAATGCTTCAAAAGATCCTTTTTATTCTTAGTATATTTATGTTTATTGTTCATCGTGTTGCATAATACGTGACTTCAAATAAACTATGCCATTGAGGGATTATTACGTTCACGCCGGCGCATTTTCTTTACATAGTCTTCTCAAAAGTATCCGAGCACTAGCCAATTATTCCGATATCAAAAAAGTTCATTTAAAAT
Organism: Salticus scenicus; assembly: GCA_963930645.1. Taxonomy (NCBI): domain Eukaryota; kingdom Metazoa; phylum Arthropoda; class Arachnida; order Araneae; family Salticidae; genus Salticus; species Salticus scenicus. The sequence continues at coordinate 331,294,789 of OZ005649.1, forward strand.
TGTTTTGTTCAATATATCCTTGTCGAATCATGTTCTTAGACTGACGGACAGGGATTATTGCTAGTGCTCGGATACTTTTGCTGCAGACTGTAGCTGTGACCCATCGGTGGGTCACACCGGCGTGAACGTGTTAATAAAATTTTGATAGAAACCTATTTTTCCGAATTAGCCAATGCATATTATCTTTATAAAGGATGAAAATAGAAGAACCCTTTTGGGTCTTTCAAAATTTTAGGTGATATTCATAGAGAAAACCGATTATAAAGCAAGAGGCTTTAAGTGCATAGAGAATGAACAACTCAAAGGTAATAGTATTTAGACATTGAAGAACAGACTAAAAAATGCCGCAAAAATCTTTAGTGCACTGCATTTGGGTAAAAATTACGTTAATTACTCCAAAATATTTTCTTTTTTATATATTACTTTCTTTTTAAGTGTTCAATATGGTTTCGAATTAAGCACTTCTTTCAGAAAAGATGACCCACATTGATAATGGACCTCACAACACAGCTGTTTTTCAATTGTTCCTCAGTTGCAACAAGTTTGCTCAAACAACTCAAGTGTCGGCAACTTCCAACAAATGTGTTGCTGTATGACTGCCCATTTCAGTGATTATCAATTAAAAAGATCTTAATAATACAATGAAATTTCAGAACAAATTAAGAAAAATTACTGTTTTTTAGCCTTTTAAAACTGCGTACTTTCTAACTAATATTTAAATAACTGTGTAGATTTTAATTGTTATTAAAATGGAATAAAAGTGGCAAATCTTTGTTTGTTAGTAGTGGTAAACGACTTTTTTTTTTTTTTTTTTAACATTGTAAAATATGAACATCAATCTTATACCTTTATAATTAGGAATTAAATTTAATATATTTCTATTTAAAACTATTCTGAACCCAACACATTTACCAATTTGATTTCATAAAAGACCGAAAACAATGCTATATTTTAAATTCAATATAAATAAGCCTTAATTACATCTTTAATGTCAAATTTATTTATTAGTACGACAGGATTATTGTTTTCAGTCAGAAATTTCACATCGTTGTCTTTTGCTGTGTTTCACCTTGAATGCATTAGGTCTTTCGCTACACTGTTAGCCGATTGCTAAGAGAATTGGTACATTTATTACTTAGAATAAAATCTAGCTAACACGGTATTTTTTAGTTCAATCGGGTAATTAGTTCAAAAAATATTAAATAAAACCCCCATTTTAAATCTAAAGCCATAAAAAAAAAAAGAAACAAGTTATTATATATATATATATATATATATATATATATATATATATAAATAAAGAGAGAATTTTACTCGTTTTTTCCTCCAATATAAAAATAAAGATATTTATTTGCACGTGAATAATAGATGCATTTATTTTTTATGTCGGAAAAAAAAAAAAAAAAAAAAAAAATTAACGTGTAATTTTTTTTTTTTTCTTTTCTTAATTAAGGGACAAAAGAATTATTGTATGTAATTGTAAAAAAAATTACATTTAAAAAAATAGATTGTTAAGTATTGGATTGACAACTAATAAACTAGTTAAGTTAATGAGAATAAAAATTCAAGCCTTCGAAAATTAGATCAGAAAGGGGGAAAAGAAAAGTTTGAATTAGTCTTTTTTCTTACATGCGTTATAAATATTACTTTTGACGTCATTTTCATCAACTTTTTGTGGACATTTGAATTAAAAATAATGGAGTAATCTATTTTCAACAGTTGAATAAAAATTACTCTTACAGTTAAATAAAACTAAAATCAATCAATCAATCAATAAAATAAATATGAATTTAGTTGATTTATTTTGTTTGTCTGGTTTAATTCAAGATATGGAAAAAAATTCATTGAAGGATGAAAAATTATGAACCTTAATTTACTAACTAATCCAATACAATATACGATGAGAGGTCGAACGACAATAGTCGTAATCTTTTCAATAAAGGTATGCGGGCTTATAACGAGTGCGTACAGTTATTACATGCCTTTATATGCAAAATGTACAAAATAACCCTGTCATATTGAATTAAATTCTGTCTCTGACAGATATATATATTTTTTTTCATTATTATTATTATATTGGATTTTTTAGATAGTGAAAAACTGTGAATGTCTGTATCACACATTGGAATAACCAACAACACAATTTTAAAATGCTTTTGAGTTATTACTTTTCAAATTAATAAGATTATTACAAATGTACCTACATCAATAAAATTTAAAATTTTAAAGTAATTAAGAGAGATTCTTCAATCCAAGGACGAGAAAGTAACAGATATGAAATTCAAAGAACAGTTGTTTAATACTTTTCTAGCACAAATTTTTAGAATCATTTAATTAAAGATTAAAGAAAAGCGGCAACACGCGTTACTTAAATCCAAGGTTTCCAAATATATCCTTTTTTTCCCCTTGCTGCTTGTTGAAATGTTTATGTTTATATATATATATACAGTTCCCGCCGCTTATTAAAATCACATCCGTCCTGAGCCAAAGTGATTTTATTAAGCGGCTGATTTTTATATCCGGCGAATGTTCCTGCACTCAAGGAAAACGCACTCAGGGAACTCAATTCACTTCCCTGAATTTGGAAAGAAATTTCAAAAGGTAACAAATAATGGAATTAGTAAACAATATTAATTAATATTTGATAGATAATTAATTATTCCTCCGATATAAGTAAATTAAACGCATTCCAAATTTCTATGCGCTTTCCTTCAAAGAAAATTACCATTATTTTATTTTACCAAAAGTTCACGCTTTTCTTATAAATTTAAAATCTTTCCATTTGATCCTCTTAATTTATAGCTATTTCAAAATAAGAACTAGAAATTGTCTTTTAATAATTAAAAATTAAAATATATATATATGTATCATTTGCAAATCAAATTTGTAACTTATTACTGCGTTTTGATGAATACGTTCCATGAAATTGTTAGGGAGATAAGTTATGAGGCATGTTTAATTTGTAACTATGCTGCAAGTGTAAAATTTTCGACAATGAGCGATAACAGGTACTTTAATTTCTTTTTTATTAAAATATATATATATATATTACACTGTAAATGAATTTTTTTTAGAGTGCAAAAATGATAATTTTGGCTGCTGAGGATATTTTTTGAGTTTATTAACCGGCGATGCTGATTTTATTAAGCGGCGGTTTCAACAATAGTTTATATTGATTTGATTCCGGTCCTGGCAATTTGATCAGATTAAGCGACTGATTTTATTAACCAGTGATTTTACTAAGCGGCGGTTAGGGTATATATATATATATATATATATAGAGAGAGAGAGAGAGAGAGAGTTTATTTGCATTTTTGTAATATGAATTAAAAACATGTTCTTTTCAAATATTATACATTTATCATAGCTAACACAAATATACATACAAATTATTAAACAAAGATTTTCTCCTAAATGTGTGTGTGGGCACGCGAATTCCCTGTTTGATTAAATAAGCATTATGTAAGACTTCATTTCATTATATAAAACTCTCTGAAAATTTTGTCACATTCACAGAAAGCGACATAATCAATATTAGTTTTTAGATCAGTCAAGCTAGTAAAATGAAAGGTTGGATTTAATTTTGTTTGACTATGGCATGTCTGCACAGAGACATATTAAACCTCATATTGGCTACAAGTCAATAATTATCATAATGCTTCTTTAATCGACAACTCATTGTCACTCACGGAGGCTTCAAAAGTCATTTAGAAAGAAAGATAATATTGTGATAAATTGTAGTACAAATAACTTTTTTTTTTCCAAGGAAAAAAAAAAAGCTTTTTAAAATACATAATTGTAAACTAAAAGATTAATTATTAATTAATGAAAAACTCATTTTAAAAAAATTAAGGAGATTTAACAGAAATATCAATTGCAATGCTAAAAATTAGGCAAAGTTTATCTACTTTTGACCTGTTTCATTTTCCAATGAAATTTTTAATTATAACAAAAATGATTTAATTTAAAAAATAGAGAAAAAAATGTTTTTGATTATACACAGGAAAAGAAAAAAAAAAGTTTGCTGAAACAATTTTTTTTTTTTTTGAAGCTATATCAACAAAAATATTTGGTTGATTTCACAAATTGCATGTTTTGCATTATGAATTTAACATATTTTCAAATGCTCTGTTATGCTTTTATCATAGCTAACACAAATATACTTACAAACAAATTGTTCAATGAAGAATTTCTCTGAGATGTGTGTGCGCGCATGCGCATTCTCTGTATGAATAAACAAGCCACGTATAATCAGATTTCACTATACATTTCATTCTTTATATAAATTTGGTTGATTTAACAAATTTCATATTATGAATTTAACATATTTTCAAATGCTCTGTTGTACTTTGGTCATAGCTAACACAAATATACTCACAAGCAAATTGTTCAATGAAGAATTTCTCTGAAATGTGTGTGCGCGCACACATATTCCCTGTATAAATAAACAAGTCTTATATTAATCAGATTTCCTTATATATTTTACTCTTTATATGAATTTGTTTGATTTAACAAATTGTTTTGTTTTTTTATGTTTGATTTAGTAACTGAAAAATTCGAAGAAAATTTTATTAACGTTACCAGGCATTGTAAAAAAAAAAAAAAATCCATATTATGAAGACAAGATAAAAAAGCAGCTTTTAAGTAAATCCGATTTAGTTTAAATTTCTTTAGCTTAGAAAGAATTTTAGAGGCATATAGTTTTTATATATAGTAAAAACGCTCAAAATATCTGAAAAACCTAACAAATTTTCTTTAAAATTGCATTTTAAAATTCTTATGTGTATAATATTTTTGTAATTAACAATATTGAAAAATATGGCAGTGTGCAATTTATTCCAAATAACCACGTTAATATAAGTCTATAATTTATAAATAAATTTGCATAAACTATTCCAGAGATCACATAATTTATACTGTATTTTAAAATCCTGCAGTATATTGTTATCAACTTAAAAGTAAACCCTTTTAATATACGTTTAACTTTAAGTATATATTTGATGAAATGTGTTGGTTGAAAAGGACTAATCAACCCCCTCTCTACATCAGATTTGCCGTTGAGGAAAAACTATATTTTCAATTATAATAGAAACAAACGGAAGTCTGCCTATTCTTTCTCACGAATGTTGGCTTTGTCAATGAAATTTGGTTTATATTTAAAAAAAAAAAAAACTGTAATTTAGATTTGCCAAAATTGAAAACTATCTCCAGTACGAGCCAAGTTGATGAAATTTTCTAAAATGAGCCAAAGGATTCTGGCACAAAATTAGCTTGAATTTTCTCTAAAATCATCCCCGAATCAATTCAGTTGTGCTGAAATGTTTGCAGTGTAATGATGTTTGACTTTTGTGTAAGTGACAGATTTATTGAATTGTTTCGAGCAGTGGCGGTTCTACATTAAGGGCCAGCGGGCACGGCCCCACCTAAATTTTTTCGCGATTAAAATAGTAATAATAATAATAATTTTTTTTTATAACTATTCAAAAACATATATACAAAATAACTACGTCTATCTAATTTTTTCTTACTCTTCTTTCATTATCATTTATTTGTCAATTTATTTTTTCAGCTGTCACAGATAACTAATGACTCCCCTTCCTTATCTAAGAGAATAGGGCCGTTTTCTTCCGGCCCGAAATTGGCGTGTTTAATTGTACAGTTTATTCTACTAGAAGATCGGGTTGACATATTTGGCGACTAATTACTTTATCAGTTTAAGCACGCTGTAATTTTCTCGTCTTTGGGCCAGCAGAGTCCTGGCCCTTTGGAACAAAACTATAGGGGAAAAAACTGTCTTTTAACCATGGGTAATATTTGGCGACTTCTGCATTACATTTTTTTTTTTTTTTTTTTCCCTCATTGATTTTTCGGTGATTTTTTTTAGAGTTATATATGACAGTTTAAAATTTTAATGTTTAAAAAAAGAAATCTGGTAATAGTCAAAAATATTTTCTAGACTTGCCTTTGAGATAAAAGCTATTGTATAAGAATTTAAGACCTCTTTAACTAAAGTGTTTTGAATTTAAATGAGGGGGGGGGGATAAAAATAATATGCGATTTTTTCTTTTTTTTTTTTCTTTCATAATAGTGTATTAAAACTTTTATGTAAATAAACTGTAAAAGTTTTAGATAAATAATTAATGGATTTACATGTATAAATGGATTAAATAGCTGCATAAAATTGTGATTTATTATTATTATTAAAGGATTTTTCTTTTAAATGCGATTTAACAGAAATATCCGCAATATGTTTCTTTTTTCCTTTATTTCCTTTTCTTTCTTTTTTCTTTCTTTCTTTCTTTTTTTTTTTTTTTAAAGATGGTAGCCCGTTTTATTTCTTTATTTATTGAAAGTTAATTTAAATTATCTAAAATTAAGTGAGAAACATGTTTTTTTTTTTAAATATGTATCCACATTACATTAATCATGACTTTCTAAATTCAACTAGATAAGAAACATGAATATAACACTTGGAATTCTATAATTAAAAGATTTAGGGATATAATTAGCGTAAACTAAATAATGTTACACTCTGAGACATTTGAATTTAAATTTTAATGGTGTGTAGTGTTAGGGTTAAAGCCAGTTGACTAAAAGAGGGTCCTAGACCTGAGTGGTGTACTCTCTGTAGAAAGTGTTTCTAAGTGTTACATATCCCTTTTTATTTGAGTTTTGGAGAAAACCATAGTAAACTCCAAATGTATATGTCGACGAAAGCGATCTGGTATCGAACTTGGAAATTTCCGTCTACTAGCTTCCAGATATTTAAATTTTGATATTCCATTGATTAGAACATTGCAGAATTTTTCAATTGTATTTATAAAACTATTTTTGAGATAATTTTATGCAATGTTTTCCATTGTGTTGAAATTCGCCATAAAAAAAAAAAAAAAAAAAAAAAAAAAAATCCGAAATCTCATTTTACATCCCATTTTAATGATGTTTGTTTTCATGTTTGAATAATAAATAGTATTAAAGTTAAATTACGCATCATACGATGGATCGGGCCCCACCTGTGAAAATTTGCACTAGCCGCCACTGGTTTCGAGAATTTCCGTTCGATATAAAGCATTCGTCGACCAAAACCTACTTTTGTTTTTTTAATGAACTACTTCCTACAAGCAAAAAAGTCGACATTTTCGTAAGAAGTTGAGTCTAACACAAATTTAAAATAAAATTTGTATAAAGTTAAAAACTTTAACACAGTCTGTTTTTAAATTTCTGATTATCAAAGCATTATCTTTTGACAAACTGCTCAGTGTACAAAATTTCACAAGTAATAATAATAATAAAATGCATGGAAGAAATAGAAAAAAAAAAAAAAAAAATCTTAAAATAAATAAATAACGTAAAGTCAAATTATTTTGACCTCGCAGACAGAGAAAGAAGAGTGCCACAGGCCAAAGCTGAATTTTAAACCTGTATTTATAAGGTAAGTTAAAATACAGGAAAAACAAGCCAGGATTGAAACAGATTAATTTGAAATTACCTACATATTAAGTTTAGAAAAAATGCCACAATTTAACAATACATGAATTTCTTACATTATTCCTATTTTTGAAACAATCAGACTATAAAAATACAGCACATTTTGCCGGAAAATTGTATTAAAAAAATATTTGAAACTAAATGAAGGAAAAAAAGAATAATGCGAATAAATAAATAACGATGCCAAATTCCTTGATTTCTTCGAAGACAAAGCACAAAAATCTAATGAGGTGCATTGGTTAAGATTCTTTAATAAGCGACTACATAAGTATGGAATGAAGGAAGGGTAAATTAACTATGCTGTAGGAAAATGCGTCACATTTTAAGCGTTAAAAAACATTTTTAAAATCACATTAAATAGACTAATGTATGCAAGATATTTAAATAAAAATGTAACATTCAGGAATTTTATTACCAAATTAGTAGGGGAAAAAAATAATGTTCGAACTTTCGAAAACACAACAAATGGGAAAAAAGGTAGTTTCTTTGACCACCGAAGATATTACAAATAAAAATTAATCTGACAATATAATCAATCGGACAAGGAATTTAAAACTTAATCAGCCATACAGTGGATATGATGTGGATACCATATAAGGATTTTATAAATGTGGCATATTTAACGAACTATTTTCAGTAAGATTTTTGCGTAAGGAAATAAATTAAGAAAAGATGGAAAAAAAAATAGAAAAGGATTTAAAAAATACAAAGTGGAGATGCCAGTTGCTTTTACCTCAGAAAAAGCAATTGGCAATTGGAAAAAAAAAACTGAAAATCAAATTAGTACGACATTAGTAAGGCACTTGAAATGCCCAAACAAGCATGGAGGCATGTTTTGAAGTATTACATTCTGATTCGTCAACTCCCTTTTCCTTGTATGCTTTTCCATGCGTGGAACGACAATGAACATCCAGATTCATAAAATTCCGCCGTGTGGAACGGTTCCGTGAGCCAAGGTTCTACGGCAGAGTCAATTTTGACACAGTGAAAGCGAATGGCATGTTTTCATTACTTTTGTCTCTTTCTTTTAGAATTATTTCGTTCGAAATTCTTTCGCATGCTTTACTGAATTCAAGTTATATGGTGATGGGCTCAGAAGCTTAAATATTCGAAGCTCGTTGGTATAGAATAGGTGAAAAATTGTTTCCGTAGTTAACAAAGATTCCATTCAATCTTTAGCTATCTTGAATACGTATATTCCTTTGTAGAAAATATAAAGTTAATTCTGACTAACATTGTAAAACATTTAGCAAATAAAAGTAGTTAAGAATGCTAGTGGTAAATAAATAAAAGAGAATTTTATTGAACTTATTAAGTGATTAATTTGACAACTATTCAAGCAAATAAATACAAGATGTCCTCCCTCCCCACTCAAAATAAAAGTAAAAATGGAGACATTCTAAACAAATGTAACAAAGTATTATTTTTCCTTAATTAAAAAACAAACTATTTTATTTATTTATTTGTCTTTTGCTGCTTATGGTTATTTGCTTTTTCTATCGAATTTAAGAAAGGCAATTCACAGAAATATATGTTCAGAGATGCCAACTTCTAATGACAAAAAAGCAGGAGATTTTTTAACAGAAATCACGAGATTTTTCCAACAAGAAAGTTTGTAAGAAAAATGAGTAACATAATGCAAATTTAATTTTAAGTAAAGCTTTATGAGCTTAGGAGGTATTTACAAAACATCAGTATTAAAATTAAATGAATAATATATGTTTCTTGCAGTAAAACAAACTATCAAAAAAAAAAAAAAAAAAAAAAAAAAAATACCCTCAGACATGCAGTTGTTTAAAATTTAAGTCAAAATAGACAGATTTGATCATTCTGCTCTTAATATAAAGCAATAAGGATCTTAATCATCTTTGTAAAAGAAAAGATAATAAAGAAATTAAAATATCAGCTATATTCTAATGAAATTTGAATATTTTAAGTTTTCAATAGTTATGGTATTTAAAAAAAAAAAAAAAAAAAAAAAAAAAACTTTTGATAAGAAGACATTTTTCATTATGCAAAAATGAAAGTTAAAAATTTATTCTTAGCAAAAATTAGTTTCAAAGCAAAAGCATTGTATAGTAATTCACATTCAAACTAAACTTGATAAATTGCAGTGCAAGATAAACTACAATTTTCTTTCAAATATTTTTACCCAATCCCACAAATTTTAAGCATAAATTTTGCTAAAGAGGGATAGATAAAAATTACATCAGAAAAGCAGGAGAAATGAGTGGAAAAGCAGGAGCATAGAAAAACAAGCAAAAAGCAGGAGACTCCTGCCAAAAACAGGAGACTTGGCATGTCTGTATGTTTTAGAAAAGCAGGGGCAGTCAACACCTTACAGGGATAATTATTAGTTTTATATCCAATACCAGATACTGACATGTTCTTCATTTGGCTACAGTTTATTGTTTGATATATAGTCATATAAATAAAAATAATTTCATATATTTCTTTTTTCCAATCGAAGAAAATCGTGTATTTTTTACCATAAAATGCATAGTTCAACTTTATTCACTTTGCATCATATTCAACTATAATACAATCAATCCACATTTACACAGGCAGCAACATCGGCTATCTCTTTAGTTTTGTGACGTTACGAAAATATAATGGTTCATCTTAAATGTAGGTACATTTAGTATTTATATATTGCGTCTAAAAATTAATTTGCGAAATCTATATTAAAAAAAAAACGATAATGTTTTTTTTTTTTTTTTTTTTTTTTTTTTTAAATGATACACATTTTTTTATATATATGTAAGATTTAAAGTACTTTATTTGAAAAAAACCTGCATTTCAACCGTATTATCATCGTCAAGCAATAACGTACGCACAAACATGCGTATTAACAAATCAAATGGACAAAAAATTACTTTTCTTTTTAACACGCTTTTATTAGCTTCACCTGTATGTATGTTTGTAACCGCTCTGGGAGCAAACAAAAAATCTATATTGTAAAAAAAGATTTTCCCTACGTGAACGCCGTGGCTGTGAGGTATAGCTCCGCGCTACGAACCTAAAAGTCTATCGTTCGAGCCCAGTCAGGGGAGATTTTTCAAAAATGGTTTTTGTTTAATTCTAAATTATTTAAATTAAAGATTTAAATGTATGTAAATATTATGGTGTGTCACTCACACGATTTTCTCTTACCCTACATTTTAATACTAAGATAGATATTTTGTGCTTTTTAGTTCACATTTCTATAAAAGCGTGTTCTTTAATTTTTTAAAACTATAATATTATTTATTCTTCTGTTTATAAACCCTTGAGAACCTTCCTTTAATATCTCCCTTCAAGCACTAAAAATTTTATATTATAAGTAATACTATAAGAAAATGTATAGTACCATATGAAACTACATGCACGATTTTTAAGCGTGATCTTTTGTCACAGACAATTTCATCTTAACAATGCCATCTGCAACAGAAAAGCACACACAAATGATAATAATAAGTGATATGTAGGAAGAGATAAATCGTGTGTAATTACCTTCAGTTGGGCAGAACAAGAGAATGGAAATTATAACAACGTTTCGTTAACGCCATGTGGTAGGTTGTATGATTATTCTTGCGTATCCTTTTTTGTGCCATGCTGCCCGCATAAAGAACGCTTTGTGTTATAGGGTCGAATACGTTAGGAACTACTAAATTTTAAGAAAGTTTGTGTAAGACTGTCACATTATTTTAGTAATTTATCATTTTTGCTTCCTCTTACCTGTATATAATAGAGAGAGTATTGTTCTAGGATCGAATTCTCGAAATAGATTTTTTTTCTTCTTCTTCTACAGTTACATGATTTGAGTCTTTCTGAATCAGAAAAATCAGATTTTCAGTGGTTGGTCTGTGTTATTATCAACATAATGTATATTATCAACATAACTGAAAAATGTGCATTAGCAGGAAGACCAAAACCAATACCTTAAATTTGTACAACATGAAGATCTAAGAGTAAATTGATAGATTTTAATACATTTTCGTTAATATGTTTTAATATGTTTAGACCATACTAAACATAAAGAAATTAACATTTTGTATATGCAAATACATGTCTCGTGTAGTTTGAAGGGAATTCACTATTCGTCTACAGCGCTACAAAAGAAAAAAAAAATATATATCTGATATATTACGGATTATTTGAAATTTTTCGAAGAGCATTTCAAGTTATACATTTTTCCTACTAAGAAAAAATTAGGTACACTATGTAGTGAATATACAATAATCGTAGTAAAACCTAAAATTTGATAAAACATTTTTTTTTTCTAAAAATACTTAGTATTTTGTTTCAAAACTTTAGAAGTAGCAGCCGTTTTGAAAATGGTTGTTACTTGTAAAGTAGCAGGCTGTACAACTGCTTCATCAAATAAGCAAATCAGGCAAAGCAGTTAAAAAAAACTCACGAGATTTTAAATGCTAATTTTCATTTAAATACGCTTATAAACACAGGAAATGTCGCATTATATATAAAAAAAAAATATCTTATTGAAGATATAAAATTTTCCAGAACTGCAATTTTGCTTTCTTAGAAGACTGCATCACACAACTATCTACTTTTACATGGGGAGCTACCTGAACAGAAGTAACGAAATCAGTGCCACTGATAACATTGAAACTATTATCTACGCGTAAAAATAAAAATGAAAGTTAAAAAAGTTTACTGTAAAATTTTATGTATGCGGTAGAGTAGTTAAGAATATTTGTTAAGTTTTAAAATTATTTTAGTCTTAAACAACTTTTGTCTCCTATTTTGTCTTATTCTTTATAAGTCATGTTTAATACATTATCTCTGCACTTACATCCATTCTTATTCACCGTCATTTGTATTATATATATATGTGTGTGTAACATTTAAACACAACTAACTGCAATTCCTACGACTTACATCATGTTTACATACTAAAAGTTCATACTTCCAATACAGATCTTACACCATAGATACATTTTATTCATTCAGTTTATAAAAGTAACGTTTTGGACACATTTACAATACATAATGCTTACATATCAGTCACAGTTAGTTTACATCAGTTTTGTATCCGTATATCTTATATATAATGACATCCCATCATGCAGAGCTACAGAATATATATTTTTTCCGAGATGAGTTAAAGTAGCAAAAATATGCAATCGAATTTTGGTGTCGTAACTGAAATCTTCAAAATTCAAATCATTTTGGAATGATACCCTTATAATCACCTATATGCGTTTACAAAAAACTATCCGAGGATAAAAATGGCTTTATTATTCCTCTCCTTACTTAAACTAATAAATGGCGTATTTTATCATATGTATTCGCATCTTTCGCATATCTTACAACTGACAATAAATACAACATTAGTACAACAGATATACTGTAAACATCAGCACTTTTTCAAATAACAAAAATAACTGCGATTATATATTTTGTCCCTAATCAAGTATTTTCTGTTGCAGAAGTGTATCATATTTTTATATCAATATCTTTAACAAATGAGAGTTATGGAGACTATTTTACCACTAACAGTAATAAAAATAGATTGTTTGATATAAATTTAAAATATAAACTAAACATATATTTAACGATTATCCCGTTTGAACATGTTTTAGAGAACGAAAATCCATATAAATATTTTCTTGAAAATGTAGCACCATGCCTTAGCCCATCTTTTCTTTTTTCTCTGAATGAATTCCTTTCATGGGGCTTATCCTAAAACTCAAGTTTAATACTTAATAATTTAAGTCACTTATATAAAATTATTCTTTTATGTACTTTAATTTTCTGTTAAAGATCTTATGGATCATTTACGAATAGCATTAACAATAAATAGCTGAGTGTTACTTATATTTATATAGGTAACAAAAATAAGTAGAGTGCAAAATAAACAGATGATTAAATTGCCCCGATAATCAACAAAAGCCTAATAGGTTATTAAATAACTATAATAAAAATATCTATTAATATTATAAGAATCATATGAATAATTCGACCAGTATAATTTTAGTATAGATATGAAAAGAAGAAAAATAGTTACTTTAATATAATTCCATTGGAAATACAAACTACATAGAGTCTTAACAAGGAGAAGTTTATAAAAAATTTAAAGAGGAGTGTTCTTAATGAAAGGAGCCGTAAGAAAGATTGGAAAGCTTAACTGCAGTGAATAGGAGGGGGGGGGATGCTTAAAATGGAGAAATATCTCATTAGGGCTCAACATCTCTGCATTGAGCTGAAAAAATGCAAAATGATATTACTCAAATAACTTATTGCACTTTTTAAAAGAGTTGCATTTTATAGAATCCTTGAAAATTTGTTTATAAAAAAAATCTCAAAAACAAATCTTTAAATAAGATTTAATGGATTTTTCGGGATAAAAGAGAAAAAGTTCAGGATTCAGAATAAATAAAACTTGACAAGTGAAATGGAAGAGATAGATTTGTATTAAAGCATTGATAAAAATCTTTTGTAAAAACAGACTATCACAAACAAGCATTTTATTGTGTATACTCCGCGACAAAAATATAAGTAGAAAGGGTTTTTTCTTTAATTTTTCATAAAGTAACATTATATAAATTGTGCTTATTTATTATTATCATAAAATAACACTATTTCAAGGCTAATTTTTTAAGACTAATCTAGAAAAATTTTAAGACTAAAATTTTTCTAATTTAAGACTAGTATCTTACAAAGCTGCAGTTATGACCTATGTTGATTTTTTTTTTTTTTTTTTTTTTTTTACGTTTTAGCAGTTTAGGAAAAAATACATCGTTAGAGCACATTCCCAAAATTTAACCAGTGGAGTCCCAATAAAGGTGAACAAATCATACATCAGTCGTAGGCTATACACATAATGTTCTATTTGATTTATTTTATGTGTCGAGGAGTAGTTAACTATAATAATGTATTTTTTAAACCTTTCGGAATTGCCCAAATAATCTTCATCACTTTTTATGAATCCCTGATTATGTAAAAAATTGGTTTAAATTTATAAGTTTAATCTCATAAATTTATTTATATGCTGAAATAGCAAAATACAAAAATTGCATTTCCAATGATCCTATTACGTTCATAACTCCTATAGTAACCTATACACAGTGCCTCAACTATTTAAATATTCATCTTTTATCGTTTGTGTTTATTTATAATACAACTAAGTGTAATAATTTTCATATATAATTTTACATTAGTTTCACACAGTTAAAAATAATTTAGAATTGTTATAATTTACATTTGTTTCTGTTCGTTGATGTTAATGTATTCGAATTCTGTATGATTCTGTCGAATGTTATAAATTCTATATACATCATTTTTAAAGAGAAATATGCTTATTTGAATAATATACATGAATTTTGCTAGGTTTAAAAAGTTTAATATTATTAAAATATATGTATTTAATAACTTACTATGGATAGAACATGGTGTAAAAGAGTTTAAGATTTCCCAGAGTAAGAATGACAAACCCTGTATGTATTATCATATGCTATATAAATTCTTAATAATATACTTAAAATTTGTATCAGTATAATCATTTTTACAAATGTATAAATCGAAGAATAGGCATACTCCTAGACAAACATTAAGCATTTTAAACTCTTTAATAAAGTATAATATATATATATATATAGAAACCCTCGAAACCAACAAACAAATCTATTTAGATAATATCAAAAACCGACCTTATTCAGAGTAAAAAAAGTCTCTTGGTTAGGTTCTGCAAAAAATAAATGGCAATAAAAAAAAGAGAGACTCCATAATCGCATTTGTTACTAAATTGCACCTCACCCAGAATTTTATTTTATTTATTATTATTTTGTTATTTTTTTTTTTTTATGTCGACAAGATTCTCCCCTGAGATACCTGTCAAAAATTGCTTTTTTCAATACCATGTTTTTATTCTAGACTCTACGATATTCAACACAAGTGACCCTAGTTCAATCTTCTGATTTTTTTTTTCCTTTCTCTCTTTTTGAAAAGAGGGATGAGGGAGAGTAACATATTCGCGTGCTTAACATTTTCACATCTTGCAAAAGTGCCGAAATTGGCCTCTCTATAACGAGCAAACCAGCAAGAGAACCTGCAAAATAAATACTTCCGAGATCTAGGTCACGGTTAAGGGTAAAGAAAAAACGATTTTACGGGCTTTCCCCATCCTCCATCATTAAAAAAAAAAAAAAAAAAATTATTTAATTTTTTTTCTGGGGGTGTGGTTCGATTTCGACTAGAGAGATGGACTCCCCCCCCCCCCCCCTTTCTTTCAACAGTTTTTTTTTTTTTTTTCCCTCTCTTTTATAATGTCTCAATGCTGAAAAGATTTCTTTTTCTTTTTTTTAAAATAAAATTGTAAAAGGGGAGAAAAATTAAAAAAAAAAAAAAAAAAAAAAAAAAAAAAAAAAAGAAATGAAAAAGAAATTGTAGGCTATTAAACAAAATTTTGCCATTTAAGCTAGATCCATGGCTAGATCCATATTACAAATTAATGGTACTTATAATAGCAAAGTTTCAAATTAAAAAATCAAAGTCTTAAAATAATAATAATAATTAAATACCTGAATCTTTGTTGAAATAAATTTCTAATAAGGTTTGTGCTGTGATAGAGACAAAAGCATAATTAAAATTGCAAGAATATCTTAAAATATATTTTGATTTTGTTAAAACGATATTTAATTTTCTTTTTTTCTATTTTTGAATCTTGCAGTATGTTTCACATGTAGCTGACTGCAGTGCCACATGTACGTGCACAAATGAATTTTGCGGCATAATTTAAATTTTAATGATAAAAGATACATGAAAGGTGCATTTACATTTTTATTTACAAAGCTCCGTCACAGTCAAAGCACTATTGAAAATAAAATAACGATGAAAGTTCATTGGAGCACACACATGCACATGTTTATATATATACAGGGTATCCCAGAACTAAGTACTTAAACTTTTAAGGGGGGGGGGTAAAAGATTATCTAGTTATGTCGAAATCACTTGGGTAAGACGGGGCGGAGATAATATAAGAATATAATGGTATTGTATGTGCAATTATTTCCGTACGTTTCTCGAGAGTATTTTTATTAATTTTTCTAAGG
This sequence comes from Salticus scenicus, assembly GCA_963930645.1. Classification (NCBI taxonomy): domain Eukaryota; kingdom Metazoa; phylum Arthropoda; class Arachnida; order Araneae; family Salticidae; genus Salticus; species Salticus scenicus. Next base: position 331,311,330 of record OZ005649.1, read on the forward strand.
GTATATGAAGATTCTAGTATATAACTTCCTTATTTATAATAATACAGGAAATTTTGTGACACTCACAGTAGCTAATTCGGATATTCAAGACACGTTTGACAATGTCCAACAGTCCAATCGCCGAAGACGTGAGGCCCGTATCAAAACTCATGGAAAATTCTTTGAACACTTCTTTTGCCTTTTAAATGACATTCATCCTGTGATGGGTTACTCGCATAAATTTTAGTTCTGAAATTTTAATAAAAGGCACATTCATTGTCTTGGGGACCTTTACTTTTTAATATTTACCGTATACACCACTCTTTCTGAATAGGTGTACTTCCCCTTGAAGTTCGTTAATATGGTCGTATCCGTCCATATCACCAGGTTATGACCAGGGGAATCGAGGATTAAGGATACAGAGTGATACAGATGATGGGCCATGTATGTGTGTGTAAATATATGTCGTTATTGTATATGAACATTTCAATGTGCATATGATTTTAGCATTCATTATAATCTCTTTTTTGAATTTTTTAATACAGTCGACACCGGTTATAACGTACCTGGGATATAGCGTACTTTCGCTTATAACGTACTCAGATGCTTGGTCCCGAATGAAACCCTATATAATGTAATGGTTTACATCTTCGGCTATAACGGACAATGCAAAAGCCTTAATCTGGTTACAACGTACTTTTTAGACTGGAACGAAAAGCCAAAATTGGATGTCAACCTTGTATTTCTGGTTTGGAAATCGGTATATTTTCTTGGATACCGTCTTTCGATGTCTCCTTTATCGCCTTATATCTCCTTTATACCTTTAAAACTTTATAACGGTTAGTTGAATTCCATACTGACTATTCAGAGACTCTGAAAAGTTCCATTATAAATATTGAAAATGCAATTTTTTCTGTGTCATCTAATCAAAGAACACAACGAAAAATAACAGATTATTTTTCCAAATAAACATGTAAGTAGTACAATGTTTTTTTTTTCTTTTTTCTTATTTTATTTTGAGAAACTCATAAACTTTCTATTTAAAATCTCTATTATTGAGAGTGCTATTATGCACCCTTTTCTTTCGTTAGGCACTAAATTATATTGGAAATATTGCTTATAACGTACTTCGGTTATAACGTACCATATTTTCTGGTCCCCTGACAGTACGTTATAACCGGTGTCGACTGTATTTTGGAGGGACATTCTTAAAACTTAGCCGATTCCATTTTGGTTTTAAATATAATTAATCGCGTAAAAAGGAAAACTAAAAATATTATGAAAACTTTTATGCACTTTTAACTTCATAACTGAGGGAAAAATAATATGTATTTTTTATGTACTTATTTAATTTAATTATTTGGTTAGATATTTTTTCAAAAGTACAAACTATTTAATTTTACAGAAGTATTAAAAAAAAAAAAAAAAAAAAAAGTAATGCTTCCTGAATGTCATAAAAGATTAAAATTACAATTGAAATACTGAAACTTATGAGAAATGTTTGTCAACAATTGCATAATGAATTAATAAATTTAATCAAACGTCATTTATTTTTCTTTTCAATTATATATCAAAATAATTTAACTTGAGCAATAAAGTCATACAAAGCTTTAAAAATTCTGATGCACCTCATTTTTCGAAAAGCAAGATTTTCTGCCTTCAAGAGACTTTTTCAGTGGCTGTATTTGATTAATTCCTTTTATATAGTTTTACGAAAAACTTATTTTTCTCATTTACTTGTCATTTAGAAATTCCCTTTCTGTAGAATCGCCTGACTGTAGCAAATGCACTTTCATTAATTTCCCACTTCCGTTCTAAAACAAGTTACAGTCATTTGAACAAACACATGTGAAGTGCGATTTGAAAAAAATAACTCAAAAAAAGCTCTGAATGAATCGCTCTAAAGGTACGTCTCATCATCTTTTCTCTCTGAGCTGTCAGCTTAAATATTCCTTCAAGCGCAGATTTCATCAAACTGAAGCATTGCTCGAAGGAAAAATCTTCTATAGAAATGATTTCATTCTTGACGCGAAAATTCTTAAATTTATTACCAAACATAATTTTTTTTTTTTCCTTCTAAAGTTGATAAAAATTTATTTTAAAGGGCCAATTTCAAAGTTTAACTTTCGAAAAAATATGAATAATACACATGAAAAGCATGTATTCGTTATAAAATAATGAACTTTATCACATTAAACTATGTAATAAAATACTAAATGCGTTGTTTACCCACCCCCACCCCCCTTTTTTTTTATTCCAATCTGAAGAATTGGGGATCAACTTAAACAATTATTCTACAATAATATTTACATAGAAGGTTTAAATTAAACCAAATCATTGTTAATTGACATTATTAAACGGAAAATCGATAGTTATTCTCAGTTGTTTATATTATATATATGTTACCGTTAAAACGCGAAATCTGTTAATCTGTAGATTACCTAGCTAATCTGCAGATTAACTAAAATGACCCGTTAAAGTGCGGTATAAAGAGTTTTCCGCATTTTAACTAGGTAATCTGCAGATTAACGGTTTCAGTATCGTTAAAGTTCAAATGTTTGTTTCGAGCCTTAGTTTTTTATACATTCACTATGACGTCAAACAGCCATGTGATACATATACGCGAATGACCTTCAAACATAACTAAAACTTTTACTCCTTCACTTCCGCTACGCTATGATGATAAACCGATAAACGGCAAACGCAGAATGTCAATGTGGAGGATGGAAGCCATGATTAGTTTTATTATTATGACTACACAAAAATTAAAGTAACAAGTAAGTTATAATTGTTTTAATTTTGATTTTATTTCTATCTTTTTTAATTCTGTCAATATAAGTTTGATAAGGGTCTGTATTTTATTAATGAAATTTAATCTTAATTAAAAGCTGTCTCTCGTAAAACTCCATTTTGAATTATGAATATTAGATTTACATTACAGTAATTATTTCCTTCCGAACTAAAACTATTAAACCATAACTTTTTAAAACTAATTTATTTTAAAATTAATTTAAATTACTATTACTTACTGAAAAAAAAAAAAAAAAAAGATGTATTAATTATTAACTTTGAAAAATATTATGGCATTTAATAAATACTTAATATGAAATTTTTGTACATTTTTTAGCATTTTATTACATTTTTTTTTTTTTTTTTTTTTTTTTTTCCTCTTTCAGTTTCAAGTTTCCTGTACATATTTTATATATCATAATTATATTTTTATTTATTTATTTTATTTTATTTTTTAATTTTGTTCGCTTTTTCAGATAATTTCGTTGTAGTGTATCACATAAAAAGTGTTAAGATATATGTATGCTGCAAAATATAGTTTAATAAAGCATTGAAAACTGTCATTTTAATTTTCATGCATTCTAAAAAATGCTAAAGCAGTTTTAATTATTTGAAGTACTTCTTAAATAATGCTTCTGATTTGTCTAATTTAATATTTCTAGTTATTTTTTATGTAATTTAATGTTTCTAGTATTTAAATAGTAATAGCAATATAAGTTGTTAATAAAACTTTTTTTTTTTTTTTTTTTTTTTTTTTAATTGTTAAATATTTTTATTTTGAAAAGAAATCGTTACTGTATTACAATTCTAACATTCATTTATAAAATAGAATTTATTGAAAGCTATTAAAGCTATTATATTTCATATTAAAATAGCATAACATCTTCAAACTTATATTGACAGAATAAAAAAGATGAAATAAATAAAAAATAAAACAAATATAACTTTAAAAGATATAAAAATTAAAACACATACAGATTAAAATTAGTAAAGAAAGAAATAAAAAAGAAAAGAAAACTATTTTTTTCCGAATGAAAAAAACAAATGCAACACAGCGTGCTGTAAAATTACAACACCAGATATCCTATTTTCACTTTAACTAGTGCCTAGTAGGTAATGTGCAGATTATCTAGGTAATTCGCAGATTACCTAGGTAATTTGAGAAATAAAACAATTTTCCTCACTTTAACGAATCACCCTAGTTAATGTGCAGATTACCTAGCTAATCTGCAGATTAACTGATTTCTGCACTTTAGCGGTAACATATGTTAATAATGGTTTATTTAATAAGCCATGCCAAATCTAAATATATATTGCTTAAAACCGTGCAAATTATTGCTTAATTTGCACGGAAACGCAGTTTCATACTTCTTTTATATTAGGGAATTTTTACAAATTAGATGGAACGCATGGGAACTTATTAATAAATGCATCCTAGAACTCAACAGTGTATCATTTATGAAAAATCAAAATCCGAAATTGTTTTTTTCTTCTCTTACTTTTCTTTTCATATAAAGGTCATCTACATTTGTAATTTAACTTGAGACAAATATTTTCTTTTATGTAACTTTATCAGCAAGAGACTAGTAGTTTTTTTTTCACTTCCACTTTTGACAAAACTACTAGATATTATTATAATTAACCATAAAGAAATACGGTTTGTGTTTTTCCTTTTATTGAGCAAGAGCAACGTACTGAATGCACGATTTAATCAAAATATCAAGAGCAGAAAAGTAAAAAGCAATTTGTTTGCAAAGAAGAAAAGAATCGATTTAAATGGAATAATCAAATGAGAGATGAGAAAATGTTTTGCTGATTTTTTGTAAGATTTCATTTATGCTTAAAAACTGGAGTAGAAGTTCTAAAAATTAATCAGTGGACATAAAAATAAATGGTATATACGAATGTATGTTCTGACGATTAGTGATCATATATATATATTTGCTAGAAATAAGGCCGTGTATGTATATATACATATAAACCTCGATCACCTACATTGAAATAAACTTAAATAATAATAATAAATAAAATTATTAGAAAAGAAAAACTTGCTCTCTTATATAATTTAGCAATAAAGATTTCACTATATGTATATATTCAACAAACAGCATTGATTCATATTTGGGACAAGTTTGGTGATTTATATATATAAAATGTTCGAAATAATTCATATACAAAAATGCAACCGTTACATCTGCTGCTATTACATCTGATGCTGAGAAAAAAACACAATTTCTACTGGGCGAATTTTTAAAATCCGTAAAATTTTCAGTATTATGCACATCTTTATATTAGGTTTCAATATATAATTTAATGAACAACAGAACTTAATCTTTTACAAAATGAAAACTAATCTATTCTAAAATGATTTTCTTTCTCTTAATTGTAATAAAATTATATATATATATATATATATATATATATATATATATATATATATATATACACACAGAGGGTGATCAGTTTAAAAGAGAAACCGTGAGTTTTTCTTATAACCCTTAAATCTGACGGATGTGGTAACTATTCTAACATTGAAGTGGGATTGTTTGAACCTTGTTTAAGTTTGTGAGACAATTTATAACACTGTTGGACTGTTACAACTTTATTTGTGAGGTAAAACAGAAATGGAGACGCACATTTTTTTTTTAATTCTGTAATAATTTTATTTTTGAAAAACATTTTTTTTTTTTTTGCATTATCATTCCTCACAGAAAATGTTGGCCACCGTTTTGAATGCAAACATGAACACGTCGAACCAGGTTTTTGACACACTTCGCAGCATTGTTGGTGTTATTGACGAGATTTCTTCAGTTATGATCTGTTTTAATTCATCGGTGTTTGCAGAACATCTCTGGAAAAGTCTATGAAATGATAATGATCATGTAATGTAGGAATAATAATGTAAAAAATTTTAATTAAATTTTGTTTTTCATAAATAAAATTATTACAGGATTAAAAAAATTGTGCGTCTAAAACAGAAGTTTTACCTCACAAATAAAGTTGTATAACAGTCCAACAGTGTTGGAAATTCTCCCACACTTTAAGGTTCAAACAATTATAGTTCAGTGTTAGAATAGTTGCCACATCCGTGATATTTAAAAGTACTAAAAAAAACCAACGGGTCCTCTTTTAAATTGATAACCCTGTATATGTATATATATATCGATTAATCGTTGTTTGCAATGCTTTTATTTTTAATTTCCTTAATTTGTTGGCATCTTACTATTCTCCAGTTTGTGTAAAAGTTTTACATGTGGCTACTCTGCTTTTTTCTAGTTTTCTCGCTGGATTCCTTGAAGTTTTGATTTAATAAATTATTTAATTTCTCATTCAATATGGTTTTGCTCCCTCGATCGAGGCTGAAACAATATAAATTGCTACATCGATGCAGCTCTCACAGCTTTATGAAGTACATGCCCCCTGAAGGTTTATACTTCAATTTTTAAGCATTTTTATCCTATTATTATTTCTGTCGTCCTTTATTTACTTTATACGTCATTAAGTTTAACGGTCCTTTTTCATTATTATTATTCATGTCGGCGTAATTAATTTAAATTGTTTTTGTCTCTTATTGGTTCTTAATCTGTATCGCTACATTTTTGTGTCAGTCTTATCTATATGTTACAATCAGTTCTATTTTTGTTGTGTTGGTATTATTTTGTATCTATTAATTGCTAAATTTTAAGGTTAAATTTTATTACGATAACTGTCATATATATATATATATATATATATATATATAATATATTTCTATTAACGTAGAGTAATTGTACCCAAATTACAAATATTTCTGTGAAATATAAAGATTAATGTTAAATATTGTAAGTCAAATACTTTTAACATAAAAACTTTAATCCATAAATGCTGAGTGTTGCCTTTACCCAATTTTGTCTGTTAAAGTATTATACAATAATTATCAGTTATTTATATTAGACATTTATAGTATTATTAGAATAAGCATTATTGAAGCTCTAATGCCTTATATTTGCCGAGTCACAACAAATTGCTTTTTAGCTGTAAACCATAGTTAAAATAAACTATGATTTTTTTAAGTATTTTTCCAGTGATTTGTCTAAAGCAGGAAATAATAAAACATTTTAAAATTGATTTAAAAATAATCTGGCGTTTAAGTTTTAATATAAGCTAATTAACAATGATATAAAATATTAACCTTAAATAATATTTTCATTTTTTTAATGTTATACACATATAGATACTTGTTTAAAATATACGGGAAAAAATGCCATTTACTACTTTTAAATATTTTTCACTTATCACAGATTTACTTCGACAATGATTCGAACTATTTTTGCATGAAACATTGATTTTACATTCTAAAATCAAAAGCTTTCAGATGTATCTCCAGATATAGGTTGAACTGTATAAATATTCATCAAGTTTGAGAGACAGAACTGATATGTTTCAAAAATACGAATAATTAATATATAATGTAAGTAATCAGCTTTACATGTTGCTTATATAAATCTTGTTATAGCCAAAAGGGAATACATTTTGTTTCTAAATCTCTTTTTCACTCACATGTTTTTAAATATTATCACATGCAAAACAATTTTCTGAATTTTACGAGAATTTGCCTTAAAGCGAAGATTTAATTATATAGAAAAATTTGACAAATAAGAAACTATGTAAATAAGAATTATCTATTGAAGCTGGACTTTTTCCTTTTAATTTCATTTTAAAGTTAAAGACTAAAACTTACCATAATATATGGAACGAAATTATGTTCTTTAAATTAGAAAAAGGAAAACTGTTGCAAATTTATGAGTTATCAATAATCGAATGTTGAAATTGTTGTTAATTAAATGAGCAAGTTAAGTTGTTTACTAAATATTTCAGAATGATTGGGGGGGGAAAAGAGAAAGAAAGATTGACAAAGTATTTGTGTCGTATATACAATTCTTAGAATTTACTTATCTAATATTGTCGAAATACTAAATAAATTGCACTATCAAGCAGATACGAACAATAAGTTAAAAAACCTTGAGAGAGAGAGAGAGAGGAAAAAAAAAAAAAAAGCTAAAAATATGTCCTTTTTGTTAACTTTGTTTTAAATTATAACAGATCTATGGTTCAATCATTCACTTTAAAGATACTGACAACATCTTTTGAAAGATATACCCATATTGAAATATTATACCTACTCCCTTCATTGGAAGGCTGCCTGATGTTCCAACATACACATAATTTTTCCTAGTTTATTAATACTATTACCAAAAATTATTTTTATTTTCACAATCATTCCTTAAAAAAAATTCTCAGTATGTACATTTATGCGAAATTTTGTCTTACACTGCAGTATTAAGAATTATGAAAAAAATGGAATTAGAGCGCCATCTATTGAGTGATTGATCCCTAACTGTAATCAGCATTAGTTTATGTTAAAGTCCAATTAAATACCAAGTTTTATTTAAATTTGTTCATTGGTTCTTGAGATACAGCGTCCACAAAATTTGTGATACACACATACACACTTTCTAAAAGTAATCAGATCGTTTTCAGGATATCTAAAAATGTGTGAATTTATTGAAAATCTGAGGTTGAAAATTTTCAGGAATTCAGTATTTCTTATAAACCTTAACTTTATCTCTAAATGTATAATGATGAATGGCTTTAATGGGTATTTGCGTTGCTTTTAAATTCCATTGTTGTCTCCCTTGCTCATTTTCCCGTCATGTACACCTGAAAATGTATTCTAATACCGATAATTAATCATGAAAATCAATGAAATTTCAAGGTACAATAAAATAAGCAGGCTTGCGCTTTATTTCTGGCCGAAAAATTAAAGAGCTGCAAATCTATATAAATAAAGCAAAGAAATTGTCGCGAAACATATCCGGGTGGACCACTCCTGTTTTTGATTGGTCTAGATTTAACTACTTTGGTGATGAATGTCGGTATTTTTTTTTTTTTTTTTTTTTTTTTTTTAAGTAAAAACTGATGAATTGTTTTAAAAAGATACTGCATAGATGTTATACTTTTTAAAAAGAGCTCTACAAACTGTTCATTTTTTGTGAGGACACTTACATCAAGTTATTAGGTTTAAAGATATTAAGTTGCAAACTTTTCTTTTAGTTAATTAAAAAATTAAAATAAATATTAGCTATAATTTAATTGTTGAAAAAAAAAAAGAAAGAAAGAAAAAATTACGAGTTTGTTTTCTTTCGACATAAAAAATAAACACATTTAATTAAACGTGAACTGACGTTAACATTAAAAAATTGTAAAAAATTAAATTATGCATCTCACAAAAATTAACGTCATTATCACTTTAAAAATTTTCTACACAATGATAAAGTGCTAATGCAGTTCTATAGCTATAAGATTCAACAGAAAATTAAAAAACATGGTATATAAAACGTTTTTTGTATCTTATAATTATTTGTATTTTTGTTGTCATTTCAGCGATGAGTTGATATGGGTATCTCAAATGCGTAAGTAAACATTTTGGAGAGGAACATCCGAGCTACTTCAGAGCCAAATTTCAAATTCCACCAAGAGGTCCAAACCGTTTCATTGTCTTTCACAATTTTTCTCAATTTTATTTTAAATATTTTTGCAATCCGAGAGGGAAAAACAGGAAAAGCATTTATTTTTTAAATTAGTCTAACTATACAAAATATCTCCATGTAAAATATTATGTGTGTTCCATTCTGTTTATTACCAAAAAGAAAATGACTAATGCAGTTTTTCCTGCATTATTGACATCTCTATAAATTAAATTAAATTATCCAGTACCAAGTTGCAGTGAGGAAGTCACTGCCTAAGGCAGCGAGGGTCCGAAACGAAGTTTTTAAGCAATTTCAATGTTTATTATTATTATTTTTTTTTTTTTTCAGTTTTGATTTGCAGAACTGTATAAAAAATATTGATTCTTTTTCTAATTCATTTAAATACAGTGACCAGCGAAGCGGGTGAAGCCTGCTAGTACTGAAATAAAAAATATGTGTTAGAACATTACAATGCAGCTTCAATTTCAGGTGAATGTTTTTCTTGAATAAGGTTTTCATTAGTATGGAAGGGAAATAGAGCAATTTCATCGAGGAACTTAATTCGAAATTCATTGATACTGTTTCAGTGGAATGGTAAGTAAACATTATACTTTTTACCTAATACAAGAAGCTTCTGAAATGAATTTTTTCCTCTTATTACAACTTCGTGAAGTGTGACCAATTTACAAAAATTCTAAACCATCCTGAGTACACTTAAACGCTCCAGATTCATCCATAGTATCGAGGGAAAAAAAGAGTTTTCAAAAGTGGTGCTCAATGGTGTGAATTTCCGGGTCTGTTGACAACAATAAACAGTCTTTGTGGCAATATTAAAACAAAGGCACCAGTGTTTTTCTTTTAAACTTATTCTTTTCCCAAACATTTTTTAGACGTTCTTTGTTGGTTTACTTGTGGGTGTAACCGATCACGGTTATAGCACAGAAGCAACGTGAAAAATAATTAGATCATAACAGAATTTGACGGCATAATAAGGAACTGTAATCTGTTTTGGCGTACGTTTAAAAATTCCTGTCATGTTAAAGAAAAGGAAGATGTTTTATGTTTTCTTTTATATATATATGAATAATAAAGAAATAAAAAGGAACTTTTGATTTATTTCCTTCACCAGCAGGAAATTTATAAAGATGTCACTCTATAATTAGCTCTCCAACCTTCGTTAAGCTTAAAAGATCGATATTCATTAACTGAACAAAAAGTCGAAACTATATTTTCAGAATGAATAATTAAACATACCGCTTTTTTAATACAATTTTTGCTATATATATCATTACTATCTGTCCTTATTATTCCTTTTCGCTGACGCACGTAATTTTTGTTTCTCCATTTGTTATCATTTAATGAAATGTCAAGTTTAAGAAATTCCAAGCACCTTAATATGCATAACTTAATCATATCATTAAAAAAAAGAAAAAAAAAAAAAAAAAAAAACTGAAAGCATCTTTTGAAATCTCAGAATTAAAAGATCACTTGCTACATTTCACCAAAACTTTAAGAAATATTTTCTTTGAAAACAACACATAATTTGCAGTTTCAGTTTTTCGGTCTATAATATCTACAACTGGAAAATTGGATAAAACTAAACAAACGTACATACACACAGACATACAGAAAAAAGAAAGAAAAGAAGGAAACTGCGCTTACTTACACAAAAACCTTTTTCTTTTTCCCAACTATTTCTTAAATTAGTTTTTAGCTTCATACCTAACACATTACCTCAAATAACATTTTTGTATTTTTGCTTAAGTGCATGTTTTATAATATGTGCATCTCATAATACATATTGATATATAACACATATCGATTATAATAATAATTCATCAGTACAATGATCAAACACCCGGAAGGAAGACATGAATTAATGAACAAAGAATTACATATGGAAATGAAGCTTTATACAAGGCATAAGATGCGTGTGTCTATATAATGATACATGAAATGAATACATATATTTATATAAGAATAGAAAACAACGTGAAATAAGGGCGATATCCAAATAAATGAAATTGAAAAAAATAAAATAAGAAGGAGCAGAGGCCACTCTTAAAATTCATAGATAAAAATATAATTTTCTGAAATAAAATGCTAGTTTTCGAAAAAAAATTTCTAGGGACTATTTATAGATCCCACTTGCTGGGGATAAGAATGCGCTTTTTTCGCTATATTTATCGTAATTTACAAATTATGTAAATTCTAAATATGTTGGTGTTGGAATTGAGGCCAATTGACAGAACGAGGTTTCGAGTTCTGGGAGCTGTGTCCTCCGTGAAGATATTTTAAAGGAATTCTCCTAGCCCAGCCCGTATTTATGCGCGTTTCAGAGAAAACACCGAACGGCTAGATCGACGATTGCGACCTAGGATCAAACCGGGCACTTCCCGTCTACCGGCTTTGAGCGCAGAACCGCTCAACCGCTAGTGGAGCATTAACACTAAACCTACCAATACTTCATGTATGCCTATTCCTATCACATCGGGTCGAGTGACCCGTCTTTAAAATGTTATATATATATATTACTATGTATAGCAAAAATATATTATTTAGCACAATTTGGTACATGAAACATGGGCGATGTGGTAATGTTATTTGCAAGAAATTCTGACAAAAAGTTTAAAATGGGTTGTTTGACCCGTCGTGGTAGGTTTAGTGTTAAATATGAGTTTTATAGATCGAGTTTGAAATACATTGAAATTTTCAATTTTTTCCTTTATATCTGCACTTTAAACTTTAGTCAAAAAAAAAAAAAAAAGAAAAAAAACTGGTTAAATAAATTTAGGCCAAAAATTTTCTCAATTTATTATTATTGTTAATGCATATATATAAAATGAAGAGACGGTAAAAAAGAAAATAACAGCATTTTTAAAAGTAGTAATCAGTATTTGGACTTCTGCAACAGAAGAAAAGAAAATAAATAAAAGGTAAATTCATTTCCCTCTAAATCAATTATTTTTGAGGTTCATTTAATGATGTCTAAATTAAAAACACTAAATTAGATTAAGTGAGGAAAAGGGGAATTTTTTTTTTTTTTTTAACATATTTAGCACTAAAAATAGCTGCGAGCTAACTCTTCTTAACTGAAGGGATTGTAAAAACCTGCATTCATTATATTGCAGGCTGCTAAAGCTTGATATTTTTACAAACTTTTCTAACAAGGTCAATGAATCTAAGGATGGAGGTCATTACCTCACCATAACTCCACATGCAGGCGATGGAGAACAATAGTTCAAGCACTTGAAGGCTAGAAAAAAACAGGTAATGAAGTGCCGTACCTCATTGGATCCGATTGTTAATAAGGAGTATCAAAAGTAATTTCTTCTCTGTATGGATGTGTAATGGCAAACAATTCTAGAAAAATGATACTAAAATGATTATTTCCCTCGTGGGAAATTGCAAATGTTATCCCTATCTTATATCTTTAATTTAATTCAAAAGTATTGAAATATGCAAAAGACTTAATGATGCAGTGCAGATCATTACAAAAATAAGCGGTGATACGTGGAAATGTATAAGCGGAAATATTTAAAAATGTTTTAGATAAACAGATGTTTCCCATTATGTATATAAGAAAAATATATTAAAAATATTTACAATTTCTTTTCTCTCTCTCGCTAATTTATATATCCTTTTTGAGGCTCTCCTACATAATGTTTTTTTTTTTCATTCTTATTGGTCTTTGTGGTTTCAGTGATCTTGTGTCTGTTGCTTGGCTTTTCTACGCTTAATAAATCATTATTATAGATATATATATACAATAAATAGGTAATAATATATTTCAAATATTTAAATTAGAGAAAATTTCCAGATTAAACAATATGATCAAACCCAAAGAGCTACTTTTAATGTAATTAAAAAGGAAATAAATCAAGATAATTGGAAATATATGAAAGCATGCTTGATTCCTAACGTTATCAGGGGCATGATCTGAAGTCAAAGCATGCAAAGTAAGTTGTTTTCTGTTACTATATATATATATATATATATATATATATATATATATATATATATATATAGTCACAGGGGTCTGTTGAGAGGAAAAATCTGGGTCCGTTGAAAGATCCTTTACAAAACTTTATATTTTAAAAAAGGACCCTTCACTTTTTTTCTTATATAAAATCCCCCTCCCCTCTTAAAAAGAGACCTTTTGATAAATCTGTTTCGTTTCGAAAACTAATCTTCCACAGAACGAACAGACCGATGTTTTGCTATAATTTCCCTGAAAAACTGACATTCAATTTCTAATTTATAAAAGCTTTTTATGCATATGTGTGAGTTTAGCTCTATAAAATTGAATCGTCATTGTTTAAAATAAAACTTTAATTGTAATTTTATTTTGCCAAATTATAGTTTTCACAATTTTACAAAAAGAGGACCCTAATCAAAAAGTTCAGAAGAACATGATTTTCACACTAAATTTAGATTTGCAAAATTATGTGTAGATTTTTTCACAATTTCACAAAAACAAGACCTTGTCTGAAAAGTCTGTACAGAACCCTAATATACACACAAATAAAACCGTCTTGTTTGCATAATACTAAAGGGATGAAATGATACCTGTACATTTTCGATTTAATAATTCGCTTTATTGCACTCTACAAAGTATTTTTTTAAAACCCGCATCAAACTTTCTTTTTGAACATATTGCAATAACCATATACTTTGTATTCTATTATGATTTATTATGTGAAATAAACAAGTTATATTTTAATATATGAAATAAAACTATTTATTTGTTAGATCTAAGCAATTTATTATTAAAAATATGTATGCTGCATTGTCCTAATTCCACCTTTATATGGAATTACTGCTTTAATGCAGAATGGCATGGTTTTATACAGTGTTTTAATATAAATCTCAGAAATTTCAATGTGCCAAATATCAAAAATAACTTTCTAGTTCTGGCACAGTTGTAGGCTGCAAATTTCGAATCTTCTCCTCTCTCCCCCGCCTTTTTATACACGAAACATTTTCAATCGGATCGCGATTAGAACTATTTCCATGTCTGGTAAAGAAGAAATTCTACTACATCCTTTGTGGGATTTAACTTAAAGTGGAAAAAGATTTGATTACTTACAGAATTATAGGTTCTCATGAGAATGGATAGGAAATTATGACAATTTGAAGTGAATAAACTTACCACAGACGCCATGAAGTAAGGTGCATTGTCATCTTGAAATGCTGTTTGCGGAAATGTCCAAGATACATCCAATATAGTCGGTCAGGCACCACTTTCATAAAGATTGTATTTTATTTCGAGTTAATTGATCCCTTGAGCATAAATATCTGTCCGATTGTTTGAAAAGTTATGCACCTCTGTACTATAATGTACGGAGAATGTGTCACTGTTTTTAAAATGCGATTTTTATTAAGTGGGTCATATTTTCCTTGTCAGATCTGCTTGTTCTTTAGCTTGAAATAAGTTAAACTTGACTCATTAAAGAGAACCAGTTCAGCTCAATAATTAACTAATCATTTTTTTTAAATTTTTTTAGCCATCTGAGGTCTTTCTTTCCTAATTCTCTTTACGAAGAATGGAATTTTTTCAAATTTTCTGTCATTTAAACCTGCTTTGTTTAATAGTTGCTGTACTGTTTTTAAAGAAATGTTGCTGATAAACACTTTTTCTGAATCTCTTTTATGTTCTAAGTGTAATACAAACCGATTTTATAATCAATGGCTTTTTAACTTACGGTCATCTCGTTTGGATGAACAACATGGCCGCCTAAAACCAAATTTCCAGTTTAAATGGGCAAAAATCTTGCTGAAAACCCGTTTACCAATATTTAGTTAACATTTATTTATTTTGCCATCTCACGTATTAAAATATTTTTTGATTTTCATTCAAAAATTAATACTTTTTTTGGCATCATTAACTGTCTTATTCTTGCCATTTTTTAAATAAATTCTAAAATTACAATTTTCCTGACAATTGCATTTTGTTTTTAACACTGGTATCAAAGCTAAAGTATATGTGGAGGACAATATAATAAAATCTATTCGAAAATTTGCTTTTTAAGCTGTAAAATTGGCGGTTGTAGAAGGCGAAAAGAAAAATATCCAAGTGCGGCTTTTTTTTTTTTTTTTTTTTTTTTTTTTTTGGGGGGGGGGGGGGGTTGCTTAGTGTGTATATATATATTATTATTATTACCTTTTTTTTTTTTTTAACTCTTAATAAAATTATGGGCAGGAAAAGTAATGGTTTATCCTAAAATAATTATAAAAATTTGATTTCCAAGTTAACCCTATGTATACATATGATAATCAACTATAATATATTAATGTTTATGAATTATGTTTTTTTCCACAGTTATGTCTAAATGAGATTTTATATTGGAAATTTCTTAAGAAATAGATACATTTCTATAAAAGCTTGAATGTAACATCTATCTGAATCAAAAATGCTTAAGAACATGCTTTAGAAGTGTACATTTAGCATTTATTTTGTTTGTAATATCTCAAAATATACACACATAATTATTTTTATTCAGTAATATTTTATATAATTTAGAGTACATCTGTGGGATGACTATTGAGTCTGGATTGCAATTTTAATTTTTCTTTAGAGAATTTAAAACTCAACTTTTACATAAAAAAGAGGAGAGAAAATAAAACAAAATCCTAATTCACATTTAAACTTCAAATAAAAATAAACTTTCTTTTAAAGCACTCAATTCTTTAATGATACTTTTATAGACTTCAAAATTAATATTTATACTTCTATATCTGAAGTACGGAGTTTTAATACAGTATAAAAATTTACGAAAAAAAAAAAAAAAAAAAATCTGTCAAAGACAGAATTTAGTTTAGTACGGACGACTATTAATTTCAATCTGTAAAAATTTTAATTTTAATTTTTAATTTTTAATTTTAATTTGTTTTTTAGCTCATTTTTTTGACCGTAAAACTGAGCCGCGTACTTTTTAAAATGAACAAAATGAAGTGTTGGCACCTAAATTTCATACTTTAATTAATTCTAAAAAATCTAATTGTCGTATCTTTTAAAAAACTTTTTGCACCCCTGGATTTAAAAAAAAAAAAAAAAAAAAAAAAAAAAAAAAAATCGCTTCTTTTATTAGGTATCGAATTTGTAACGAGCCACGTACTTTATAAAATGACTGAAATGAATTAAAATGAAGTGTTGCCACCTAAAATTCCTACTTTAAATTAATTTAAAAAAATCTATTTGTCGTGTCGAAAAACTGTTCGCATCCCTGGATTCAGAAAAAATCGCCCCTTTCATTTGGTAACGAATTTGTAACGATAGGATCGATATTTCTAATTTATTTTGGTGTTACATAAAACTGGTCTACAAAATCTCCAGATTGAAATTAATAGTCCTCCGTCAAAGAAAACAACAACAACAAAAAGAATATTGTTTATTTTCAAAGCTTTCATTTGAACTCTAAAGTAAGAATCTCGATGGGATAATGATGTATATACTTTTTAACCCTTTCGCTACCACTGGGACTTATATGTCCCAAGCTTAAATTAAAATATAATATGAAATTTTTTTTCTGAATGTTTTCTGTTCTTGTTTTTTAGACCTGTAACTACCATGAATAGGTGAATAGAAATGTCAGTTGAAAAAATTCACTGTCTATTAAATGGACCACTTCAGATAAATTATTTAATACTTATTTTATTTTTCTCAGAAAAAAAATATATTGGTAGTGAAAGGGTTAAATCGTATGCAAGCAAAATTCCAATTTAATGTAGGTCTTGATTGAGAAAATTATAATACAAACGACGCAGACTCTAAACTTGCGTCGTTTAGAGTCTGCGAGTTTTAAGTATACAAAGTTAAATTAAAAACATATTTTGAACGTACCATTAAAGAAATCAAATTTACAAATTAAAAAAGAACATATATATGTATTTGGTTCTTTTTCATAAAAAAAAAAAAAAAAAAAGAAGAAGAAGAAAAAAAAAAAAAAAAAAAGAAGAAAAAGAAAATGAAGAAAAGAAAGGAAAAAAAAAAAAAAAAAAATCCATCTACCTAATTTAATATTTTTAAAAGATATTTATGTTACTTGTATAAAAGAAACAAACAATATTTCATTTACAAATTACATTTAGGATCATTTTAATACTAGCAAACCCGTGCGAAATTTTCGCACTTTATTTCTTATTTACCTTTTAAATTTGAAACTCGTAAATATTACGCCAATTTCACCACCTAATTAAAATTTTAATTTACCAGAAGCCAAATTATTATTATTAGAACCAAATCAATATTGTGCAGTAGGGAAACCAAAATCATTCAAAGAAAGGTTTCAAAATAAAATTCATGGTTGAAGACCCAGTTTTCATACTTCCCCAGCAGTACAGTTTTAGTACTGGACTTCCACGATGCCTTTTAAAAAATTTTCGCCATGCTGGCGATGACTTTTTTTAAATTTTGGTATAATTTTTTGTTTAAAAAAACTAATTCCTATTTTGATTATATTTTTTATGATTGTATTTTTTAATCATTTTATGATAATAATTCATATTCTGTATATATCTTTAAAGTATTTCTAGGTTTAAAATAATGCTTACAAAGATTCTGAAGAAGCAACTTTTAAAAATACATTTTTCCATAAAATAATGCCATCAGATAAATGTCGACATTTTTCTTATTAGTTCACTGAGCTGAGTGCTTAAATATTGTTCATTTTTTATCCTCGTGTATTTTATTAATTACACCACTACCGTATCGTCTCGATAAAAATTAATTGCAACTGGTCCACGTCAGAGAAATATTATATAGATATTTTTATAAATATTCAGATCTGTAAAATTCCGAAATTTTAATGTATAACTATGTATTAACTTCTAGGTTGGATATTTCAAAATTAAGTCTATTACACTTTAAATTAAATTTATTTAAAACTTATTTGATTTTAACAGTTTGATTTTGTAAGAAAGAAAGAAATAGGTGGGAAAATATTTAAGGCTAAAGTTTCTTGCGAAAATGTAACGAGAGAAATGCAGTTCCACAATTTCGTTCAAAATGTAAAAATAAATATTCAAAATATACCTGTTTCGTAGTTTTATTTCTGTCTCACATTCAATCTTTTTTTTTATCAAGTCTATCTTTATCACACAACAATGACAACATAAGAAATTACTTGAACTTCATGAATGCAACTAATTTATGAATGTTTCTGCCTTCTCAAAATGTAATTAATACATGGTGCATGAGATCAAAAGATAATTTGATTACATAAAAGGAAAAACTCTTTCTCGTTTCGGATCACCAAGAAATGTGATTACATCAATTCCACTTACAGATCAATCTAACAATCGGCGACTAAATTAAAATTCATGATTGTATAGCATATATTGCGATACACAAACAAAAAATTAGTTTCTCTGTTCATAATCATCGTGAGACGTTGATTGTCAATTACATGAGGAAATGAACTGGATTACCAACTCAATTTAGTCGGGCAAACGTGAGTAAAATGAATAATTTTTTATCCAGAGAAAAAGAGAAATCAAGCCCCAAGTGTCATATTTTAATGATTTTTTTTTTTTATTATATATATATTTTTTTTTTTTTTTTTTAGAATGGGAGATTTGTTGCAAACAAAAGGGCGGGATTGCGAGAATCCCACTAAATAGTAAAAAAAAAAAAACAATATTTTTGAAAATATAATACAAGAGGGATTTTTCTTACTACTGTTTCACACTGTTCATTGAGTATGTCATCAATTTTTTTCGTTTCTTTGGGCGGTGTTTGGTATTTGGGAGTAAGGCCGATTGACTGCACTAGGGTACTAGGCCTGAGGGGGAATGCCCTCCATGAGGGTCTTTCTAAGGAGTCTTAGCCCGTATTTACACAAGTTTCGGAGAAAACCACGAAAAACTCAGAACGGCTAGGTAGGATTCGAAGTTTTCCGTGGTTTTCTCCGAAACTTGCGTAAATACGGGCTGGGGCCCTTTAGAAAGACCTTCGCGGAAGGTACCCCCCCTCAGACCCTAGGAACCTAGAGCAGTCAATCGGCCTTATTCCCAAACACCAACTCCGAACGGCTAGGCTGAAGAGCGTGACCGGGGATCGAGCCCGGTACCTCACGTCTACCAACTTTAAGCGCAGAACTGCTCAGCAGCTCGTGGGCTAGTTTCTGCGAGTAGTGTAATAATTACTTTGAAGCCTATGATTATCTATTCCAGAATTTCCTGGAATATTTCCTTAGCTTTTCCAGAATTTCTTGAGTAAAAAAAAAAAAAAAAATGAATAATTGGAAAATTATTTCAAAATATTTCTTAATTTTAAAGATTTATTAAGAGAACATATAAAGAAGTATTCATTTTATTGACAAACCGCTACAAAATTTGGAAATTAGAGATTGCGATTAAATATGAAATAATTTTGGTTAGTGCCGTTATAGTGTACTTCTGTTGAATACTCTTCAACTACTAAAAAATATATAAAAAATAAATTTTTAAACAGATTAAGTAATAAGGCATCAGTAATTCTGATGAAAATTTAGATTCTGAATTATTTTGATTTAGAAAAAGCAGTATTGATTCTTAAGCAGAGGAAAAAAAAAATATATTTAAAAAACTTTCAATTTAACATTTACTTAATTTTTGCTAAAAATCAACAATTTAACATTTACTTGGTTATTGGGTGAAAAAAAAAAAAAAAAAATTGCAAAATGTAAAATTACATAATTACTCATTTAATTTTGAAAAATCCCACTTAAATTTTCTGTTATAGGGGGAAAATCCCATGATTTTTTTCCTATTGTAAACCCTGAAAAGGGCAAACACTTGCAAACATGCTTTATATTTGTACAATTTATGTATGTATTAGAAAGAAAGTTCAATACGATGGGGAATCTGGGGATAAAGATAATCTCTATATGAAAAATGTATTTTTACATGGAAAGTAAATGTATATGCCAATTTTCTGTATCGTCTATTCTACAACGATGTACTGCTGATATTCAACAAAAGCTTTAAGTTTTCAAAATTTAATATTGGAGCATGTTTTTATTTTATTTTCTTTTTCTTTTTTATATTTAAAAATAATGAGGACACATTATGACTGTCATAAACTTGCAGAAGGATATGAATCCATGGGATATGCTTAAAAGATTAAAGGTTTTAAAAGGGAAAATATAGCTAAATCTTAACAAATAATCCATCTCTTACACATATGCTGTAATTTACATTTACTTGAATTGTGTTTATCTTTATTGATTGCATTGTTAATATTTCATTAGCTTATTCTAACGTTTCATTATAACCCAAATTCGCACATTTATAAAATCTTCTAAAAAGGCCCATATGGTTGCTGAATGGCTAGTGCTCTGGCTTTCTGTTGCCAGGTGTCGGTTTCGAATCCACATTTAGGCATAAATATTCGTAGTATTACGGAATCCATTTTAGGCCACTGATTTCTGTTTAATTCAGTCTAATACGCCTTAATGAGTATAATAAAATGACCGTAGAGTGATAATCTAGAACCTTCGAATAAGATATGTATATTTGCATACACTTTTTTTTTAAGGGGGTGGGGGAGACAGAACTTTAAAACAATTAGTGAATTAAAATTAATCATTTGTCTTAAAACACGTCTTTAATAATAAATATTCATTAAAAAATGGCAAACACTATGACTGCCCCCTTATCATATATAATATACACATAATATACCTCCATATATAATATACACATAATATAATATGTATATAATATACCTCCCTTATCATATATAATATACACATTTACAAGTCTGCTCATTTGTATTTCATATTTCACTTTAACTATTAGATTATTTCTCCAAGGTTTAGTTTTTCCACCATTATGATTTAAAAACTAAATGAACTTATTTATCATTGTAAGTTCAGTGAACTGCATTAAGGTGAGAAACATTTAATTTGAAAGATGAGATGTTTTAAACAAAAATGAAGAACGTCGCCTTCCGTGGATGTATTTATTGAATTTAAAACAATCATGTTTACGACCTAGAAGAAAAAGAAATATTTTAACATAAAAAAAGACCACCTTGTTGTTTAGTTTAAAAAACTTAGCGTGTGAAAACCTTGTATTCAAGGACGTTATTTATTACACGGTGTTTTCCGAACGAGAAGGTCATTAAAATTAGATATTTTTTTACGTGGTGAGATTTCCTTTCAATTCCCTTTATTAGATTTTACGCAGCGAGTTTTTGAATTTATACCACTTACTGTAATCATAAAGTAGGAAAAGTAAAAAATGCAACAGAATTTTAAAAAATAATTTATTCCTCTAAAAAGTAAAAGAAAGTTGCAAAAACAATGTGCTTTAAAAATAACGCTTTTGAAAAAATTTTCGAACACTTACAATGTTATAAACAAAAAAACAAAAAAAAAAAAAAAACTCTTCTTTGTATTCTAATATATAATATTTATGCTTCCGTCTTGTTTACGACATTAAATTTTGTTAATTTTGAAAAAAAAAAATTAAGTAAAATTTCTTTTATCTCAAAAAATCCTGTTTTTAATGAAACCTTTATTTAAATATCTTTTCCCAAGAGTATTAAATGCACCGTATGTATTTGTATAATATAATAATTCAGTTTGGCACTTGGCGAGATAAAAGTGAAAAGACAGACAAAAATTTGTCAGGGTGCACTTTTAAATTCAGCTAATCTTATTTTTTAAGTACACAATAAATCGGTAACATAAGCTATTTATGATGTATTTTATAAACAAGATTTAAATAATAATAATTATAAGATAAAAAACTTTTTATAAACCATGTTTTTAAATTTTCTGTTGAATCATAGCTATACGCAATCGAAGTATGACGTCACTGACCGCCCGTGGATGCAAGAAAAAGATTTCCTATGTTAATCGCCCATTGGATTTTTTGTAAAAAATTATTAAAAACCGAGGAAAATTATTTCCCGATTTTAATCCCCATATTTGGGTATAGATATGTATTGTTATCGTATGCATGTGTTAGATTGAGTTGTTCTGCTGTCAAATTAACAAAATTTTAATTTTAAATTTCAAAACTGTCACCCTTGGCGTTTTTTTTATTTGGCGATCAAAAACGTAATACGGAAATATACGTGCCAGATGTATATTTTCGTAATGTATTGTACGAAATATTGTTTCATATTATTCGTTACTCTTAATATAAGTTGTTAAAAAATAACCATGATTTTTGATGGAATTAAATGTGTTCGCCAGATAATTTGGCGATTTTTTTTTTTTTTTTCCCCGCCAAGGATGACAGATATGAAATCTATTCCGCTACAACATATGAGTATCTTAAATCAGACACTTTATTTAGACATTTGAAAACAAATTTGGCTTCAAATTATGATAGAATATTTATCATTTTCCTTTTAATTAGTATATTAGTTGGATATTTATTGTGTAAATATCATCCTTTGAAATGAAATGTCTATGTTTTCAATCGAATATGGAAGTTTGCCATTTTCTTTTCTAGAGTTTTGAAATTCAAAATTCAAATTTTATCAATTTTACAGCAAAAACAACTCAATCTAACACATGCACACGATAACTAATACATATCTATATCCAAATATGGGGATTAAAATCGGGAAATAATTTTCCTCGATTTTTAATTTTGCAAACAATCCAATGGGTGATTAACATAGGAAATCTTTTTCTTGCATCCACTGGCGGCCAGTGACGTCATCGCCTCGCCTGCGTATAGAACTGGCAACATTAACACTTTATCAATGCGTATGAAATCTTTAAACCGATAGTGACGTCAATTTTTGTGAGATACATAATTTAACTTTTTACAATTTTTAACGCTCACGTTTAATTGAATTACTTATTTAATAAAGTTTATTTATTTTTATGTCGAAAGAAAATGAACTCGTATTTTTTTTTTTTTTTTTTTTTTTTTTTTTTTTTTTGCAACAATTAAATTATAGCTAATATTTTAATGGCTATTTATAAGTTATTAGGAAGTTACTATTTTCATATTTTAATTAATTATAAGAAAGCTATTCGAAAATCGAACTTTGAAGTATTGTGTTGTCATCGGCTTGTGAGCTATTGTGAAAGTTTCAAATGTCTAGCTAGTAGAAAAGTTAAAATTCGATTGCAAGATTTGTACCGGACAAACAAACATACAAACAAACAAGAATAGAAGTTAATAAAAACATGGTAAAAATTAGAGTAGTCGCTATGCTTCTATATAGCTTATTAACGAAAATACAATGGAAAGGGCAAATAAATTAATCATTTATGGTTTCCTTTTAAATCGCTCGAAAGGAATCTTTTTCTCAAATCTTTCAAGAATATGTTGAAATACGAGGCTTTCATTTGCAAAAAGAAAACCAATACAATTAGACAATTCGTTTCGAGGGAGAAAAAAAGGGGGGGCGAGGGGGTAAAATTGCTAACTATAAAGTACTACAAGGTTTCTTAATTCCTAAAATAAATGTACATATATAAAAGAAATAATTACATTAACATAAAACACCACAAAACTGAAATACGACATTTGTGTTGTGTATAGCGCGGTTTGAGACAGCCTATGACAAAAAGCCTATGTATAAGTCCCCTGTGATACATCTCGGCGAAAGAACACTTAAAAACAACCATTAGTCATTTACTTCACTTTTACACAATCGCATCTGGAGACCCAAATTATAGGTGGAAGGAAAAAAATTCTTCTTGATTTCCTTAAGTGGTTCTAAAGAGGAAAAAAGAACACAAGTTTTTTTTTTTTTTTTTTTTTTTTTTTTCCACAGAATA
This sequence comes from Salticus scenicus, assembly GCA_963930645.1. Taxonomy (NCBI): domain Eukaryota; kingdom Metazoa; phylum Arthropoda; class Arachnida; order Araneae; family Salticidae; genus Salticus; species Salticus scenicus. The sequence continues at coordinate 331,335,343 of OZ005649.1, forward strand.
AAACAAAGAATATACAGGCACACCGAGAGTTGTTACTTTTACCAACTAAAATGAACTGAGGGGAAAAAAAAAAGTTTTGGACGGTGAAAACTTTCTCAAAAAAAGTGAATAGGCTATTAACAGAAACCAGACAATCAAAGAGATAAAAGGAAAAGTTGAATAAGAGAAGAATGAAGAAAAAAGAATGTTTACAGCTTGGTCAATGACCAAATGACATGAGATCATAGTCAAGAGTAGCCGCTCCATGAATCATAAGAAATAACAATGTTAGTCAAGAAGGCAAACAAATGAATGCTAAATCTTTTATTTATTTATTTTTCTAATTAACTAACCAGTATATTAAAAAACAGTAGGAATAATCTAAGAATATTTTTCTGTAGTATGCCAGATCCTCTTTATTCGGGTTGTAATGATCGATAGATGGCGCTTTTTTCAGCTTTTGTTAGTAAATATAATAGCCACGTGTATTTATTATTGTTCTTTTTGTTATTCTACTTAATATTCGTACTATAATTTCTCCGCCATTACACCATAGAAAATTGATTGGTTTTGGAAAAAAATATTTCAGTTTATTCAAAGTTCGATCGGAAATAGATTTTTAACTGAAGTTGATCAAATATTAGTTTCAAATCATCTGATTAATTCTTTACTTCCATTAGCCGAAGCAACTGAAATTTTAAATTTGTTATTTGGAAATAAATGGAGGCTTAATTGTGGATTTCTTGATCCTTTGGAGTTACACTGTAGCACACAACAGTATGTGTTATCTTTTTTACCGGATTTATTCATTTTTATTCAATAAATATATGTGAAACTAAACATCGGCAAGCAATGGCGGCTTGATTGAAACCGAATTAAAGCATGTTAATTGTAATTTCACCTTAGCCCACCAGAGGACGAGCATTTCATTACAATCGCGGATTGCCGTATTCCATAAGAACAATTAAACTTGAACTTTTTTTTTTTTTTTTTAATTGAACCAAAACGATCTAGAATACAATTTTCGAAAAGAAATTAGGGATTATAGAATCTAAAAATAACTAATAAGCATATAATTTAGTTTTTCTATAGCAACATATAAAGAATTTACATTTTGAATTTTCATAAAACCGCACAGTGCTCAGCGTTCCTAAAAATTTACCTTCGTTTTATTATATTGTTGACCACTATTTTCAAAAGGAAATTTTTCTTGAATATTTTAATACTATAAGACTATTTAATAAATAATTGTTTGATGAAAATGGTGACAATATAATAAAAGGCATTTAAAAATTTAAGAACTCTGCGAGCCCTACATGCATCAAAAGTAGTTATCTTACTAAATTATATTATTATTTTTATACATGCTGATTTACTTACTTTTTAAAACTGTCAAACAAACGATATATTTAAAAGGTCCTTTTATTAGTGGGTATAACTAATATTTTTTTTCATAGTTTATTCTATCTGCAAACAATTTTACTAACTGAATTTTAGTGCACTATTTCATTTGGGGGCACATATTTATTAAAAACTCAAAAAATTAATTTTGCTTAGAAACCAAATTTGCGCAAGGCATAAACAAATGAAGAAGTGGACAGATGTAGATGTGCATCACATGATAGTAATGACTACGATAGTTTCGAGGCAATTAAAAGTGACCCTTGTGAATCTAAATTTAATCTTATTTTACATTCGAACTGTTACGTATTATTTAGGATTGGCACACATCAAAACATGACATTTCCACTAATTTATTTTAAAAGCATTTTTGATAGTTAAATTATTACATGCAATGTATGTACGTACAAGGTACACTGGTATACAAAATTAAAGCAATAACTTCTTTTCTTCTTTTGTGCGTAATTTTTAAAGAAATGAACACAGAAATATAAAAGTTGGATGGCATGTCCTTTATCATATCAACCGAATTTCATATAACTTCAGCATAAATAATAATTTTTAAACTAATAATTATTCAATATTTCTGAAAAGTGAGCTTTGGAAAAAATAGAAAATTTCAACAATTTTAGAAAAGAAAACATAATGAAAAATTGTCATAAGGATGCATTACAGACAGGTGAAGATGCGCATACATGCATGTGTTAGAATAAAACCGGATTTTATCCCCCCTGTATTCACATTTCTCTTTCGTCTTTTCCTACTTTTTTTCGCATGTGAATAGCTTTTTAAAAAATATACAGACAAACATAAAAATTAGATAAGACCTTCATTATAAAATTATCTATCGACATTTTTACTATCATGGTGAAGCTCATAGTTTACAAATTAGTAATTATATTTTTTCAAACAGTCTGTTTTTAAAGTTAAAAAAAAGGGGGAGGGAATACACAAAGAAAAACCTTACCACCATTTTTCCCTAAATTTTCTTTTCTAAAACTGTTGAAATGTTTCATTTTTTCCAAAGCTTACTTTTGAGAAAAATGAAATAATTATTAATTTAAAAAGTATTACTTATGCTAAAGTTATATAAAATTTGATTAATGATATGATAACAAGCATGCCATTCAAATTTTATGTTCATATGTTTATTTGTTTAAAAGTTATGTGCAAAAGAAGAAAATTGGAAAGGAGGTTGTTCCTTTAATTTTGAACACCGGTGTATATCGTATAAAAGCATAAAGGATAAATTTAAAGAAATTGTACATATATAAACACAAAATGCATTAAAATATATATGGACAATTACTCCTAAATTATTTCTGTAGTGTGAAATGTTGTATTAATTTCTTTAATATGCTCATAGTCCTCATTTTATATATTTTGAATTTTAAAAAATGCATATTCCATCATTTTGATTTATAAAGGGAGAAAATTCAGAAAACAAAAGTGGTACAGATTTGTATTAGATATATAAAGAATGTAGATGAATGCATCTTACCTATCCAAACCAGAACCTCCCCCCCCCTCCCCCCGAAGTAATTCTCCCATTTTCTTTCCTATAATCTGTTAGACAATGAATTTAAGATTTTTGAATTTCTATTTTAAAGTACAACTTGAACTGGACGATTGTTTTATGACGTCCATCGTTCTAGATTTTATGAGCAAATACAATTCAACTGTTTTCTACAGGATTAATATCTGACCTCTTGACTGAACATGGTAATAACTTAGATATTGTTTTCACGAAACCTTTTATGTGTTGTTAAATGTGTGTATTAGTGATACATCTTATTGAAAAATCCAATTTCTACCATCAGGTTAAAGGTGAATGGTAAAAATTCACTGTTTAGTGTCTCAATGTAGGCTTTGTGACTTTGCTCCTCCACAATGAACCTTCCACTGAAGCTAATCACACTATCGCAACCAAGTTGCCGAGTGAAGTACATTTCATCTCTTCCCGAACAATGCCAATAATATTGATATAATTCTTGACTGTCCAAAAAAAAAAAAAAAAAAAATTCTCATATCCGTGGGGAAAAAGGAAAAAAAAAAAAAAAAAAACTACAAACGTCCATTCCGTAATCCAAGACATGAGTCTGAACCCAATGCAGTTGCGCTAAAAACTTGATAATCCTTCGAACACGGATGGTGTTTTCTCTTCTTGTAATGGAAGAGTTCTGAAATACTTAACGTAGTTAAAAATTGTCTGAGAAGTTACAATAGCAAGCCTGATGCTTACGTTACGCTCTATAGGTGCACGTAGGAATTTGCTATCACCACTTCTGCATATTAAACAAGTATTCCACTAATTTCTCTTACTCGTTTATGAACATTTTTCATTGCTATAAACTGTCTTTTCTGGTAATCGCTTAGAGCAATTATTCCTAGTGGCATGATGCGTTTGTCTCCAAAAAGTTTAACTATTTAAAACTAGCTTATTAAGACAGTTAAAAAATAACAATTTTAAATGAAAATGCATATATGCAGTTGCTAATTCAAGCCACTCTTAACAGAGAACTTTTTTTTTTTTTCTGCATAAAAATCAATATGTCTACTGAAAAAAAAAAAAAAAAGCATTTTTGTTTTCTGCATTTACCTCTACTGAAATTCTAAATAATTGAATATTTATTTCTATTTACCAGAAAGTATAAAGATGTTCGAGTATAAACATATTAAAAAATTATAATTTAAATTACATGTAGAAGAATACGAAGCTTTAAATAATTAAAAGGAAGTTTTCGTTTACTCTTTTATGAAGTGTAAAAGTAACACACCACGAAATAAAACTTTTGTTTATTTCCCAGTCGTCAGCAGAAGCATCCTCACATCACTTGTAATAAATAAATAAAAGGATACTAGGGTGAGAGAGATAATATAGATGGTATGTTTCCATACAGGTGCTGATTTTTTATATACCATTAATTTATTACACATTACATTTATAGAGAAAGAAATTTTAAGAATCATTTGTGTTAATAACTTTATTAACTATGCTGAGGATAATTTATGCAATTTATGGACCTGTGTGAAAGATCTGGAATTCATATCCAACTACAAACATTTAAATCTGAAAGTTCTTTATTAATCTTTTATCAAGTGAAAATACGCCTTGTGCAAGTTTTGAATATAAAATTTTTCAAAAAAAATTAATTATACACTAGGGCTCAAAATTAAATGTACCCCCACAAACAATTTTTTTAGAATGCTTTTTTCATTCACCTGAGTTGTCTGTCATTCTGTTTGTCACCGAGCCACATTTCTGCTATATTTTGACTCAAGGGTCATCCCTATGAATATGAGTGACCATGGGTGACCCCTGGGTGATCAGTGAGTGACCCATAAGTAACTCAGAATATCAGAAAATTTTACAGTATTTGAAGAAGATTTCAAAACCTTTGCGTCCTGCTTCATTTCGGTTTTAAATTTTAATTTCGGTTTTTTAGTTTTTGTTTTAAAATAATATTTAAAAAAAAAGATTTTTAAAAACAATGCTTTTTTTATCGGCGGCCTAAAAAAGTAGCAAATAAGGCAAAATTTTCTGTACTCAAACCAATTAAAAGATCAGAAGCATTCGTAGATGACAAAGATAAAAAACATTCATTGATAACAAAGTAGGTTATTATATAGTAGGATGTAGTCATCAATGAATGCTTTTAATCTTTGCCATCTACGAATGCTTCTGATCTTTTAATTGGTTTGAGTACAGATAATTTTTGCCTTATTTACTACTTTTTAGGACGCCGATAAAAAAGCGTTCTTTTTAAAAATCTATATATATTTTTTTAAAGGTCTAACTTACTATTATGAAAAAATCCTTTTGATTTAATTGCTAACGTAATATTAAAATACACTTTTTAAACATGTGTTTAGCTACTAAACTAAAAAGCTGATTGGCGAGTTTATATGAGCAAACATTCAAACCGTGTTTTCTCATTCGGATACAATTTTTCAGACCACACAAAAACTAATAAATTAACAAATAACTAAACTTAAAACCTAATTATCGTTTGTTTAGATGTAGTACAAGACGCTAGGAAAATATGTAGACAAATCTAGGAAGATATGTCGACACACTATTTTTATGTTAAGTTTAAAAAAAAAAAAAAAAAAAAAAAAAAATCACTATCTCAATTTTTTCATTTTGGCGGAAAACGCAGTATGAATGTTTGCTCCTCATATATATATATATATATATGTATATACTATATATATATTCGAAACGTCAAAATTCAAGAATTCAGTATGTACCTCATAAAATATTTTTAAAATGCATTGTAATCATAGGACTTTTTTTTACAAGTCTTCCATGTAACAATATCATAAGCGTTTTATTAGCAGATATTTTTTACCGAGGAAAAATTGTTTATCTAACCAAGTACAATATGAGATATATTCTGAAAGTATAGTTGACATCTTACAATAGAAAACACCAAGAAATTTGTGCTGAAATATGATAGTCGAATTTCAATACAATACAGTTTCATTCAATATCAGAACTGATAAACCTATTCTGCATATCAGCAGCTAATTTAACTAATTTTTCGCGATTCGATATCTTTAACAACTACTTCCTGTTTTCTCTTTTCCCAATGACTTGTTTAATTATTTATTCTGAATTGTTGTGCGAATACTGATTTTTCACTCTTTAATAAATATGCGTGGGGTTTCTCTCTATGAAGCAGAATGTTTCAAAACAATTTAACATGGGATAGATTTTGTACGAGTATTATCCATTTGTAAATAAGTAGTTGTTTTAAAAAACATGCGAATGAAGTTAAAGAAAAAAGGAAGGAAACATGAAATTTAATTATATTTTTGCACTTTCCAGAAAAGTAAAAAGTGTTTATGATTTCCGTTCGTTTATTTTATCTGACGTACTCTCTAACTTAAAAGTATGCTTAGATCATGAAGAAATTTTTGTTTCTCGAGTTTACTGCCGCATGTTATTTAGTAAACACCGTGTTGGAAGCATATATAGTTTTTTGTTTACAGGACACAGTAAAACATACATTACAGTGTATAATTTTTTTAATGCATTTTCGAAGAGTTATACTAAATGAAATATAACGACATAGTTACATATCCGTAAATCAGATTCAACTTAACTTAACATGTTACCTTTCTATATTCGCTTACATCCCCCCCCCCCCCGCGCCTCCTCCACACATAAACACACACACAAAAAAAAAAAAAAAACTAATACATTACGTTTTATCAGCGTGGCGATGGTTTAAATGTAATTTTCAATGGTGAATTCAATTTTAACTGAACTAAATTTCAATATAAGATATAAGGTGCGCTTTGAATTACTTTAAGCATATTAAGGTGAAGAACATTTTTGGAAGCTATTTGTACAATAAAAATTCGTATACGAATTTCACAAAATAATTTGAAGTGTTTGTGGTGTATAGGTATATTGTCTATTGCGGTATAATAGATTGTCTAAGCTAAGGACTCAGCATAGATTTGGAAGGAATGCCCTTCATAAAGACGTTTGACTAAAGGGGGGAAAAAAGATAAAAAAGTAATCGAATACAATACGATGAGCATAACATGTTCCTAAAATGATTTGCAGCGTTTTTGCTCGTTTTAAATTAATGAATCTCCATTTCTCTAAGAAATGAAAAATGCTCTTCTGCATATGCAATTTTGTTTTTGTAAAACTACATTTTCTAGCATTTGTAAAGAGAGGAGTGCGATTTATTAGACTCTATAATAATCAAAGTTAATGGAATTGCTGGATATTTGTTGAATAAAGCATTTTTGAGATGGAAACAATGTTTTGATAGAAATCTTTCTTCCTTGAAACGTTATCGCGTTATTGGAAAGTATTTTATAATACATGTATCTTGCATATATTTTATTTGTTATTTATTATATAAAAAATATTATTTGCATAAAAACCTATAATTTTATGCAAACAACATATTTTAAAAGGGGGGAAAAGTATGTTTCGGTTAAAAAAAAAAAAATTTAGGGTGAGAAAATACAAATTAGTGCCAGATTTTAAAATGCTTCGAGCTTATTCTAAATTATCTCCAATCATTTTACTTTGAGATTTGTGTATGTAACTGAATATATCAGCTTATTTATTGATTTGTGTTTGTATATATTGATCATAATATACCTTAAAAAAAAAAGTTTTTTTTTTTTTTTTTCCCCCCATATGCGATTGAATTCATATTAACATAAATAATCTCTTGGTTTCAAAATACCGTACAGATAAAGTGATAAACTGGTTAAACGTTCATAAATGTTTTTTTAAAGGAATGCATAAGGAGGAAAAATAATTTAAAGTTTAAAACTTTTATAAAAAACTTGTAAATTATTTTCTTTAAAAATCTCCCCTCCCTCTCTCCAAAAAAAAAAAAATAAATAAATAAATAAATAAATAAATAAATAAATAAATAAATAATAATAATAATAATAATAATAATAATAATAATAAATAAGTGTTGGTGTAAGATGATTATCCAGGCTAAGCAACTAGGCTATATTATCTAAACTATGAATTGTCTAGGCCCCCAGGAAGGAGGTGCCTATAGTGGAATCTTTCTTAAAGATTCTAGCCCGTATTCAAGCGAGGTTTCGAGGAAAACCAAGAAAAACTGCGAGCGATTAGATCGACAAGCACGACTTAGGTAATAAACGCTAGGAAACAGTAGTGAATTAAAAAAAAAAAAAAAAAAAAAGAAAGGCTAAAATAAAATAAAATAAAACTTCTGCAAAAATAAAGGTAGGTATCGTACAAGCTTCTGTTACATTTATTAACATACTTTTTTTTTTTTTTTTAAGTGTCTTTACTGCTTATTAACTTTTAAAGCTTATGTTTTCATAATTTAAAGACTTGAGACCCACTATAGTGAAATTTTGTCTACCATATTTAAAAGTCCCTGCAAATTCATGTTAAATTTATCTATTAAACTATTGTCATTAACAGTTATTTTTTAATGTTAATTTTATAGTTTACATTTTGAATATAAAAATATCTATAAATTTGTGCAAATCACATAATTGTGTTTGAAGAAGGGGATGTTAATACCACAAAAGGAATCAAAATGAGAAAATTGTGAATAATGTGTAAAATTAAACTATTTTATACTTATGTAATTCCTAAATTTCTTTACCAGATGACTTGAGAATTGTGCTTCTGAAAATAAAATTTACCTTGAAATCAAAAAATGGTATTTGGGTATTTCTTATTAAAATTTTAAAATTTGCTTCTATTGTAATTGTGAACATCTTTAATTTATTTCACTCAGAAATAATATATTTCCAGTGCAATGATTCAGTCTGTGTCTCATATTCTTTTTCGATAATCTAAAAAATTCTTATAAATTTTATCTTTCTGAAATGCTTAAAAATGTATTATTTAAAACATTAGCAAGAAAGATCCCAGATCAGAATAATTGTGTAAGACTTTTGAAGGATATTAAACCATGTAAACTGTTTTATAATGATTAGCTCTTTCAAAAAATAAAAAATTGCTGAAAAAGGATTTAGAATTAAGTTGAAATGAAGCGTTGAAACCTTAACAGTTCTAACTACAATAAGATCTGATTCACAGATGCGCATTAACTTTAATATTTTTGCTTTTACTAATAGTTTTTAATTAGGTTATTTTCAAATAAAGTTTTATAAATTGCTGATATTATCCCACGTTATCTATCAAAATACATGCAGAAACAACAAATATATATCTATATTTTCATTTTAACCCGATCAGGTTGTCGCTTTTTTTGGCACCTTGTCAGTTTATCATGGGTCGCTGAAGACCCGAGCAATGTTAGAACACATTTTTAATGGAGAAAAAAAAATCTGATAAAATTCTTGAACACTCTTGAATACTTTTACTTTAAAAGTAACCAATGAATATTGCAAATAAATAAATAAATAAATAAATAAACAAATATTTTATTTTTCATTAGAAATACACCTATTTCCATAAAATGCAGGAATTTACTAAAAAATTCATGATTTTTGAACAAATTAAAATATCTGAAAAATTCAATTGCATAATAAAATTTAAGAATGGTATATTTACAGGGAAAATCATGGATACGGTGGAAAGGAATTTCTTCTATATGTGAATTCTAAGGGATGAAACAAAAGAAAAATGGCTCGGTCTCCAATGGCCCACAATAACCTGATCGGGTTAAAACGAAGACAATTTTTATTTTAATATATTTTCGTTTTACAATCGTAATCGAATTCAATGCGACAGAAAAGAGGCATCAAATCTGGAAGTCTTGTTTATTTTGCTTTTGCAAAAATGTTCTGATATTCTCTTGACTGAAGAGGCATTTATTTGAGATTATTTAAAATCATCAAATCAATTCTTATGCTCTTTGATCTTATCAAGTGATGTTATTTACAACAATACAAAGTTTTAAGTTGTTTATCTAGTAAATGCAAACTAACTTTTACAAAGATTGTTATTACCACGATTGCCCAAACCATTTTTAACATTCGTCAATTAAATCTACAGTTAAATACTATTTATCACATTCTGCATCCATTCACACTCACAATAACAGAGAAAATTATCCAAATGGATTATACTGGTCTATTGTATCACATTTTTACGAGAAACTGAAGCTATTACATTTTTATCTAAACATTTCCAGGGCCGCTCTTAAAATAAAATTACCAATAAGCTGCATTATTCTCAAATGTGATGAAATGTTATACATTTCGCATTATAGTATGGAATATCTAGTCTTCCTTTGAATACTTTTCGTACGTGCACGATAGATTTCAAGTTTGCGACAAGAAAAATAACAGCTATTCAACACTTCGTCGTAGTACAAAATAACAAAACCATCTTTCATCCCAACCAGCACTTTAATCGGATAGGACTCAATTTGAATGCGATACAGCCGGAGTTGGATTACAACCTCTTATTGTAGAACTTCAGGTAGATTTTGCGTAGACGAAATATCGAAATAAATCAAACCTCCATTTAAACATTTCTCTTTCTCCCACTATATTCTATGTCTTAATTTCAAAACTACAAATAAAATTTTCCCATCAGGATTAATGTCTTTGCTGAAATACTCATAAAATCTGAGAAATTAGTGATCCGTAACTGACATTGATCATATTATTTCAAGCTAATCAGGCACGACCAGAGGGAAAAATTATACTTTTCCAACCCGGAGAAGGGAAAACAATAACTGCACGTTATTTTTTTGTGAAGTCACGACTTACTTCGATAACTCACGTGCACCAAACCCTGTTGCCTTAAAACAAACGTGGCTGCCAACGCCCATACTTTTTTCCTCGTCTGAAGTTCATTGGTATTCTTGAGCATAACTCTAGGGGTAAACAGTACGCGTACAATTTTATTTATTTATTTTTTTTTTTTTTAGTCCGGGGGCAAAGATTTTCAATTTTGCGCAAGAGCTTTAATCTCTTCCATACTTCCATTTCCTAATATTATTTAAAACGTTACATTACACTTATTCGTTTTTTTTTTTTTTTTTTTTTTTTTTCTTTCTCTTTTAAAATTTTTTACATTCACATTATAAACAGTTCTTAAGTTCAACTAGGATTTTCCTTTTGTAATTAAGTATAAGATGCATATGTAGAAAAGAAAATTTCGTTTGTTTTGCCCCCCCCCCTCTCATCACCACCTTTTTCAGTCTGAAGCTTGATAGTTTCCCTATACCATGTAAAATGTAATATTGTGTAATTTTGCATGGGCTTTATAAAGGACTAGCAGGCTCTGCCCGCTTCGCTGGTCACTATATTTAAATGAATTTAAAAAAAAGAAAAAAATCAATATTTTTTATACCGTTCTACAAATTAAAACTGAAAAGAAAATACATTGAAATTGCTTAAAAACTTTGCTTCGTGCCCTCGCTGACTTCGGCAGGGACTTCTTCACCGCAACGTCTTGGCACTGGATAATTTAATTTAATTTATAGAAATGTCAATAATACGGGGAAAAACTGCATTAGTCATTTTCTTTTTGATAATAAACAGAACGGAAAACGCATAATATTTTACACGGAGATATTATTTTATAATTAGACCAATTTTAAAAAATATGCTTTTCCCTTTTTTCCCACTCGCATTACAAAAATATTTAAAATAAAATTGAGAAAAATTGTGCGAACACATTCAAAGAGCCTGGACCTCTAGGCGGAATTTGAAATTGGGCACTGAAGTAGCTCGGACGTTTCTCGCCAAAATGTTTACTTATGCATTTGCGATACCCATATCAACTCATAGCCGAAATGACAACAAAATTATCTATAATTATAAGATTTAAAATAACTTTTTACATACCATGTTTTTAAATTTTCTGTTGAATCTTATAATTATAGAACTACATTAGCACTTTATCAATGTGTAGACAATTTTAAAGTGATAATGGCGTCAGTTTTTGTGAGATGCATAATTTAATTTTTTTTTTTTTTTTTTTACTTTTTTTTTTTTCCAACTATTAAATTATAGCTAACACTTATTTTCATATTTTAATTAATTAAAAGAAAACTAGGAATGGTCAACCCGGATGTGTTCCCGACAAACTCTTTGCTTTATTTATCTATATAAATTTTACTGAATTGAAAAGAAAAAATTAATGACTTGTTTCTTACGCATATTTATCTAACACTTAATGATTTGCGTGAGCATAATATTTGGAATTATTTCATTAATTTTCCTCATTTGCATAGGCAGATTAAAGTCTCTAAACTGCATTTCGAAGATTTTGCTTCGATATTTAATTATTTTTTTAAGCAAAAAGTGCCCTATTCTTCTTTGTTAGTGATAACACTTAAGACTATAATAAAAATGACAGCGGTAAATACTTAGTTTTTGCTCATGTGTGTTCGAATTGGTTAAGCAAAAGAATCCTTTCGAAAGGAGAAATATGTGCCACTAAAGACACAGAAATATGTTTTATAAGACTCTTATACAACAAATATTTCAGTTCACGTGTTTGTATATCTCACTATTTCTGTTAAGACTCATTGTCACTATATAAACAATTTAGTAATTTTTTGTTTAAAATATCTGCGACTTTTGAAATTCTTCTATTAATATTCAACCGACTAAACTAATTCCTAAGACATCTGTCTGAAAATTTGAGATTTTTTTCATTATTAATTGTCTACAAATTTTAAATCCCATTCCTTCCCCTATGAGCTGCAAAAGCCTTTCTTTGAGAAAATGGTCGAATTTGACAATTTTTTAAATAATCTTTTCTGACAGTACGATTCATAAGTGTAATGACTTCAAAATTAATAAAAAGAAATTAATTCAAAATTCTTTAAAATATAAATTCCTTTTACTATTCAAAATTAATAAAAGGCAAAAAAATTATAAATTATTTTAGCTTTATAATGAACAGTTTGAACTAAATATGAAATAAACTAATTGTCGGGCCATATACTGGGATTACACAGATAAGTATTTTTACCAAGATGTGGGATCTCGTTTTCCTTCCTTCAAATTCCAAAAATCTTCCCAAGTTTTAATATCTGGCGATATACGATCTACTTGTTGTCAGATGTCATGTCCCTGAAATATTTCTGATCGCCCTGAATCCGGTGTCACGTTTTAAAAAGATACAGGTAGTCAGACAGAAAAAAGGCTGAAGGCCTTTGTCAAGATTTTGCGAAGGCCGTTTGTATTCCGGTCTGAATTTCATCTTCTGACATCCATTTTACAACTAATAACATAAAAATAATAGTCAGCAGCATGAAGATAATATTTTAAAGTAATCAAATCATTAGTACTTTAATTCCTTTCCTGATCACAAGGACTACAAACTATCCCATAGATTTATTTTTCTAATAAACCGATAATTTGAAATTTGAGTGTTTTAAATATCAAAAGCTTTTCAAAATTAAAATAATTGCCTTGGTAATTAAAAGATTCGAAATTACAAAAATCGATTAAAATGTGACATGTTTTGAGTGTTTATAGTTTTATCTTGAATTGACGCAATGCAATTAAAGGAAACATTTTAATTCATTCTTTTTTTAAACTTCAATATCACTGTTGTTAGTGTTGGGAAATAAGGCCGATTGACTGCCCTAGGGTCCTAAGTCTGAGGGGAAGTGCTTTCCGTGGAGATCTTTCTAGGGGTCCTAGCCAATATTTATGCAAGTTTCGGAGAAAACTACGGAAAACTTCAAATGGCTGGCCGACGAGCATGATCTGGGATCGAACCCGGCACCTCACGTCTTCCAGCTTTGAGCGCAGAACCACTTGGCCGCTGGTGGGCCTCACTGTTGCTAGAGAGTTTTTAGAATCTTAATGTTCTGAAGTTTGGAAACACTATTTAGAGAAATACTCCTTAATTGTGTGAATTCACGAAATAATATTTTACTAGAATTTTGAGCATGCATAGTAACACCACAATAGTATTTTTAAATTAAATATTGAAAACGTGGTTGCAGTAAAAAGCACCAAGATTCTAGTGCTGAATAATAATAAAATTATAAACATCACCATACAATTCAAAAACATGAAACAATTGCATTGTAATAGATATAAAATTGCGCACGAACAAGTGAAAAAATATAGCCACGAGAACAACATAAAAGCACTAATGCACTCATGCTGACATTTTTTTCACCTGATAAAATTCGTGTTAAATTATCTTTACCCAAAACAATCGGTGCATTTTTCGGATTTTATGGCGATATTTACAAAATGGTAGTTATTCCCCGAAAACGGGTATTATTTTCAAAAATGGCTTTAGACATTCGAGAGCTTTGGGTTTGATTGATATTCTGAAAAATCTTATACGCGGATTTTCGATTTCTATTGTATTGTTTTATAATTTGTTTGTTTGCGAATTGATTTTTTATACATAAATATCCAGCCAAGGAATTGTATATTATTATATGTTTTTTATTGCACTTTGTTTTTATAACTTTTGATGCATAAATATCCAGTCAAGGAATTGTATCTTAATATATATAAATCTCGTGTCACAATGTTTGTCCTCAATGGACTCCTAAACCACTTAACCGATTATAATAAAATTCGCACACCATGTGCAGTTCGATCCAACTTGAGAGATAGGATAGTTTAAATCTCAAATTATAGTCGCAATTTTAATTTATTGCTAATTATTTGTCTGTTATTATTTGACAGTCACAATTATCTGTTAACTCCAAATGATTCTAACAGATGTCGATACCTTTCGACTGGGTTGAAATGAAAGCTGAAATATATTTGGTGCTGCCATCTACACAAAGATTCTTCAACATTTTAACCTATTAATAAATTTCGTATAATTCAATTATTTCCACTTTTTAAATTTTTGGAGTGTAAATTGAATTCATATTATAATGAAGATAATACAGTGAAATTAATCCTGTTTTTTACTTATTTGTGCTTCATTGATCAAAACTTTATAATTTAATCTGTGTATATATATAAATTACGTGTCACGATGTTTGTCCGGGGTAAACTCCTAAACTAAGGAACTGATTTTGATGAAATTTTGCACACTGTGTGCAGTTTGATCCAACTTGAGAGATAGGATAGTTTTTATCTCAATTTATTGTCACAATATTGTTTTATTGCAATTATTTGTTAATTATAGACCTTTATTAAAGTTGCTCCAAAATATCTGTGAGTTCCATTAATTTAATTGTTGCCAAAAAAAAAAAAAAAAAAAAAAAATACGAGTTCATTTTCTTTCGACATAAAAATAAATACATTTAATCAAACGTGAACGTTAAAAAATTATAAAAAGTTAAATTATGCATCTCACGAAAATTGACGTCATAATCAATTTAAAGATTTTATACACATTGATAAAGTGCTAATGTAGTTCTATCATAGATATAGTAATATATATAGATCTCTCATCCCCATGTTATCGTAGAAAGATTTTTGATGCCGAAAAAAGATAAAAAATAAAAGCTTTGGAAACAGCCATTAAGTGGTATTGAAAAAAAAAAAAAAAAAAAAAGAAAAAGAAAAGAAAGAAAGAAATATGAATTTGAAACTGTATCTGGAGTCTTCTATTCCCCTTTAGCAAATAAATTATTCATAAATTTTATTTGCTAAAATATTAGTATGTATTCCCGTGTGTATTCACTCGGGGAAAGACCAGGACTGTAGAATATAAGGGCTAGTTCATCGCAGTCGAAAAAGTGAAACCGGAAATACTCACTGATGACGTAGCTGCAAACACGCAAGTCTGATTCGGACTATTGAGCAAACGGGGTGATTAAATGGGAATTACGAAAAAGATATTAATATAGTGCTTAAATCTTTATATTTTCCACAGTTTCGAAGAGAAAAATGTTAGCAAGCTATAGTTTTTCACTTTAAATACAAAAGAATAAATAATATTTTTTGATTATCAATATTTCACTTACGGGACAAATTTTAATAAAATTTTTCTAACACGATGCGGTACTGAAAAGCAAGCATATTTTAAATGTTTTATAGACAGAAGTTGAAATTAAATTTATATGAAATGTTGACTTTTTTATGCATTTCAAGATTAAGAAATAATACCTCATGCATCAAAATACAAATTTTTATTTAAAATAAAACATAAATTTCAAATATATAATGAAAATGCAGGGACTATTTTTAAAGAATTTTGAAATTCTTTTTTCAGGCTTATTTCGTTAAGTTATTTTAAATAGAGAATGCATGGAGATGAATGCTACTGAAATTCAAATGAAGCAATTATGTGCTAGGTTATTTTCTATAATTATAAATTTTTTAAAGCAAAGTTTTAAAACCAGCATAATTAACATCATATTTTTGAAAGTGCGAAATCTGGGGGTAATCATTTATGATTTAATAAATGCACAATCATCATTCATTAAATCATAACTTCAATAAAAGTGGGATAATTTTACGGTATTCATATAAATAAATTTACCAGTCCGATTCAATTTCGGGAAAATGTATAGATACGCCCGGAGAAAACAATTTTTTTAGACCTATTGTATAAGCATAAAAAAAGTATATATTGATAATATTAAATATATATATATATATATATATATATATTACAATAAATAAAAGCTTTTAAGTTAAAAAAAAAAAAAAAAAAAAAAAAAAAAAAAAAATCAGGAGTTATCTTTATTTATTTATTTTTAATTTAATTATTTATTTTTGTAAATTAATTTTGTAAATTATTAATTATTTTTGTAAATAAAATTTAGTTTTAGACAAGAAAATTTTATTTATTTTATTTTATCTTGTTTAGTACCAGATGTTGCCTTGCCCGGCGTTCAGCTTTATTCAAGGAGGTCTTTGCAAAAAAAAAAAAAAAAAAGTCCACCAATTATAGCCTTCCACTACTGGCTGAAAGGTTCTGCTGTCGAAGCTGGAAGACGAGAAGTGCCGGGTTCAATCGCAGATTACATTCGTCGATTTAGCTGTTCAGAGTTTTTCCGTGGTTTTCTCCGAAACTCGCAAAATTACGTGCTAGAATACCTTTGTAAGGCTCCCTTGTAGGAGATCACTCTCCTTGGGCTCAGGCTCCTTGTGTAGACAATTGGCCTTAACCTGAACATCAACACCAACACCCGATATTGTAATTTTTTTCTTATTTTAATGTAAAATTTTCTTTTACACAAAAATCTGTAAAAAAAATTATCATCAAAATATGAAATTGTGTTTCTTAGCAACAGTTACTACGTTAATTTCTAACTTTTTTTTTTACTTTATTTTCTTCCGTACAGGAACATGCATATATTTTTAAAATAATATGGACATAATCAGGTCTCTACTATTATAATTTTTATTTTATTTTCATTAAATGTTAGTTCAATTAAATGAAAAAGGATATTTCAACTTATGTAAAATTAATATGATATTTTATCAAATGTACGGTTGGAGGGAGGAGAGGAATTGAAATATTTTCGTACCAAAAATAGCAAATTCGTACTATGACACATAATATGAGAAAATGAAATTTTAATTATTTTGAATCAAATTACCTACATTACAACAGATAATGTAAATAAAATTTGTAAAAATTTGGCTGAAATTAAGTTTAAGGTTTCATCTTGTGTGTGTGTGTGTGTGTGTGTGTTAAGGCTTGATTGTTCAAAATGCTACCAGATATCGGTATAAAGTTATATGAGGAATGCCTTCAGGGAGGACTTTTGAAGGGAAAGTGACCCGAATTATCGTTATCGTGCAAGGAAAACCCTGAAAACCTTGCACAGTCACCCCGCTCAGACTGAGCTGGTATCGAACCTGCGAACTTCGGTACTGAGCTTCTCATTTTGCGGCCATCAAGTGGCAACTACAAGGCCAAAATTTTATTTTTTAAGTTGACTTTTATTTATTTCATCCATTTAATTGATTTTTGTTTGGCTTTTCTCATGCTAACAAGTGATGCAGTTCTGTTCAAATACCGTATTCTTATAAAAGTTCTAATTTTTGAAAATAAATGAATTGCATTTAATTGTATCTGGGGGAAATGCACTTGCAATTCTGTCGTCAAATTTTTGATGACTCCCTTGCCTTTTCGAAAATTATTTCCGTGAAATTGGCGAAATATGCGGTCCATTTGAATTACAGCTTCCATCCATGTTGTAGACGGCATCGTTAATCCACCTGCTGACAATAAATTTATCCAGTTACCATATGGAGGTATATCAGAAACGTTTTTTGTTATCGTACCATACGATGGATCATTATACTTTTCTCTCATCTTATACGCTATAAAGCCAGCTATAAAAGCCAGAGCTTCCTCCTCACTTTTTGATAGCTCATTTTCTGAACAAGATTCCCATTTGAAAGATGCATTTTCGGGAATATCATCGAAATTTAAAAATTCATCTTGTATTTCAGATTCATGTTGTATTCCAGGTTCATCTTGTATTTCAGTTTCATCTTGTATTTCAGGTTCATCTTGTACTTCAGATTCGTCGAATATATTTTCTTGCATCTCATCATTTTTATCCGATTGGAATGCATTGTGCAATATTTCGCTTGTCAAATATGTCGTTTCATTACATATTGATGCTTCATGATTAATTTTTGATGACAAATTAGGCAATTTGTTAGCTAATAGGAGATTTCTCAGTCGTACTATTACATCTGAAGGAGAGGGGTGATCATTAAAACGACCAAGACCTCTGATCTGGCTGAACAAACTTTCTAAGGCATCTTGAGTCAACCTAGCAGTCAAAATATATTTAAGATTCTCGGTTTTGAGAGAAGTGTGCAGTCCAAAAAGAGAGTTAATGGATATTATTATTCCCTTTTGAAAGGGTAACATGCTTTTTTTGCCACCCACACGAAGTTGAAAAATTTCATTTTTTACAGAATTTAACACAGCTGTTTGACAATGAAAATGTTTTTCGTGACCAAAAGCAGCTTTTAATGGTTTATTGCTTGGAGGCTCAAGACATTTACTGTTCATAATGTCAAAAAAACTGTCAATCATTAAAAAGAACTCGGATGCTTTTTTATCCCCAGTGCAATAATCTATTGCTTTGGCTGTTGTTGCTGAAAATAATGTTTTCGCTGGTGCAACTTTTTGGCGTTCATTCCCTTTTAAGTAAAGCATTTGATGTTTCAGTTTGTGGCAAAGTTTAATTTCCCCTTCGTCTTTTTCCAAAGTTTTTTCAATAATGTTCGATTGAAGAAATGTGCCATCACTTAAGACTAGCCCTTTATCCAAAAAATGATTTCTTAATAATTTTATGTAGTGGGGCATATCGGCAAAAACCCAAATTTTTGTTGAAGGAATTGATGGGCTGTTGAAACATGAATTTGTTTCAGAAATTTCCAATTGTTTCCATAATGTTTGGCAGCCCCCTAAATCTGAAACAATGGCTACTACTCTAATTCCTATTGCCTCAATACTCTTTATTATTGATAATAATAAATCTTTGTTCATTGTCTTATCAAAATCATAATAAACTGGCTGTTTCCATGAGGAAGTTAAGCCTCTTATTAGCACAAATAGTACTCTTTTATAGGGTCCCATTATTTCATCTAATTTTGCATTGTAACATACTTTCGAGTCAATATGCATCTCATCAAAACTCAAAACACATAATCTGTCTCTAGCATTACAATTTTCAGATTTCTTTTTCATTAAGAGCAAAATATCATCCAAAATACCAGGTGAGCACGTAAATTTAGCACACCACCTTTTTAGTGTACTTTCACTAGGTAGGGGAAAACCCAACTTACTTCTCCAAAACTCATAAGATTTTGATGAAATCGCTCTCAAAACAATGTTTTGTGAAATGTCTGCAGCAGACCATTTAATTCTTTTATTTTCTATTAAACCATTCAACTGGTTTTTACTCAAAAATCCACTGACGCATTCTTTAATTTTTTTCAATTTTTCATTTTCTTTAGCCATTTTTATTTGTTGTTTCAACTGATTTCTTAGATTAATTTTATTCTGGAGATTTCTTTTAATTTTTTGTGCATACACTCTCTCTCTTTGAACTTTTCCTCTTTTTAAGATAGCTATCATAGTATTTGCTTTTCTCAATTCAAGCTTTAAATTCTCTATTATTTGTTTTAAAGAATCACAGTTGTTACAACTTCCAAGTACTTTTTCACAACTTTCATTTGAATCAATATTGCTAGATGTAATATTCGTATTTGGTTCAAAAATATTTTTTATTGGACTTAAATTTTCTAATCTCTCTAAAGCACTATTCAAAATATTTCTTTTTTCATTTCTCACAGACCGCAAACTGACTTCTCCGGTCTTCATAAGAGGCAAATTTCTGCTTGGGATTGAAGAATGTTTCAAAATTTTCCTTTCAGGCAATCCTAGTAATCTATTTCTCATATCATCAATATAATCTTTTTGTGAAAAGTGATCACTACAGATACTTGCATTTTTTTGATTTACTGAATCCTTCCTCTGGCATCTTCGCATCCATTCTTTACATAAATTTTCATTTTTTTGTGGAAATCTGTGAAAAATTATGTGCTTTCCTTTTGTGTTACGATGCGTATTACTACACGTAGCAACTGCACAAGATGGCATTATTTAAGCATTTAAAAACATAAATTGTAAAATAAAACAGTTGAGAATCGAAGTAGGATAAATTCAATAAGAGTGTGTTTTCCCACGATGAGACAAAAAACAACTGCCCAGTGTCCAAAACATTTCGCTTTCGGGGAACGTGTTTCTAGTGACGTCACAAGACATCCGGTTGGGGAAAAAGTTAGTCACAAGGCGGAAAGCACATCTTCAAAGGGATGACCTAGCCCTTGTATTCTACAGTCCTGGGGAAAGACGGCCATATTTTGGTAAAAACGTCGTCTTTTCCCAAATGAAAAGGAATAACTTTTTTCTCCCCAATGATCACTCTATTCTATATATATGCTATACTATATCTATGAGTTCTATACGCAAGCGAAGTGTGACTCACTGACCGTCTGTGCAGCCAAGAAAAAGATTTCCTATGTTAATTGCCCACTGGATTTTTTGTAAGAAATTATTAAAAATCGAGGAAATTTATTTCCCGATTTTAATCCTTATATTTGGGTATAGATATGTATTAGTTATCGCGGGTGTTAGATTGAATTATTTTGCTGTCAAATTGACAAAATTTTAATTTTAAATTTTTAAACTCTGTCGCCCTTGGCTTTTTTTATTATTATTATTATTATTTGGCGATCAAAAGCGTAACACGAAAATATACATGCCAGATGTATGCATTGTACGAAATGTAATATGTATTATTCATTGTACGTATGTATGACATGTAATATGTATTGTACGAAATATTGTTTCATATTATTCATTACTCTTTTAATATAAGTTGTTAAAATAACCATGATTTTTGAAAGGAATTAAATATTTTCGCCAGATAATTTGGCGATATTCTTTTTTTTTCGCCAAGGATGACAGAAATGAAATCTATTCCGCTGCAAAATATTAGTATCTTACATCAGATATTTTATTTAGACATTTGAAAACAAATTTGACTTCAAACTATGATAGAATATTTATCATTTTCCTTTTAATTTGTATATTATTAGTATATTAAAATTTAAAAGCATGGTATATAAAAAGTTTTTTTTTTTTTTTTTTTTTTTTTTAATCTTATAATTATTCTTATCTTAATCCTCAATGTTTCCCATCTTTATTGACTTGAATTTACTATTAAAATTTTAACATACTCAAAAACTTCTCATCACTTCGTTAAAATACACTAAACTTTTCCAAAATCTTTTTGTATTTAAAATGATACATGTATTTACTTTAAATGTCCAATATTTCATAAGATTTCCAATTTTAAAGTTTTAAAATATTTATCAAATTTACTTATTTTTCTGGTTTAGCCTTATTGTTTTCCCTTTTATAACTACAGCTGTTGCCCTCTTTAAAATATTTAAAATGATGAGGTCATTTAATAGTAAAATTATCCATTATAGCATATATTATATTTCACTCCTCCATAAAAATTGATTTTAAAATCGTCTGTTTCTTTTATACTTTTATTTTAATAGAATTTTAATAGAATTTAATTTATATATTAGTCATTTTAGCAATTTTATCCAAAGTAGCATTAGAAATAATATATATCACTTCTCCATTAAAATTTATAGGACCCTACAATAAAATTAATTTGTGCTTAATATCAACACTACGAAAATTTTTATCAATCGCTTCCAAATTTTGACCTAAGTTTCAAATCTCAACCCTGTGGGTTTTTACATCGGCTACAACGTTTTCGTCTTTGTTCGTAAATAATAATTTAACTGTACTAAATAGTTTACAGCCGTATAATTCAACGTATAACTTAGTCACAGCAACGCGTGGCCGGGTCTGCTAGTATTATTATATGTTTTTTATTGCATTTTTTTTTTTTTTTTTTTTATAATTTTTGATGCATACCTAAATTATGGCTTTAAGTTTTAGTTCTCCACCATAGTGTAGGCATAAGGAACTTAGGTATTCGTGAAAATTTTCAACCTCGGATTTTTTTTTAAACTCGTTTAGAGACGTGAAAAATATGAATATCAAAAAGTGATGCGTTGTCCATCTGTAGGTTTGTTAATTCGTTAGTTCGTTTGTTAATTATAAAAAACACCACAGAACAAACATTTAAAAGTAATAAGTATAAAACTTTGAATAAACACCATAAAATGCTAGAAGTCGTTGCCGCTTTGACTGCAGCACTCGTGCCTACTTTGTTCACCTGACGAAGGTTCGTGTCTTCTTTCGACCCGAAACAATTGTTGCGTCTTCTAGCATTTTATAGTGTTTATTCAAAGTTTTATACTTATTAGTTCGTTTATTAGTTAGTAACTGTATGTACATATTATCCGGAGAACAAATGATCGCAAAGTATTCCGACAAGTTTTAAAATATTAGTTGGTACTGGCTAGAATCTCATTTCAACATTCTAATTTGAAAATTTTGTAAAATATTTTACATTTGCGATTTTCCTAATATTGAAGAATAGGACAAAATTTCGAATAAGCGTGCATTATGAGTATTATTTCCACCATACAAATGTCAGACTTCTTTTACAATATCGTTTGTTATACTGGCGTGAACGTCATTAACACGTTGAGCGCCACGCAAATTCTTAAAATCTATTAAATTCCATAACGATTCCTCCTGTAATAAATAAAAATTAAAAAAAAAAATAAAAATAATAAATTTTCAATCGTTAAATGTAATATTTTTAGTTTTATATCCTATTTTATATCCGCCACCGATGGTTGACGCGGCTTTATATCATATTTGATACTGTCAGCCACCGATGGCTGACAGGACGCTCAATGTTTTAATTTTTTGTTGGTACTTCTTTTACTTTCGGAGTAAAACTTTCACTAAAATGTTTGAAGTATAACATGTTCTGCACACTCCTAAAGTTTCAAGATGATTCCTTCAGTACTTACAGATATATGACAAAATGTCTAGAATCTGGAACGGGTGACATGGCACTCAACGTGTTAACTATGAACATTTCGAAACTTACGATTTTGTTGAAACAGAAGAATAGAACAAAATTTCGCATTAACATGCATTATGCGATATATTTCTATCATAATAATACCAGAACACTTTAAGTCGTTTATGACTCAGACATAAGCATCTTTAATTTAAATATTGATTTGAAAACGTCATAAGTTATTCGAAATTTAAAAAAAAAAAAAAAAAAAAAAAAAAAAAAAATTGTAACATGGGGAAAATATATTAAAATTTCTCATAAACATGACTAATGAAAATTATTGCGTTGGAAATTGCATGAAAAGTAAATTACGAAATCAACTTTAATAAAGTTAATCAGCTAATTAGGATAAGGTAAATGTATTAAATAGGAAGCAAGGTAGCCGACTGGGTGGTGCATTTCAATCTGTAACTGTGCTCTGTAATCTTTCGAGTTCATTTCTCGCAACATGAGTAACATTTCGTGACTGAGCAGAGTCCATCTACGCCAAAAAGTTTATTATTTTGCTAACAAAATAGGATTTATTTGTTTCATGGAATTAATACCGTTTCATTCGTTCTTACGAATAATTGTAATAATTTGTTATTTATTACCAACAATTCTACCGACCTTTATTCTTAACATTTTAAAGATTAGAGTTCATTAATCTCTGATGAAGTTGTAGCTTAGTGCCCCAAGACCCTTTCTGCCCTACATTCAAAGTGTTGATTATACAGTGTGCATTTATTGAAAACATTTAACTTCGTAAAATATTCGCGACAAAAAGTTCTGTAACTCACTCGCAAATCATTTATATATATATATATATATATATGATTTTATTCATAAAGAAACATTTTATTGCAAGTCTCAGATACGCTAGAAATGGAAAACTAAATACATCTTTGGACATTTTTGTAAAAATACATTTTTATTTAATACTAGTCATTTTCTTTTGCAGATTTTCTTATTTAGAAATAAAGTAAAACAAAACAAATTAAGCAATAAGAAAAATCTTATTCTGAGTCTTTATCGAGCAGTGGGATATTGATGTGTATGTGTACTTATCTAATAATGTTACCATGGATATTGCCTAGTAAATGTATCAATAAGGCTATTTAATTGAAAGAAATCGTTTTAAATAATCATAAGAGGCAAAATTCCCAAAGATACTACGATATATCCCACTCAAAATTCCCAATAGATCTTACTAGTCTTTAAATGATTCATCATTTGTGGGAAAACAAACCTCGGAAAAAAAAAAAAAAAAGTGAAGGACAGCTTTAACATAACTACAAAAGGACAAGTTTAAGAAAAATCAAAATGAATAACTTGTTTTAGGTTTTGCTGAATTAAAAAACTGAAACTGGAGTACTGCCAATAAAGAACACATTATGATTGAAGATTTAATTTAATTTACTTACAGAGTTGCTAAACTTCAAAATTTCTGAATACCAAAAATTTTTTTAAATAAAAATCACTTTATTTAATAAAGAAATTTTGTGATTAAATAATAAAGTTGAAAATAATCTTTAAATGATTCATCATTTGTGGGAAAACAAACCTCGAAAAAAAAAAAAAAAAAAGTGAAGGACAGCTTTAACATAACTACAAAAGGACAAGTTTAAGAAAAATCAAAATGAATAACTTGTTTTAGGTTTTGCTGAATTAAAAAACTGAAACTGGAGTACTGCCAATAAAGAACACATTATGATTGAAGATTTAATTTAATTTACTTACAGAGTTGCTAAACTTCAAAATTTCTGAATACCAAAAATTTTTTTAAATAAAAATCACTTTATTTAATAAAGAAATTTTGTGATTAAATAATAAAGTTGAAAATAACTTTAAGAAAAAGTGGTGTTAAAAAATGTGAAAGTTTGGCAGTTCTTTATGTAACAAATATTAAACTGTGTGTGGGGGGGGGGGATATATGCGATCTGTCATAATAATTAAGATGTTTCAAGAAGTTTTGTGTAGAAGTTTACATTATTATTATTATTATTATTTATAATTTTTTTTTTTATAGAAGATTTCTCAAAATATTTCTCGTGCCTATTTTTTTTTTTCTTTAATTTTCCTTTTTATCTCTTTCTATGACGGAATCATATCCAGTAAAATTATGTTAAAATTTAATTAATTTTGAATAATTTTGATGTTAAAAACGCGATAAAGTTAACTCATTAAGAAAAATTTCAAAAATAAGAGAAAAACTAGAAATTGATTCAAACTAAAAAAAATAAACTTATCATAATGAAGGCCTAAAATTTTAACATCAAAGCTACTACCTGTTGAATTTGTCCTGTCAGTACTAAGGATGTTACTCTACAACAAAGAATCATTTATTTTCTTTACAATTACCATAAAATTTGTTTAAAAGTTTTTTTATTTTCTTTTTTAAATTCATTTTATATTCAGTAACAAATTTTGATGCTTATATTGAGTAAAACACTTATGTAAACAAATATTTACGGGTCATTTCCGGCCACTTCCGGTTTAAAAAACTGGCGAGTGACTAATATTAAAATGCCTGTAACTCAAGTTTTAAGCAAGATAGAAACAAAATCCAAACTGATTTAGAAAGTTAAAATGTCCGGCTTTAATACTACTAACCCAAAAATAGAAAATCGGAGTTTTGACCGAAAATTGCATTTTAAAGGTAGGCAGGAACCTTAATGCAGTCTGTAGAGAGAGAAAAAAAAAAGTTTTCTAAACTGTGTTATTAACAGATTTTTTAACTTAATAATTTTTAAAAATCTGTGGTCATTTCGAAAGCTAAGGAAATGGAATATTTCTATACGGTGTATGTATTGTAAGAAGAATATTATTGACAAGAATAATTATGAGCTGTGGCACATTTTTTTTTTCTTTGAGATATTTTAGCTATAATTTTACATAAATAGACATTGTCTTCCGTTTCTACTTAACAGAAGCATACCTTTAAGTCATCCATTAGGAGAAGAGTCGTTTTTGCAGACACTTCTAAGCCCCATCTCCGGTAAGAAGGACGATCAATCAAAATCCTTACGTGTGTCTTATGCAGAAGTGAAAAAAAATGACAAGATGGGGGTGGAAGATTGTGTGGTAAAACACTTTGTGCGCAACAGAATAACATACTACTTTTCGTCGACGTTGTAAACAACTTTGACGGAATACGTAAGAAAATTGCTCAGGGATTAGTGCCTAAAAGGGACTTTTGCAATATTTTAACTCTCAAGAATTAAAAACAAAGAACTAATCTTCGAATTACTATTATAATTTTTCTTTAAATTACCGTTTTAATTGATATTTATAATTTAAACCCTTGACTAAAAAGTACTAATTGATATACTCCCCAAACATTATAAATTTTAGAACAACTCTGTCCATAACTAACTTTACTGTTTCGTCAAGAGCTTAACCCTTTCATTCCCAATTTTCCCCCTCCATAAAACAATAAATCATATATTTAGTCATAAATTTATTTCAAAGGTAATAAATATATATATTTATTACCTTTTTATTATATCTACCTTTTTATATAAATTACTCCTATTAATATATATATATATATATATATTAATAGGAGTAATAGAATAAACGAATTAATATAGCTAACAAAGCAATTGAAAGGTATTTATTTATGTTTAACTACTGATGCCATTAAAAATCATAACTTTTCAATAAATAAAAATATCAAAATTTTGGAAGAAATACATATTGTAATTACTTAAAATACAAATTATAAACATTAAAAAACAAAATAAAAAATATTTCAAAGAGTTAATTTACTTAACCCTTTATATCCCAAATTACCTTATTTTTGGAAAAATAGTTTGAAACTTTTTTATTATATTTCTTTGCTGCATGAGAAACATTTCATATTAAATTTAGCTTAAACAATAGCTTCACTACAGGGACTTTGAATTTCCAATGAAATCCTGTAGTAAATTTAGGCTATACTGAGGAATTTTTTTAATGGGACTTTAAAGTCCCGGTGGGATACAAAGGGTTAAAATAAAAATATGACAGTCTTTCACTGCGGAATTTGTCTCCTGTTTCTGTATAGTCATGAGTTTAGTGTCCCTAACAATGCCCAAATTTCTATGCATAGCACACGCTTAATAAGCCATTTTTTTTTCACTAGTTTTTCTCAAGGGAATTAAGAATTTTGCAGACTTTAAGTATAATCCCCCTCTCTCTCTCTCTCTCTTTTTTTTTTTTTTTTTTTTTTTTTTTGAAATTTCAGAAAATAAAAATTTATTAGTTAATACACTGTAAAAAAAAAAAAAAAAATTGGAAGAATTTTTGCATAAAAAGTTTTCAAAAGAAAGATGCAATATTGTTTAATAATTTTCGAATAAATAAATTTAAAAAAAAAAAAAAAAAAAAAAAAAAAAAAAAAAACTGATTCTAGCCTAAGGAAAAACAGGCTTAAAATAATGCGTCTTTCTTTTTTTTCTTGTGGGAGGGGGAAGTGGAAAAAATAAGATTCCTCATGAAAAGTCACGTTTTCATATTAAGATTATACTGTACCATAGTTATTTAAAAAATAAAAAAAAAAAAACCATTTAATTTTCCAGAAATTCCAGTTCATTTGGTAACTGGGTATCATCAACGTAAAATTCCATCAATAAAAGTTCGTTTACCGCGATACTTTATGGTTTTATTAAAAAAAAAAGGGGGGGGGGAGAAGAAAATTATGCCTGATACTTTTTTATCAGAAGTTTACTCATTTCAATTTGAAAGGAAAATTTTATTAATGAAATTATTGGAAATGCTGTTTATGTCTATTTAAAAATCGCTCCTCTTCAAAAGTTCTTCGCAACAAAATAGAGATATACCACTTTGCAATGGCAAATCACCTCTTAAAAAGTAATATTTGTCCTGTGCAATTCAATTTCGTGTTTAAAATATTAAAATATATGCCTCACTTTAAAAATCTCTCTTTTTTTTTTTTTTTTTTTTTTTAAGCATATTTTAATCATTACATAAATTAGATCAAACTGATTTTATCTCGCTTGCAAATGTTTTTAAGAATAACACTGGGAGAACTTCACGTCAATTGTCAAATTAATTGTTTTAAAACTCCGTTTGATGAACGTAAAAAATAAAGTACTTTTTAAGAGTTTTTTTTTTTTTTCTGAAAGAAAAAAAATAAATAAAATTCCGTCAAAGACAGAATTTAGTTTAGTACGGAGGACTTAATTTCATTCTGTGAAATTTTTATTTTTTATTTATCTCCTTTTTTGACTTTAAAATGGCTGAAATGAATTAAAATGAAGTATTTCCACCTAAATTTCATACTTTAGTTAATTTTAAAAAATCTAATCGTTGTGTCGGAAAACTGTTTGCACTCCTGGATTCAGAAAAATCGCCCCTTTCATTTGGTGTAGAATTTGTAACGATAGAACTGATATTTCTAACTTATTTTGGTTGTACGTAAAACTGGTCTACAAAAACTCCAGATTGAAATGAATACTCCTCTGTCCTTAAAAATTGTGGGGGGGGGGATCTTATCCTCTCCCCCCCCCCCTTCCCAATTCTATGTCTCATATTCCGTATCTATCTATACTTCCCAGATTTCTTTTTTAAAATACAAACTCTACAATAATATAAATTCGAATCAATTGTTTCATGAATTAAAATCTATGATCATAAAAAGCTGTATCTCTGGCTTTAATCCAGGGAATTATCAAATAAGGAGCTTTTATAAAATAAATCAGTGACTGCAAGGCGGGTGTTTCTAAAACCAGGGCGATAAAGCAATACTATTGGAGGACGATTTAAGTAAATCCAAAAGATTCCTTAAAACTCAGAGGCTCATGATCTTTTCATCCCTCTCTCCTCCCAATTATGCACTCTACAATTTCTTCAGTTCATTGTATTGAACTTTAATATTTGAAACTGAACGACATGGATTGGAATCAGTTACTTTAATGATATGAATTTTTACACGTTAAGGATGTTTTTCTTTTTTGTTAGTTTTATTAAAAAAAAAAAAAAAAGTTTCAAATCTTCTTTTGGTCCAGGTTACATTACGGTTTGGTTACATTAGAGGCAACTGAAAGTTATTGTACAATATCAAAAAGTTATATCAAAAGTAATATCATAGGTTATTGCACCATAAAATATTAACAGTTTACCAAAGTTTTTTTCTTTAGTATTAAATTTATTATTTTAAGGTAATAAAATTAAGGAAGGGTATCATTCTTAAAAGTTTTATTGGTTAATTGTTTTGTCAAATATATGTATAAAATTAATTTAAAATCTTAAAATTTCTGTTTATAACATATATATATACGAATAAAGATGTATTATTTTAATCTAAAATATCTTTAAAAAATTATGCTCAATATGATACGGAAAAGAATCTTAGACTATTTATCCCAATTTAAGTTAATAGGAGAATGTACTCATTAGCAATCATTTTTTAATTTTTTAACACTTTTAATGAGTTTTCCATGATTTTAATATATTTAAAAATGTCTAAATTATTCATTAACAGCGTACTTTAGAGTATATTAAATGAAAAGCAAAGCAATAATTAAGAAAATTAAAATTGTTTAAAATAGTACTTAAGTTGAAATTTAGACTAATGCAGAAAAATGTCTTTTACACCTCCCCCCCCCAACCCCTTCTTTTAGCCCAACTTTTATATAACTTCACCTGTAATGCAAAAATCTTAAGATCAGTATATGTTAGTTTCTTAAACTTGTAATTGTTTTCTCTTAATTATACGAATATTTCGATTTTATATTCATAATGACTAAAGCTTTTTTTTTTTTTTCCTTTTTTTTTTTTTTTTGCTATTATACTTAAATATAAATAGAGATTAAATTTTAAAGAGATATAAATATACTAGATAAAATTTTAATGTCGTAAAATTTGAATATAGAAAATAAAAATTTAAATAGCAGAAATACGCATTATAAATGTCATGTCAGGATGAAAATTTTAATCAGATTTTATATTTGAAAAAATAAGAAATTAAAAAATAAAGACAAAATAAAGAAAACATCAATTTATTTCGAAAATTTTAAATCACAGTCAGTGATTTATAAAATAGAGTAGATAAAGCTTACGACTTAAATTGCCTAATCTCCAAAATTTATAAGTTATTTTTTCATTAAATCAACAAACAAATAATACGTATAGAGCAAATGAGCACTACCGTTCAGTTGTTTACAAATATATTTCGAAAAATTTTAGTAAAACCTAAAAACAATTCTTTTTATGATACTTTTCTTTAAAAATTACACTTTTAAAAATGAAAATAATATATATATACATACCAGAAATAAATGTCGAAAAAAGCAGCAGTAAAATTGTCCAATTCATCTTAGAAAAGCACTATATAAAAATTATCAATCTTGTAATAATAATATCATTTCTTTAAAAACAGTCGTGAAAAAAAGAAAATTATCATTCGTCATATAAAACTACATCCACAAAAATAGGCCAATTTTCCTTTAAAAATATTAAAACTTGTTCAACTTGCGATTCCGAAGAAAAAGAACACTTTCACAATTTTTAAAATACACTTTTCTAAAAGATTCTAATATTAATCGAGCATTTTTTACAATTTATGTGATTTTACGTGCACTGTACCGCATAGTTTGTTGATATCTTGAAAAGAGCGGCTCTGGTCACAAACGAACTTGTGATGTGAAATGTTCCGCAAACTTTTCCTACCGAAGCTTGTGAGCAAGCAGCCTTGGATAACCCTGTTTTGGACCTCTCTTTTCAGCGATTGGATAAGATCTTGAAACGTCATCAGGTGCATGACGGATGGAATAATTTTTTTTTTTTTTTTTTTTTTCGGCAACACGTTTTACTGTCGTGGATGGATTCAAATTAAATTGTTGCCGGAATTTGAGTCGAATTATTTCCATATTTTCAGAGCATTTTTCTTTTTTCTTTTCTATCTTTGAATAAAAAGAATTGCGAAAGTAAAGATGAAAAGCTGAATTTAAAGAATGTCATGTGATGACATCTTCTGAAACAAACAGTTGTTTTTCAGTTCATAAGAATAATAATATAAAACAAACCGCAACCTCATTTTTATTTTTAAATAGTATTTCCAAAATTTTTTTTATAATTTTAGTTAATCATAATAAATGAATTAAATGAATTCATAATAAATACAATTAAATGAATTTATTTTTAAATGGTTTTAATAATTTAAATACAAATTTTGCGCTTTTCCCTCCCTCGTCAACTGATTTAAAAGGCAGTGTAATTTTTTTTCTTTCTTTCTTTCCGTCTTTCTTTTTCCCTCTCTTCTCTCTCACACTCCCCCTCGCCCTCCCCACTTATATTCGACGAACTGCATACATTTTTATAAGTGTGAAAATTTTTAAATATATATATATATATATATTACATTTTTTTTTTTTTTTTCTTTAACGGGGATACAAAGAATTTTTATTCATTATGGGCTATGGACTCGTATTTGAAGTGCGCTGACATTTAAATTCTGCTCTTGATTAAGTTAAAATCAAGAAAGCATGTTCTTTTTATCGTTGCAATAACTCTATAAATTTTTATGAGTGTAGGATTTATAATAAGTACAAAACATTGAATAAACATCATAAAAGTCAACAATTGTCTCGTGTCGAAAAACACATGACCCTTCGTCAGGCGAACAAAATAGGCACGAGTGCTACAATCAAAGCGGCAACGTACCTTCCGGCAACAATTCCGTGCGTTATCGCTTTGATTGCAGCACTCGTGCCTATTTTGTTCACCTGACGAAGGGTCATGTGTTTTTCGATCCGAAACAATTGTTGCGAGTTTATTGCATTTTATGGTGTTTATTCAAAGTGTTGTACTTATTACTTTAAAACGCCATTTCTGTGGTGCTTTCTTATTATATAAGATTCATACTTCTTTTTAGAGAGATGCAAAAAAGATTCTTATACATTACGTCTATGGACTCAAATTATTTGAAATTCGAGTTAGTTATGTTAAATGGTGTTAAAAAATTAAAGAAACTTTTATACGATATATTGTTTTTATAAAGTGCGCTCATTATGGGGTATGTTGTGCGTATTATTCATAGTTGTTTTGTAAAGAATATGAATGGATTTACACATATTACGTCCTAAAGAGCTAATTATCTGAAGCTCATTAAATTGTTCAAAAGATAATTAAATTGATATGTGCTTCAAAATTTTGCTATAGCATAGTCGTTAGCAGAAAATACGTAGTTATCATTTATAGATCTTTTACAGAGATGCACAAAAGAATTCAGATACAGTCGGTAACAAAAGTGTCCGAACGCTAGTAAAAATTCCTATATAAAAAAAGTACGCTTGATACAGTTTTGCTAAATAAATCCTTGTCGAATCATGTTCTTAGTCAGTCTAAGAAGGTCATTCGACAAGGATTTATTTAACAAAACAGTATTAAGTGTACTTTTTTTACATAGGAATTTTTACTAGCGTTCGGGCACTTTTGTTACCGACTGTACATATACAGATACACTTATCAAACATACGAACTAGGGAAGAAATACTCAAATATCCTATTAGAATTTCCTTTTTTGTTTACTTACAGTCTCGTTCACTGATTTAAATTTATTTAAACACCCAATAATTACTGAATGTTCCCAAAATTTGCAGATTCTATTTATTTTCATTAGAAACACAATTTGAACAATTAATTTAATTGATATAAAGTGTTTCAGGCCAATCTGCCCTTATAATTATTACCAAGTGTTTTTTTTTTTTTTTTTTTTATCATATTTCCCTAAAAATATCCCTCCAAGAAAATGCTGTTAGATTCAATAATGTAATTTGGTATTATTTAGACAAAAGCTTCAAAATTAAGCAAACGCACTTTACATATGTTTGCCGTTATTTTGATACGTAA
This sequence comes from Salticus scenicus, assembly GCA_963930645.1. Lineage (NCBI taxonomy): Eukaryota > Metazoa > Arthropoda > Arachnida > Araneae > Salticidae > Salticus > Salticus scenicus. Next base: position 331,368,456 of record OZ005649.1, read on the forward strand.
AGGATATTTTTTTAGTAAGTGTATAACATACTCTTGTCTCAAAGTGTCATCTCTTTCTAAATTATGGAGGAATTGAATGTGTTCTTTAGAAGAAAATTCTACAAGAACTAAGAAATATTTTAAAATTAATTAATAAAATAAAAATTTTTGGTGAGGCTTTTATGTAACTAACTACAGTCGAACCTCTTTAACGTGAATCTCAAGGGGGATAAAAAAATTGTTCATGTTATCAGTAGTCACGCTATCAGTAACTAATTTTCATGTAACTAAACCATTCTTCATTTTGATGGGGATTGTGGAAACAGTTCATGTTAACAGTAATCACGTTAACAGTGTTCACGTTAATGAGGTTCGACTGTAATTCAATGATTACCCGATTCGATGATTATTCGATGATTCGATGATTAGAAGAAAATTCTACAAGAACTAAGAAATATTTTAAAATTAATTAATAAAATAAAATTTTTTGGTGAGGCTTTTATGTAACTAACTACAGTCGAACCTCTTTAACGTGAATCTCAAGGGGGATAAAAAAAAATTGTTCATGTTATCAGTAGTTCACGCTATCAGTAACTAATTTTCATATAACTAAACCATTCTTCATTTTAACGGGGATTGTGGAAACAGTTCATGTTAACAGTAATCACGTTAACAGTGTTCACGTTAATGAGGTTCGACTGTAATTCGATGATTACCCGATGTGTATGAAATTACATGTAAAAATAAATACACATGGCTGAAATTTCAAATGAATTCGTTTGTCCTTATTTTTTATTGTTCATTATGAAACAATGTTTTCTTCGAAATCTTTTATTAAAAATGAGCTTTACACACAAAAAGGGATGGGGGAGGACGGAGCACAGTGGACCTAGGGGCACAGTGGACCACCCCTATTTAAATCTATTAATGTTCAACTCTTTTAGTTCATATGAATACTCATGTATGGCAGCATGGTACTAGTTGTATGCAGCCAAAAAAATCACATGGGAAATAGTAAGGTAACCATTTTGAGCAGTTTTTATGTTTTGAGATGCTCAAAGTAATTTTTCCACATTGAAGTTTTTTTAATTTTATAAAGATTGAACTAGTGACTGTAAATACTATATGGCTGTTAAAGGAAGACAAGATATTGCTGTTTTTAAATTTCTAAAAATTATTAGCATATTTGTGGTCTATATATTATTTTATTATTATTACTTGTTTTACTCTGGCCCGGGGCACAATGGATCGCCTCTATATGGGACACAGTGAACCACCTTCCAGTGTGCCTAAAAGTACAAATTAGATTTAATAATTATATTTGTTTTAGTTAAAGTTATAGATACAAATATAATGTAAAGTATTAATATCTGAAAATAATAAATATCTTAATGTTATAATAAAATAAATAAAAATAATAAAAATTTTTTTAAAGTAATAAATATTTGAATAGCAATATAATAATTATTAATATTTAAATATATAACTATTTGATTTATATAGCATTAATAAAAGAAAAAATATCTAATTTAATAAATTAGTAGGAATAATTTACTATTTATTGTTGTTTTTAGAGATCACGTGTGAAAAGCAAAAGAAGTAACTTAATATATTATAGTTAAATTTATCCTACAAATATAATGTAAATTAATTATATCTCAAAATAATTTTAAAAATGTTAAATATTTGAATAGTAATATAACATTTATTAATATCTGAATTAAAAAAAAATATTTTTTTGATTTATATAATATTAATAAAAGAATAAAAAACAATATATATTTTAACTTAATAAATTTTCTTATTGAGATTTGGTTTCTTTTTTGTTTATTTCAACTTTAATTTGGTTATTTTATTTCATGGAAATGCTTGAATTATGTTCTTTAGACTAGAATAGTATAAGAAACTAATTTTAGAGAGAAAAAAAAAGTAATTCATATTAATTTAATATAAACAAAAGAGGCTGGTCCACTGTACTCCGGTGATGGGGCACAGTGGACCACTTTGTGAGTGCTCACAATTTATTTTTTCTTTCAAAACGCATTGGAAATATTGTTAAAAAAAATTAAGACATATCAAGAAAGGTTTAGAGATTGTTTGCTATTTTTTTTTTTCAAGTATATTGCTTTTCTGTCTTTTGAGAAAAAAAAATTAAGAATGAAAAAGTGGTCCATTGTGCCCCGGTCTCCCCTATATTTCTCCATCATAAGACCGACGTTATGATACACATACAATGCATTTCAGATAGAAAAAAAATAATCTTTTATATGAGATTGAAAACTATCATATGTGTATAATCATTTTAAATACGTTAGGCTGCAACAAAACAAACAAAAATAAAATAGAATAGAATAGAATAAAATGTAGATGTAAGTGACCTTTTCAATTCATACTATTTTACTATTTATTTATTTTATTTTTTTACTTTTCTAAATTAAAACTTTTTTAAATAAAACTTGCGAATATTTTTTGTTTTAGATTTCTCTCTATCGAATAGACGTATCATATCATATGCAAATTAAATGGATTCCTTTTCATTTTATTTGGCTTATTACTTTTTTTCTAAGTACACGAGAAGAAAATATTGGAATCGTGAAAATTTTGACTTTCTGTTTTCGATGCATTCATATGTTTTGAGATGTCTTGAACGTGATTCGACCATTTTCAGAAAATGTGTGTGTTAGCAAACTTTTGTAGACGAAGTATCTCACGAATGAGTCGACGGAATTTAACTTGATATTTAGTTGGACCTTGGCATAAACTGGTGTTGATTAGCTTTTTGGGATATATCGCCTAACAGATGGTGTGCTATAGTGCAATTTTCCAATTTAAAGAAAGGCCATATGTCAACTTGTATAGTGCATACATGAACTAAACTTGGTATGTGAGACAGATATTAGTAAAAATTATGCTGATTCAATTTGGATGCATATCGGTCCTACAGGTTTATTTATTGGGAAAAAATAAGTTGGAAAAATTGGTACAAATTCTATACATAAAATGTTGATTATGAGAAGCTAAATGATTGAATTTCTCTGCATGTTAATTGGTAAATGGCGATGTTATATAGAATTATATTAGTTGTGACGACCTCAGTATAATTTTGTTTCGTATTACTTACTAGCAAACTTGTAAAAGAGAAAAGAATTTAGCCGTAATGTAAAGTTTAAAACAATTTCTTTTATATCTGGTGCTACATTTTCTTTTTTCTCCGAGAGATGCTATTTTGAGATTACTATTGCAATCTTAACAAGGAAAAAAAAAAAAAAATCAGTATTAAAAAAAAGCTACAATTTGATTAAAGAATAAAAAGAATAGAAAATTGCACTTTGTTGGGGACATGTTGCACTTTCCTTAATAATGGAAAAAAAAAAAAAAAAATTAGTTTGCCACTGTAATTTACTTAAAAATTCGTGATTTATAGTAAACTAATATAGCATCTAAATTGTGGTCAGAACTTCTCTTTATACAAGTAATAAATAAGGTTTATTTGTTAGAATACCTATTACTGACACGATTTTTACCGTTTAAAAAATAAAATCTTGTCTGATTATATGTTGGAATGTTTCTTCGGTAACCCAAAATCTCGAAATTCGTGAAATAGATAAAGAAATGGTTTTCGTCAATTTCGGTATGTAGTTCATAGAATAATAGAGAATGCTGGTTTTATCTCACGTTTGGCTTACTACTGGTTTCTTAGAGTTTCTGTAAAAGACTAGAGGGGAAAAAAAATCCCACACGAATTATAAAGAAGAATGTCTGCAATTTTAGTAGGCATTTATTAGTTCTTTGCAGCTTAAAAAAGTACCACGTGTAATTCTCTATCTTCTGTCTTTTTGAAATTATTACTGTTATTTATGAGTAAACACAGACAGGTGCAAAATATTCGTTAGCATTTTCAAGAATATTTACAGGCGTTCTTTTTTTTTAATTAAAATTCGGATACATGAGTGATATTAGTCCACAGTTTTCTTTCAATCTGCTATAAAAGCATCATCACAATTTTCAGTATTTGCAAATTTGTATCTGACTTGTCAATGCAGTTGTAAATGTCGACTACTGAGCACACCACCGGTCCTTTTTAAATTCCAGCCGTTTGGCAGCGCATATGTGCGTGTCCAAACAATGCTCACTATTTACGCACGTTTAATTATTTAATTATTTGTTTAATTTGATGAACCCCATTTGCATGCTAAGATTTTTAGTTGTGTCTCAATTCTATTTTACTGCATTTATTATTTTTTTTTTACAATAGAGTATATAGATTACTTAAAGTTTCATTAATGTTTTGCAAATATGCAACTTTTTAACAAAAAGCTTGTTATTCCATGTTTTTTTTTTTTTTTTTTTTTTTTTTTTTTATCAATTCCTTTATTTTGCATACATTTAAAATCTCGTTTAGTAATAATTTGCATTTCTGCAAAATCCGAAACAGATAATGCATAATTAAGCTAAAACCACCTTTATTTATTTATTTTATTTTTTATGTATTTTATTTTATTTATTTATTTATTTTGTCAATCTAAAATTATATCATTCAAATTATCTGAAAAACAACATGCAAAGAGAAATGAGAAATGAGAATACTGATACAAAGAAAAAAGAAACACGTCAATAGAAATTTTATTGACGTGCAGTGAATACACATGTTCTTGTTGTGTCTGGTCTTTAATTTTTTTTTTTTTTTTTTTTTTTTTTTTTTTACTCTGCTGTGAAGGAAAGGCTTCTTAATGAAACCCTGAAACAGCTTGAAATTCATTCGGTTAATTTCTAATTTACTGTAAGCTGATTATTACACAACACGTATTAATAATAATAATGCAAATGCTTACTTAATTATTTAATTACTTGATTTGAGTAAACTTCTTTTACTTTATTTACGAATAAAATTATATTGGTAACTATTTTGTTAAATTAATTTATTCTCTATTTAATTTGTAATAGATAATAATTTAATTTGACAAAACAAAATTATTCTGTATCACAAAATTGTGACCTATTCCTTGATCCAAAGAATAAGATTAATCTAGTCATTAAATTAATGGGAAATATCATCTATCTCTCTATTTTTGTTTTATATGTGTATGTGTGACAATAGAATCATATTATAAACTTATTTATAATGTATTACGCATGTCATTTAGAGAGCATTGTGTATATGTAGTTATATGACTGAAATATTGAAGATTGGGGGGGGGGAGAGAGAGCGGGAACTGCTTTTGATCTGAAGGTGATACATTATTATTATTGGTATTTTCTAATTTATATATTTTTATTATTTTATTATAGTTGAAGGTTTTTTTTTTTTTTTTAAGAAAGGGTGTGTGTGAGCAAAATTGAGGTATATCTAACTAAATGCTTTATATACGGAGAGTGACCAAGTGGATACAAAACGGTTTGAAAATGCTTCAGAAATTAAGAAATGGCTAACAAGGAAGGTCTTCTTGAAGCACATACTCAGAATATTGTGAAAAAGATCACAGAGATACTACATACATAGGTAATACAAGATCACTCAAATTTATTGGCGGAATCCCACTAAAAATTCTGCAAAAAAATAAAATACTTTCTAATATTTGGCGCAAAAAGACAAAAAGCGCACGCGATTTGGCGATCAACATCCTTTCCTGTCAAATGCAAGTAATTTTAATGCGTTTAAGAATTACTTGCAAAACAAATCTTTCTGAATAGCATTATAGTGAATATAGTTTGAAATTAATAGATGAAAGAGGTGCTTGTTTCTTATACAATCTTGTTTAGCATATGCATGTGGCTTTTTATTAAAAGTATTTCATTTTAGCTTTGAAAAATCTTTCTCTCTTTTTTTTTTTTTTTAATCTTGCGAGTTACAAATATTTAAATAGCAGTCAAATAGATGTTTAAGTTATACATTGTCTTTAGTTTTTATATTGGTAATTGAAAAATATTCTGTATTTTGTAAGTTGCAAATATTTATTTTTACTTTTACTTAATATTTAAAAAGAAATTTACGGTATGAAAATATAAATTTCTTATTTTATTATTTTTTTTTAAAGACAACGTTTTTGGAAATTAACACGTACAATGTTGTTTGGATGCTGCATAAACGATGCTGCATGGAAAAAATATGACACTCGCAAATGTTACAGAAGAAGAAATTAAACTGAAAAAACCACATTGTTGAAACATTGAAAAAATATGAGTGTGTAAGTTATAAAAATTTGAAGACATCCTTCATATGATGCATATCCTGCGTCTAACGAAATATCGGAAAATTCCGATAAAATTGAGTATAAGACTGAATTGCCTCTTATATATAAAGATGTGAAACATCAAAATAAAAAATATATATCATTATGAAGTTTGTAAATTACTGGCATAATGTATATTCTGGAAATGCATGTCGCAGTTTAAAAAGTGTCCAAACGAAGTTTAAAATATGTATCAAAATTGCGTGAATTGTATCCTTGGGAGGAACAAACAAAAAATATAACTAATCGTAGGGGAAAAATAAAATAAAATAAAATAAAATAAAAAGCTTTTCCTTCGGAAAGAGGGGGGGGGGGGTGTTAGAATTACATCTTCGAATGAAGCCTTTTCCAATGTCAAAGTTTATCGTCATGTAAATAAATTTGTTTTTGTGCGAAATTTTCGAAAGTGAGTTTTTGTTATAGTTACACGTTTTGAGGTTCCCTGAATTCGAAAATTACGTTTTTAGCGGTTTGTCGGTCAGTGTATGTGTCTGTTATCAGCATATCTCAAGAACAAAAAATCTGATGTGGGCACCACATGACTTCCTTATACACTTTTAGAAATATACATAATGTTAAAAAACATTGTCACTGGACCCGAAACAGTTGGCTAAAAATATTTTTAAAAAAAATGCATGCATACGTAAAAAAAAAAGAAAAAAAAAAAAAAAAAAAAAAAAGATTGTGCCTTGAGGGGACTCATGTCAAAGCTGTGCCTTGGGGAGGGGAGGGGGGGGGACTCATGTCAAAGTTGTGCCTTGGGGGGACTCATGTCAAAGTTGTACCTTGGGGGGACTCATGCGAAAGTTGTACCTTGGGGGGGGGACTCATGTCAAAGTTGTGCCTTGAGGGGACTCATGTCAAAGTTGTACCTTGGGGGGGACTCATGTCAAAGTTGTGCCTTGGGGGGGGGACTCATGTCAAAGTTGTACCTTGGGGGGGGGACTCATGTCAAAGTTGTGCCTTGGGGGGGACTCATGTCAAAGTTGTGCCTTGGGGGGACTCGTGTCAAAGTTGTACCTTGGGGGGGACTCGTGTCAAAGTTGTGCCTTGGGGGGGACTCATGTCAAAGTTGTGCCTGGGAAGGACTCATGTCAAAGTTGGGCCTGGGGGGGACTCATGTCAAAGTTGGGCCTTGGGGGGGACTCATGTCATAGTTGTGCCTTGGGGAAGTTTTAAATGTCTAGCTAGTCGGGAAGTTAGTTAAAAATCGATTGCAAGATTTGTACTGGTAACGCTGCCGAAGGCAGCAGGAACCCTACACAGTTGGCTAAAAGTATTAAAAAATGCATTTTCACCGTGTTCTGATCTAGTCTGAAAGTTTCAAATGTCTAGCTAGTCGGGAAGTTAGTTAAATAAATTTTCTGTTGAATCGCATAAACGCTGCTGAAGGCAACAGGTATCGGAAACAGTTGGCTAAAAATATTTAAAAAATGCATTGTCAACGTGTTCTGAGCTTTTCTAAAAGTTTCAAATGTCTAGCTAGCCGGGAAGTCAGTTAAATTGCAAGATTTGTCTAAACCGTTTCTGAGTTATTACCGTTTTTTTTGATACATTATGGCCAAAACCTATGTATTTTTGTCATTATGAACCTAATTTTCCTAAATATCTCCAAAACGGAAAATCATAGAAAGTCCAAAAAGGGAGGTGCACAACTAGATGTTATAACAAACCTATGTACCAATTCGCAACTTTCTACGTCCAACCGTTTTTAAATTATGCGACATACACACACACAGACACACATACAGACGTCACGAAAAATCGTGTAAAAACCCTTATATCTCTAAAACGAGAGCTCGTGTTAAGACGACACTTGCAGGTATGCAACTAGACATCATGACAGTCACACGTATAAATTGGCAACATTCAGCGATCATTCGTTTTCGAGCAATGTGAAATACAAAATCCATTTCGCAAATCGGGATTACTATACTTCCTTATACTTTGTATAAGGAAGTAATAATAGTAGAAAGTCAAACTTGGTATTCTAAATGAGTATCATACAGGGATGCTACACTAAGCTTTTCATTGAGATGAAGCAAATGTTTCGTGTACAGGGACACCCAAGAGAATGCATATACATTACGCCAATGAGTGAAATTGCACGTAAGTAGATTTTAACGTCTATAGACTGCATTAAACCAAATGAAAAGAATATATCTCTTTTATATGCGTAAAAACAAGTCTCATGTAGAATATGGTAGAGAAAGCATTCACTGTTCGTTTACAGGGCTACACAAAAGAACTAGATTATAGTGCAACAATAGCTGAAAATTTGTGGAAGCGCATTTCAGGTTGTGCCGTGTATTATTACTGTAGGATTATTTTTAGGTGCACCATATGGTCTGTACATAAACTTCAAAATATTTACAGGGCTGCAAATATTTAAGCGATAACATTCTTTTTTATTTGTAAGTGGAAGTACTTCACTATAATATTTTACCACGTCCAGGAAAGCTGCTCAGGAACTAGATGAATTCCTCATAGACATATGATAAATAATGTATGTTTTTAAGCTAAATATTCATCGCTTGTTTTTTGCATGTTTACAAGTTTTGAGGCTTCCTGATCACCGAAGTCAAGTTTTTTAATGTTTGATCTTTGACTGTGTGTCTTAGAATAACTTAAAAACGAATAATTTCAGGAGATCCAAAAGTTGTATTTTCAAATTATTTTAAGTTTGTTGTTAGAAAAGTTTGATCAAGACTAGTAAGTTTCAAGGAATTTTGCATGTGAAAGTTGTCTGAATAATTTTAAGTGAATTTTTATTTTAATAACAGATTTAGATTCTATATAAATTCAGGTGCATTAATGAAATTGGGGGTTGAGGGAGGCCGTGCCCCCTCATACTGAACTAATTATCATATAAAACTCTTTCGAAGCCTAATTTAAATTGTTTTAGCATAGGTTTACATAACAGTACTTGTTATCTTACCTCATAATCTCAAACCTGTATTTATAGTATTAAATTTCAGTGTAAGAGAAAGTCGTGTGAGGGACATACCAGATTATTACATTAAATTAATGGAAAAAGCAAGTTACTGTATTCTTATTACCAAAATTTTGAAACGAAAATCAAATCAAACAATAAGCTTTTACGAGTCTATTATTTCCTTCTATTGATTATGCAAAAAAGTAATAATTATTTTTTAAACAAAATTACTGGAAAAAGTAAATTATTGTAAATGTATCCCGAAAATTTTGAGTTGAAAATGAAATCAAACAATGAGCTTTTACAAGTCTATTACTTCCTTCTATTGATTATGCAAAAAAGTAATAATTATTTTTTAAACATAATTACTGGAAAAAGTAAATTATTGTAAGTGTATCCCGAAAATTTTGAAATGAAAATGAAATCAAACAATAAACTTTTACGAGTCTATTACTTACATCTATTTATTATACAAAAAAGTAACAACTACTTTTTAAACAAAATTACTCGAAAAAGTAAATTATTGTAAGTGTATCCCGAAAATTTTGAAATGAAAATGAAATCAAACAATAAACTTTTACGAGTCTATTACTTACATCTATTTATTATACAAAAAAGTAACAACTACTTTTTAAACAAAATTACTCGAAAAAGTAAATTATTGTAAGTGTATCCCGAAAATTTTGAAATGAAAATGAAATCAAACAATAAACTTTTACGAGTCTATTACTTACATCTATTTATTATACAAAAAAGTAACAACTACTTTTTAAACAAAATTACTCGAAAAAGTAAATTATTGTAAGTGTATCCCGAAAATTTTGAAATGAAAATGAAATCAAACAATAAACTTTTACGAGTCTATTACTTACATCTATTTATTATACAAAAAAGTAACAACTACTTTTTAAACAAAATTACTCGAAAAAGTAAATTATTGTAAGTGTATCCCGAAAATTTTGAAATGAAAATGAAATCAAACAATAAACTTTTACGAGTCTATTACTTACATCTATTTATTATACAAAAAAGTAACAACTACTTTTTAAACAAAATTACTCGAAAAAGTAAATTATTGTAAGTGTATCCCGAAAATTTTGAAATGAAAATGAAATCAAACAATAAACTTTTACGAGTCTATTACTTACATCTATTTATTATACAAAAAAGTAACAACTACTTTTTAAACAAAATTACTCGAAAAAGTAAATTATTGTAAGTGTATCCCGAAAATTTTGAAATGAAAATGAAATCAAACAATAAACTTTTACGAGTCTATTACTTACATCTATTTATTATACAAAAAAGTAACAACTACTTTTTAAACAAAATTACTCGAAAAAGTAAATTATTGTAAGTGTATCCCGAAAATTTTGAAATGAAAATGAAATCAAACAATAAACTTTTACGAGTCTATTACTTACATCTATTTATTATACAAAAAAGTAACAACTACTTTTTAAACAAAATTACTCGAAAAAGTAAATTATTGTAAGTGTATCCCGAAAATTTTGAAATGAAAATGAAATCAAACAATAAACTTTTACGAGTCTATTACTTACATCTATTTATTATACAAAAAAGTAACAACTACTTTTTAAACAAAATTACTCGAAAAAGTAAATTATTGTAAGTGTATCCCGAAAATTTTGAAATGAAAATGAAATCAAACAATAAACTTTTACGAGTCTATTACTTACATCTATTTATTATACAAAAAAGTAACAACTACTTTTTAAACAAAATTACTCGAAAAAGTAAATTATTGTAAGTGTATCCCGAAAATTTTGAAATGAAAATGAAATCAAACAATAAACTTTTACGAGTCTATTACTTACATCTATTTATTATACAAAAAAGTAACAACTACTTTTTAAACAAAATTACTCGAAAAAGTAAATTATTGTAAGTGTATCCCGAAAATTTTGAAATGAAAATGAAATCAAACAATAAACTTTTACGAGTCTATTACTTACATCTATTTATTATACAAAAAAGTAACAACTACTTTTTAAACAAAATTACTCGAAAAAGTAAATTATTGTAAGTGTATCCCGAAAATTTTGAAATGAAAATGAAATCAAACAATAAACTTTTACGAGTCTATTACTTACATCTATTTATTATACAAAAAAGTAACAACTACTTTTTAAACAAAATTACTCGAAAAAGTAAATTATTGTAAGTGTATCCCGAAAATTTTGAAATGAAAATGAAATCAAACAATAAACTTTTACGAGTCTATTACTTACATCTATTTATTATACAAAAAAGTAACAACTACTTTTTAAACAAAATTACTGAAAAAGTAAATTATTGTAAATGTACCACAAAAATTTTGAAATGAAAATGAAATAAAACAAAAATTTATTACGAATCCAGTATTTTCTTATACTGAATATTGCCCCCCCCCCCCCCCCCAAAAAAAAAAAAAGGTAAGTTATTATAAAATTATCGCAAAAATTTTGAAAAAAAAAAAAAAAAATGAAATGAAAACTTTTTCACGAATCCAATTTTTCCTTCTATTGGGTATACAAAAAGTGAAAATTATTTTTTAATCTAAATTACTGGAAAAAGTAAGTTATTATAAATGTAACACGATAATTTTGAAACAAAAATGAAATGAAATGAAATATTTTCATGAATCCATTACTTTCTTCTATTGAATATAGAAGAAAGTAATAAATGTGTTTTAAACTAAATTACTGTAAAAAGTAAGTTTTTGTAAACTTAACACGAAAATTAAATAAAATTAAATGATTTTTTTTTTTTAAGAAATCCAATACTTTCTTCTGTTGACTGTAGAAGAAAAGAATAATTAATTTTTAATTACAAGAAATTACAAGAAAACGTAAATTACTGTAAATGTATTCGAAAAATTTTAAATGAATATTAAAGAAAATAATTATTTATTTATTTTTTTATTTATTTTTTTACGGATCATATACTTTCTTCTATGAAATCTAGAAGAAAATATTATTTTTACTTTCCGTATACTATAGTGAGGAAAGTATTGTAATCATGTCAAAAATCCGAATTCGAGATTTTGATGTTTCTATACGTTTCGAGGTCCACTGAGTCCGTTTTCACTATTTTTACGATGATGTATGTATGTGTGTGTGTATGTGTGTATGTATGTGTGTATGTATGTGTGTATGTCTGTGAGTGAACACGCTAGCGTCTAAACGCTTTGTTCGAATAAACTGAAAGTTGGTGCGTATATTGTAAGTCACCATAGTACGAAACCTATAGATTTTGGTGAATCTAGCCCTTATAGTTTTTTTACAGGGACACAAAGAAAAATTCTTTATCATTATGGTCTATGGGACCAAAATCTGAAAAGTGCGATAGCATCTAAACGCCTTCTTCAATTGAGCAAAAAATTTATACACATATTATAGGTCACAGTTACTCAATCTGTATAGAGTTTGGCGAATCTGGCACTTACAGTTTTTTTACAGGGGCACAAAGAAAAATTCTTTATCATTATGGCCTATGGGGCCAAATTTTTAAAAGTGCGATAGCGTCTAAACGCTTATTTAATCTGAACAAAAAATTTGTACACATGTTATAGGTCACAGTTGCACGAACTGTATAGATTTTGGTGAATTTAACACTTACAGTTTTTTTACAGGGACACAAAGAAGAATTCTTTATCATTATGGCCTGTGGGACCAAATTTTTACTTTCTTCTATATTCAATAGAAGAAAGTATTGGATTCGTAAAAATTTTCGACCTCGGGTTTTTGATGGATTTACACGCTTTGAGAGCAGTAGAACGCGATTTGACCATTTTTAGAAAATGTCTGTCTGTTTGTCTGTCAGTCTCTGCGTGGGTGTGACAAACTTTTGTGGCAACTGTATCTCAGGAACTACTTCACAGAATTTCATACAAATTGGTATGTAGTTGCACCTTGGCATAAATTAGTGCCTATCAACTTTTGGTAAAAATTGTCTTACATGTTGCGTTGCCATCCCGCTTTTTCTAAATTTTTAACATGGTGGTATAGTACAAAATTTTGTATAAATGTGCATAAAGAAAATTTTTTTTAATAATCATTATGAAATTTACCAGAATTATTTATAATAGAGATAGTCAACTGGGAAAATTTTTTTGTATGTGCAGGAGCCTCGCCTCCCCCCCTGGGGGGGGGAGAATTCCCCCCTCGAGGGAAGTAAATTTTTATGATGGGTATCTTTCAAAAGAGCTCGCAAGTACTTTTAAAACGAATGGTTGAACCACAGATCTGCGATAATTTAAAATGAAGTTATCGATTTTTTTTTTTTTTTTTTTTAATGTAATATTGACAATAAAATTGCCTTTTTTTATATTTAGTTTTATACTACTTCTCTAATATGGAAATCATTTGCATTATCATGGAAGATAATTTTTTTAAATAATAATTTTAATAAATTATTTTTACTGAGTGAATTTGTATAGGAAAATATAGAAGAAAGTCATGTGGTGGCCACAACATACTAGTTAAAAGTGAGATAGCATCTAAACGCCTTATTCAATTGAGCTGAAAGTTTATATGAATATTATAAAACACTGTTGCACTAACTATAAGCATTTTGGTGAATTTAGCATTTATAGGTTTTTTCAGGGACACAACGAAAATTCTTTATCATTATGATCTATGGGTCAGTAGCGTTAAATAAAACATCGTGTAATATATGGAGGAAAATACTCAAACACTTTATTATGGTTTTAACTCTTTTGTTTGTTTAACAACTCCTTTTTCTTTACTTTATCTACAAAACTGTTAATTACTCAATGTTCGGAAAGTCGAGTGGAGTCACTCCAGATTTTTTTTTTAAACTAAGCTACTTCAAACAGTAAGTTATAGTAATTGTACGCCGAAATTTTTGAAACGAAAAATTATTTTACGTATGCCGTACTTTCTTATGTTTAATATAGAATAAAGTAATAATTGCTTTTTAAACTAAATTACTAGGATATATATATGTTATTGAAAGTGTATCTCGAAAGTTTTGAAATAAAAATTAAACGAAACGAAATTTTTTTACGAATCCAATACTTTCGTCTATTGAATATAGAAGAAAGTAATAAATATTTTAAAAACTATATTACCATAAAAAGTAAGTTATTTCAAATGCATCCGAAAATGCAATAAAAGACTTTTTTATTTATTTATTTTTTTATTTTTTTAATGAATTTATTAGTTACTTCTATTATATATAGAATAAAGTAATGATTTTTCTTTGACTATATTACTAGAAAAAGTAAATTGTTATAAACATATCGACGCTTTTCAGTTGCTTCGGCTATTATTTTCTGGATAATTTTTTCACCGCAATCACTAATAGACAATCTAGATATTTAAATTATTTAAAATTATTATTATTATTATTATTTATGAATAAATAATAATAATAATAATTTTAAATAACAATAATAATTACTTATAACCTCTATTTTTGTGAATTTTATCAACAAATACTTCTCAGATAAGGCATTGGATGTGAAACTAATATTATGTTATAAACATATTAACATATTTACTTTTATGCTGTTTACTCAATTAATTTTATTATTATTATTGTTATTATTATTATTATTGGGTTTATTTATGCATTCGTATAATAAAATAGTTTGGAAAAAAAAAAAAAAAAAAATTAGTTTTATTTATTTTGTTTCGGGATAATAATTTAAATGAATATTCTAGAACGAACAATAATTTTTATAAAAATTTAGAATCTTAATGTTGAATTGAAATATTTTTGAGAATCTAATTTTTCTCTTGAAAGAATAATGATCGTAATTTGTTTTGTAGTAAGTATTAGGAATTTCCCTCCTTCTTTTTTATTTAATTTATTTACAAACCGTTAATTCATTCATTTATTCATTTATTTACTTTTGAGTAACTTTGTAAAATGGTAGTCAGTATCTAAACTCGATTTTTTGTTCTAAAATTTTAAAAGAAGTAAATAAATGTTTTAGAATCGTTCTTTCTCAGCTTAATATATATTTCAGGTTATATTTAAAAAAAAAAGTAATACTAAGCATTAATATTCCTTTGAAACTTGGTCCTCCTTCATAGATTTTTTTTTTTTTTTTTTTTTTTTTTTTTTTTGAGGATTTGTGTTTAAAAAAGCATTTTTCTGAAAATTTCAGCCATTTTGGTCTGCACATTATTTTTGTACCAAATTCACATAAAATTGTTTTTAAAATAATAGCACAGTACAGCATAAACATAGTAAAGATTATTGCCAATTTTTTTTTTCAGTTAATTCTGTAGAAACCCTAAAATCTGGTATATTTCACATTGTCCTGAAAATCAAGAGCGATAATTTAGTAGCGTAATTTTTCATTTGTATCATGTGATTTATTAACGAAACTATTATTGCTTTATTATTGTTGACAATTTGGACATTTATCTGTTGTCTCAACGCCAACAAAAGAACACACTAGATTTGGCTTTTGAAACCGAAGATTCTATGTTCGAATCACAGAAAAAGAAATGAATGTTCTCGAGTTCTCGTACAGAAAATATAAAACAAAATAAGATATAAATAAATAAATAAAAACTCTCTGTTGTTGTGGATTGAATTTATGTAATACGGGCCATTCTGGACAATAGTCAATATAATTCTGGATCAATACAATTATTAAAAGAAGAAAATTGAGCTTCTTTATCTGCAGCAAACTGTAGAAATTAGCACACATAAGGGAAGAAAATTGAGCTTCTTTATTTGCAGAAAACTGTAGAAAATAGCACACACGAGGAAAAAAAAAATTGCAGCACACTATAAAAATTCAGCATTGTGAGTAGGCAATACTTTTAACCAGCACACCGTTTTATAATCTACTGCATAAATTTTTCTACAGTGCAGAATCCATGAATCCACGACCTTTTATAGCGATTAATATTCTTTTAATGTTATACATGAAGTTGTTTGATCAAGATAATTAAATTCATGACTAGACTGCTTTTTGAAATTCTTTTTTTTTTTTTTTTGCCTTTTTTAGAACTAAAAGATTCAAGAGACATTTTCCATGGATGAGCGAATGTGATAATAGTATACGTTTTCACTGAATGGAGTTAAAATACTTTTGATCTCAGACATACGCTGTCTATAATGCTTTGTTTTGAAAGATTTAAAAAAACTTCAAAGGAGATTTTATGGATATGTACATAAAAAAAAAAAGAGAGAGAGAGAGAGAGAGATTAATAAAACATAGAATTTTTTTTTTTTTTTTTTTTTTTTTTTTTTAATAAATTTAAAGAGAGCGTGTAATTTTTGACTTGATTTCAATTTTCATAAAAAAATCACAATATTTTTTTACTCTCACACTATATTTTTGGCACTTTCTAAAGTAGTAGGAAACATGCATGGTTATGACTTTTTTCACATTTATTATTAAAAGCCAGAATGCTTATATTTTTAAATTTTTTCTTCGTTTAAATGGTATATGGTTTAAATGATTATAAATTTGTATATCCTACATTACATAAAAAGTAGACGGTTACGTCTTTGCAGTTTTTTAAACCTCTCTGTTTGTCTAGTAAGAAATGCGTTTTCATTCATCAATTTTATATTTTCGATAGTGAATATTCAATTATTTAGAATTTTAATGCAGGGAAATGCAGGAAAAGAATGATGCACGTTACCACTATAGTTTTTCTTTAAAAAAGAGACGGACATTGGCCAAAAATAACACAAATCCTATATTAGATGTTCTAACTCCATATACGCATATACTTGGTATTTTTCCAACAGATAGCTGTGTTGATTTGACATGGAATGACTCGTTATCAGTATCAGTATGAATAAAGAAGGAATTTTTTATTAGCTATTAGAAAATAATGGTAAAAGTTTATCAACAATTGATATTAGTAAGATTCAATCATAAAATGAAACTAGCATTGAAAGTTAACAAAAGTTAAAATAATAAATTTTATTTCAATCTCAGTTATAAATTTTTTGTTATCAGTTGTTTTCTTTTGTTATGAATTGTTTTGTTTCGTATTATGAATGGTTTTCCTTTGAAATTAGAGAGAAATCATTTAAAAAAAAAAAAAAAGAAAAGACTTTTTAAAACATACCATTTGATTTTAAATGTAAAAATATTAATTATAAAAAAAATTATATTCTTTAATAAAAAAATTACGGTAAGCTTTTATTTTCAAATAATTAAAGGAAATTAATAAATAATAAATAAATATTCATACAAGTGTTTATCTTTAGAAATAGCAAACGTGATTATTACAGTTACATGTTTATACGTTGATATATACTCATTAAATTGAAAATTAAAATTAATTTATGGGAAATTTTTGTACCCAGAATGCGGGCCTCAGTACCATTTGTTTCATGTTTCTTTTAATGATATTAAACTATGCGTTGCATGAATATAAACGCACCTTTTCCAATAACCAAAAATAGAATTATTAAAATTTTAAAAGAAGGAATGCGACTTACAGTTATCGCATATTACTAACAACTGAATAAGGTGCTTTGAGCACGTATGTTTAGGCTCATGCAAGCTTATGTAAATGAGTGTTTAATCATTTTCTTATTTTTCACTGTTTTTCGTTTTTTTGCTCGAAATTAAACGCACTCTGTATTTTGAGTTTAAAATTTAACAGAGCCTCCGGAGTTAAATTAAAACACAGATAATCGTGTTGCTAAAGTTCTCTAAAAACAGTTTTAATGCTTGAGTGTAAAATTTACGGAGTTTGTTCAGGATGACAAGGGAGAAAACTTTGACAGAAGAGGAGAGGATAAAAATCAACTTTATGCGTGGTAAAGGCTTTAGCAATTGTGAAATTGGGCGTCGAATCGGAAGAAGTGAGAGTGTTGTGCGAAATTATATAAAGAAAGGAGCGAATTATGGGAAAAAAAGCGTAAAAGAAGCGAACAGGAAAGCTTTACGACAAATGTCGAATATGCAACTCTGCGAAGAATAAGAATATTTTCTGTGCGAAGATAAAGGCTCAGTACAAGCTGGGTGTTCATCGGGCAACTATATGGAGAACTATCAAAGCTGCAACATTCATTAAATTTAAGAAAATGAAGGCGAAACCACCCCTCACTCAAAAGCACAAAGATATGCGGTTGGAATGGGCAAGAAACTGGATTCTAGATCGACTAAATTGGGAAAAAGTTATCTTCTCAGATTTAAAAAAAAAAAAAAAAAAAAAAAAAAAAAAGTTTAATCTTGATGGCTTGGAATATCTACTGACACGATTTGCGAACCGAAGAAATGTATTGTTCAAAACGTCAATCTGGAGTTGGGTATGTCATGGTGTCGAGTTAGAGTTCGTGGAGAACACTATGAACTCTGTACTGTAGATTATGTTCAGATGCTCACAAGGAACCTCCGCCGTCAAGCAGTCAAGAAAGCTGGAAGAAATTATATTTTTCAGCAATATTGTGCATCTGTACATACAGCACATATCGTGAGAAAAGTGGTTCCGTGACAATAAAATTAAAGTTCTGGATTGGCCCTCAAAAAGCCCCGATTTAAACATATTGAAGAACGTATGAGGTATTCTGGTTCGCCGTGTTTACGTAAACGGAAGGCAGTTTGACATGAAAGATGAACTAAAATCGGCCATTGTATTAGCTTGAAAGACAATCAGCTTGGGTGACCTCATGCCACTATATCAGTCAATGCCAAAGCGTTTACTGGCTGTTCTAGAAGCCCATGGGGACTTTACAAAGTGTTAGATACAGTATTTGTTACTCAGTTATTTATTTTTTACATGTGCGTTTAAATTCATGCAACATGTATTTTTGTCATAAATTCAATAAAATTATTTTCTAAAAAATCATATTGGTCTTTCAGTGTTTTGACTCGTATTTTCATTTATTGAATCATACACATACAGTTTGCATCAAGTGTCACCTATTCATATTTTTTTATTACACTTCTATACTATTCTAATTCTTAAAACTAAGGTGCGTTTATAGTCATGCAACGCACACAAGCAAAAAGAAAAAATAATTTATGCTATCTGAAAATGTTACATACTTTGTTAAAAGTTATGCGCATTATTAACTCTGTACAACTTTTACTGGTACAAAAAAAGAAAAAAGAAAAAAAAAGAAGGAAGGAAAGAAAAACCTTTACGTTTTGTAATTTTGTGTTTTTTAATGTATAATACACAGTTTTAAAAAGAACAAAACTACTGTTGAAATTTACTGAAGCACTGTTATCTACAAGAAGTAATTCCTCTAATGTTTATTGTCATTTTATAGGATAACATAAAAGCAGAATAGCAATGCATTATTGTGGATAAATGTTTGGAATATATTTCAATGGTGTTGTAAAATATTAATTCATTAATTTTTAGAAGATTTAATAGGTATTAAATATAAAGTTGTATGTAGCAGCTGAAGGGAAAGATGAAGAGATTGTTGTAAAACTTCTCAAAATTTATAAATTTCAATGAATATTTATGCTTTTTATATCCAAATTGTAGAATTTTAAATAAAAGACAGTTTTCGAAAGAAATTAAAAAAAAAAAAAAAAAAAAAAAAACGTTTTCTATCGAAAAAAGCATTTATATCAAAGTTCAAATTATTTTTGTAAACTGTAAGTTTTATATGAAAGGAGATTTGTCAAGTAATTGCAATAAAAATAAGACAAGTTAAAAAAAAATTATGGATTGCTGTTTTGTTTTTCCTTTGGGAGGGAATTTTTAGCATTATAAATACTTCTGTAAACTGATATGCCAGTAAACATTTAATGAACACATAATATGGTACTCATTATCTTTTGTTTTTTCATTTGTTTGAAACTCTTTCAATTTTTACGTTGTTATCGTGCGATAAAAGTAAAAATGATGCACAATATTATTAAGTCTATGTAAGTGAATCGAAACCTTGATTCAACAACAAATTTTACATTTTCTTAGGCGTCTCCTATTCTTTTATATCATGCAGTCAAAATCAGGACAACATACTGATATACTATCCGAAAAAAGGGAATATTTGATACAGATGC